>JAZAQC010000016.1:13750000-15000000 GCA_036289425.1 Rhopalosiphum nymphaeae | reverse complement strand
TAAATTATTATTTTTTTATATATATATATACTTAGTATACCCCATATTACCTCCATTTCAATATTTAATATTATCTAATAACCACGAATTAAGATAGATCTTAATTCGTGCTAATATCTATTGATGTTAAAAAAATGAAAAATTAATTAAGTTAATATATGGTTTCATTTGAGAATAAAAATATATAATCGGCGATAAAATTAAAAACGTTACAACTATGATATTATACCGTACAATTTGTGAGATACGTTTAATATTTAAGTGATAAGTCTAAAATAAAATCATAAATTGCAAGCTTGAGGCCTCCACTGGTTTGTCATTTTTGCGGTAAATTTATTCCAAATGTCGATCAGCCGTCATGGCCCATCGGCCTGCCGGTACCGGCTCGGATCGCCGGTATTGTTTTATCACGAAAGGGTTGATCAAACTTTTGGTTTTCTGATGTGCACAACCTGTCCACATTAATTGCCTAGTGATAAAAGTCTATACAATCGGTCGTACATAATATATATATCATTGTATTATATACAACACTACTACTACTACTACTACTACTACTACTACTACTACTACTACTACTACTACTACTACTACTACTACTACTACTACTACTACTACTACTACTACTACTAGTACTACTACTACTACTACTAATATTACTACCATACTATTACTACAACAGTTCACTATCTACAGGTCGTAGTGTGGGTTCTTCTCACATATGAATTACACACACACATAAACACACACATGTGTGTATATATATGTGTATGTGTGTGTGTGTGTGTATTGTATATTATATACGAAAAATTATTATTATCATTATTATTATTATTATGTACGTTACCTGTGTACATAATATTTTTTCACGTTTCATTTCAAGTTAGTGTGTTCGTTTCGTAGGTAGTCCGTGTGCCGTGCCGTGCTGTGCGCCTGTATGATGATTGAATCATTTTTTAAATTTTCATTATTATTACCGAAATTTTTATTAAAATAGTGAGTAACCGAAATAGTTTTTGTGCAATTTGGTTTATAAATTATATTGTATAGTATCTCGTATTGTTATCCGGTATTCCTAAAGTCGAATGAGAAGAACATGACTTATACCTCTGATGTCTACACTCGGTATGCCCGACGATCAATCAGACTGCTGTCTTAATGAGCATCTTTTGTTTCACCCTAACAACTCCCATGTTTGAATATTTTTCAAGTGATTTATGCCATGAAACACTGAACCAACCTTGTTGATACTTCAGTTTAAAATAAATCAAATTTATGAAAATCTATCCTACTTTAAATCTACTTACATGTATGTAGCAACGCGAAGTAACAAGTAAAAAGTATTCATCTTTAACCTGTTTTCAAGAAGATAGTCATAACAAATTTATGGTAAGACATTAAATTACCTATATTATATTTTCATGATTATTATTCTACGTATGGTTTCTTATTTTCCAAAATATAATTTAGTTTTTACTGTTGAACTTTTTAAATATTTTTTTAATTAAAAACTAATTACCTATGATGTACATAATAAATAATTTTTATTTTATCTATTCTTGGAAATTATGTAAATCATATTATACACTTAGATTAATTAAAAGATAATTCATTAATTAATATGCATGTATATTGGTATAAGGTGGCAATGTTATCAAGCACCATCGTTAGTTCAAAACTCAGTGCCAACTTAATCTATAATTTAGAATGAAAGAGAAAACTATTCAAACTTACACTATCCTAGTTAAGCAAAAATAAACATTAGTAGGTAATTGATTGTTGTACTAACTAATCTTATAGTTTAATTGGTACCTACTTTAAAAAATATATACACATTAAGTTACTTATAATAATATTTTATTTGATCAACTGCTTACAGGTATTGAATAAAAATAGATAGATTTTTTTAAATTTAAATTTACATTTTAAAGTTAAATTCAAGTTTTTAGATTAATTTATTAGTCAAATTAATCATATCTATCTGTTCTATCTTATAAATTTTAACACACGGTGATTGTATAGTATTAATTTTAGGTGTCTATCTATGTACAGTATTATTAGCTTCAGCTATGTTTTAGCTAGAATACATTAGATTTTACCTATCATCTCGATAAAAATAAAATACTTTAATTTTTAAAAAGATAGTTAGTGTCTATTCACTAATGTTATATTATATACCTATGTCTATTCTTACAATGTATTATCATACATAATTGAATATTTTCATATTAATGTAGGTAATACCAATGGGAACAAAATCAAGTAACATGTTTTTTTTTTTTTTTATCAAATTGTAAAAATGTTATTAAATTATTAAAAATTTGTAATAATGCATAATTCATTGTGTTATCAATGTTTTCTCATGTTTCCTTTGGTAAAATTAGACTAGCAAATTGTTTATGCATACCAAATAGAAACATAGACTTTGGGCTATTATATATTAATTTGGACTATTTTTGAGTTTAGGATTTTAATGCCCCAGATAAGTACTTAAGTAGGTAATATAGAATTATATATTACATTATTCATAACACGTATTAAACATAATAGGTACTCAAAAATCATAATAACCATAGTCTAACTGTTACACTCTAACGGAATATTGTTTCATTATCAGTTATAACCTCTTATATTACTTTTAACCAGACTTTTTACTGAATTTACCTATTATAATAATGATAAAAAATAAATTGTTTCATAATTAGTTTTAAATTTTAATAATCATATATTCACATATTTGTATTGTCATATCTATCTGTTCATCAGTGGTAAAGTACCATTAAATTACTATAGTGTAAACCATTTTTAAGTGATCCCATAGAGCATTTTATAAAAGAAGCTGTTTTAAAAGGTTTACTAATAAAATAATCATGTTTAATAAAAATTTACATTACAAATACTTTCAATATTCAGAAAAATTATATTTTAGAAAAAGAATATAATAACTCCCCATTTTAAAATTATATATTATATTTCTGTATATTATGGGAGTAAAAAAAAAATAATATAATGCATACTGTTATTTAATAATTGAATTGAATATGCTCGTAAAAATAAAATACTGAATTACCATCAAGTAATAAATGTTAAAAAAATATCATTTTTCTTTCGCTGAATACTCTGGTTGTGTTTTGTAGTCTTATTACATACAATATATTTTTGTATTATTAAACTATTTATATAAATTTATTTTTGAAGTCGATTACTAAAGTGTTTTATAGTAAAACATTCATAAATATATATTAGTTATATTTCTTTATTTGTGTATATTTACTATCTCGATTTATATTTATTGGATATTTATATGAATAGTAAATCAAAAATTCAAGTTGATAGCCATGAAATAAATTTTTATAATTAAATAATATTTAAATCCAACAGTTTACAATATAATTTTAAAATCTAAGTTTAATCTACAATAGGAAAATATTCTAAGCCCAAAATAAATCACAATCTCAAATAATATAAGAATTAAGTATTAATATAAAGCTGCTTGATCTCTAAGTGAAAAAAATCTTTCTATGATATGATTTTAAGTGACAACAAAAATGTATCCATGTGAATACCAAAGATGTAAAATAAGCTATATTTTTTTATTGGTGACTAATCAGTAATCACTAATTGTCTTTCAGTATATTATAATTAATCACATTAGAATTTGGCTTGATATTTTCTTTTCCTTATAAAGTTAAAAGTCCATTTTTATTATACACCATATTTATCTATGATAATAATAACTATGAGTATTTAATTAATATAACACAATTATTTAAAAGCATATTTAAAAAGTATCCTTATCTAGTTGTCTATAACTTATTTGAAGTCATTATGTTTTACAATAGTTCTATAATTATTAATAAATTAGATACTGATAAAGGAATTATTTTAAAAATAGTACCAGATCATTATTATAACTTTTTAAGGTAGTAGGTACATATAAAATTCAAAAAAATAATTAAATATGTTTGTCACCATCTTAAGTATAATGTTCAATGTTTTCTTATTGGTATAGGCATAATTTAGTATTAGTTTGAATATTTAAATGGGTCTTTTACAGTTTTTAAGTTAATAACAAATATATAAATAAATATAAACCACTTGCGGTATCTTTTAAAAATTGTATTCTAAACTAAACAATTATTACAAACTCTAAATGCATTTAAAATATTTTTAATAACAAAAAATGTCGGTTAAGTTAAAACTTATTTTTAACTCAATATCCTATGTGATATTAACCAATCTACACAATTTAAACAGCAATAAAGTTTAAATAATTGTTTGTTACACTTATGCTGTATCAATAAATATCTAACAGACATTAGATTATTTGAACAAATAAAAGAAAATATTGTGTAAAGTAATAAAACAATATTGTATGCAAGGTGTTGAATTGACTATTTTTGTATAACAATTAAAATTATACTTTACAGCAAAGTTATTAAACATAATGATAATTGATATACTGATATAACTATATATTTACATAACCCAGAATAGTGGGTACATATTCTATCACTATATTTAATTAGGTAACAAAAATGTGTTTTTTTTTTTTTTGTATCTTATCAATGTTGAATAAATCCTATAATATTTATTAAGATAATCTATTTGTTTTATAGTATTTATAATATATGTATATATTGCTTATAATTTCATTAATTTACAGTAAAATGAATGTTCAACATCAATATGACTTTGATAAACAGTACTCTTAAAGTAGTATTAACGTTAAAAAAAAAAACAGGAATAGATAAATATTTAATGGTAATATGGTAAATTATATTGAAGAGTTACATAATGAACATTAGTTCAAATTTTTTTGGTTAAAGTCCAAATTGAATTATTGCCAAATTACTTTTTTTTCTGATGACAATAGTTTCTACATTTCAAAAGCATAATATTATGTATAATTTTAATTTTTCAGAAACTCAACTGATTTTATATGTATTACATGAATATAATAAAAATAATAACAAATATTTTCTGATCATAATAACTGAAAATATGTAATACATTAAAATTTAGTATAATATGTAAATCTTTGATTTTTCATCCAAATAAATAATATTTATTTCTATTATGTTATGGTTTTAAGAAATTTGTACTTTTAAATACATGTATAGTTTTTATTTAAGTCTAGAAATACAATTTATTATTATATGTTTATTTTGGGGTATCGCCATTGGGTGACTTCTCCCATCCGTCAATCAAATCTCATCCAATTTACTTATTGTAGAACATATAATTACAGGTTATAAATACATTAAATTTTGTTTCAATAATAATAATAAAAATAGTTTATTTATAACTATTCCATACAATTTAAACTAGAATAGCCATTTAGTAACACAGACATAAATATATTACTGTCTTTTCTAATTAAAATCATAATTTATACTAAAACATATTTTTCTTTATTATATTTTCTTTATTTAAATAATTTATAAGTAATACTATACATAATGTATCATATGTATACTTTCCTTTATTTGAGTGAGAGAATACTAAAATTACCTATCACAAAGTAATGATAATTTATGTATAAGAAAAGTTCCATAATTTTATTTATCATTCTTATCATAAATATCTAATACATAGTTCTATAACCTTTTAAATATAAAACTTACAGCTATCTACATTTACTTTTTATATTATTTAGCAATTACATTTAATAGATACCTTGTTAGAATATAAATTATGTTCAAAAAGTATACAATTTCTTAAATTTGATATAGTGATATACAAATCATTGAATTAAATTGCCTGATAAAGAGGTTTTAATAATATTTATAATATAAATATAATTTTTAGTTATGTAATTATGTAATTATGTCATAAAAAACATATTAATATATTATGTGGATTCCAGTGTGACTAGCTTAAACTTCCAATTCTGTAGGTAATACATTTTAGTATTCAGAATCATAAATAGTAAACATTATAACTTTCTAATTGTATTGTAAACAAATTCCATCAGTGATAGATACATTGTGCATACATTAATGTAATTGCTGATATAGATATATTGATTTAACGAATAGATTTTATTTTAATTAGTTAATAGAGTTAGGTCGTTATAAACAATATTAAAATATCCTATTTATATTTTAATGTTTCTCAACAAAATATCCTGGATATTCTTTAATGCTTTTAAATTAATGTCAAATGTGATATTGTATTTTTACAGTACTAACTAATAAATATTTTTTAATGTTCATGTTCATACATTTATTTAAGTTTAAGGAATACAAAAACCTAAAAATTAATACATTATTTAAGAGGACACTACATTCGCACTAGTTATCTTAGTAAAACAAACATACAACATAGAAAATTTAAATTCAGTAGAACCAATTGTATGTTGTTAACTTTTATATTAATGTGAATTGACCTATTATCAAAGTTAAAGGTAAAAACATTACCTATACCTAAGCATAGATAATTTTTTTTTGACAAAGATAAAATATTAAATTACATAGTTAAAATAATGCATTTCATTAACTTAGTATATAACATTGTATTGTACCTATAGTAAGAATATATAAAATATGTTTTACAATTACCTAACAGCCAACAAAATATAAGTATGTTAACATTTTTAAAGGAGATAAATTTAACTATTTAAGTTCTTATATAGTTAATTAAGCTTTTGATAGTATAATTTAATTTATAATTATATTGAATATATACATTTTTCCTTACCATTTTTACTACAAATTTTAAAGCTTTTTGATTGAAAAAAAAAATTGATTTTGAGTATTATTTATAATAAATAAAATAAATAAAAAATTTTAAACTAATAGTTAAAAAGATCCAAAATCATATCAGATCTAAAAAATACTTAAAAATTATAAATATTTAGATAAACACTAATTTTGCGTAAATATTCCAGTCATCCGTAATTTTTTTAAATAATCCCTAATATTTAAAAAATTGTGTGTATTTTTTTTTACTTTTCACCATCAAAGTCGAGCATAAAATCTTTCTTACTACTCATTTAAAGCTTAAAAATATAATACATAGTTCCTTATAAGTTTCTCTTATATTATCATCTTAAAAATCCATAGGAATAATTTTTTCAAAATTGGATATTTAAATGAAGATTAACGAATTTAATTATTTTGTTTTAAGTCAAAAATATTATTCGAAATCACTTAAAACTTTAATATTGTTATTATATTTTATGTACACAATTATATTCTCGAAATATTTAGACTAATATTGTAAGCTATTGCCTCGTATTTATACTACGATCTTATACATACTGTTCTACGGTATATGTTTGTATTTACTCAAAATATAATAATCATAATATGTAATATAAATATAATATAATAAATACATTGTTTTTGATAAAAATAGGTTAGGTTATCGTATTACTTATAGTAAAATAAATTACTTTAATATAACAATAAGTATATAATTAAGTATATCTGTATAGTGTATAGGTATTTCATAATACAGGCAAACAGACTGATACTGTCTTCACTTTGAATCGTTTTTCGTATCATTGAATAAATTAAAATTTAACACATTCATTACAGTGGCCTACACTATGACGAGGAACACTCAACTCCTACTGTACAGCAAAATGGTTACCTACTTTCCTCCTTCTTAATATTAACAGCTATGGTTTGAAAATATAATACAAGGTCTCGTGTTATATGTTTTGATTACTAGAAATATGAAAGCAATTTAATATAATTTCACAAATATTTTTATGAGCGTCTGAATTTTAAATTTAAACAAACTGATATTTATCAAAAATTCGCGGTTTCTTATTACTCGTTTTTTAGTTTTTTAGTATGTAATTCAAAAAGTATTAAATATAGAAATTTGAAACAATCCACTGTTACTTAAATTATCATTTTTATACTTATTAAAATGTTCAAAATATTTAGACTACTTAATTTTTATCTATTTAAAGGAAATTGAATTATTAAATTATTATGTTGATGTCAATTTTTAGGCAACATCAAAATGTTTGAAAATGTAATACAACATCCCAAAATAAGTAGTTTTTTTAGCTATTTAAATTTTTCAAAATATATACAATTTTTTTTTCAAGTTCAAATTTTTATCCATTTTTCATTTTTTATACTTTAGGCTTTCGAATTTAATTCAAGATTACTCGTTAGTAGTTCTTAATGAAACCATAAAATCTTAAAAATATACTAATACAAATTTTTTATAGATATTTCCATTCTCGTTCTGCCAACTACTCTTCAAATGAGCCTATTAAATGTATGTTTTATAATACCCCACTTTTCTTTTAACCACCTATTTAGTTAGTATTTTGATCATTTTCATTTATATTGTTTTTTGGGATATCCAATGAACAATATACCATATACCAATAACAAATATTTTTATTTTTCTAATTATTTTATTACTCTATAGGTATATTTCCAAGTTTTATGTTTATTATTTTATAGTATTAAAATATTTTTATAATATATGTTTATTCTATTTTAATAAGAATCAAAATTTTCTTATTTATTTATTTTTAAATAATAACTGACACTTTATCCAATTCACAATATTATGATATCAATATTAAAATATTTAGTTGGCAAATAAAAATTTAAAATTGAAGTTGTAAATTATTTTAAGTTATTGCCATACCAGTTAAATTATTTCGTGTGTACGAGTATATCATATAATGGTACCTATAATAGAATATATTATTATATCTGTTAACTGTTAAGCACATTATAAATTGGATTAAAATAATTTTTAAAAAAATGTTCGTTCGATGATCAATTATCCTGGCGACCAATTCCTGCAATCCATATTTTTATTATATATAATCTTAATTT
This sequence comes from Rhopalosiphum nymphaeae, assembly GCA_036289425.1. Lineage (NCBI taxonomy): Eukaryota > Metazoa > Arthropoda > Insecta > Hemiptera > Aphididae > Rhopalosiphum > Rhopalosiphum nymphaeae. The sequence goes on along the minus strand of JAZAQC010000016.1, from coordinate 14,991,181 downwards.
TTATATTTATATCTTTGTCTTAAATAATTTTATATTTTTTTTTTTTTTTTTTTGTAAACCATATGCACCTGTTAATCTGTTGTTCTTATGTTTAAAAATATACTTACAAATATTATCTGACAGACCGCCGCCTCTGCTCGATTTGTTTTCGTATGCATTGATTTATTATTGAAAATTCAAATTTAACATTTCTATTACGGTGACTTGCTCAATGACAAAGTACACTCGATACCAACTGTTTAGCAAAGTGGTTACCTACTTGCCAAGTTTTTTAATGTTTCCAAGTTTATAAAACAAAGAATGATTTGTATTTTTTAACAACATCTTATCCATTATATTAGTTTAACAATATTCATAATTAAAACATACTTATTTATATTTTTTTAGTAACTTAAGTTTTTTTGATAATATAAATTTGTTTATAAATATTAGATTTTTGTCATAATAAGTGTAGTTACGCAATTCTATAAAATATTATCTAAATCATATATGATTACTAACATTATTTGTATAATATGTATATTCTATACTTACCTTATTCTAAATATTTTAGATTATAAAAATTTTAATTATTTAAAATTATTTTAATCGATTTAATTGAAAGGTATGGTTTTAATTATTTTTAAGGTCGATAAATGATTACTGGTAAATAATTTATTATGTACATAGAAGGTATAGAGTTCATATATTTTATGTATATATAGATAGTTAAATAGTTTAGAATAAAGTCCTAATGTTGTATTATAAACTAAATTATTTTAAGAGTTGGCATATTACCTATTCTCCAAATATTAAACTTATAATTTATATATAATTGTTAATTACTAATTGATAATTGTATTAAAAACTGTTTTAAAATTTAAATGTTTCTAGATATTTCATAGATATTTTTACTCGTATTTTTCTTTATAATTTATATTTTAAATATTATTCTATTGTACTATACTCTAAAGCCTTTCTCTCTTATTCCCTAAAGCTTTTATAATTGCCATATTTTTACTAGGGTGTGAAATGAAAACTATTACAGTTGTCATAGGTAACGTGTTTTTATAACAATTAATATTTTTTTTTTTTTTGGATATTATATTCAAACCCTCGAGACCACTCTTTGCACATTGACGTATATATATTTTCACTGATATGAATTAAATACTAAAATAAAAAAATGTGTTATATTAAATAAAATTAATAAAATTTCGGCCAAGTTTAGTTCTTGAGTTATAAATATTTAAAGTTTTAATTATTGTAATCTGGTAATATAGTGGTACCCCACGACATTTGATCCACTACGCTTATCTATACATAAGTGTACATTAACTACGTGTCAGAAATTTGTTTTTTTTTATCGTAATGCTTTGAATAATTATATGTTTAAAATTATTAAATTAGAAATTATTTAATGTTTCAATAAAATAAAAATACTTAATAATTATAAAAATAGAAAATAGTAAAAATATAATTTATTTCTAATTATATTGTTTTGTCATATTTCAAAATTGTATAAAAAAAATATTTTCATAAACCCAAATATTCTCTGTAACAATAAATTTCTTACATTAAATGGACCACTTCGTATAAACTATTTGACTACATCATAACTGAGACTCAATAAAAATTTTTAGAACGAATTAAGTCCCATATAATTTAAAATACAATACTTATTAAATCTATGTTTTATACTAACTGCTGAGTCCTACTGAACTTTGAAAACATACCTATACTCATATTATAGTGTATGGTTAGAAATGTTTGTTTTTTTATATTGATTTGGAAATATTTAATAAATGTGTTTAATATATTGTATTGAGTTATTTAAAAAATTAAGGTAATACATTTAATGTCGTAGATATATTTTTGATAAAAACTTAGATTATATATTTTATTTTTATTAGCTACATTTCTTCTATAATTTCATTTATTTTAGTTATGATATAATTGTTTTTGATTAGTTAGGTTAATTTACTAATTCAGTATTTAAGAGGACGTCGCACCCGCGCGTGTTGTCTCCGTCTTACACACATACGACATAGTAAATTTTCGTTCACCAGTTTCAATAGCGTGCTTATAGTTTTGATATTAGAGTGAATTGACCTATTATCAAACTTTTAGGTAAGAACATTATCTGTGTTCTTTCGTTGGTTTCTTATGATATTTTAATTTTTAGGTATAAGTTATGAGTATGAAAAATATTAAATATTTTAAAATGCTCATAATTTACTTAAAAATTAAAATATGTTAAAAATCCGACGAGAGAACACAGACAATGTTCTTATTTAAAAGTTTGATAATAAGTCAATCCACTCTAATATTAAAACTAAAAGCACACTATTGAAACTGTTGAACGAAAGTTTACTATGTCGTACGTGTGTAAAACAGAAACAACACCATGCGGGTGCGGCATCCTCTTAGCAATATTGGTATTTTTGTTTTAACCCAAGCTATAAAAATGCATAATATAACAATTACAATATATAAAAAATCCACTATCTCGTTACTTTTACCAAGTGCGTATTCAATTAGTATAATTTCCCTATAATTCTTAGTTATTTTAAGTGTAACTTTCATATTCTTATTATATATATTTTTTAGTATTCATATTAATCTTATATTATGTATAATGCATATCTCACTAATCGTTAACACACATTTTATGGTGAAAATGGTTATTTCTTGTTATTTAGCTATTAATAAGATTTAACTATTACTAGTACAAATTTCTTTCAGTCTTCTTTTATTTTAATTTTTAGCTATCTAACCGAAACATTAGTTTATTTTATACTTTATAATTTAACAAATATTTTTTTATTAGATTTTGTTTAACTTTATAGATGCTTCAACTGTGGATCTATTATAACTGATGAGGAATCTTATACAACAGTTAGTTTTATTATAAACAATTTAGTGTGATATTTATTGTTATTTAATTAATTAATTTTTATCTTATTTTAATTTTAGTTGTCATCATTATATTTTAAAGACGACTATTGACTATATTATGCATGATACTATGATACATTCATTTCTATAGGTAGGTACTCATTGAGTTTAATAATGGTGACCTTGCGTTAATCAACAATGTAGGCCTGTCATGCAGATGTGGGTTTGGATAATTGAACCAACCGTTGATAATAGAACTTAAGTTTTTTTGTTTGTTATCTTTTATTTTTATTTTTAATGTCAATGACCCATTTGGAAAAAAACCCTACACTTTTACGAGTCTATAGCAGGTCGCTAAGTTTAATGAGCAACTAACGATATTCGCATGTGCAGTATGGTAATCCACTTTGGTTAATAACTAATAAGTCATAACCATCCCCAATTGGTCAATACTAATGTTCAAACCTTAAGTAATCAGGCGAGGGAATGTTGTGGTAATTCTTTTGTAATGTATTACCTATTACCACTAAATAAATATAGATATTTAAGAAATAACGTACTAAACACCTTAGTATCTGGTAAATTAAAGAAATATAACGATGATATACATTATTTTAAATACTGTTTCGTAAAAAATAGTGATGTGCTGTATGTTAACAGTTTTTAACTTATGACAGATTTTATAATTTATATTAATTATTTTTCGACCAACTATTTAAAATAAATTTAGAATGAGCTTTTTTGATGAAATTAGTATAATACGATTTTACTAACAATGTAAAATATGAACACTTTTATGTATAAAAGGTAGGTACATTTATTTTTAAACTTTTAAAGAAACTGAATAGACAATAGTTAAACTGTGTATTATAAATGAATACAGCTTAAATGTCATGCAATTAAATAAACATTATTATAAATTAAAATTGAAAATTCATACGTATTTAACATTTGTATTATTCGCGGTAATTATTTAAAAAAAATTATTTATAAAATAATTAATTTCTACAATTGTGTTAAACTTCTATTTGTAAATAGCTAATACTTAAATGATCAAATAAATTTAACCGGGTCATCTTTATTGGTGATACTTTCTCAGTATTCTATAATTAAAGGACGCTTGATTTTCAAATCAACATAATTATAAAAATTAAAAAAAAGAATCAATAATATTTTTGGGTTTGTATAGTAGTGAACAATATATTTTTAAATAAAGATGGCAATTTAATCACGACATTTTCTAGAGGTCTTGACATCGTTTTAGAACTATTAACTAAGACCCGCCCAAATCTACCTATTACGTCAATGATAATCGTTAGACACCTGAAATATTTAACAGTTCAACTATTCAAACACTGATTTTTAATCACCATAAACTAGTCTTATGTTATTTAATGTTATCCTTGATTCATACTACTTTTAGGTATAAGTATATTAATTATATTAGTAAATATTTTAATTTATCATGACGTGTAAAGTATCTATATTAGAGTAACTAAAGTATGTGATGATAACTAGAAACATTCTAAAAACAGAGTTATAATTTTATGTAAGTTAATATTTTGTGATTTACTAATAATTTTTTTATTGTTTTGTTTCTGTATTAGGAGTTAAAGATTTATAAGGAAAAAGTATAATTTTAACAGTAATTAATGAATAAAATAATGTAGTTTTTGCATTTTTTTGCATTAAAAAAATGTGTTTAACATGTGTTATTGTTTATGTATGATTATATATAAACAGATTGCAATTTGACAATATACGAGTATTTTATTGTAATATTATATATATAATATTATATTCTAGTGACTTGTTGAATTTTGATCATATAACTAATTTTATGTTTTTATTAAATCTTTCATCGTGGTTAAAATTACTTTTCGGATCTTTTTTTAAATTGTATATACTGTTAATTACCTACTGATTACTTACTAGTTTATACCTATTCAATCCTACATAAAATGGTCTTTATTCTTAGTCAATATAGAGATACTTGAAAAAAAAAATCAGCTATAACTTATTAATCAAAACGATTTTTTATCATATTAATAAATAGAAATTAAGAATTTCAATATATTAAGTTGACCCCGTGTTTTAGAATTTTAAATTAAGTAAACAAAATGACAACGGAGTTTTGTATAAACAATTTAATAAGTTATTAATTATGACTCATTATTATAATATATTTAAAAATGGATAAGTGACCCACATAATTCTAAACAGGTATGAAATGCGTTTTATAATGTCACAGCTCACAACACAACAAATATTATGTCTGACAAAAACAACTGATTGTAGTAGTATGACAATTGACGACCTCTTAAAATTAAAGAGGATTATATTGTTTAAAAGATCTTGTATGATATTATATATTCTACACATCATTTTTGATGCATTGTTAACGATAGTCATTTAATTTTATATTTATACATTTTACACAGTTATTATATTTATCAAATCTTTTTAGACATTTTAATTAAATTTTTACCAATTACATGACATATTTGATGAATAATACTATGTATTATTGATATCAATGTTATAATAAGTCACTCAAAATAATATTAAAATATTCTTATAATTTGGATATTTCACTCTTAGAAAAAGGTGAAATCGTAAAAATTTCTTGAGTTGAGACTAGAAATTTTTGCCTCGGGCTTCACTTTTTATATGGACATATTTCCATTAATAATTATTTCTATATACATTCTAATTTCTGTATTAATTGCTATTGCTTGATTGACATTTTGTAAACAAAAATTATGTTAATTAATTTTTTTGTTAGTTTTGGTTTTTTTATTTAAATATTTAACATAATATATGTATACTCTTAATTTGTATTGCTGTATTAATCGTATTGTATTCACATTGGTATTTATAAAAAAGAAGAGGTTATTTGAAAAAAAATAGAACTTACTAGTGAATTAAAATTTTAACTAAATAATAAATATTCTAAAAATAATAGTTTGAATAATTATAAATATAAAGTATAAGATAGATTGATCGTGCATAAAAAATCAACCTGTAAACATACCATACACGAAAGCCAATTACATATAAAGAATGGTGAAGTTGCTTTAAGAGGTACTCTCGTCATCTTTTGAAGCAGTAAAAATTCTTCTTCTATCTTAAATTTGAAGGCTGGTTTCTGATAGGTAATAAAATATAGTTGGTAAGTTAGAGAAGGTTGGGGGTAACCAATCTAATCTAACCTAACCAGATTTATTTTCGGTAATTTTTTAAAAATCAAATAAATTTCAAAGGTATCAAACTAATAATAGAATCTATGTATATTATAATAGAATTATGTAAAATGGTACTTTAACAACCTTTTAATGATTCCCTTATATCAGTATAGGTCCCAAATATTTTTACCATCTACAATATTAGTCATTTATGTGTTATAAATACATTTTATCTTTTATGTGTATTTTATATAATATCTATATTAATAAAAAAATATACGTTTACCTATATTTCCTCAAAATTAAATTAAAAACAAATAACAACTAGTGTCACGTAAATGCAATCATAGTGAATGTCGTGTTATTGAATTGGCCTGGGTGGACTCTCTCTCCCTTTGACCTAGACTGAGGAAGCTTCCTGTGACGTCAACAGGCAACCCCACTTGTCTCGTTGGCATTTTTGCTTGTGCGGCCCAACGTGCCTTAGTATAGCCAATGGAAGTACATAATATATTATGTATAGACAACAAATCAACCGTTTACATCATTGTTTATTTAAAAGTATAAAAATGAAGTACAAATAATTAAAATATATTATAAGTTTTTGTACATTTATATATTTGAAAATTGAATTATACGTTTCTATAAATTATGTTTTATACAATTCTAATAAAGTTTTTTTTAAAACTAAACTACAATATACAGTTTGTACAACCAATTTAGAAAACATTCAAGTTCTCGGCCGAATTTCGTAAAATTGAATTCGAGACTTTTTTTTGTTATTTATTCGTGGGGGGTATAGGTATAATTATATTATATTTATAGGAAAATTTAAATTATATAAAAATCCCGGTACACACATAAGAAGTTAAATTTATATTATTTTCCAAGTATAGCTAAGCCTACTTTTGATTTCATATTTGAATAAACCATTTTTTTTTATACTCATTTAAATTTCATAACTATTTCTCTAAATATAAAATTGATTAGAATAATTGTTATATCTTAATAACATTTCTAAGTAATAATACTAGGCTACGTATTTAGTTTTTGTAACAAAAATATGTAAATATTAAAAAACAAACTATTATATAATAATGCATTTAAACATGTTGATAAATCGAAAACAATGTATTTATGTGGTATGATAAAATTTGAATTGGCTTTCATTTACCCAATTGAAAGTCTAGAGCTATTGTTAATTCAAAATGACATAAAAATAATACTACCTAATTATAGTAAGCATATTAAATTTTCTAATAAATGCTAATTATCAAAATTTTTTTGATTTAAAATTAACATAATCCGACACAGAAATGTGTTGTTTCCTAAATATAGGTGAATATATATTTCTTATGATTTTAGTACATTAGATACACTATTAGAGTCTAAACTTATTAATAATTTTTATTAATATAATATAACGTTAAAGCCAAATAAGAAATATGTCCTCATAGTTTAAATTAAAATAAAGACTACTTATTTAATTTATATCAATACATGTTGGGAGCTTTATTGATTATGTAAGTACTAGTTTAATTATCATACTTACATTATTTTTAACATTTTTAACAATTTATACAAATATACATGTTTTTACTATTATTACTCTGTTTTTATACTTAATAATATACATAATTATGTAATATACATATTTATTTATAATATAAAAATAATAAATTATTATTAGAATAAATAATTTTTTTCTTCGTAGTTAATGCGGTTAGACATGCAAAAACCTTTCGAATTCATTAATATTTTAACGAAATAAAAGTGCATTCTGCCTTATCGTGGATCGTAAAGTATGTTATGTGTATTGATTCTATAGCTTATTATTAATTTATTCTACAACTACTATTGGGAATTTCTATCATATTGTCCATTATAACTTAGTTAAAATATTTATACATTTAAATTTAATAAAAATACATTTTGTAGAAATTGATAGAATGATAGCAGCGATTTGCAAGTTTAATATTTATTGCTTAAATATTTTGTTCACAACATAATTTATTATATTTAATTATTAGAAAACAGTATAATAAACAAATTAAAACAATTAGTGGATTTAGCAAATATTAAACTTTAGATGTGAAAACTATAACTATATTATGTACCCATTAAATATACCTAACCTAAGCTATATATATGACAATTGACAAGTCGTAATAATTTAGACTATTATTATTAATAAATGTATCAATTTAAGTAGTTTATGAACAGATCATTTAAATTTTAAGTGCTTAAAATATGACCTACAATATATGTATATTGTATGTATATATATATATATATACGTAATTAAAATGTGTTTATGTCAAATGTCAAATTGACTACTTTTAATTGAAAGTTTTATTTAGTGAAAACAAGTTAAAAATATACGCAGTTAGTGTTGTTTAAATTTTATTTTATATGATTGGATAAGTTAATAAGTTTGATTTTTATCCTTTGTCTAATTGTATTTAACAAAACATTGAATTTAATGTATACGTAAATTTATAAAATTATATTATTTACTTGCTAGTTTAAATTTAATAGTTTTAAAAGAATAATTTACACATTTTTAAAAACATTTAGAACTAAATTAGTTAATTTTTATTTCTGTTGATGTAACCTATTTTATCATAACGAGAGCGTTTAACAAGCTGATAATCTCTTTAATGTTATATACGCAACTCTTCGTAATAGTTGAATAGTCTACCAATCACGTGTACCTTTATACATTTATCAGTTTCCACTGTAAAAATAACCATTCAGATTATATAACAAATTACGATAATAATTACTAATTAACAGCAGCGAACTGGCTAGGTGTTCTAGTGAGCTATAGGACACCAGAGCGCCTGGTCCAGGGCCGCTAAATATCTGATGATATTATTAATATATTTATTTTAAACACTAAACAAGTTTAAACCATGACTATTGAACTAATATAGGAATCAATTGTACAATAAGTTCATGATAAAACCATACATTTTATAATATAAGACTTATATGACGTGTATGTATTATAAATAAATCAAGTATACATTTTATTTCTACAAAACGTATGATTATATTATTTATTATTTTTCAATAAAAAAAAAATATCTTTGTAAAATTAATAGATAAAAATGACAGAATAAAATGGGCTTAGGTCATATTATACTATAAAATACTGGGACATATATCTCTGCTCCAACTAATTAATAAATAAACACGTCCTATAGATATTCATTAATTTATTATTTTAATGATTCTAGTATAAATATTTTAATTAGTATTAAGTTTTTTTTAGCATTAATATGTTATTTATGAGTTATTATCTTACTGATAATATTATTAAAAATGTAGCGCAAATTATTAGAAGTATTGTGTCTAGTGCCTAAATTATATACTTAATTCTTTCCTAAAACAATATAACATCGAAAGAACTACATTATAAGTCAAATAAAAATAATCCACTCTGAATAAGTAATACAAGATTTATTAATCCCTACTGGTTAAAATATTATATATAAACAATAAATGAAATTAATTTATCATCTATAATATTAGATACTTACATATCAACAATATTAGTAACTATAACAATAAGTATGAATGAAATTTTAAATTACATATAAAATATTTAAATTTTTTTAAGTATAATATTTTTTTTAATCCAATTATAGTATTATATTTTTTTTATCGAATATTATAATTTAGTTATATTTTATTAAAATAAAATGTTTAATTTGTATTCTGTTTTCAATCATCATTATGATACGGTATTATAATTATTCTAAACCCGTAGAAAAGATTAAAATTATTTAGATCTTAGTAGTGATTACATTTGAACGGGAATATTGTTTATTGTATTATACCAAAAAATATGTTCTATACGTATTGAAATAATCGAAATTTTATAGTATTTAAAAGGACGTTATACTCTTATACGTTATCTCTCTCTTACTAATGTACATCATGGTAAATTTGCGTTAAAAAGAACACATTTTATGAAGTTTACTTTAATATTAGAGTAAATTTACTTATTATCAAATTTAAAGGTAAGAATATTATTTAGACTATGTCATATGCTTTTATTGATGTTATCGTCTTAACGTGAGTTATAGTTATGTAAAATATTACAACTTCAAAAAATTCAAAACTCACTTTAAAACGATAGTATCAATAAAAGCATATGACATTGTCTAGAAAATATTCTTACCTTTAAACTTGATAATAGGTAAGTTTATTCTAATATTAAAGCTAACATCACAAAATATGTTTTGCTGAACGCAAATTTGCTATAATGTACGTTAGTAAGACAGAGACAACGCATGTGGGTATAACGTCCTCTTAATAAATAATAAAAACACTTTATATGCCAGTATAAAACATATAATAGTATTGATATAATTTTATTAATATATATATATTATTTTATTGAATTAGATTTTTATTTGAAAATTAATTTACATTAGGTGCTACTTATATTCTTACAATTTGTTTACCTACTGTTTTTAATTTTTTTACTCAAGAAAATGTTAATTTTTTTTAAACATATAATACACTACATATTTTGAATAATATAGATAGATTAGAGCGATTAGACCTTTAGGATATAATCTATACTATATTAAAGATAGCGATACGCATACCCCAAACCTGATATTATTTGTATTATAGGTACATTATTAAATATTATTTTATCTTTATAGTATTCACACTAAACTAAACAATCTAATGTAAGGAATAATGTATGTGCAATTATTAAAATATCATATTTCTCTAAATAATTTAATATTTTTTTATTATGAATTATAAAAGTACTCACTAGTTATTTTCGCAAAGATAAAACAGTTACAACACTAAAATAAATATATGTGTATGATACTTAAAAAATTTAACAATATTTACAAATACAGAGAACCAAAATAGTATAACTGTAAGTGGTATTCAAATTTATTTAAATCATATATTAAAAATAACTAATGTGTTTAATGGTTCTAAAATCAAAACTGACTGAATCAGAACTATTTATTTATAATAATGATATTCTAAATATTATAGTTATCATAATAGTAAACAATTTGAAACGAATACTGTTTTTGTTATTACCTGTAAGGTTGCAAAAAATTAAGTATATAAATTCGTTATTTTTTGTTTGAATATCCAATTTTGTAAAAATGTTAAATTGAAAAGACTATAAAAAAATTGAAAATTTGTTACCAGAAATAATCCTTGTAGTTATTTTTGGCCTTTATAGTACTATTTAGTTACATGGTAACTATATAAAATTTTCTACTAAAAGAATCATACTCAAAGTTGAAAAATCAGAACATTTTTTCTGCTCCTTAAGTGGACGTTGGACACAAAACAATTATACTCATCATTATAAAACCAATACATCATTCATCGCTCCACTTGCAGATTCTCATGTATTACATTCTCAATATAGAAATACTATTTTCAAATAAGGTATACTGCGTATGTTTATCCCAGTGATTAAAAGTAATGTTCACATAGTCCCCGTTTTTTTTTTTGTACATACCAATTAAATCCCTTAACATTTAAATTACAATCCTAACTGAGTTCCGTTAAACTTTGAAAAAAAATCTTTTCCTTCCCATTTTTACCATCTTATGACTGTAAGTTGTTGTTATTTTAAAGTATGGTTAATAATGTTTGTTTTATATGTTAATTTAATAATAGTGTATATAAATCTATTGTATTATTAACTATTCCGTTAGATGTCAAGTGCATCACTGTAGTGGACACGTTAAATTTGAATCAATGATATATCATTGTATACAAAATACGATTCTGTACAACAATATAACTAGGTATATTTCATGTTTTTTGATATTGCTATTAAAGTAATTTGTTTTACTATTAGTATTAAAGTAGGTTGTTAAGTTTTACCGAAAATATTTATTATATATATTTAATAAATGGTATTTACATACTATGTTGTCCATATTATATTATTATTAATACATTTTGAACGGGCATTATCATAAAACAGTGTAAATAGATTCATGGTATAAATAATATAAATAATATGTATCTACATATTTTTTAAATATTATTAAAAATAGTTAAATTCATAATATACGTTAAAGTTTTAAGTCTTACAAATAATGTAAATGAATTAAAACAAAACAATTCACTATTTTTCAAATTCCTCTTTTTCCTCGAATATTTTGAAAAATACCGTGTATTTTTAATTTTTACCTCTTAAAAGGACAAACTAATTATAATTTGCTATTAAAAACGTATTCAAGGAGTATTAGGTATATAAAATTGTGATATGCATACTTAAACTGTATACTAAAATCTTGAAATCATACGATTTTTAATACGCCATTCGTATTAATGATATATAAACTATTTGCATTGACAGAAATGGGGTCCATGTTCAGAAGTGAGGAAATGGCTTTATGTCAACTTTTCATACAGCCAGAAGCCGCTTACGCATCTGTGGCTACAATGGGTGAAGCAGGAGTTGTACAATTTCGAGACGTAAGTAGCACAAGTTTGATAAATAACAACTACAGAAATTGTGAATAATGATTAAACTTTTTCACTTATACAAGTAAATGATACTATATTTTTTTATTTCACACTTAAACTACAACGTTTAAAAAATATATATTATAATAAATAGCTATGCATTGATAAAATATTTTACCGATTACCTGATTTTCGCCAACGATTTTTGTCGCCATATTATATTTCCATATTTTCATAACTATGTGTTTTACTAAGTTTGCTTAATTTTAATTGTATACATAATTAAATATCTGTAAGGTAATGAAACTTGTGTACGTTGTCTTGAACGAGTATATTATGATTATTAAAAATGCAGTGTGCTTCGATTTTAATTAATTGTTTAAATTGTCTTAATATTAAGAATAACTTAATTTTATTCTAAATTTGATCTATAGGTGAAATACCTCTGAAAACTATTTTAATTATAAAACAAGAATATATTCCTTCATTTATTGATTTAATTGAAAAAAAACATGTGTTACTTAAACCGCAATAATTATGGTGTGCAATACGAAGGAATAAAATAAGATTCATTTCTAAAATACGTTAACTTAACCTAACTGTTTTCATTAATTTGCCTTTATTTGACAAATAATATTAGATATAAACCTAGAATAAGCAAACGACAACATTGCTCAGAACGCTGTGAGCATTTAATCGATTTTTCAGTAGTTAAATCTAGAGAGACTGTCCTATTTAACTTAGCCTAAAATATATAAGAGTATATGTGTCTTATATTTATTATTTTGTTCAACCTTTTTTTATACAAAAGAAAACCGTAAAATTATTTGTGATATACTATTACGCACGTTGTTAGTTTTATAAGTTCTCATAAATATAAATATTTGCCAGTTTAATCATGGACTTCTCTTCATACGTACAGATAACAAATATTATACTTGACTAAAATTTCTTACAGCTATTTATACTACACCTTATATAATAAATAATGTATATTTCCATATTCTTCGTATAAAATGTATACTATATTATAATTACACAATGTATCATTAACATACTTATATAATTTGACATTTCTGCCAATATTTTTTATTTAATATATCAACCGATTAGTTATTATTAATAATTGTTAATTTAAAGTGTTTCACCACTCTTACTAAATACTAAATACCTAGTTAAATTCACTAAATCGGACATAATATATACATTTTTAACTTATTGATGACGTCCGGTCAAAATGTATATTCAATTTGATGAAAAATAATAAACAAATGTAAATTTAATTATTTTGATGTTGAATTTTGTATATTTTTTTTTTTTTATTTTGTATTTTTCGTCATCATTATACCAAATAAAATGTTTTTAATTCTATGAATTTTATAATACTTAGTTAGAATTTATTCAAGCCATTCGGATCAGTAGTATATATAGCAAATAAAACATTAATTATGATAAAAATAATTTCGGATTTACATTCTTTGTAATTCAAATTTTAAATATATTTTCAATATAAAAAAGGTCTTTTGTCGATAATTATTTTAGCTAATTAATTTTATATTCAATGCTACAACAATTTTAAATTTTAGTCATGGTTGTAAGAACTGAATCTTTATTTTCGAATATAATACATTTCACCTTAATCTATATTATAAACGATTATAAAATAAAACCTGACTAAACGATTCTTCTAGGTACTACTTACGAAATTCTATATTTGTATTTGATTGCTAACGTACATGCTTAAATGTAAACTTTTTATTTTTTTTTTTTTAATTTCTTATATCGTTGAAATGACAGAGAACCTCAAAGTATTTTACTTACATTTTAGCATTGATAAATATTTATCTTCCATTTGGCTTGTAATCAATTTTACATCACAGAACAAACATTTACGTGTTTTTTAATGTTTATCTCTCTTTCTTAAGTTTGCTTTAAACTGTAGATAGTCACAATTAACTTTTTTGTTCTTAAAGAGACTATCATGGTGTTTACTATATTGTACACATTAGTTCATTTTCAAGGACTTATTTGCATATAATATTATGGTTTATTTTTTTATGTCATCACATGAAAAAAAAAGTCTTATAGTGCTTTACTTACTATATCCATATGTTTATGTTATTAATATACCTTTTAAAGTTGATTATTGTTTAAATCGATTAGGAAAAAAATTATATTTATATGACATTTATTTATTACTTGTTAGCATATATTTGATAAACACTATATATTATTTGCCAAATTTAATATTCATAATATAATAAATTATAATATTACATTGTAAAATATCTTCTATATTTACTATAAATTTAAAAACGTGTATTTAATTTATTAGTTTTAGATTTAATACTCGATTTTAGTGATCGAAGTAGTGAACATTTTACATTTCATGAGCTTTGTCCACAATCGCAATAAAACAGCTTACAAGAAACCTTGTATTACATATTATGCAAAGAAAATTTAATCGGCATAAATTAAAAAAATCAAACATTTTAAATTATATCTATAAAAGATTAAAACAAAAACCAAAATATTTTTAAAACCTAACATTAACATTAAACCTAGAAAAATAGTAAGTTATTTATATTCTGAGATTTTCCAATAACATTTACAAAAAAAAAATATTTTTTTAAAGTTATTCATGAAGTCAAAACAAATCGTTTGTCAACAAGTCTGTTATTCGACGACGAGTTTAAGGCAAAACCGATGGTCTTAATTAAATTAGATTTTAAGCTTTTGGGCCGAGTAAGGGGTAACCAAAACTTAGAACTGCTAAGATACTTGTAACCCAAGGTATTTCAAAATTAATTTGGATAAACATTTTAGATTTACTAAATACCATCAAGTCTCCGGTAACAGGTGTATAGCGATTATTGGTCCACGACTGTGGAAAATACAGGTGACCATGGAAAGGCCTCAAGTATCAGTGTAGACAATATAGTCAACGTCAACGGTTGGTTTGACCAACTAAAAAATACTATTACTAACTTAGTGTATCCCAGCTGACATTTATATTTTATTGTATACAATTATATAAGATACAATAAGTATATTAAAACAAATTAACGTTTTAAAATGTCATTAAAAATATATTTTCTGAATCTTTGGTATGATATAATATTTACATTATAGATATAATTATGAAGTACGGTTATAATGTTGCTTTGAGATCAAAAATTAAACATGTAATATCAATCATAATTATTGGTAATCTACCATAAAAATATAAAATGTTCTCACTTTTAAAGTCAATCATAATACATCAATATTTATTTATTAATTATATGAAGGTCAAAATGTATTAATAATATTACGTGAAACCATAACTATGTTGTAATGCATTTTTAATATGATATAAAGACATAGATATGGATACATGATAAAAGTACTTATTTTTTATTCTTTATATTACTAAATTAAGTAAATTATACATAGTTTTAAACATTTATTTTGGTATATAATAATACAATAGGATCTAATGTCTTAATAATGAAATGGGTGATTCAATATTTCAATGATTCGTGGTTGTTTACTTTTAAATTTAAGTATAAATTATCCAATATAAGTAATGCTTATCTAGCACATCTATATGATATAAATAATGATTAATTTAAATTTTAGACAATGCTTTAAAATTTGTTTCCATCTTTTTTTCTGTTGTATGTAAAAATATGTTTTAACTTAATATAATACTAAAAACAGTAAAAACATATAAGTGTTTTGTAACACAAGTCGTTAAATTGTATTATTTGTATTTTATATTTTAAGTACATTATCAGTAATAAATGATTTATTATTTTATTGTACAGTTAAATAGCGAAATGAACGTCTTCCAGCGAAAATTTGTCAGCGAAGTACGACGTTGTGATGAACTAGAACGTAAATTACGCTATATTCAAGCTGAAGTGCACAAAGACCACGTGCATGTCCCTGTACCCGAAAGTAGCGTTTTCCCATTCGCTCCTAATCCAAGGGAAATTATTAACCTAGAGGTTAACATATTTTTTAATTGTTGTACACAATTTTATATAACATAAAATTGTTTTTTATTTTAGTCACAATTAGAGCGCACAGAGAGCGAAATTTTAGAGCTTAGCCATAATGCCGTTAATCTAAAGTCTAACTACCTCGAGCTCACAGAACTTAGACATGTTCTTGAAAAAACACATGCATTTTTTGAAGAGGTAACTATTATAATATTGAATTTAATAAAAATATATTTAATATATATTGAATATTTATACATATTATAAACTGGTTTATAGAAACCAAAAGCCAATACAGCCTAATAATCATAATTAATATTAAATATTAAGTTTGCCTTTGGAATAATTATTTTTTTACTTTTTTTTATTATTTATTTTATTTGATTTCAACAAATGTATAATAAGATACATTTAAAATAAATGTTAGTTCATCTCATATCTTTCTCTATACCTATACTTAAAATATTTTGTATTGATTAAGATTAAAAAAACACATTTTTAATGATAAATATGAAATATAAATTTTTCTCATTTAAATGTTTTTTTTTTAATTTCATACCAAGGTATTAGAGCTAAAAAAATTACTATTATAATCAAACTAAATTCATAATTTTATAAACTAAATACCTAGGTACCTATTAAATATTTTATTATTATTATTATTATTATTTTTAAATATAGTAACACTTAGTAAGTTACATACATTAGTATTATGACTATTAAACAGAACCTACTATATAATTAATTATATAGTGTAATTTTATTAATTTAAATATACACTTTACAACAAATATGATTAAATATTTGAATACCAGTATATATTATACATCATAATAATTATATTCATTCTATAGATATGCATATTAAATTATATAATTTCAAAATTAATTTATTTAAAAAAAAAAAAAAAAAAAATGTTTTCATTGTGTATTTACTATGTATATTATTTAGTCAAATTTGGTACACAAACATTACTATAAATCCTACTAATAATCAATTTATAATACTTGTCTATCCAATATTGAACTATACGCCATAGCTCTGTGTGTATTAAATTCATTATAACAAATATGTTAAATAGATCTATCAATATTAAATATAATAAATAACTACTAAACATCTATTTATATAAATAAATAATTAAGTTTACCCAAAACTAAAACAGATAATAATTAATAAATAAATAAAACAATTTTATAGTTGTATTATATAGCTAATTTTTAAAACAAAAGAGAACATATAGCTTAAAAATTCTTACCTTTATAATTGAAATGCTTATATTATTCAAACACAATACAAATTAATGGTTAAAACATAATTTATAATTGTACAAGAGTTTAAGTAAATTTAAAAAAATTATTAAAACAAATATAATTTTATTGTTTGTGAAAAAAGTTTGTCTAATTAATGTTCTATAGATAACTTAAGTAAAAAATAGATATAAATATTAATGCCAATGTGATTAAATTGTACCAAATAAGGTAAACATTTTTTCTCAAATGTCTCTAACTAAAAATGTTATTTTTTTCTTGTTCATCCATTGAGCTTGATATGGATTTCTTAGACGTAAGTAATTTTGGGTTTAGCTTTATTGCATGTTATTAGGTCTTGATATATTTTAAAGCTGTTAGAAAACATATAGTTTAAACAGTTAAAAACGCTTATATTTTGCTATTAAATATCAAAAATATTTTGTGTACCAAATTTGAATTAAACACAGTTTAATTCATTATTTTTTAGTTTGTACATATGATCTATTATTTTAAAATATAATTATTGTTTTACTTATTTTATTTCTATGAAATTATTGTAGAAGGCATTTCAACTGCTTTATTTAGTTTTAATTAAATGTATATTAGCATATAGATTTGATACATTAGTGTTTGAAGTAGACATAGATTTCCTCTTCTTATTTGTCCTTTAGAGTTTCTCTTTTCAACAGCAAGATGGTGTCAGTACATCAGGCACAGATTCTCTGACAAAAGCTCTAATTAGCGATGAAGCTCTAAATAGTCAGTCCCAAGTCACTCGGGGCCGTCTTGGGTAAGTATTACATTTTATTTTTATTATTTTTTAATTTGACTAATATATAATTCATTATGTGATGAAGAGTAAGTTTAATGTTTGATTAACTTAAAAAAAAGAAATAAATACTTTATTAATGATATTCATCATTGTCATTATTTTATAAAAAATATCATATCCAAATTAAATAAATCATAGGTAAGGTCAAAAAAGAGATTTCTAAATTATTCTAATAAATACATACTAGACTATATTTAAGTATTCAATAATTATAAACATTGAGTTCATCTACTATTTAAATGTATTTAATACAGTAAGTTCCACTTAATGTGATCACATTGGTTCAGATCATTTTGATTCTATTAACCAATTGATTCCATAAAACATTTTTTTTTACTGATGAGTTTATATTTATATATATTTTTAAAATTAAATTAAAATAAAATAAAGTAAAGAAACTATCTATTTTTGATTGTACTTGAGAATCTATTTATTTCATTTTCATATTAGTTTGAAATTAAAATCTGTATTAAATTAATATAATATATACTTGATTTTTAATTATTTAAAATGAAATAAATAGTAATGTATGTACATTGTACCTATAACTTTTGGAACAACTGAAAAGTATTGTTTTCAACATATTTTTGAATAGTTCCTTTTGACTTTTTCAAAATAATTCTTGTTTCTTTTTAGTTAACGTTTTAAATACTATTAAAATGATAAAAATGTTCTTAAAAATGATTCAATTATTTGGTACTTGGTGATTCTATAAACCAGTGATCACATTAAGCGGAACTCACTATATATACATATGTAATCATAATATATATTTACAAATTTAATCAGAAACAACTATCATTTTTTTTTTTTTACAAGCTAAAACCTTTTATATTTTTAACCAAATCTAAGTTTTTCTATATTTCTTTATCATAATACTAAATAATATTCCAATAACTCGAAACTGTATTATTACATTATTATAGTTTGTTCATTGACACTAACAATACAGTATTCCTCTCAATCTTGCTTTTTCAATAGTTAACTGACCGATACGAAATAGATACCTGATACATTCCAATATTAGGACCCTTATAAATGTGAACACAATTTTTTCTTTTGTTTAACTTGATCAACTAGAAATTCGATATATTTTTCCACTTTGTTTCTCTAATTGAATAATGAATTTTCTTACGTATTTTTTTCTCAAAACTTTTAAGCATTTTTTCATCACATTTTTTGTGTGGTTCACCTTTAAATTTTATAATTGGTATATTCATTCTAATAATAAAAAAACAAATTGTTCTAAACATTAAATTTGCTATTTCATAAATTAATGAGATGAAGATAAAATTTACAATAAAATATATTAATATTGTCATTGACATAGATATACTTATAATTTTTGGACCTCGGTGATAATTTTTACTAATCTATCTTTCCATAGGTACAATGTTCTTTTAATAATTAATGCGACATAAGCATTATATCAATTTTTATTTTCATAAACATTTTTAATTGCATTATAGTAAATCTAGTAAATAATGTACCTACTTATTTTTTATTTTATTTTATTAATTACGCCCAAGAAGAGCAAATGTTTCAGAATATGTTTACATTAATTAGTTGATAAATAATATAATAAATACGAAGAATCACAAAAGAAATCAAAATATTTATTAATCAATTTGCTTATTATACACGTTAATAATATTCATAATGATATTTTTAGCTTATACTTCTTTAAAATATTCAATCAATAAATATTATATTAAATTTGATTATATAAAATTTCCTGTTTGCCTTTTTTATTTTGAACCATTTTAATTTAACAATAGTACAATAGCATATTGTTGCTGTTCAATTTATTTTTCGAGATGAAGACCAATTGTAGTCATAATAATACAGTAGGATTTTATTACCAATTATAAACGATTATATTTGATTGTATTTCTTATTCATTTTAATAATTTAAAATTAAATTAGGTTAAATTTATATTATATATATATATATATGTTATATAATAGAACTTTAAATAATAACTACTTATCTCATACAGGATACATACAAGCTAATATTTTTTTAAATTTTATTTGATAAATAAATGTTAAAATACCTACATCCTAAAAATGAACACTGATTACTTTTTTAAATTCAAAAACATTTTTTATGGACTAAAATTTTAAACATTTATTTTGAAATTAATTAAATAACTTTATTGTTATTATTATTACTATTATTGCATTAGGTTTGTTGCCGGAGTCGTGCCCCGAGAACGAGTACCTGGTTTTGAGCGTATGTTATGGCGTATCAGCCGAGGAAATGTATTTTTACGGCGGGCAGAACTCGAAGATTCGCTTGAAGACCCATCTACAGTAAGAATTATACCTAATCTGTAATATAAAGAACATTTTCAGTTGATAAATTTTAAAATCATCTTATATCTTAAAACAGTGATAAATCATAAGTTTAATTAAATAATTTCTATCATTAATTATAATATTATTAATTCAATGCTATTTTTGTTATCTGAATTATTTTATTTTGTAGATACCTCAAAAGAGATAGTTATAATATTACAGTAGAGGTTCCCAAACTTTTTATTGTACGGTCTATTTTGAACATTTTTTAAAATTTGGCGTCCCACAATATCAATGAATGGCCTTTTTTTTTGCTATTTTACTGAATCTGAACATCAACGAAAAGTAATAAATGTTTAAAAAAATGTGTTACCTATTTAAAAATATAACACGACCCACCGTTTGGGAACCTCTATATTACTGGTATAATTTATTCTTATCTCTAAACCTCTCAAATTACAAACTAGATCAAATTTTATAACCAAAACCACCCCTATTTTTGAAAATCAAAGCATTTTATAGACAACTTATCGTGGACTCTTACACACACAAAATAAAAAAACATCATAATATATGAATGTACAGGAAGTATTGACAATTTAAACTGTGTTCCTATAATTGTGTAATTTATTGTCAAAAATATCGTGATTCGAACCGATCAAAAAATAAGATATTTTTTAAATCGGTGAACACTATGTATTTTTATGCCACATAGTATATTATAAACAAATAAATATGTATAATTAATTTAGGGAAATGAGATTTTCAAAACTGTGTTTGTTGCGTTCTTCCAAGGAGAACAGCTCAAGTCACGAGTAAAAAAAGTCTGCTCGGGGTTCCATGCGTCATTTTATAATTGCCCAAGTGCACATTCTGAGAGACAAGAGATGTTAAAGGGCGTTAAAACAAGACTAGAAGATTTGAATATGGTAATATATACAATAATATTACCTCTTCAATACTGCTTATTAACTTACTTAAGTTAATTTACCTTTTATTTGCTTTCAGGTGCTAAATCAAACAAGAGACCATAGACAACGTGTGTTAACAACTGTAACAAAAGATTTGCATAATTGGGGTGTTATGGTTCGCAAAATGAAAGCTATCTACCATACCCTTAATTTATTCAATATGGATGTTACCAAAAAGTGTCTAATCGGTGAATGTTGGATACCGATAAAAGACTTAGCATTCATTAGACACACATTGGCTGAAGGCAGTGTAAGATCTTATAACTTATAAGTGTATTTATCAACTAAATTAATTTTAATTGCAATGCTTGTTATTTAGAAAGCTGTAGGAAGCTCAATACCTTCGTTTTTAAACATAATCGACACTAATGAAAATCCACCAACGTTCAATCGAACTAATAGGTTCACGCAGGGCTTCCAAAATTTGGTGGATTCATACAGCGTCTCTGGTTACCGAGAAGTTAATCCTGGTGAATTAAAATTGATTTATCTATATGTATTTATTGTTGTTAATATAATTTTTTTATTTAGCCTTATACACTATAATCACATTCCCGTTTCTTTTCGGGGTAATGTTTGGTGATGCTGGTCATGGAATAATTTTAACAGTATTTAGCGCTTATATGGTCATTTATGAACAACAATTGTCTAAAACAAAGTCTTCTAATGAAGTAAATATAAAAATGTTTAATACTATTATATGCTTTTTGTTCCATTTTGATAAGCATGTATATAAAATATGAATACAAAGACCTACCTACTTGAGCTTTATAAAAAAAAATTGAACGCTTCTTACTACAAGGTTCCAAAACATCGCTCTCTGTACCATTGTTACAGAATGATGACGGATTTTATACTGTCTATTATTATCGGTGTGGTCATCTCCGTCTAGGATTATTAAGTTTTTCAATAAACAAGGCTGTACCACCACACCAATACTGCAGAAATTAAATTACTTTAAAATTGTCAAAACACTAACGCTGAGATCATTCTTATAGTATACTTAGTTTAAGGATGGGAAAATTCCACTAAGAATGATAATCACATATATCTTTTGTACTAAATTACCGGAGGTTTATGAACATTTTTAAAATTTGTATTGTTAATGTTTGTTTTTAATCGTTAAAAATTATAATTAAAAAAATTCTTCGCATGGTTTAATTGTAACACAATTAGGAGATGTAGGTGACTACTTTGCTGTACAGTATGTGTCAAACGTACCTCGACTCGTTATTGAGTACCTATGTCACTTATACATGTATGTATTAAATTTTAATTCAATGATAAATCGTTGCATACTAAAAATGATTCTGAGTTGAGACAGTTGGTCAGTCTATTAATCAATATATTTTATGATATATTTATATTACGTATAAAATGTTATTTATTTTACTATTGATAATATGATAGATTATACTAATTTTTACAAAAAGCTTTGCATTTTAAAATATTATTGTACTCATATAAATATTTTAGAATTACAACAAAATAAATAAAATTGTTATTCTTTGTTCAATATCCAATTTAAATTTAAAATGTCTATAGAAAATTGTGCTTGTATATTTTATAGATTTTTTGGTTTCTGTATAAACTCTTATGAGAAGCCTTATATTCATTTCTCAGGCTTAAAAATAAAAAATTAACATTTTATATATTTTATAACTTTTTAACTACAAATTAATATGCAAATTTTTGTGGTTTTGACAATATTTGAACCTTAAAACCGTAGTTTAATAACAAATTAAATATATTAATTATATAATTTAAAACTATTTATTCGTATTTGTTAGATTTGGAACATATTTTTTGGCGGTCGCTACATAATCTTGCTCATGGGATTTTTTTCAATATACACTGGCATTATATATAATGATGTGTTTTCAAAATCCATAAATTTGTTCGGCTCCAGTTGGTCAAATAACGAAAGTCCAAGTTCTATCATTGGAAACAAAAGTATCACTTTAGATCCTGCTACCGCAGATTATTCACAAAAACCTTATCCATTGGGACTAGATCCAGTTTGGCAGGTAATTTTAACTTAACATTTTACTTTACAACTATATTTCAATACCTAACTATTTATAATAATTTTGTGTTCTTCAGATTGCTGTTAATAAAATAATATTTCTTAACTCATACAAAATGAAACTATCAATAATTTTTGGAGTCGTACATATGATGTTTGGCGTTGTACTCAGTGTTGTCAATCATGTGTATGTATATATATTTCAAACGATTTTTAATGGTGCAATAGTTCAAGTACTTTACCAATTTTTTTTTCATAGGCATTTCAACAAAAAAATCAACATACTTCTACAGTTCATACCTCAAATGTTATTTTTGGTATTATTATTTTTGTACATGGTATCTTTAATGTTCATGAAATGGATCTGGTATGGTCCTAAAAATCGTATGTGTATTTAAATGTCATTATTATTGTAAATGTTGATTTTAAAAGAATGAATTATTATAGCCTTAAAGACCAGTCCTAGATGTGCACCATCCGTGCTTATTATGTTTATTAATATGATGCTTTTCAAACACACAAAACCATTCGACGGATGTGACGAATATATGTTTGAAGGACAAGTAATTAATTTATAACTGGCAGAAAAAAATTCATATTTTATTCATAGTTAACATCTTATATATTTTAGGACCGTTTACAAAAGATCTTTGTTATAATTGCTATGCTATGTATCCCGGTAATGTTGTTTGGCAAACCATTATACATAATTTTGTATGAAAGACGCCATAAGAAACATACGGTTTGTGATTTATATTAATATATATTACTTTATAATTTTTTTAATTGTTATAACATGTTATTGCAAACCGCAATATATGATAAAATTAATAATACATATATGTTATGGATATATGTTTATAATACGTAGTCGGATAGCTGTGGAGAGTTGAACGGAAGCATCGAACTAAAAGAAACTGAATTAAGCGGCATGCTCAACGAGGTTGCTAGTCACGAGGAAGAAGAACCGGCTTCTGAAATATTCATTCATCAATCCATTGAAACTATCGAATACGTGTTGAGCACAGTTTCACATACAGCTTCGTATCTTAGGCTTTGGGCGTTATCTCTGGCACACGCACGTAAGTTTTTTAGTTAACTATATGTACTATAGTAGAAAAGTGGGAAGGATTACGACAAATCGAGTTTCGTCGGTAATAATAACAAATTATCAGTGGCGTGGCATATATAGGTCCCAAACGGGCAATTGCCTTCGTCAAATTTTAAGAAAGTATCCCTTTACCTGGCACCACTATATTTTTGGTCCAACATTCCTGTATACTACATTTTTAATAATGCAAGAAAATGTGAGACGCTTTAAGCAAACCAAAAGACTTTTATTAATAAAATTTGATACTAAAATTGTTTAAATACAGAAAAAAAATATTGGCACTTAATAAAATACCAATATCAATTAGTAAAGTGAGGGGGGTCTAAAAATATGTATTTTTCCGCAGTTAATATATCACTCGCTACGTCACTACAAGTGTTTTGGTGGTAGTCTGGGAGACGGAGTTATGTACTTAAGGTGATTCATTTAACACTATTTTTTTAAATTAATTTTAAAATGTTTATATGTATATGAATATATATTTGTCCAATAATTTAAAGTGCTCATAACAGTACTAACATATTTCGTAGCATTGTAGCCTAGTGTTGTTCTAGATTTTATAATTTTTTAAATATCAATTCGTTAAAAACATACGAAATACTTTTCTAAAAAATTTTTCCAAATGTTTTGTACTTACATTATTATTTACGTAATTAAAATAATTGATATAACATACATAAATGTATAAATAAAAATGAATCATAACAAAAACAAAATATGTAAAGTAGAATTTGATTAATAAAAAAAATTGATTAAGAAGATATGAAGTTTAACAGATTAAATTGGGCCACTCCGGTGTAATGTATGTTTTTCACTTACCGTTATAATAATACGATACCTATACAGATTATTATATTATTGTACACATCATTCAAATGAAATTTTTCTACAGAACTATCTGAAGTATTGTGGAACATGGTTTTGAGATTGGGCCTGACCAGCGAAACGCATTGGGGTGCTATCAAATTATATATAATGTTCAGCGTGTGGTCTATGTTCACCCTGGCGATATTAGTCATGATGGAAGGCTTATCGGCTTTCCTACACACGCTAAGGTTGCATTGGTACGTGTTTTTAATTTATATACTTTTTGACTATTTTCATTTAAAAATTTTCCTTCATTGCTATTATTATTATCAGTTATCATAATTTTACGATCATTCTCATTTTTCACCAACCTAAAGATTTAACTATGTACAGGTTTATACTTTACACAGTCTACACTAATAGACCATCTATATTAATAATTTAAGTATTAGTGAATTATTCTTTTATAATTCGGTTTCTTATCGTTATATCTATTATATAATGCAATACATACCATTCAACATCTGCAAACAATCATGTGACATTTATGGTTTACCCATTTAAATTGTAAATGTACTATATACATAATATTACGCTTTATATCTAATATTATTATGTTATCCTAAAATAAATATAAGAAAATGAAACACATTTTTAATTGAAAACATTATTGATAACTTATCGTCGATTCTAATACTTAATATTTTACAATTTTTTATTTCAAAAACACAAATGATTTGTTTTTGTGATCCATATATATCAAATGTTATTACAGTCGAGTCGCGATAACTCAAAGTTGAAGAGAGATAAAAATTTGCTTTGAGAAATCTAACTTGAATTTATATTAATTTATATATAATTAATATTTTTAGGGAAACAAAAAAAAAATTAAGTTGTCAAGTTTTTTTAGTTATTAGGGATTCGAGTTATCGCGACTCGGCTGTATAAACTATTGTGATTTGTGATGATCCTTGTTTATTTCAAGTTTTCCATGTTACTTTCGAATCTAACACGTACATAATATTTATTATGACATTATATTATATAAATCTTTATTTGTATGTTATAATTATCAGGGTGGAATTCATGAGCAAATTCTACGTTGGCAACGGACATGCATTCCAGCCATTTTGGTTCAAACATGTACTCGAAAACGAAGAAGCTGTCGAGGACTGAAGTTTGCTTCTCGTATAATACTTAATTGTTTCACCCTTATACTTGAACTTCTTTTTTTATTTTGTACCAGTTAGATTTTTAAATGTATAAAAATAATTTTTAATTTTTTTGATTCGTTATTGTTATACATAATAATATGTTTATCGTTGTTAAATACTATGTTGTATCAAGTTTATTAAGGGTAGGCCTTCTCTCTACATTTATATTCTAATATTGTATTTTTATTTTGCACTGCCACTAACTTACTGAAAAACGCCTTTATTGCTTGTATTCTGTGGCCATCATATTATTGCTAAAACGATTTCAACAGTTTTTATTGCGTATATCATAATATCAGATTTTTATTATCCATGTCAAAAATTCAAGGTAGCTTATATATATTTATAAATAATTTTATTTAAAACTGCTACTCTTCGTATTTAAGTATACTTGATACAGGTGGACACTGTATGTCGCGATTATTTTTCTCTTTAGTTTTTATTGTTGTACAGGGTCCTGACTAATGATACATCTTTATACGATAATAACGTGTTAGGTAGGTGACTTACATAATTTACCCTTCGTGTTATTTTTGCTATTATACCAACACTACCAACACATCTTTTTTATGTATAGAACAAAATGTTCTTGCATGGTGCATACTATAATTATTGATTCAATAGTGTAACATAGTTTGTCTATAATTCATAATAATATTTTAAAATACAATTGTGAACAATTTAAAATCTACTTGACAATCATGATCACGATTTTATTGTGTATATCTACCCAAATCCCGATATTCTAACATTTTACATTTTTTAAATAATATTCAGTGCCTTAATATATTGCTTCAAATATTTAAATTGTATATATAATTATACCCATGTATACAGAGTGATTCACTAAACATGCTCAATACTTTTGTGATTAGATAATGGCATTTCTATTACCCCATCACTATTATTATAAATTATACTATATTATAGCGAGCGTGTTTAGCAAACCACATTGTGTAAAGGTATTATGTATCATGTACATCGTTAATTTTTATTAATTCATTACATTCGATTAGTATTCTAAATTAAGATTAAGATAAATTTTGCCAATTACTTCATAGGTAATTACTATAATGAACATAACATTTTTAGATTTAATTAATATATTTTTATTTATTTTTGACAATCGAATTAATAGGACGTACTACTAGGTGCTTTTATATTGACCGTGTGTATCTAATAATTATTCACACGGAAATTAATTAGTTTCGGAAGGTAAATTTATATATTTGTGTCTGACAATCCACTTTTAAAACTTCG
This sequence comes from Rhopalosiphum nymphaeae, assembly GCA_036289425.1. Taxonomy (NCBI): domain Eukaryota; kingdom Metazoa; phylum Arthropoda; class Insecta; order Hemiptera; family Aphididae; genus Rhopalosiphum; species Rhopalosiphum nymphaeae. Next base: position 14,962,881 of record JAZAQC010000016.1, on the reverse strand, counting down.
AACATAATCATGCATTTTCATAATATAATACGTCGTATATATATTTTTTAATTTATCTTATTTTAAACAGATGTTATACCTTATGCATATGAAGCAATACGTTTTGAAATTATTATTATTACTGTTCATGTATATTATACAGGTACATATATAAGTATAAAAATATCTATATTTTATAACAATCGCAACGATGGACTAAATAAAAAACAAAAAAAAAGTATTTATACATTGTATACAAATTATGATTGAATCTTTTTAACGTTAGTGAAAATTTAGAAAAGTCGTTTCGCTGTATTCTTTAATTTCGAATATACTAAAATGGGGTTCACCCGGATGTTATGAAGCGTACGATTCAAAACTTTATAGTGTTTACAACTCGATGTCCTTGTCTAGTTTGTATAAACATCTCAACTATTTGTAACGGTCCACCGTTGCCTAATTGTTTTTTCTAGCAATAATATTAATTATTTATTAATAATACATATTCTAAATATAGATTTTATCTTGTTTTTTATACAAATTATATGTTAATTCTATATCGATTACAGATTATTATATATATATATTATTATATTATAATACATATTTATATAGTTGAGTAGGATCTTACATAATAATAATAGTATAATTTAGAATTATTTAATAAAGTTATTTAAACGTATATATTGTTATTTAAAACATAGCTATACAGACATTTACCGTCATTCGTATATACCTAATGCTCAATAATCGGAATTTAATATTAGATAAATTCGAATTTAGATATTATTTTAACGACGAAAAAATATTAGGTTTAGTTCATTTTCGTGTACATAAAAATACAATATATTATAATTATTCGGTAAAAACAAAATAATTGTAATAACATAATATAGAATGTACCTTATACGAATCATTTATGACAACAATATAAAATATTATATTATCTTATAAAGCTTATTTGTTTTTTTCGTGTATATGCCAAGTGATTTGTAAAATATGAAACGTAAAAATCGGATTTGAAAACAAAATTGTGATTTAGAAATAATATCACAAAACCATATTAAAAATAAATAAGTACCTACATGTTAAAACTTTGACCATTTTGAATGACAAGTTGTTTTCGTATATTAAAATTTTCATCCACGTAGCAAAGAAACAGAATTTTTTTTCTTTATTATTAAATCTTAACTATTATAACTATAGTTTATAGCGTATATCGTATCTGTTTAAACGTGTACACACATACACAATAGATACATAATGATATAATTTTTCTTCAGTTTTCACTACCCATTTTTCCAATCCGCCCAGTCGTACAATAATTAATTATCGTTATAGTATTTATATTATATTAAATTGAATGCCTACAATTGACCATAATTTTGTTTTACCTATACAGATACCTACATAATATACGACCATATAGCACGTAAACGTACCTAGTTAAAATAGAATATCTATTGTATTTATTTATTTATTTATTTATTATTATTATTATTATTATTATTATTATTATTATTATTATTATTATTATTATTATTATTTGTTGTTATGACACTTTAGTGGGACCAAAATAATATAATATTCAGTACCTAATCGTTCATGTTACCCTATAGAAGTAATAGTTTTCTTTTTTTCTTCTCTTTTTTTTTGTATCCTGGCGAAATAGATATAAAATCATATCAAAGTATTATATTGCAGTATATTTATTTGTTTATGTATTCTAATATGTAGTGATCTATTTCGACGCGGTACAGTTCAAATATTATTTTTCGTAGATATAATAAATGGCACGCATTTCGTCATATTATTTTTATTGTAATAAACGATCGTTGTTATTTTACAAATCTGTTACTTTATGCTTAGAAAAATACGATATTAAATTGTTTTAGAATATCTTAACTCGTTTTTATCATTTTTAATTATCTGTTTTGTTTTATTTATTGTATTATGTTAATTTAAAACTTCAAAAACGAGAAACAAAATACGTTGACTGAAGTATCAAATAAATATTCGAATGTATAGTGCATTCATTTTATGTAGAATATGAATTTTGACTTGTAATTGCTCTATGTGACTAAAATTCTAATAAATATATTGCAAAAGTTGTTACAAAAATGTATTTTTATTTTCATGTACACTACACAGGAATAGAATGCCTTATTATAACATTGCTGCATACGTTATGTCCGTCGTGAGTCGTGACCGATATCAGCGTGATATCCAATCACATAAAATAATAGGCTTTTGCCACTAATTGTCATTTGATCATATTAATAACTCCTGAAAAAGACTGTAAAATCATTGAAATGTTTAAAATATTCCAGTCTCATTTTATTTTTTACATTATTTTAATTAAATGATTAGAATATAACATGTAATGGAAATGCGTTAAGAATTATTGAGTGAGAAAGAAAGACTATGGAAGAGATGAATAGATGGAATAGATACGCATAGGGTTACAAGACTAAAGACATAACTATCACATGCACGAGACGTAAGATAATATCGAGATGTAGAAGTAGAACGAGAATGACCGAACCCCAAATATTTAGAATTGTATGCGGGGTAAAAGGTGAATAAAATTATTATTATTATTAGATTGGTACCTATATCAAAAAAATTAAAACAAATTATAAAGTTTATAAAAGTTCTATTTTCTTTCATTTTTGAAGAAACTAACTTAAATTAATAAAATTGTTTAAGGTGAAGATAAACTCATTATACACAGATATTAAGCACTTATATCTATTCGGTTAATTTTAATTAAAACATTTTAAACGATGCATTAAATAGGCAATTAAGGAGTATTAAAGCATAAAATTCAAATTATACGTATCTTGCAGATGTTGCAAAAATCTAGACTAATAAAATAAAATTACCAAACTTATTTGAGAATATTATCTTGAGAATGATGTAAGCTTTTATTTTAAAAGTGAGTTATTAATTTTTATATTATTCGGCTATCATAATTAACGTAAACTTCACAACGTATAAGTTCAAATTAATTTTTTGGCCAAAATAATGTCTAACAAATGTTAAAAACTGTCCAACAGAAAAAAAATTGTAGTATTTTATTTTTTATTTATATACATTTATTTACATAGGCTGAGCTTTTATTACATAAATATGTACAGTTTATATTTAAATTAAACAATAAATGAGCGTAGAATGGCAGCAGTAATGCAGCATCTAAAAATAAAAATTAATTCATATAAATTAATAATCATTACAATTGATGTTTGACATTAAGTGTCTTAATGACACATTTACTAAATAATTATAGTGGTGGCAAGTGGAACCATAGCGGTCATCGGAGAGGAGGCTTATTAGCTCCCCAAAAATCAAAACTAAACCAATATATATATCTAATGAAAATTTAAAACAGTCTACTGCAGAAAATTATTTCAAAACTAATTTTTTTTATACTAACTTGGATAGTTACAAATTTAAAAAAAACGATTTTCACCAGAAAGTCTTATGACTTTATTCATAGATCATTTTTCGATCTGAATTTTAATGATAGTCTTCATTTTTATTAACCATTATCAGATAAATACTTAAAATTATACTATAATATTGATTCATAAATGACAATATAATAACTAATATATTATTTTATATTTATACTTAGTCTCTAATAATGGATGTGTCCAAAGAATATCAAAGGAATTCAGAGATGACAATGTCAAAAAATATTGTAATTCAAAATATTAGTTCTGATGTGAATATTAACATAATTGATGTTATAAGATTTTTGTCAGAAAACCAAACAATATTCCCTAATTTATAAAAACTATTTACAATAGCATTATTAACAATAGGTACCAATCAGTTCGGTTGCTTGCGAAAGAAGTTTCAGTGCAATGAAAAAAAAATATAAAAACTTGGCTAAATACATCGATGCTTTACTGCTTTAAGATAGGTTCAGCGATCTTTCTACACTACATATTGAAAAAAATATGTCCAAAAATATTAATAACAATGATATTTTAAATATCTTTGCTGATAAAAATAGATGTTTATTATTAAAATAAAATTAATTGTTAATTATTTTTAAATGTAATTTAGTGTTTTTATTACTTAAACATATTTATAAATTTATTAGTAATATATTATGTACTTTTATATAGAAAGGAGGTGCGGGTCACTTAACTTTAGATTATAATAGCCCCCCTAAAAATTTAAACAAATGTCTACCTATGAGTGAAACTAGTAATGGGTGTAATCGAGATTTCTCGATTATGAAAAACATTCGAAATATTTTGAATTTGAAAAATATTAATCGAGTAATCGAATAATTTTGATAGTAGTAAAATAATCAAATAATTTTTATTTGTAGAATATTTAATAAATTGTATTTGAAACTTCAAATTAATACTAATATTAATAGTTATACGTATTAACTATTAATATAATATGGTTATTATTGTTCCTACAGTTGATTTAATTAAATAATAATTTAATAATATTACGAGTACACCAACAAATAATAAAGTAAAATTAAATTATTTATTTACTATAATAATCTATAGTTATATTCCGAGTAATTTTTTCGATTCTCTTAATTAGTAAAAATATTCAATTATTTTTTATCAAATGAATAGGTTAACGATTTTAATTTTGAGTGATCTTTCGATAGATTCTATCGATTACTAATCATTTGATTATCGAAATCATTCGATTATGCCCATCACTAAGTGAAACGTAAAATAATAACAGCGGATCGTGTTGAGCGTTGTGGTACCTTAAAACAAATTAAAGAAAAGCGCAGACAATAAATCTATGTTTCCACTCATTAGCCGTTCGACGAGCCTAATTCCCGCAGTATGTTTAAAAATAAAGAACATAGGCCAAGTGTATATTAACTATTGGAGTATAATTTTATGGCGGACAAGGAATTTTTACTATGTGACGTGTATTGTTAGTAGTTTGGGGATCCCAGACAACACGTGAAATAATATAGCCTTTTGCCAATTGCACAAAGAGACAGTTTTGAACACATTACAGCATATTATGTATTAATATTTATGCAAGTTACGTGATTTTCAGGAAAAAAAATATTTAACAAACTATCCAGCGCGCCGTGCGAACTAAGTAAACAATACATACCGGGGGGAACGACAGTGAATATTATCTCGAAGCAAGAGTTGCTCATTTAAACAGTGTGAATGTTGGTGTTCTTTTTTAACCGGGCCTAACTAATTATCTACTAAATCAGGTCTAATTCAGATAGGAAAAAAATCAGAAAAACTGTGCAGATGATCCTTTTACAAAAACCATCGAAATCGTACTGTTAAAAATTAAGTTAGTAATGGAAACGTGAAAACTTTTTAATGAGAAATTATGATGAAATTTGGAATCACAGCGACCGCGTCTCGCGTTGTCATGCTGACCGGTTTCCCCACTCCGTTACGACGCATTTCATTATTGCTATCTCACATTCGCGTATTTATTTTTTATTATTCAATTTTGTTTCATTATTTTATTGACTAGGTTCGTTGCGTCACGCGTTGTTTATGTATACTAAATACTAATAAAGAGAGATGCCCTCGTGGTGGTTATAATGGTTACATAATAATCCAAGAGAAGAAAAATTAAAAACAAAAATTATTGATGTAAAAAATTGGTGATACAGAACAATAATACTTCGTCAAACTTGTAAAAAACGGCTAAGTAAAAAAAAAACAGATCTTTAAGCATTATAAATATGTAATATAAATAAATGCTAAGTAAATTAATTTAAACTTATTTAGTTTCAATAATTTATTTACTTGAGCATTTATTTATCATATCATATCTTTATAGTGCTTAAAGATCTGTTTTTTTTTTACATATAGTTTGACAAAGTATTTTTGTTGTGATATTTATGTCTTCTAACAACAACATATACTTAAGTTAAAGTTTATTGAAATCCTTCAAATAAAGTTTATTGAAGCAAACAAATATAAAACAAAATAGTAGGTAACAATCAGACTACATACACAAGTAAACATTTAAGTCATATTTAAACCTTATTATGGTTTATAATAAATCATGTCATTATAATATATTGTATAACGAATGTATATAAATAAAAAAATAATTAATAAGGAACTGTTATCCCACAAAGGTTAAGTATTTGATTCATTTGGTCCTTGGCTGCAAGTGTCTGGATTGGATTGTTGGTGAATAAACACAGGCCTCACATTGTCAGAATTTAATATTCGAGCAAACATTTGTGATCGTCCTATAACAAATTTTTTTTTAGTCAAATTTATGCAAAGATTGTTAACTAATGCAAAAATATAAACCTTTAAGGTTGTGTTGTGATATTGGTATAACTTTTAACCCTTGAAAAGATTTTAAAGAACTTGCAGGTACAAGTATTTGTTGAGAACCTTGTTGTACCACAGTATAAGTGTTGGCAGTAGAACTAACTACTGGTGATGATGTTGATATACCCGTAAGAGCTGATGAAATCTGTGCCTATGAAAATGAATTACAATTAATAATATTTGTATCAAGTTAATGTTTCAATGGTTTTTAATATAATTCCTATCATAGTATCTCATGAACATAATTTTTAGTATCATTATAAACTTAAGGACCAAGTGTCAGAAAACAAAATTTACTTAACTTTAATTTTTAAAGAAAAAATAAGTCCACGATTTAAGGACTACGCAAAAAAATAGTTTTCATCACTAAACTTAATACTTTTAAAATATAAACTTACTTTATTAGTGACTAATAAAGGTTTTCCACCAATTTGTGATTGGACCACACGTACAGTTTGTGGTTGATTGGTATCACCGGATTTTAAACGATCATTTATAGTTGATATTCGTGTAGGTGTTTTCTATATAAAAAAAAAAAACATAAATTCAAGTACATAAAAAAATACAGTTAAAAATAATTCTTAATTAATAACCTGTCCAATATTTGGTTGATTTGATGGCATAAGTTTTGGTTGAGCAACAGTCACCACTGTATAGTGTGGTTGACCACTTTTGGAAGTTTGTACTCCAGAAATTCGTAATGGAGTGCCTAAATAATAAATATAAAACAATTAAAAAAATAAATTAATATATATTTTTAATTTTCTAACCTGAAATACCAGATAATTTTCTATTAGCAAGAACTGAATCAACGGGTAATTGTGCTCTTTGATTAGACACAAACTTGCCAACAAGAGGTTTAGTAATTTTTCGCTGTACATTTGGAGTGGCTTGTTTTGCTTGAACTAACAAATTAGCAGTTTTTGCTGAAGTTTGTTGAATTTTTGTACCACGGAGTGATGTCAATATTGGCTAGATTAGAAAAAAATATTAAAACAATTATTAAAAAAAAAATTTTTATAGGTAGCATATACATTTAAAAATAAATTTTATATATTCACTGAATTCTCCTCTGATAGAAAACTTTAATGAACCAAACGAATATAATCATATTTTGATATAATCAATATTGAAAAAAATTTATACAAATTCTTGTTAATTGATTTCAAATTATTATCAATATTAAGATAAGAATTAAAACTAAGCCTGAAGAAAAAAAAGTAAAGCCGAAACTACAGGTGATCATTTATAGGTTTCATCACATCTACACATGTATTGTATTAAAATATTAATTATTAATTTTAAATCAAAATATTATTACATACAAAAATATAATATGTATGGAAAAGTCAAGATTATTTTTATAAGAAATTTGCTTGCTTTTATTTTATACTAATGAGAAAATTAAGATGAGGTCTCATAAAAATAATATGTGGAATTTTAACAAACTAATAAAACTAACTAAAAACACCCCTCAATCAGTGTAAATCCTTATTCTATATACAATCAAAAACTAAATCATAACTTTGCTTATAAGTTATAGAAGATAATAATATGTAATGTTTGTATTTTAAGACATAAATTTAAAATATAAAGATAAAGAAAAATATAAAAAACCTTAAGTGCAATAGATTTTTGATCATTTCCTTGTTGTTTAACCATGACAACCTGAGCCTGTTGTCCTGTCTGTTGCTGTGGCCTCAACATCAATAACTGTTGTAATTGTTGTTGTGTTATTTGTTGTGCCTCTTGCTGTTGGACATTCCTTGGACCCTGTTTTAAAAATATTACCTGAGGTTGTTCGGTGTCTACTGCTTCTGTTTTATCATCCCCATCAGTCTTTCTAATAATGACTTGCTGTTTATTTTGTTGCAAAGTTTGCTGCTGAATCTGTTTATGTTGCAAGAGTTTTAGTTGCATATTTTGTTGTTGTTTCTGCAACTTTTGTTGATTCTGTAGTTGAATAAAATGTTGAACAGTTTGTGGTTTTATAGTATCCGTTTGATTAACAACAGTTGTATTTTGTTCAGAACTAGAAATTGAATGATCAGATCGCTTTTGTTTTAGAACTAATATCTGGCGTTGATGTTCTTTAATTTGAGGTGGTTTGGTAATATTAAGATGATGATCATGTTGATAATTTGTAATTCCTAAAGTAAAAAGTAATTGTGTAGAATATATTATATACTTTTAATTGATAAATTACAAATATAATATACCAGAAGATTGTCCAATAGAAACTGGTTGAGCAATTTGTACATGTTTTGTTTTCTTTCTAGAACCAATTGCTAACAGATCTCCAGATGATAACATTTGTTTCTAAAAATAAATTTCAACTTAAAAATTATGATAAACAAAAAAAAAAAAAATTTCATACATTTGAAGATATATTGTTTACAACCATTTTATTGTTATTGATAAATGTTTGATTATTGCTGTTCATAGTTTGAGAAATGTTGATCATCTGTCCATTATTGGATACAGCTTGACTGCTAACTACTTTTAAGCTATTAACAGCTTTTGATTGACTTAAAATGTTACCAGCAATTGATTGACTACTTATATTATTAGCAATTGATTGACAGGTAAAACTATTAGCAATTGATTGACTATTACTACTAATAATTGAATGGCTAGTAATGTTGCCAGAAAATGATTGATTAGGAATATTATTAGAAGAAATAATTGAGCTATTACTAGCTGTAACTGTTGAAATATGGTTTGAAACAGGTATGGAAAATATTTGGGAAGAAACTGTACTACTTTGATCAATTAATGTTGGACAATCTATGTTTAGCTCAACTGCATTATCCGTCATTTGCATGGTTTGTATTGGTACTTTTCGATTCTTAGTAACCCTAGGTGTTTTTATTGATTGTTTTGAATGATCTATGCCAGTCATTTCTTGAGTGACACGCATATCAGGCAATACAGGTGATGTGCTTGAACTTGGCAAAGAATCTGAAGTTGAACTTGTAGGTAAATCTAACATTGATAAAGATTCTAAAAGAACATTTGATGTTAATTTTTTATTTGGTGTACGTTTAGGTTCTAATGGTTTTTTTTGTGATTTATTTCTTCGCCAGCATTTCATTTTAACCGCCCCTTGTTGTTCTAAATGCAAACGTTCTGTAACATAATACAAATATTAAATATTTCTAGTGGAAAAAAATTAAACATAATAAGTTATAATTTGTTAAAATATATCCTATTTTATATTTTTCATATTTTCTATTTAAATATAATTAAAACATATTATTAAAACCTTGATGAATTTGCATCGACAATTTTATTTTATATTTTATTTTATTTTCTACTTTATAACTATATTTAATGAAAATATAAATACAATTAAAGTAGAATATTAGTACCATTTTAATACAATAAAAATTTTAAAAACCACCTATAAATTATTTTTATTAATTAAGCATTAATTTTCTTTGAACATGCTAAGAAACCAATTATTAAAACATTAATACTAAGAACATATGTATCGTGTATATACCAAATTCTTCCAATTTTCGTCCTCTGTGTAAGTAAATCCATATTTTGCGTTTTGGATCATATTTAACACATGGATCATGTTCATAATGCAATCTATCCAAAGCTCCACTAACAGCATTATGTAATTCGGTTAGATTTGCTTCCATCAAGTATTGAGAATCCTTAAGTAAGGTACAAATGTCACTACGAGTCCCCATTCCATTTGGTAATCTAGCTGTTGCATCACGTACTGAAATAACATAATAATATTTAATATATTGTTTTATTTTATTTATTTTTTTTATAAGAGCATAAATAATAATAACTTACCTAATACTAATATTGATATGAAATGAGGTCTATTTTCAATCAACAAGGAATGACCACGAGCTGCTTTGTGAATATTAGATGAATTATAAATACCGCGCACAGGACCCACAACCGACTCATAACCATGCATTTGATAAATAAAAGAACGATGTGGTTTTAAAAATCGTTGCTTTTCCTAATATTTAATAAAAATTTTGTAATAATCAAAAATTTTTGTTATATATTTATTATATAATTGAATTTACTTGAGCCTGAAAAATTGCACGTTCTTCATCACTAGAAGGAGTCACTATCCATGTGTCTAATAACGGTAAAGGTATAGGAATTGTTGAATCAGTTTCAGACATTTCAATTGTTGAAATAATATCTGTTGTAGATGGAATTGGTACATTTTTAATACCAATCACATCATCATTAATACTTTTCAATTTTGAGCTAATATTATTCAAGTTATGTAACCAGCACTTGCATAAATCTCCAAGTCGAGTGTCTGAATCTCTACCAGCACCAATCCATTGATAAATATCTAAACTAGGCTTATATTCAATATAAGGAACAAAATCTTCAGGCTGCCATTCTAAAGAAAATAGTATATTACATTATTTATTATACAATTTATACAAACAAATATCAAATTTACCAGGAAAATGTCCTGCTAAGAAACCTATAGCTGATTGTAGTGATTTAGGCCAAGTTTTTAATGTTAAGCTGTGGTACCAATCTGGATTTGTTCTGTTATTAAATGTTGAAATCACCCAATCATTAACTCGTTCATTCAGTGCAGTCATATCCATACGGTAATCCCAATTGGCACAGATTATATCCCTTATAAGTGCAAAGAAACTAGAAACCATTTTTCTCATTTGAGGACTAAAAATATAAACAAAAAAATAAATAAAGTATTTTGTATATAATTTAAATACAGTTAAAAATATATTAACATACGTTTTTAGATCTAAATCCTCATTACACATAGTTTTAATATCTAGAACATGAAAACCCTCTAACTCTGATAATGATCCAACATAATTAGAATCTGTTATGACTTTACTAGGAGTAGACACTGGTGATAATGATAGCTGTTTAGAATCATAATCGCTTGGAGTTAGAGAGCGTAAACAAGGATGTATTATCCTAGGTGGAGATCTAAATAATTCATAAAATGTATTAAAATTTCAATTATATAATGCATGGTAACATTTTAATAATTAGTTACCAAATAGTATAACAAGGGATCAGAAGCCATAGGAGTTAAATATGCAAAATATTCACAAAAAAATTATAAATTTTTTAGAGTATATTAAATATGCTTAACATGCATGAGAAAATCAAAAAAATATTATGCCATTGACAAAATATGTATTTTAAATTTTCTATTTTTAAAATCATATTTAGATAATTTGGATTTCTAACCTGATCTATCATAGATCAAGAGCATATAGAACAATATGTAACTCCTACAACCTCAAAACCTTGATGATAACAAAATACAAATTATACTTACTCTGTATTTATGGTTTGCACTGTACTAGTTAACATGTCTTCTGGATGAAACTCTCTCTGAATATAGTTAGGTGGACTGAACTTAGAATCTGAAGTATTTTCAGGTAGTGGTGGTGGTGATAGTCTTGATGATGAAGGTGGTGGTGATGACAGAGGTGACGATGGAGGTGGTGATGGTGGTGGTGACGGAAGAGGTGGTGAAGGTATTAATGGTGGATTGTACTTTTCTTCGACATCACTCATTTGTTCTAATAACATAGCTGCAGCAGCTTGACCTTCTTCTGCTTTACGTATTTCTTCAGCTGTTAAACTAATAGGTTCTAGTTTAATAGAATCATTTAGAGTTATTTCTTCTTCCATTTTTAAAAAATCTGTTAGAATAGGAGTACAAGGATCTAATTTAATGGCATTCAAATTAGTTTTGATTGATTCTTCTTCAGCCATATTTGATAAAGAAATTGATGGTGATGATGGTGAAAGAAGTGGAGGTGAAACTACATTTTGGAGTATCTCTTCTTTAGTATATGAAGTACTACACTTTTCTGATTGAGTCCTTTCTTCTTGTTTTGATAAAATATCGTGTGATTCATCTAACTGCATATTAGGTTGAACATCTAACTGCATAGTAGGTTGTACATCTAACTGCACGTGAGGTTGAACATCTAGCTGCACTTGAGATTGTGCATCTATCTGTTGATGAGATTGTACATCTAACTGCACTTGAGGTTGTACATCTAACTGTACTTGAGGTTGTACATCTAATTGTATTTGGGGTTGTGCATTTAACTGTACAGGAGATTGTACATCTAATTGGACAGGAAGATTTACATCTAGTGGACCAGGAATTTGTACAGGTGATTGTACATCTAACTGCAAAGGAGATTGTATATCTAATTGAAGTGGTGTTGGAATTGACTGGTTTTGGTGTTTGACAGGTTTTGTACGCTTCAACCGAGATCGATCACTACTTGCTGATTTCTTTTTCTCTGTTGTACTTAATGATACTATTGGTTTAATATGTTCTTTGATTTGTTCATATCTCATACGTTTATGTTCCTTAAATATAAATAAATATATTATTATTATTATAACTACATACATTGTATTAGAATAACATACCTGTTCAATTTTCTTTTTTTTTCTCTTATGAGATATCAACATTTCTTTATACATTTCATCAGAAGGCTCAAATGGATTACTTAATGGCAAAGCAACTTTACATAAATCTAGTCGATCAGGAAAACTTGACAAGGTAGGAGTAATAATTTCTAGCTCAGGTTCGAGTGAATCTTGTATAATACTTAAATTACGTCGCTGTTTTTTAGCCAAACGAGTAGGTGGTCGTTCTAAATATTTAAAAAAATAAAAATAATAATTATAAACTAGGAATTGAAAAGTATGAAAGCTATTAACCTTGATAATTGCTATCTGAACTATCTTCAGAGGCATCCCCGACTAATTGTTTAATATCAGAAACCTCTTGGAAATATCTTCTTTTAACTTGCTGATACATATCAAAATTATTATTACCTTCATTGTTTGTCATAGATGTAGTAGAACTATTTAATTCATCAATAACCTTTTTACGCCCAGAAAGTAATTTTTTTAACATATTGTAATTATATATACGTTGACTTTTTCTAAAATATTGATAAAAACATTATTAAAATTAAAACTCAAGTAAAAAATTTTGTTTCATAATGCTTACCTATACTCTCTCTTGAGCGATCGTCGTAAAAGTGATTTCATTTTAACAATATCAGGTCGAAAATGTCCATTTTTTAATTTATCATGAAAATCATTGATTGGATTAACGCCAAACCGAAAACTTTTTCCACCAAAAAGCATTCTTAAAGTAATTTCTTTTTCCATTAGATCATTTTCAGAAAATGTAGGAAGAAAATTCTATAGAACCAAATTGTATTATTTTTTTATAAATTATTATATATCCAAGCTAAAAAATATTATTATTCTGTATTAGATACAAACTTGTACATATTATTTACCTTCAAATGTTGCTTTTGTAGATCACTAAGGCACACCCAAGAGTTAACAGAAAATAATTGTTTGAAAACTTCTTCATCTTCACACATTCCAGCTGGTAAACTAAGCTCAGTTTTATTGGCTATCACAGTTTCAGTTTTCAGTGATATAGTTTCATCTTCATCGGCAGTGCTAGTACTTTCAGAATCTGAACCTGACTGACTGCTACCACTACTACTTGTACCGGAAGTACTAGTACTAGATGTAGATGACTCAGTATCATCATCACTATCATCCTGCTCAATTTCAGGAGATGATAATTCATCATCATCTGAATTTGATGTGGACTCTTGGGGCCAATGTTGATAGTCATTATAACTCGACATGGTGATGATTTTTAACCAAAAATGTTACTAAAACAAATATGATTATAAAATCAAAAATTGATACTATCTAACATTAAAAAACTAAGCAATTTTATTTTAATGTCTAAATTATAATTTAAGTTAAAATAGTTAATCTTAACTTATTATCAAAAAATTAGCTTTATATTTTAGTTTATATAGAATTTTAATACAAAAATAACTTATTTTTAAATTGGTGACTATAAAATAAAGTATATCTACATTCTGTAGGTATAAAAACTTGACCAGTTATGTATGTTTTTAGATTATTAAAATAGAATGTATAACAACTTAACTTATAAAACTTATTTTTTATTTTCTCTTATTGTTCAACAAAAAACACTCAAAATTAAACATTTAATTACTTCTCTATAAATCTCTACTAAAATCAATTTGGACCTTAGACCTACAGTTATGGGGTAATGTAAAAATATTTAGTCTAAATAAAATACAGAGATTCCAAAATATTATACTGAAGAAAATTACTAATTCACCTCCATACTTATCTAATCACACCCTACATAAAGATTTATACATGAAAAGACCAATAGTTACTATAAACAGTTTAGCTTACACCTTAACCCTCACCCAGATCTGTTCATTAAAAACTTAAGCCATCCCAAGAAATCCTTCTCATCGCTTGAAAGAAAATGGTGTAGAGAACTGCTAGATAACAATTCTTAACACAAAATAAATAGACTATCAAAACAAAAAATAAATTAAATAAATAAAAGACAAAGTGTCATCAATAAGAGGCTTCTTCATTCAAATTGTTAATGTTTTCTTTTTTTTCACATAGCTCATACTTTTATCGTGCCTACTGGTACAGATTGTGTATACATTATAACAAATAAAAAAAAATATATATGTTTTATTTTTAACTTATATCAATTTATTTTTACATTTCTTTAAATACTTAAGTTACTAATAAATGTTAGAAATTATGAGCAAATGTCAAGGTCATCACTCATCAGTTTCAACAATGATGATTATGGGTACTGAATTTCTGAAGCATTTATGTATTACCTACTATTTAAATACATTAAATAAATTTTACAATAAAATATAATGTTAGTGTTTGTTATTTATTAAAAAATAAATTATAACTACTTGCTTAGCTGAATAGGTATTTAACAAACATGAAAATTATTTATATCTACACTTATTATTCACAAATATAGGTATACTTTTATTCACATTTTATTTCAATCAATCAAATTGGTTTTTATTTCATTTGTTCTAAGAATAATTTTTCATATTAGATAATTATAAAAAATTATAACATAGTATTTTAAAGTAAGTCTAAAGCATAGCTGGTGTAGTGACTTACTAGTCAACTAACTACTACTAGCCACACCATGAAATATTATTATTGAATAGTTTTTTCAATCAAGTCAACCAAGCCCTCTTATCTAACCTCTACCTATTGTGCTTTTAGTTAATTTTTTTTGTACAGATTGTACAAACTAAAATAAATATGACAAAAAAAAAAGTATTTAAAAGTAAAATTAAATTCTATCGGATATTAGACATATTATGTTTATACTTTAACAAAAAATAATATTTTTATTAAACACAAGTATTCTTAGCTTATTTATTATTATAAAGCACCACCTCAAAACACTTTTGGATACAGGTATCCAAATAAAATCATAAAAATAGATTTGATAAGGTATTTTTATAACATAAAGTTGTGTTCATCAACTTAAATGAATACTGAATATATACTATTATTTTTATAAATAAACTTGGTTCTAATGCTAATTAATTTAAGAAAATCTAGTGAACTTGTGTCTGATAAAACTGTCATCGGGCAAATGGTGTTGCAAAAATATTCCAAACCACAGTATATCCGGCGCGGATATAGACACATCATAATGAAGTCAAAACGCAAAGTAATGCATAATGAAGTAAGCAACTTACTGTGTAGGTAAGCACACAGTCTAAATGTTATGCTCACCAAAGTTTGATAAGCCTGTAGTCCGAGTAGGAGAACAAATTGGAGTGTGGTAGCAACACGATTTGATTCAATTCTGTCAACGGGCAGTAGACGACCAAGTAATCAGAATCGCGAAGTTACTGGACGAAGGCAAGTGACAACCGGTTCCGCTCACAGTTCTTGTTGCCGAACGTTAGATAGAGACAAACGACGACGAACGGTCAGTAGGTACGACGGATTGAAGCCGTTGTCGTACCGTGTACAAACATTTCGGACATAACGTTACTATTGTTCGTGTTGTCCCGGTCGACATAATATTAGTAAATAAATCGGAATGGGTAGGTTAGGTGTAGTTGTTGCATTAGATTCCCTCTCGGCGCCGAACGTCACGAGAGGAGCCTGAGTTGTTGTGGTGCTAAGTATAATTTGTTTACAATAATACAAATGTACAAACTATCGTCGTCGCGACACTGATAACGTCGCCCGCCAAACAGCCTGGAAGAACAAACTCGTTTTTCGCTTACGCCATGACATACGGACAATAATAATATTATTCTGTGTACGTCCAGGTAAATGTTAAGTCCCCAAAAAACATATTATATCTATATAGGTGTTAGGTAAATATACTTCCTACTAGAAGAGTAAAGAAGCAATAAGGATAATTAAAATGTATTTGATCATGTTATCTTCTATTTTATAAGATTCATACACATTTATTTAATCGTCAATAAATACAGTGAGTTCCGCTTAATGTGATCCTATTAGTTCAGATCATTTTGATTCTATTAACCGGTTGATTCCATAAAACACTTTTCTTTATTGATGAGTTTATATTTATATATATATATATATATATATATATGTATATATATGTGTGTGTGTGTGTTTGTGTGTGTTTAAAATTAAATTAAAATAAAATCCATATAAAATAAAGTAAAGAAACTATCTATTTTTTATTGTACTTAAGAATCTAATAATTTCATTTTCATTTTTAATTATTTAAAATTTAATAAATAATAATGTATGTACATTGTACCTATACATTTTGGAACAATTGAAAAGTATCGTTATCACCATATTTTTTAAAAGCTCCTTTTAACTTTTACAAAACAATTCTTGTTTCTTTTTAGTGAAAGTTTGAAATACAATTAAAACGATAAGAATGTTCTTAAAAATGATTCAATTATCCGGTACTTGGTGATTCTAATAAAAGGTTAATTTTACATTAGTAACATAAGATCGGGTTTGGGATTTTCAATTTTGATTCCAATAAACGGTTGATTCTATAAACCAGTGATCACATTAAGCGGAACTCACTGTATTATTAATTAGGTGGTTACCATAAATTATTAATTTAAAAAACGACAACAATTATTAAGCCAGCTGATACACAATTATAAAAAAACAAAAATCACTACATTTTGTTGTATAAAAATAGTTTCATATTATTACTCGATCAAAAAATAAGCTGCATAACGAAATCAATAATTTAAAAAAATATTTATAAACTATGAATAAAAAAATACAAACATAAATATAAGTGCAATTAAAAAAAGGTACCTACCCTAGGCAAATAGGTATTTACCGCTTTTTTGTACAATATAGGTAGTGTTGAGTGCGACATTGTCATGAGTGTATAAAAATTAAATCACAAAATACGATTCTGAGCGGAGATGGTCTATCAGCCTAAATCACCAAATATATTTCATATTATGGTTTATAATATAGCATTATTAAAAACATTTATTTAATATTTTATTTTTTGTATGATGGTAGGTTGAATTAATTTTTTCAAAAATATTGCATTTATTATATTATTAGTATTTAATTAATACAATAATATGTATTTATACCATAATACCTACCATCATAATATGAATATTATATAGGTATCACATACTAAATACCATATATTCAGGGCCGGCGAAAAGGTGGGGCAGAATGAGCCAGAGCCGGGGGCCCGTTGTTAGAGACGTATTTAAGCACAGCTGCACAGGCCTTATAGGCTCGGGCCTAGAGAGGCGACATTTGGAGGACAACAAATTTTACTAATTTTTTGAGTAGAAAAATTACTTTTATACAAATTATATGTTATATAATTTAGAATTACAAGTCAAAGCGTATACATTCACTTTAACTGAACCTAATAATTCGTTAAGTACTGTTAAATAGTTGGTAACATTATTTTCTTCAATTTTAATAAAACATTTTTTATACCAAATTTTATGTTTTTTTTTTATTCACAATTCATCAAATTTAAATATTTAGTATCATTACTGTATTAAAGTGCTATACTGCTATATATTCCAGTAAAATAAGTATACATATGTAAAAGGGCCCGGAATTGATCAGCCCTGGGGCCCACCAAAGTTCTCGCCGGCCCTGTATATATCTTAATTTGTGTTGCGTACCTGCCTATACAAAAATTCATAATCTACATTATATTAACATATCATACATCATAAGTAAACGTTTTAAATCACTATGTTTATTGATTTAAAACAAAAAAAATTATCATCGTTATTTATTGTTAAAATAAGTAATTTTAATAAAATTTTAATTTGAAATGTATTTAAATAAAATTGTGCCTATGTTTTTTTCAATAGCTTTAAATAGATAAAAGAATACCAAGAATATATGTGGAATCTTGTGTTAAAATTTCAAAAATTTTTACCCATTCATACATTTTTTATGAATATTATTTTATTCATTTACAATATACAATCTATACCCACGGGTAGTAAGGATTTAATAATTTGCCGCTTCTATGCCAAATTAAATTCACCATTTCTATCCTAAAGAAATAACTTTTATCCTTAAATAAATGTATTTTCTCATTATGCAATATTTTTACATTTAAATTAAGTTTGAAAAGAAAACGTTCTGATTCAAATAAAATATCTACTATTTATTTTTATAAATTAAAAATGTATGCAAGAAAAACATAATTTAACAAATATAATAAATAATAATGTAACTTTATAGGTACCTACTAATAATATAGATGATTTTAATGCTAACTACTTATTTATAGATCATAGATATTATTTTTTCTAGATTTCATTCTTGAAAAGTCATCAATGATATCTTCATACTCTAATAATGACGTTAATTCACGTTTTATAGTTACTAAAGTTTATATGATGGTTAAGGAATTTAATCTTTCTTACAACATAGTTTATCGTAAATAATTATTCATTATTTTTTAAATGGAAAACAAACATTCGGTGGTACAGTAGCTGGTGTTGAGACAAATATTTGAGGGTAATTTCAATAATATATAATTTATATTTTATAACATACATTATGTTGTATCTATATTCAGATATTCTATAAACTATTACCTAGATAATCTAGACAAACTATAATAAAATACAATTATCGTCGTCATCGAAGAGGAGTTTAATTTAGTAACCTGAAAATCATTTTAAAATTGATGCATTTATCACTCTGTTCAAAACTCAACTGAATGTCTGTCCATTGTCTAAATTATATCATCAAAGGTAATTAAACATAACTATTCCTCAATAATGGCATTCTTAAACTATGATTTAGTATAGATTCACCAAGCAAGTGCCCAATATCCAGATCGATAAGAATATTTTTGGTTATAATACATATTTTTCGAATAACACTTTAATAGTTGTTTAATATAATTAGTAAGTAATTAGGAATGCAGCAATTAGACTATAATATTGATACACTTTAAAAATGTATGATTGAAAATATAAGTTGTGATAAATTTGTATTTTCAGTCTAGATTAATTAGGTTATATATTTATCATATTTTATTGTAACATACAAATTACATTTACGGAGTAAAAAAAATAATACTATACATCTAACAAAACCAAATATTATGTAATATACATTTATTTTATTAACAATATTTAAAAAAAATAATTTTACAGTTAGGCAATTAATCAATTAACACTATATTTTGTAATTTACATTGATTTCTTGAACTTAAAATAATAATTTGTTGGGTACATATTTTCCAAAGCACCAAACACAACTTTGATTTTCTGTAAAAATAAATTAATATTGCTAATAAATTATATTTTAGGACAAAAACATTATATTACTAATTTACTATGTTTTACTGTACAAACACTATAAACACAATTTTCTTTTTTATAATTTATCAGTTTATTTCTAAAAATAAACAGAATACCTCGTTACTAAAGAAATGTAAAAAACCTTTTAACCGTCCAACAGACAGCTTTGTAAGTATACATATACATACAATTATATAATACAACAATATTATGTATAACATATTAATATAAACCTAATAATACTTAGATAATATACAGAACAATTTTTAAACAATTTAAAAGGTGAAAGAAGAGTTGAAATTTGTTATGGACAATATGAGCATAATAAATTTATTCACCAAATAGAACTCAATATACATAATAGGTATACACAAAGTCACAAAAGATACTGTTATTCAGGAGGGAGCAACCAGCAAGAACTTTAGGGATATGAAATGCGTGGCTAACAGTCAAGCAGAAATAAATATAAAACTTCGTTAAAAAATATCATTATACCATAATATATCAATAATCAGGGACAATTTAATATATAATTGTAAAAAGTTAATGTTTTTCAAGTGAAAATTAGAGGTATCAAAATTAGGAAGTAAATTATATTTATAGATTAGGTTTTTAAAAAATATCAAAAAGGATTTAATTTATGGCATAATTATTTAAAATAATATGTATTTTTAATTATATTTTAATTTTTTAACATATGGCCAATTAAAATGTTTACAAACTTTTTATAATATAATTTGAATATAAAGCATTTTTTAAAAATTAAATGTTTACCTGCATTAATATTAGCCATTGTAAAGCACATTGAACACACTAGACTTGGCATACCAAGTGGTCCTAAAGTAACTGGACATCTGAGTTCTTTATGTTCTTGTTCACAAATAAACATTCTGAAATCTGTAAATGATAACAAAATTCGTTCACACGTTTTGCAAAAGTATGTATGCTTAGCATCAATAAAAGAATGAATCAAATTAGCAGCATCCGCATTAACTTGAACATATTCTATTGGTAGTTTATTGATATAAAATGATAGCATTGTTCGACAATAATATTGATCTTCATTTCTAAATTCTTTTTTTTTATTAGAAAAATAATTTATCATATGACGCATATGAAGTAACATTTGTAACTCTTGTAAAATATTTTCGTCATATTCATTTTTTTTAATTTTGAAGGCTACATTCCAATAAGTAAGCTTAAGATGATGGATGGATAATTTGTCTAATAATTTCCTATCTAACTGGCATACTTTATCTGATTTATCATGCATTCTATTAATTCTGAAAACACAAACCAAATAATATTAATAGGTAAAAATTGTAATAATTTTATATTTTCAGCTTAGTACCTTAAAGTCTCAATACAATCAATAACATTATCATAATCATAATCATTTACTGATAAAATTTTTTTCTCGAGTTCCACTAAATTTTCAGGAATTGTACAAAATAGTAATTTATTTTTAACATGGCCATCATTTTTACTATACTTGGCTATGTTGCACCTAAAATATGATAGCACTTATTATTAAATTAAATTAAATGTTTCTATTATAAAATTGTTTAAACTTACTGAAATGCAAGAACACAAATACATTCATTTTTTGAAAATACTACTGATGTACAAGTATAGTTTTGTACTTGTTCGCTAAAATTGTTATTTACAATTTTTAAAGTATAAGTTACTTCTGAATTTATAGTAGAAAAATACATACAAATAAATTTACCAACATCTGTCACTAGTATTAATAAATTTTTTTCTAATACAATTGTAAAACCTAAACACATAAACATGACTATATTTAGTATAGTTGTACGAGTATTCCACTCTAAAAAAAATTTTGAGTTGAGTTTAAGTACTAGATTCAATTACACTTTTTTTCTATTCATAATATAATTGACTGCTCTATTGGAATTATATATGTAAAAACCTGTAAACATCTTGAGACTAATGATGTCAAAAATCCAATATTTAAATTCCGAATAATTCAAATTTTCACATAAAAATAAGATTAAAATTACATTGCAAAAACTTATTTAAGTCAATTATGTGTGAGATAATATAATATTCTCATCAACAAATAATTGCTCATTATGATAAAATGATAACTTTACCAACATTTTTAAACCAAACAATTATTTTTAAATTTCAAGTCTTAGCAACTTAAGTAAAACAGTCTAAATCTTATAAATTAAATAACAAATATTTAAATTTCAAATAATTAAGTTTAAAATATCCAGATTATTCAGATAATTTGGATTTATTCATAAATATCCAAAGTATTCTAATAATATTGATATCCAGATATTAGTGACACCACTACTTGAAACTTTTATATTTCTGATGTGAATACAATTAAATAAAGATTGAAAGTCTGTAATTTTTATATGCAAAGAAACTTTTTAAATATTTGATTGATTTTGTGTTTGGATAATATTTAATAATTGGGAATTAACAAGTACTCAAACAATTTCGAATATTTACTTTTGAACTTGCCAAAATAAATTAATGCTGATTTAACACATTTTCAATAAAATAATACTCGCACAACTCATAATCAGTAAAATTAAATTAATAACAAAAAATAAAATTACCAGGTATAATTGCAGTCTTAGGAATCATTTCTTTTTTTGTTGATAAAATTTGTTTTTTAGTTAGTGAATACAACATCACCAATACAAATGACATTTTTGTAAAAAATATGAGACATTGGTCATTTGTAATTCTTTCTACTCTAATGTTTTTCACACAAGCAAAGTCTTCATCCGGCCACAAAATAAATGTATTATTTACATTAGGATAGTTCAATATTTCATGAACATAAACTTGGCCATTTGTCAAAGAAACTACTAACCAAACTAATAAAAAAAATTCTAATTAAAGAATGTAAATAATATTATTTTCATATATTTACATACATAATTCATGTGATATATGAAACCATTTAATATGTTTTATAGAAACACTATGAAATTCAAACTCTGTCAATAAAAATGATTTTTCTGGCGAAGTTGACCAAAATGTCAACATATTATTTAAATGACAACATATTGTTCCATACACTTCTATTTCATTTTCATGTCTCAATGTATGAGTAAAAACAAAATCTGAAATTTAAAAAAATCATAAAGTAAAAATAAATAGAATAAAAAATTCTGATTTGATTGTTATAATTAATCAAATATAATGTATCACAATGACATTAAAAAAAAAAAATTTATAGTTTCAAATATAATATAATAATGTGTAATATACAGTGTAGTGTCTAATGGAGAAAAAAAAGGGTAATTGTCCCTGGCGTCATAATTTTTATATGTTAAGAACGGTGTCAACCATTTTTAGTATTAATAACCAATTATTTGGAAAATTTATTTTGCCCCTAGTGTCTTTAACTCTTAATCCGTTGCTGATAATATACTAATATGTATATTTTATTATATATTACCTAATACAAATTTAGGATTAATATTAAATTTACTGTTGTAATTAAATCTTACTTTTAATTTGTAGAGATTTTTCTTTTTCACGGCAATAATACAGAATTCGGTTTTCAGTTTTAAAAATACTAAGATTTTTTTTATCAATTAAGAAACAAGGTTTCTTAGATACTATCAAAAACCATTTTTGTGGTATGTCACTCAATTTTTCTATCCATTTATTATTATTTTTTTCTAAAAACACTATATTACTGTTGTTTCCCATATAAATGACATTCCAACTGAAAAATAAAACAATTAATAGATGTAGGTATCAGTGTTTCAACATAATTAATTTAATTATTTTAACTATCTCATAACATAATATAATATAACAAATATAGGCATATTTAATAATTAATTTGTTTTAAACTACGAGTACATTTTAATTTCATACTCATATAACTCAAGACAAACATTTTAATCCTTTTAATATAAATAATGACTGTTTAATAGATATTTTTTCTGATTACTAATACTACTTATTTTTTTTAAATAATATTATCTGAACCTAACATAGCTTATAAAAAGACAATAACTAAACATTGTTTGTAGCTTTACATTTTTTTTATTATATAGGAAACACTTCATTGATTTTTTCAAATAATATTAGATACTTAAAATTTTATTTTATTTTATTTTTGAAGTATTTTCTAAGCTACTGAAATAACATAAATAGTCTAAAATATTTACACACATCTAAAAAATAAAAATAAATAAGAACATAAATCTTTTGATACAGGGGTCACATTTTGTGTGAAAAAAATAAAAAAATAATTTATTAAGCATTAAAATCCAAAGTTTATGTAATAATCTGATAATATTATTATTGTTAATTTATTTGGTATAAAAGACCATTAAATTAAATGACTCCAGAAAATATATTAATCAACCTAACATTATTTTTTATATTCTATTAATATCTACTTAATACTTATTTTATAACCATAGTTTTCAATAAATCCTTTAATTTATTAAACTTTCCATATAGAAAACATTTATATTTACTGATTTATTTAAACACAACTTTGACAATGTATTAAAACAAACATTGGAAACAAACCTACCCATATACCTACTTACTTCTTGTTATTGGGATATATTGCTAAATTATGTTCTTGACACACTACTGGTCTTTGAAAACGTATTTCTTTGAAATTTTTATCTTCAAATGGTTTTTCCTTTGAGAATGGTATTGATGTTCTAAATACCTTGTAGTCTGCAGACGGTCTGAACAGGTCCGACTGAATATCCTATAAAAATATTAAGCCCAATATATCGAAATGATACTATATACAAATCGTAGATACACATACAATGATCAACAGACCATCGTCCGTCGAGAAGATGAACGAATTATCGACAGATACGCACGAGATGAACTTGCTCGTGTATTCGAACTCCTGGACCAGATTGATGGTCATCTTTCTTTCCAAAAATGGATATTCTATCCGCTATATTTCGAATTTTTTGATTTTGATATTGCAGAATACTAATTTTCTTTATTTTAAATTGTTATCTTAAATAATATTTGAAATTGTAATCAATCTTATCACAGATTTGCCGGCGCGGTAGCGTTGCCAGTTCGCATTATATTTTGTTTTTAGCTTGTACTTGGCGGCGTTGAATGTTCCGTCAGAAATTGAGTCAATTCTTCCAAATACTTAATTTGAAATTTAAGAAAAGGATTCTTTTTATATATGTAAAAAAAAACTCTAAAGGAAAATTAAATTAACTTTTTATGAATATTTCAAGTTGAAATATTTACGATATTCGACATTTACTCGTAATATAATTATTTTTCATCAAACAGTTTTCGTACTTAAAAAAAAAATAATCATAGATAGGTATTTGAAATTTTCACGAAATATTTATTGTATCATTTTCATTCTACGATAAAATTTTGAACATTTTTTAATTGTTTTTGAGTTATTTACAGACATGAGAAATTTTCAAGTATTTTAAAAGTTTTTTTATAAATGCCGATTAAAAATTATTTTTTAGCAATAGAAATGCTTAAAAATTTAATAACAAACCAATATAATATTGGTAACATAAAATCTAAAAATCATATAAAAATAATTATTTTTTATAGACATTTTAAGTTCTAAATTCGGCAAAATTAATTTTATTTTAACGATAAATAATGATATGTTAGTTATTTTGTTATGATTTAAAAACATTATTCGTTGGAATTGAAAAATTAAACTTTTATGTATTTTATATTATCGTGAATTTTACTAAACGCAATAAAGTTTTTGGTTTATTTTAAAATATTATCTATAGGTAATATGAATCTATTTTTACAGAAAGATGGTCAATTGCGTATGTTAATTGTTAGGTATTACATTTTGAGTTATATAAGTTAATATAATATGATATTATGTTATAAATAATCAGTGGCGGCACCAGATATTTTTTACTGTGCAGAAGGATACCGGACTAAATTGTTTTCTGGTGGGGCATTTTATGTATGGCTACTCGATCACCCATTAATTTATTTATATCATATTTTCAGGAGTCTTGCTAAAAATTGTTTGAGTATAATATGTTATATTTCTAAATAAATAATTAAAAAATATATCTACTATATTATTATCATAAAAGTACTACAATAACACCTACTTCAAACTATCTCTAATTTGAATATAACAATCAAACTTAAAATAATATAACTTGAGTCTAAAAACTCTTTAAATTAATTGATACTATTTTATATATTAAAAATGATTTATCATTTATTTATTTATTTACATATTTTTACATTAAATTATAGGGAGCAATAGAGAGGCAAAATTAATTTTTTTTTGTGGGGGGGGGGAAGTATGTAATATTATTATATTAATTAAATATTAATAATATAATAAATATTTTAGAAAACAATATGTTAGAAAAATATTCAACATTTACCGTGTAATACTAAAAATAAAATATTAATTAAGCCTTTAATAGCTATATTAAAAAACAAATCAAATTTAGGCACAGATTGCGGTATAATTCAAAGCATCTGTGTGTTTTATGACATGTGTGACATTACCTATTATACTATCGGGCATTTTATTGTGATATGGTATTTAATGTAACAATGATTGGAGTATTTAACTGTATTGATTATTATATAGTATCTATTTAATTTATAAGTCTAAATGTCATTTAATAAATATGTAAAATTAAATGTAATTTATAATGATATATTATCTTAATGCACTGGTTGAATAAACCGGCTTTGTTCGAGCTCCGTTACCCCAGCACTGCCATGTTTGAAACTGAATATCAAAATTATCCAGTATTATGTACTTTATTTTGTATAATTTTATACACCTCCCCAAACACGAGAAAACGCGATTTCCTCAAGTCCGTGCTGCGGCAAATTATATTATGTATTGCTATTTGGTATAGGATTAAGTTATTCGTGGGAATACTTATCCTCCAATTTTCATACTTATTTTTCATTGTTAATTAAAGTTACAAAATATGTTTTAATACTTTTTTTTTTATTAATTAGCTACTAGCAAAAACTATGATAGCTCAACAATACTTATTATACAAAATACAAAATTATACTTTATATCATATAAAAATACATTACAATACAACATTACATTTATTATATAATAAAGTTAGCATCCAATATAATTAAAATTAGACGTTTGGCCTGTAGGGCAGGGCAGTAAAATAAAATATGGGGTAAGTCACAGATACATTCATTTAGGTGAAGTGTACAGAATGGAGAGTCATTTAGGCCAAGTTTGAAAGAGTGGTTGGATAGAAGATGATGTTCTATGCGTAGTCTATTGAATTGTACAATATATGGTCTATGTAAGTGTGAGTTATTAAACCAGGTTTTTTAAGGATATTAGGTGTAATATTTCTATATCTTGAGGCGAAGCCTGCAGGTAGATTGTTCCAGAGAGAGAGAGATCAACATGTTGGTGGAGTATTGTTTTATCAGAGGTGTAAAATCCGAATGTGGGAGTTGAGAAGAAAAAGGAAAGAAGAGTTTGGATGAAGATTTAGCCAGGTGGTCTGCAATTTCATTACCGTGTATGCCTGTATGACTGGAACCTAAAGAAAATGAATATTATAATTTAATTGATTGAAGATAAAAATAAGGGACTTAATGCGAAGGATAAGTGGAGATAGATGAGAGTTAAATGGGTTTGAATTTAAGGGTTGGAGGCACAACGACAACATGGAATCTGAAACAATTAAGTTTTATGTTTTAATCTTTTAGAAAAAAATTTTAAAAACTTGTTATCATTAGTTATACAAATAAACATTATTTCTGGTATCATAGACATTATTAAAGTGTATATATTAGAACTTCGACATTATTTTGTAAATTGGCTGTGTAATATTTTCTTTTAGATCATCATACACTTCTCAAAATGTACCTATTTGTTCTACATGCAAATGTTTTATAATTACTACTTTTTATTCTGAGTCCCGTACGTAAACCACTATTAAATATAATAGTTCCCCAGATGAAATATGTATGACCATTTAGATTTAATGCCTTTGGTATCTCATCCAATGTCCACATTATTTCTCCAGCAAAGTTTTGTTGTACTTCACTTATAATATTAATGTCAGGAACTCAGGAACACTTGTTGATGCTGCAAGTTCTATACAAATAAATAATTTAATGATTATGTATATACATTAGATTATGAGATACAATTTAAGGTAATTATTTACCTTTTGGAAGAGAAACCAGCTCAATCAAAGCATTTGATTGAACACTCAACGTTATATTTTTTGCTGAGTTACAATGAATACATATGATTAATTCAGTTTTTAAAAAAATATTCATTTCTTTTTGAATATCTATATTTCCATCAACAGCAGTTAATATTATAATTTCACAACTTTGATTGGTGGAAAATTCTTCACATGTAAAAGTGATTTATTTTTTTGTAAGATGGCATTTTTTTTTAATAATTTATGCGCTGTAGAAGACAGTATATCCATTGCATCAATTATACTAATACCACTAACAAGTTATTTATCTTTTGATAAATAACACGGAGCTAGTAATATTATACGTTCTTTATGTAAAATTTTCTTTGTTTTTTTATTTAGCATACTTATTATAAATTTGGCTGTTTTATCTTTTTTTGATATGCCTGATAAAAATTCAAAATAAACATGACTGTCTACTGGAGCATAGGCTAAGATTGACATAAATTAATCTGGTGAACAACTATTATTAAGGATGACTTTACTGATTTCTGGTAAAGTACATGGTGGTTTATTTTAAAAAAGTGTTCTCATTTTTCAAAAATATTATAGACTTTATATAACCTTTTTGGTTTAAATCTAAATGATCAAATCCTGGTTGGGAAACAAGATATGAGTTTACAGTTCGACTGTGGGATTGATTTGATATTTTTGTAATACATAATATATTAACTTAATTTATGATATTTATAACTAAAACGATAAATAAAATGAAATTAAAAATAATAATAGTGCTTTACTCGTAGGCTCATTTGGTACAACTTTGTGAAACAATTCGTTAAATTATTTAAATAATACGTTAAAAAAACGTTATCTTCAAATACAAACCCCCTTTTCACTCCCTTCAGACAACAAATAATGAAAAATTGGGTGACGTGGTGACATTTAGAAGTGTATTATTTAGGGCATCACTGTGAAAAAAATTGGAAAAAAGTTAGGTAGTATCGTCACAAAATTGGAACATAAAAACGCCTGTTCTTCTTTTAAATTTATATAAGAATATCATTAACACATTTTCGTAATTTTAACGAATTTTATAAGCATTAAACTTCAAACGTGTATAACTAATTATTTTGAATAGATTTTGCCTATGTTTTTTAATTATCACGAGAACAACCAATTTTGCATTCAATTTTCAAGAATTTTGATCAAGCTAATAATACCTATATTATCATAATTTACTGTCTTGCAGAAAAAAACTAAAAGTTTAATTTTAAATGTTTATAAATAGCTCAAAAATAGTCAATTTATTGAGAAAATTATAGTATGTATCAGAAATGTTAATATATACATTTCAATATTTGGTAAAAATTCTAAATATCTACGGTTATTATCATTTTTGAATTAGGTGCAACCGTGCAACAGTGCAACAAAATGTATATAAATAGTTAAAAGGGTGAACTGTCATTTATTATCATTTTTTTTAAGACGATCAAGCGTACTGTTTTTACTTAAAAATTCGCGTATTACTTGATTTTTTTTCAGTTATTCCCGGTTACTTTGAAAAGTATTTAGAATTTTTTACTTTTGACTCCCCGATGTACTTAACTTAATCTAATTTGATACCATGAGCCACCTCCAAAATTGAAATTCTGGTCATATATATTGCCTTAAAAGGTGATGACAAATACAAAAATAATACATTTTAAAATCAATACATTCATCGTTACGCTCAAAATCTGAAATATAAATACAATATAAATAAAATTGAAAATGGATGATATTTTTAACAAAGAAACATTATTTTAACTTTTTTTTTTATAAAGTACATAATGACAAATGTTGTCAAGGTCAAGGAACTATTTCTTTGGTTCAATCACGATGTAGGTAATCGATGTATATAAAATGAGATATATCGTGATTTGTGATTTCAATTGAACATAATATGTCCAATATTACAATAATGATATAAAGTATTATTTGAACTACAATATATAATAATTAATGATTTGGATGGTCTATAAAATGTACAATGTTGAATAACACTGAAAGGTATTGCGATTTGTTGGTGTAGTACTTATTAAATTTATCAAAATATATTTTATAAATACCTAAAAGTAATCTTAAGAAAACAATATATCATGTATGCTGTATGTATTATTATACATTTTAGTAAATTGTATTTGTGGTGCAAACAAATAAGGATTGGCAGTTGACACATTCAATTCAATTAATATCTATTACTTTTTTTTTGACATTTTAATTTTAAATAGAAAAATAAAATGTCATAATATTTTATGTTTATATTAATACGTGTAAATTTAAATTAAATCCATTTTTCAGTTAAATAATTACAAAACTGTGAGGACCCCTGGTCTACAGCCCAACCAATCTCACTTAAATCCGACCCTGATACAAGTTATAATACCTCAGTAAAAAGATAAATGTGAAATATATTAGAAATAAGTGCAAGAAAATAAAGTTTTAAAAATTATTATTTTGTAACCCCTTTTGACAGTAAATACTGAAGTTCTATTTTTGTGTGTTCTGATGACATATCAAAATGCCATATTATATTTACATAGTTTGCATTTTAGTCATTTTCATTTAGTATATTTTTCTTTTGTTGTACATAATACTCTTTATATCATATTTTATCTTTGTTTCTTAATAATTATGCTTTGTTGTTATATAATATTTTTAATTGTATTTAATCTTTGTTCTTATAATGATTTCATACATTTTTTCTTTTTTTTTTTTGTAAACTATACGGACCTGTTATTCTTACGTTCAATGTACAAGTGGGCTCAGCACGTATATATTCTAAAATAAATAAATAATTAAATAAGAAATAGATATAAAAAAACATAAAAGTAATTTAAAAAAATTGTTTAAGAAATTATCTGTAATATTACAAATCTATTACATAGTTATTTTATTTTTGTATCTATAATTTATTATTTTTATTATTATTTAATGCTGATGTCTGAAAATTTCAGGCAGAAATGTTAATAACATAGTTATTAGTTTAATAATATCTAAATGATGAATTTATGATTTATTTACAATAGCTAATAGTTATTTGGCTCTGAATACTAGATGGCGCAACTCGACAGACAATTGTTGATTGTATTTTAAAGTCCATAATATTAATTAAGAACATATAGATATTATTAAACTTTTTATAATATACCGTTACACCTTACACCGTATAGATAATACCACGGTCAAGACCGCGGAAAATACATTTAATTATTAATCATATCCGACTATAATATCACAGATATATAATACAAATTAAAAATTATAAAATTAACAATAAATTATTGTTTTTTATACCTGCAGTGTTAATATCATATAGTCCGTGTTTACAATGTTTGCATATGATCTAAGGTTTTTAACTTTTTATACTCTACGGACGATAAGAACGCGGCACAGTGACGTCAACCACAACTACATGTCTATATAGTGTATACATTATAGAGATGGTTGGTACGGTGCTGCAGCCCCGGCCCGCGATACCGCGACACCTCGCGAGTTGCGACTCGGTCGCCGCTCAGTCGCGCTCGCTCGGCCGCTCTCGCTGCCGTAGTGCCGTCTTTTCGCTGCGGTCATTCCATCATTATTTCCCGTTTTGTTCGATATCGATATACGATTTCTTTGTGTGGCAGTGCTGCGTGTGTTGTGCGCGCGCCACGAACTTTGTTCCTTGGCGCCTAGCGACCGCATTGCCACCGCTTCACGGCACACGCTCTTTGCTCTAGCGCGCTGACAGGATACGTTGAACCTGTCGGAAGACGGCGACATGAGCATTGTGATCTTCGTGGCGTCGCGGTCGTCGTCCGGACAGAACGTCGTGTCTGCGACTTGTATGTGGGCCAGTGCACTCGGGTATGTACCCTTGTACGCCGTCAATCGTTGTTTGACGGTCTTTTTTACGGCCTGACGCGCTCGCTGCTATTACACGTAGTTCTTTGTACTTATAATAATATACGTAGTTGTGGTGTTAAAGACTATTAATAATATTATTTATGAAATATGAATACTAATGTATTGCCCATCATCGGTATTACGATTTACAAATTATTATCACCACTATTATTGTTGTTAATTGTTATTCTACTCGAGAAGGACACTATTAGTTATGTATAGTGTAGATTTTACGGTTTTCTTTCTCATTACTATTCATTTAGTACTGCTCAACAATTTGTTGTTTTTTTTACAGTAGTCAGTAATCAATTGGAGATTTATGAGTTAACGTCTCAGTCATGCAAGAAAAATTACCCATATCTGATCCTACAGATGTGCAAGTGGTTTCGCAGTATCCAGTAAGCATTTTATTTTTAGTTTAGTTCTTTTAATAACAAATAATGTAATATGTTACATATTAAAATGTGTTCAATTTTTATGATTCTTAACACGTTCATATTTTGTTTTAAAAGAAAACTTTCATTTTTTGTACATCACAAATTCACAACTGAAAACTATGGCTACATTGAGTTTTAATTTACCCTAACTTGCTCAAAATTTTAAGACAACAAAACAAATTTATTTAATTTATTATTGTAAACTAGACAACAGGTCACCAGTGAGAGATGTAAGATGTAAAGTACCATTTGAAAACTAGTCGGGCAATCTGAATAATCTCTTTTTAATAATATAGACTAGGAGTTGCCGACTTTTTTTCAAACAAGTGAGCTTCATTTGAAATTTTAAGTCCCTGGTAATCAACATTCAGAAAAATTTAAGTCTTTCTTTAGGAAAATATTTGTTTTGTTTAAAAAAAAAAAGGTCTAAGCTTCAAACAATAATTATTTGAGAATATTCTATATTATCTAATTTTTTATTACTGATTGATAATCGTAAAATTAATTTTTATAATGATCGACCTATATTCCTATAAATATTGACTGGTTGGCGACCCCTGGTATTGACAGTATTATGGGTTTTTATGTGCGCTGAACCCTCCAGTGTTTAAGTTGACAATTATAATTAACAAATGATCTACATATTTTTTTGATATTTTAAACAAAGTTATTTGTATAAACATTGTTGAATACTTTAAGTACAGCTAATTATTTATTCAAGCTTGTTATTAATTTAAAATAGGAACCTCAATATAATTCTTAAAGAAATTAGTATTTATATATTTTTGTTTTAAAGAGTATTTTTTTCTGTAGGTTATTTTATTTTTTAAACGATAAGTACTTTTATAAAAGTATAAAAGTTGTATGATTTAAAATTGTAATTCAAGTTTGTCAGTTTTCTTTTATAGTCACTGAGTAGTTATAGCACTTCTGCAATATTTTATAAATTAAACAATGGTTTATTATAATTTAATCGTATGATTAGGTATACTTCTAAAAGTTTCCTAGAAATTAAGAATAATAAGATTAATGTTTATTGTATATTATTTTAACTAATTTATGATTAAATTAGATATTTTAAAAACTCAACCTCAAGTTAAAAGTCTCAATTTATATAAACTCATAGCCCTCATGTTGTATCTCTTACCTCAAAGGATTCAATTTAAATTATTAAAATCTCTTATTGATTTCTCTTCTTGCAACCGATATCAGAGCCAAATTTATGGAGTAGAGCTAGGGAGGCTGTAACCCTGGGCCTCTATTGATAATTATAAATATTGAAGTGGCACTGTGAAATTTTATGATATTATTGGTTTCATTAGACATTTATATTATGTATATCAGTAAACATTAATTAATAATTATATTTAAATAATATACAAGTATTAAAAATTAATTCATGTTCTGTAAATAAAAATGTTGTTCACTAATGCAATTATGTTAATTTAATGTTCACTGTCTTTTAAGTTATATTTAACAAATAGGTATAAAATGTCCCTAAAATTATATTGCCTCGAACCCATATTTCCTAAATTTGGCTCTGACCAACACTTACAAATAAAATATTCAGTCTTAAAGAAAAAGTAACCATAAAATGCCTTATCAATAATCTCATTAAAAAATTATTGTTAATCCATTAAGATACCTGGAAATTAAATGCTGCAGGACAAAGAACCTTAAAAAATTTCACTTGGAGATGTTTTTACTGGTTAAATTCCTTCTCTGGTTCAAATTAATCCAATATTCCATTTGTCATATTTATATCTATTATACAGATTTTAAATATTATATATACTTAAAAAAATATATACAATGATAGGTAATTGTACAGATAACCTGTATATTATAATAGTTATAAAATTGAAAATTGTATACATACACCAATTGAATATATTTTGTACAACTCATATAATGTAAATTTTGGGTGTTGTAATTTGTATTTTTAATACTTAATAATTTATACAAAATAATATTTTATAATAACAATATTTAATCCATTAAATTACTAAAAAGACTATATTTATCTAAACTTATATAGTAATATTTATTATCAATTTTTTATTTAAAATTCAAAAGCTGACACATTGTCTTGTATTTTAATTTTAATTTATCCATGAAAAATTTAAATTAAGTTATGTTACCTAGGAACAGTTTAAAAAAAATGTTGATAATATAGCTTACAAATTACATTTAGTGATATAAAAATGAGTTTCATTACATGAGTTTGTATTTTGTGTATAACCATTTTTACTTATAGTATGCTGTCTTATTTTTCATTTTTTGTATAACTAATACAATCATATCTAGGTCATTTTAAGGTCATTGTGTCTTTAGCCCTACTAATAATTAATAACTGAATACTGACAATGACTTTAATCTAAGTTAAATATTATAGTGACTTTATGTCTACTTATTGGTTAATACTTTTTTGATGTTATGCAGTTACTAGACCAGGTCTGGCAATACTAATACCTATAATTATTAGTTGATCAAACATTCATGACATAATTTTCTCATTTACCTCTTTTTTATAAAGTATGTAAATAGTATGTCATATATACATTAGCATTTTAAAATGTAAGCATATAGTTTTTTGTTATTACCTAATAATTTCTCAGTGTTTACGTACATATTAATATTAAATAAGTAGAATTAGTTTAATAGCAAAATATGAATGCCTAAATTATTTTAACTTTAATTAATTATATTATATTATAATTATATTTATTGTAAGTTGGTTCATAGACATTTCTTTTCTCTGTTTAAATTACATTGTCAGTTTAGTGAAATTTTTACAGTTAAAAATTATTAATATTTGTATTTTAAGTACCTACATATATGCGAAAGCAATAAAAAAATATTATGTAGGTATTTTACATAGTTTTTATATTTTGCAATGGTTATTAAATAATAGTTATTAGTATATTTAAAAAAAAATATATCAATTTGTAATTAATCACTTTAACAGTATTGTAACTTAAATTTATACACTCCATATCCCTGTACAATATACAATTTCTTCCATTATTTATCATAAGTTTTTTTTTTTTATCAAGAACTGAAGGTTAATAAACTTAGATTAAACTTAGATTTGTAATAAGTATTAACTGCATATCAAAAAAATAAAAAATCTATGAAACCAACCTTATCATTCTTGATTTATTACCTACACTTTAAATTATTTATTTGTATTTAGTAACCTCTATGACCTAAAAAAAAAATTGACTTCATAATAACAACTCAATTTTAAATATAAAAATATAAATTGTATAGCTATTAAAATTATTTCCATTTAATTTACATAAAAGTATTTTTATATCCATATTTACAAACAAATGTTTTCTAGGAATTATAAATCTAAAAATAAATTTCTATTAAAACAAATTAAAAAATATATATCCATTTAGTAAAATTAACATATTTGGGAGCTTTATTTCTGTGATTAACAATGAATGGAATAATAAAGGATGAAAAAAAATGTAAATAACAAAAAAATCATTCATAATAATATAGAAGTTACTACTTATATATTTTATGCGATCTATAGTTTTATATATCTACAAGAATAAATTCTATTCTATTATTTACTACAAGAATTAAATATACTTACATTTTGTCTATAAATTGATTATTATATTGTTCTAAGTCTATTTTTTTTCAACTAATTTTTATACTTCAAAACACTTGATTAAAAAATAACAGCAAAATTATTAGGTAGGTTCATGGTTTTTTATTTTTTAACTTCAGTATTTACATTTTCAGAACATTTTTAGTTTTAGGTACTTACCTATTGTTAAATAGAAACGTTTTAGTAAAAATTGAATATTTAACTATTTAAATCTCTATTAAGAAAATATTAATTTGGAAAGTATTAAACTTTGCAGTATTGCCCTCTCAGTCTTCTCTTCTTATCTAAACATTAAATGATTTTTAATACATAATTAACTTTGCATTGATTCAATGTTTATACATTAATATATTCTGTTTTAGTGTATGAACATTGCTATTTTAAAAATAAATAATACTAGTTTTATAAAATTATTTCTTTCTAAAATAAAATTATATATTATGAAATCATTTATTGATTATATGATTTTTGAATATAAGTATGTTTATAAAGTATATTTAATTAAACCAATATATTTTTTTTTCTAAATCACCTTGCATTAATATGAGTATATTAATTATAGTACTGTGTATAGCTAATCTAATATAACCTATAACTTACCTAAAAAATAAAATCTTATCTTGGATTTTTCCAAAATTTTATAAATAAGTTAATAATTAAAATTTTTATTAAAATTATTTTAATTGTCTTATGAAAGAAAAAAAATATGTATCAGTACAAAACAAAGTTATTTTGGTTTACAGTATAAATATCCATAATGCAACAAATATTAAATATATAATACCTACTCATATATAAACAAAATTCTACAGAACGTTAATTTTATAATAAAAAAAATATACCAAGCATTATAAATTAAAAATACATTTAAATAAAAATATATTATGAATTATAAATTATAAATTGCAGTATTTATCAAACATATATTCTTCTATACATAATACAACATAACAACATTTTTTAAATGTTATATAAAAAATCATATATATTTATGAACTGGTTCATAATAACTGTATATTATTATTAATTTAGACCAATGATTTCCAACTTGTGGTTTGCAAAGACCTTAGAAAAAAGTGACTCACTACCAAGTTTTTAGGTTGAAACAATATATTTTATATATTTTATAAATTTCCATTATTGGTGACTTGCTCGAATTAAAAAGAAAAAAATATGTTAAAGTGTTTCGTATAAAAAAGTTAATACATCATAATTTAGACCTTGTCTTTTGGTTTTAATCATAACATCATTTTTCCATGTACAATTAGTTACTAAAACAAATCTTTGTCACATTTTACTAATAACGTCTATAATTTACTACAAAATATATTAATAAATGATTCTGTTTTTGATTTTCTAATTGGCATTTTTACCTTATTTAATTACTACATTTATATAATAACTCATTAAATATCTAGTTATTATTTACTGTTGTAACACATTTATTAATTATAAGTGTTTATTGATAATTGATTATCTTTATGATATATACTTTATATGATTTATTTATCAACTATAACATATTTGTAATTGACGCATATTTTCTTTGTTTGCCTATTTAATAATCATATGTTATATGATATTAGTTATGTGCAATATTATTTCTTTTTACTTATCCTAAATAATCTATTATTTTTCACACTATTTTTTTTTTTTTTTTTTATCACCAATTGGATTTTCATTGGATTATTATTTTGTATAAACTGTATAGATAACTTACAGCTGCGTTTGGTGTTAAAAAATAAAACCCATAAGTTAATGTTTCAATTATTGATTAGGTAATTGATTTATTATTCTACAATATGACGTTAGGTCAGTATTTTATTAAATATTGTTTATAATTCTACGTTTTTGTCTAGGGAACTTGCATAATTCATCATAAAATTTCAATGTGTACAAACCAACAATTTCATAAGTAATAATATTATTTGTAATATAACATTTATTAATTTTTAAGTTTAATTTCTATAATATACTATTATTGAGTCATCAGATAAAATTAAAACATAATTTCACAAAATATAAAGTTTTCCACTGTTTATTTGTATAAATATGATTATTATATTAAAATTTAATTGTTTTTTAACATATTGTATTTTTAAATTACTTTATGAATGTATTTAGTTATTTATATATATATATTATACATACTTATTTTTAATGTGAGTTTAAATTGCTTAAAAAGACTAATTAGTTATAACTTATAACCATTCAAAAAGTGGTATATTATGATATCTATCATAATAATTAATTTTAAATTCTGAATGAAACGGTGAATATATTGATTTTACAATGAGATGTATGTTTATTTTTTTAAAGGTAATAAGTAGTAAGGAAATGCCTCGATAATTAAAAAAAGTAGTTTTTGATATAAAATTGAATTGAGTTTGTACTTTTGAAAAGTTAAAATTTTAGATAATTTCTTAGTAATCAAAAAAAATATATATATATTAAGGAACAATTGCAAATTTTATACAAAACTAATTTTTGATTACATTTTGTTGGTATAACTTTAAAAACATATAATGGATAATATTTGAAATGTTCATAAAATGTTTATATCAGCATTTTATATACGTGATAAAAATTTTCAATTATTCTGACTTTTTTTAGCTATTTATTGGTATGAGCAATTTTTGATTTTTTTTTACACATAAATGTTAATTAAATATTATTTGCTGGGTAACAATTCTTAAAAAATGAATTAGTAGTTTTTAGTAGCTTACTAAAAAATCTAAGACATATATAATATATAAACAATTCTTTTAATAGACATTTGAAGTTAAAATTTGAAAAAAATTCGTATTTAAACAAAGAGTAACAATTTTTAGTAATTTTATAATTTCAAAAACATTATTTGTTTAAATTTAAATCTGTTATGTATACATTTTACTATAAACAATAACATTATCAAAACATGTAGATTAATTTTAATATATTACTTATTTATACCATGAATATATTCACACTGTTTTATGGTAAGATGGTATGGTACTGTTGACTTAAAAGTTAATAACAATAATATAATATGCTAAATGTGTATATGCTATTATAATACAATATATTTAATGTTTTTTGCAAAAATTTAATCAAACTACCATAATATTTATAGTAAAATAAATTACTTTAATAACAATATTATCAAGTATACTTAATGATATAGGCTAATGACTATCTCTGCTCAAAATCGTTTTATGTATATAATGATATATCATTGGATTCAAATTGTATGCATTCATTACAGTGACCCTCTCAACACCTAATGTATAATATTACATTTTTTATATTACCTAATACATATACACATTGTATATTGTAATATATAAAATAGTTATAAGTTATAAATAATTTAATTATTTCATGTAAGTTCTGACTTAAATACATGTCAAATTGTTTTGGTCCATATAGTTAAATCATTTTATTAATTTTTTTTTTCAGAAGATGAAGAATGATGAAGGATTTTCTAGAAACACAAGTTTTTCTTCCATGAATTTTGACATTTGCAGGTATATATTCAAAGTAAACTACATTTTATTTACTCAGAAAATTTAGTTATATATTATATAATAATATATCCAATCGAGATAACTTAGTGATCAAAAAAAAAAAAAAAATATTAGGTATTTCAAAATATGGATTGCTTACTATTTTCTTGCTTTCCAATTTAGTGTTAATACTAGTTAATAATATGATAACTTGCATGATTAATGACTAAATATTAAATGAATCAATAGTTAGCTGATGGCTCTTTAAGTATGATTGATTTGTAATATTTTAGTGAACCATTAAATTAATCAATTGATTATGCAACTCAACGTTAACGTGGTAGAAATGCATAGATTGACAATGATGATATTACCTATAGAACAAAATTTAATACTAAAAATGGTAATTGTAGTAATCATATTCTTTTGTACTACTAGTTATCTCTAAAATTGTTTGAAATTTTTGCTAATCGATCAACACTTAAAATAAAATATACCAACAATACTGAATAAAAAAAAAACTTTAAAAATTTAAGTATAAATTGTTTAAGAAAAACAAAAAAAAATTACATTAATGCTTATATTTTGATTATGTTTTATTTAGAATATGTCACTGTGAAGGCGACATTGACACACCTTTAATAGCACCATGTTATTGTGCTGGTTCGTTACGATTTGTGCATCAATTGTGTTTACAACAATGGATTAAATCATCTAATATCCGATGCTGTGAACTTTGTAAATTTCAATTCATTATGCAAACCAGAACCAAACCGTTTAGTCAAGTAAATTTGTTTTGTCATAAATTATTTAATTGAGTTAAGTTATGAGTATCTTAAATTTTGTATTTTCAGTGGGAACATTTAGAAATGTCTGGCATGGAGCGTAAAAAGTTGGTATGTGCGATGCTGTTTCATATAATTGCCATGACGTGTGTTTGCTGGTCACTCTATGTCCTTATGGACCGGACATTAGAGGAAGTTGAACGTGGACAGTTGGACTGGCCATTTTGGACAAAACTTATTGTTGTGGGTATCGGCTTTACAGGTGGTGTTGTTTTCATGTACATACAGTGCAAGTCATATTTTATGCTTTGCCAAAGATGGAAAGCATATAATAGGTAACTTATTAATACAAATATTTGAATTTTAAATGTGTGTTTTCAAATTTATTACTATATTTTAGGGTAATATATGTACAAAATGCACCAGAAAAACCACGAAAAAATCAAACTATACTTATTGATGTTGCTGAGAGTAGTTCAGTTGAAACTAATGCAGTTGCATCAATTGTGCCTTTTAAACCACCTATTGAACAAAATGATGAAACCAGTATCGATCTCAAAGGTGTTCGTAATGTTCATATATTTTTTAATAATGAAGATAATCCCATTAGATTTCAAGAGGTTGACAATCGAGAACAAGAAGATATTGAAAAACCGATTTCAAATGATACTGGAACCTCATGGCATATACAGATTGGAAAAACTCAAGGGGAAAATCCTGAAGGTGAATGTAACCAGGCAGCTGTATGTCAAAGTAATCAGTCAGATCCATCTTTTTTAAAATTGCAAATTAAAACAGCAGAAATAGTAATCAAATTTGGACAAAATGAACCGGTTCCTAACGAGAACGAGTTTGACAACAAAAATGTTAATATTCAAATTGAAGAATCAAAATCTAAAAATGACGTGCCTGATACTGCAAATCCAGTTCAAATACGATTGGATTTTGGAAGAGATAAGAACTACGAAGACATAGAAGAAGCCCATGGGTCTCCTTCTCAATCGCCATTATTATCATCTAGAAGACTCTCTAGCTATAGAGATGACAAATAAGAACTTTATACACTTATAATAAGCTAATCTGTGATTTAACAGAAAATAAAACATCATAGAATTTATTTTCTTCCCACTTAGTTTAATACAATATTTTTTTTTTGAGCATTTATTTCAAATATTCATTCATAGTTTTTTTTAACACTGACAACAAATATAATTTCTTCTTTTTGTAAACCTATTTTGTGTTAATATTTAAGTTTTTATGGATTTATCTATGTTTAGAAGCTCAATATTTATTAAGTGTGGTTATTATTAGGATATATTATTTTTTATTCACATTATTATTAATAAATACTTTTTGATGATGAATGATGATTATGTAAATTTTTGACCCGGCAAAGACTGAGTTACAAATATGTAATGTTGATAAATTTCAAACTTTTTTTTTGTATTTCATTTTTGAACTAACATATTATATATTATATATATACCAATGTCTTATTAAAATCATTAATGATGTTATACATACAAAATATTAAATGTTTTTCAAGTCATTTTTGATTTTTTTTTTTTTTAATTTTAATGTTAATTAATTCTGTTATAATTTTTTTTCTTTAATTATTATTAATAACTGTGTATGATATTGAATGTGATTCGTTTTACAGTAAAACATTAAAACATGTAATGCCACTTAACATAGAGTTATTGCTTATTGTAGATGTATGTAAAAGATTGAATGATATATTATACATTACATTAGTAATTAATAATTACACATATTGTTCATATTTGATTCTGTTTCTGATAAACATAAGGTATACATTAAAATAAAGTTATGTTTTATTTTATTTTATGTTAAATACACTATATAACTGTTTTACTCCTTAAACAATGATATTGATTAAAATATACTATAGTCTATATTTACAAATAAACTATTATTTTTCCGTGTTACATTATCAAACCTAAGATAAGTATGATTCCATTTTACCTACAGATGTCAGATGTTTATTGCAGGGAAAAGACAAAATAAAAAATAATGAATTTCATTATAGATTATGCATGTGTTGTGATTACCAATAATTCAGACCAGTATTTTCTACTTGTAAAATGCTAGTTGTTTTTTGCTTAAATATATTCTAAAACTATGTTAGCTACTAATAGAGACATCAAAGTTAATCATCAAGACATAATGTATGATGTTTCAAAAGACAAGACTAAGAAAATTGGATCTAGTTTTAGAAACTTAGATGGCAATTTCACGTTGTATAATATTAATAACTTATAAATATACTTTTAGTGAAACTGCACTTTGTTTTCTCTCTAACCCACGCACGCAATCCTATAAAATCATTTTTTTAAATTTTATTTTAGTAATCTAAGAGTAAAATCATCCTTTAAACAATTATAAATTATAATATTTTTGAAGGTTAAAGTTCAAAACATTTTTA
The DNA here is from genome assembly GCA_036289425.1 of Rhopalosiphum nymphaeae. Taxonomy (NCBI): domain Eukaryota; kingdom Metazoa; phylum Arthropoda; class Insecta; order Hemiptera; family Aphididae; genus Rhopalosiphum; species Rhopalosiphum nymphaeae. The sequence goes on along the minus strand of JAZAQC010000016.1, from coordinate 14,920,012 downwards.
CTGCCTTAAAAGATGATGAGAGACACCAAAAAAAATTGTAAAATCAATACATTAATTGCTTCACTCAGAATCTAATGTGTTAGGTTTATTATATAAAATATGTTAATAAATAACAGATTGATTTTAACAAATAATTACTTAATTGTTTAAAATTTTTAAAGCAGAACATTTCAACAAAATTAATTTATAAAATTATAATAATATTATATATTAGATTATTTATCTATTCATAATGCATAATGTTTATGGTCTACAAGGTTTATAGATAATCTATAAACCTTTCAATTTACATGGTCTATTCAAATATCATCACAGACCAATATAGAACATAAAAGTGATATCATAGATAAAATTTAATCTGTGATAATAATTTGGCGACAGCGCTGACTGAACAAATTATATTATTATATTATATAGAAAAAATATAGAATACCTATTATATATATTATTTTTGATTTTGATAAAAGATCAAGTGTCAATAGTGTCATCGTTATTGAACATGTTAATCTGAGTGTCTGTTTTATTATTTTAAATAGTTTTTCGAAAGACGCAACATCCAAAGGCATGGCGATTGTTTTTGGCTTGCCGAAATTGTGTAGCCGACACGTTGCGCTCTGTTTGCTGAGAAACCATTACAAGGTGAGTCCCGAGTAAAGTCTACCGATTCTCCGTACTTACCAATGGGTCGCACGGCCCGCCGCCGCTGTAAACCCACTTCTGACCGCCCCTCCACCGGCTACCAGTTCGAAGTCGTCTCGTTGACTACATGGATGAAGTCTCATGGATGGAAGCCTACCTGCCGATTAGCACCTGCCTGTTTTGCTGACACAGGACGAGGGCTGATGGCGGCCCAAAATATTGAAGCAGGACAACCACTTGCTATTGTACCCGGTCGTCTGGTGATCACTGTCGACTCTGTGTCTGTATCACCATTTGGCAAACATTTTACTACTGTCTACAAGACACAACAAGTGTTAGCCACATACTTGATGTTTGAACAACACAAAGGATCTGAATCATTTTGGCATAACTATATTGTTTCGTTGCCCACAACTCTGTCAAATTCAGCATACTGTTCTGCTGAACATTTGCCCAAAGACCTATCAAACAAAGTACTTGACCATCAAAACACTATATTGACAACTTTTAATCAAATCATGTACGAAATGTCTTCTGTTGTATGTCCACACTGTTTAGACACTTGCAAAAATATATTTACATTTGAAGTCTATAAATGGGCATGGTCAATTGTAAATACTAGAGCTGTTTATATGAGTCCAGACTGTAGCTTAAAAAATAAAATAAAATTGTCAGATGTCAACAATCTAGCACTTGCTCCATATATTGATATGTTTAACCACTCTCCTTTGGCTTGTGTTCGGGCCACAGTCAATCATTTAAATGGTGCATACACTATTATAACTGAAAAATTATTTAAAAAACATTCTGAAGTGTTTATTAACTATGGACCACATTCCAACACTAAATTATTTTTAGAATATGGATTCATTGTTCCATCAAATCCACAAGATTCTGTTCATTTGTCAGCTAATGAGATAATTTCAAAAACAGGCAAAGGTTTAAATAAAAACCGAATGGAAAAACTTAAAACTTATGATTTATTAAATGGTCATTATTGTACATCTGAAGGCTTATCTTGGTCAACAAGAGTCTTAACATACCTATTAATTTATTCTGATCGATTTAATGATGAAGAATTAAAAAACCGAGTGTTTGCAAATTTATTTGACCAAAGTGAGGTCGAAGCTGTATCTAAAATTGGAGCTATAGTTGTTAAAACAAAGCTAGAAGAGATAAAACAATGGGAATCAAATATGTTGACCATATTAGAAAGCAATCAGGCTGAGAAAACAACTGGTTTTGTGGTTGCTACAGAGCTGGTAAAGGAGAATCGGAGATTACTTGAAAAATGTTTGCAATCATTAATTGTTAAATAATAATCTATTAAACATGGAAATAAATATATGTTAAGGTAAATTTGTTGATTTTTTTTTTTAGTTGATATTTTTTACTTGGTCTATTTCAGAGATGGTGAACCTATGACATGCATAACTGTTTAAAAAAATATTATTTGTAGGAATTGTTTAGGTTAAACAAGAAAAAACTTGAATTAGTTGACACGCAGAAAAAATTTAATCTAATCAAAACTTTTTATATGACAAAAAAGGTTCACCATTCCTAAACTATTAAATACAAAATATTAAAATGTTTTTTAAATAAAATAAAATAAATCTCATGAACATAATAATATGAGTACCTAAAATATATTTAAATATTTACCTATTAAAAGGCAAAGATTACATATTAATTATCATTATTCATTACAAAATAGTCGCATTAAAAAATGTATTTTTCATTATTATAGCTGATAAATTATTTTTACATTGAACAGACTTAATTATGAATTATTATATATGAACTTAATAATACTTTTATTTTAGTTCTAACAGAAGTATAACTTTGATTTAAATACCTTGTTCAAATTATTAACAATAGTTTGTAAAAAATTAAAGTATAGTTACTAATTTGTATCTATGACCATAATATTTAAAGATAAATATGCATTTGTATGTAATAATTAAATCATTTTTATTTTCCTTTTTAATTATATTTTATTTAAATATAATTAGATGTATACACACCTTAATAATAATATATGTTTAAGTTATTATGTTATAACGTTTGTATAGGTCAAAATATAAATGAGTTATATAGAAATATTTTTAAATACAGTTTCAGTTCTTAACAAAAAATATAATTTACAAACTATTAAAATATTTAATTAAGATCAGAAATATTTTTTTTAAATCAACAGTAGGTACATTTATATAAATAATATCATTAATATATAACATATTTATATGTATTATCTTATAAAATATAGTTAAAATATGTATTAATTGATAGATAATCAATATAATAAAAAAAGTTTTTGCGAGGTCTAATACTTTTTCTACATTTTTCAAAAGTATTAAATCATAATAATTTTTTCAGGTTATTTCTACTTATACTGTACATCATAACAATGTCCTTTGCAATCGCCATAAAAAGTTGCGAATTCCAAACCGACTAGCAACACTTCCAACATGTTATCATATTGGTGGGGCTCATGTTAAAGAAAACTTGTCCGTAATAGAACCTAATACTATTACAGGAAAAGATATGATCATGGGTATGTTGCAGTACATTTGGCCAAAGGTTGGTTTTCATATTAATTATTATTTAATTAATGTATAGTTATAAAATTAAATAAATATATAGGATGATGTGACTATTCGAAAACGAGTCACATTGGCACTTGGATTATTGGCTGCCGCCAAAATGTTAAATGTGTCTGTCCCATTCTTGCTTAAGTATGCAATGGATGATCTCAATGAAAAACTTGGTACTGGTGGAGATGCATTGTTAACTATGGATTCAGCACCTGAAACTGTGTTAACTGTTGCGGCGACACTGTTAATATCGTGTGAGTATGAGTAAGTTTCAAATAGATTATAAGTATAACTTGATATTTTAAGTACATATTTTAATCGCCATAATTGAAAGGGAAAATTTGTCTCCATCATTGAAATTTTTGGAAAAGGTATCAACTCCCTCCTCTCTAGGTATATGGTATACCAATAGTAGACATTTTTAAAACATTTTAAATATAAAAAGAATACAATACACTTGCAAGATAAAAATATTTTTTCCTCAAATTATTGCATTGGTACATTTATCTTATGTTTCTCCTGTTGTAATGTTGTATGTATTGCTAACATTATTGCATTACTTAAATTACAAAAAAAAAAAAATTTTAACTAATTTATTTGTTTTAAGTGCTTACCTTAGAATATAATTAATGTTATTTTCTTGATAGTGATTAGATTATAGCTAGTGATTGTTATAGTATTTTAATAAATATACTAATTTTGTTTTTATATGTTAACTGTAATAGTACTGCACTATTTATTGTATAAAAATGCTAATATTTTATTCAAGTTCTCTTAAATATTCAAAAATATATAAATAACATTTTGTGTCATAAATATTTTCATTCCAATTTTAATAGTTGAACAACAAATAATGTTAATATGTAAAATAAATAAATAGAAAATTAAATAACTAAAAAACAATACTAATGATTTGTCATATTTTTAGATGGTGTTTGTAGAACTGCTGCTGCTGGTATGAATGAACTACGAAATGCAGTATTTGCTAGTGTGGCACAACAATCCATAAGAAAAATTGCCAGAAATGTGTTCTTACATCTTCACAGTTTAGATCTTAGTTTTCATTTATCCAGACAAACTGGTGCATTATCTAAGGTATGATTTTATACTTCTATTAGTATTTTATCAAAAAGGCTCAATAATAACAAGCTTTAAAGGGTTACATTTTTTATGGTCAATTATGTTAAAATTTTAAAATAAAAATATCTCGTGCAGTATTTAATAGTAGTTTTAGTGTTATTTATTTTCACTTTAAATGTCTAGCTCTGTTTTAAAAAGTTAATTAATGAAGTCAGATGTAGTATATTTTAAAGTGTGCATGCATGAAATTTGTGACTAATTAACAAATTTTTTACCACTGTAGCTTATACTATGAAATCTATAAAAATATATATCAAACATCCAGTAATAGTAATTATACCAATTAAATATAACTTGTTTTGAATAATTTATTAATTGTTTTCTAGGTTATAGATCGTGGAAGCAGAGGAATAAATTTTGTACTTACTGCTATGGTATTTAATATTGTACCTACTGTATTTGAATTGGCTCTAGTTAGCACTATTTTGGTACGTTTATGTGAATAAAAAGTTAACAAATTTTTCATGGTTATTAATATATTTTTAGGGATTAAATTGTGGTTATAAATTTGCTGCTTTATCTTTTGGTTGTGTTTCCATTTATACAGCTTATACATTATTGATAACCCAATGGAGAACAAAATTCCGAATTTTTATGAATCAAGCTGAAAATGAAGCTGGAAATAAAGCTATGGACTCATTAATAAATTATGAAACCGTTAAGGTATATGTTTAATGATAAAATTATTATTTTAACTCAAAAGGTAAATTATTAATTACTTTCAAATAATTATTTGTACTAAGCAGTACCAATATTGCATCTAATGATTATTAATCGTTTATATTTTGGTAACTAATTTTTGTTATTAATTTTAAACATTCTTGATTTAACCATTTTTTAAATATTTTATGATGTTTAATCATCTTCTATAAGAGCGGAATAGTGACATTTTGTGGGGTTCCCTTGTATCTGAACATCTAAACTTTAAATACTTTAAATACATATTAAATTATAACTAGTTGACCTCTAATTCAAAATTTAGTATTTTTATTATATCAAAATATTTGAATAAATTATTCTACATCTGAAGTCTAAATTTAAAGTTTATGTAAATAATCAAATAGGACAATAGTTAAAAAAATGTATTATATTTTAATTATTTTTTTTCATTTGAGACCCTAAATAATTATTTTGCTTTTAATATACATATGTTTTTGGGTAGATACAACTTTTTTTTTCTGACTTATTACTTGTAACACTATTTATTTAAATCAGTTACTATAGTGAATGAAACATTTTTAATGCCAATCTTAACATTTTAAAATCTACTCGTAATCAAGAATAGTTTATTCCCAAAAATATATCTATGATTCTTCAATTTTTTTTTTTACTGGGTAAAATGGAGAATGCTATAACAATTACTTTTTTTTAATCATTTATATTTAAAGTCATACTAATCGAATTTCATTTAAAAAAAGTGTAAACTATGTACAATTGAGTCGCGATAACTCAAAGTAATTTTCTTTGAGATATGTATTATTCGAGATATCTAACTCGAATCTATATTAATTTATACATAATTTATATTTCTAGGAGAATAAAAAAAAATTTGAGTTATCACAACTCGACTGTATTTGTATTATTACATAATTATATTTTAATTATTTCTATCACTTTTTTAATATTTTTTTAAAATTTATTTATATAATACTCATAATATTTTTAGGTTATTCATTTTGTATATCTAATAATTATTATACTTTGTATGTCTGAATTTCAAAATTTAATAAATTTTACATTACTCTGGTATTTAAAAAAATTAGTGAAATTAATTTGATTTTTAATATTCCTCAAAATATTACTTATATATTTATAGCTAATAATAATATATCATAAATTATTAACATACACTATCATATTAGTACATTAACAACATTTTTATATTTTATTTACTTATTCTAAATAAGTCGTTCCTAAATTAATTTCTATCTTCAACTATGGATAAGTTATACATCAAAAACTAATAATCAAGAGTTTTATTATACACTTTTTATATACCAAACTTTATTTTATATCTATATTGTTTAATAGACAATAAATAAATAATTTAAATTAAATCATTTCAATATATTATGAATCTTTTAGTATATACTTAATTGATATGTTAATACTTGAGAGATGAAATAATATTTTAATTTTAAGTAAAATTGTAATTATTGTATGTTTGATATTTTACCCTTTTTAATTAATTCAGCTTTACAGAACTTAAAACATTCAAATATTTTTTTCCCTCAACTATAGTATTTCAATAACGAACTGTACGAAGCTAACAGATATGATCGTGTCTTACAAAAGTTTGAACTGGCTTCACTTAAGACTAGCTCAAGCTTAGCACTTTTGAATTTTGGTCAAAATGCCATTTTCAGCGTAACAATGAGCGCTGCAATGATATTAGCTGCAAAACAAATAGTCGAAGGTAATATAAATAGATTAAATTTTTATTTATTGGTTTTGTGTTATGTATAATTAAGCAATAACACCTCAAAAAATCAGATATAAATATAAATAAACATTAGGTAACATGACAATTGGTGATCTGGCGATGGTGAATGGTCTCCTTTTCCAGTTGGCTATGCCACTGGGATTCCTAGGATCTGTTTACCGTGAAGTTCGACAAGCATTGCTTGACATGCAGTCCATGTTTGCAATCATGGCATGTGACCCGTCTGTTAAGGTATGCATCTATTATACAAATCAATTCTTAATTAATGAATATATAGAGTAATAATTGGTCAAAACTTTAAATATTTTTAACACAAAGTTTCTAAAAATTTTATCACATATTTACAGTTTCGTATGCTTTAATATCATAATTTAAAGTAGCAAATCGTAATTCTATTCTAAAAATGACTATACTCTGTTCAATTTAAGGAACATAGTTGACTGCGATTAGTTTTTGTTGATAGTTATCAGATAATACTCACTTGTCTATCCCTACTGAGTCAACATCTGTGGCCACAGCAACCTTGCACACTAGTTAGCTGTTGACTACGTTTCTTAACTTGAATACAATATAAATAGTTTATTTTTATTAATAAGAATTTAACATTTTTAGAATAGTTTTTTTTTATTTTGTTAGTACTTGGTACAATGGTAACCCTATTGTTACTTCAGTCCTTATATTATTAAAACTCAGTATCTAGATAAAAATGATTTTAAGTATCTTTAGAGTTATTAATAATAGCTACATTTAAAATAGATAATGGGTATATACATATGATTACCTGTCATACAACATAATTAATAATAAACTTAACTAATTTGGTATTAATTTAATTTTATTGAAATATTTAATTTTAAAAGTTAGAAACTTCTATTAAGATATTCAATATTTTGTCTCTAAATATAAATACAAGATGCAAAAAAAAGTGTCTAGACACTTTTTTATAATTATGTTTTATATTTTATTTTTGCCAATCTTAACCAGAATCAAACTGATGCTGTCCCCTTGTCAATCAATAAAGAAAACGCGTCCATCGAATTCCGAAATGTCAACTTCGGATATCAAAATGGCAAACCTATTTTGAATGACCTGTCCTTTATTGTTCCAGCTGGCAAGAAAGTTGCAATCGTTGGAGGTTCTGGTAGTGGGTGAGCATATCAGACAAATATCATCTGAAATGTTATCTTTGCATCATATTTTTGTCCTCATTGTTATTTTTTTCAGGATATTTTTATACGAACTATTTTTTTAAATTGTACTAAAATATAAAAACAAAACTTATGTTTTGGTACTTATCTTTGTATGAATATACACTACTTGGTTTTTTTTTATTTGATTCAGGTTGATAGAAATTGTGTTGTTTTAATAATATTATTTTGGAATTGAACAACTAAATATTTAAATGTTTAATATGGAAAAATGTCATTTAAAAGTTAGAAGCTTTGAACAAAAGATTCCAAGTTCTTTATAATAATAAAAATAGTATTATAACTCTGTAAATTAAAAAAATATATTATAACTAGGCCTGTAATTTTTAATGTACTATAAAAAAAGACTATAATATATGCATAAAAAAATTAAGACTGAACAAAATATGTAAATACTAAATACAATATGCATTTTAAAATTCTTAAAATATAAAATTAGCTTTTTCTTTTAAAGTAAAATTACAACTATTAATAAATAAAAAATAAAGTGTGTTCTTTTCTACAGATACATATAAAATTAATTTAAGATTAACAACATAGATATATATTTTAGATTCTGAGCGACTAAGAGGAGTGATGAATGTATTCATTTTACAATGATATTTTTTTTTTGTCTGTTATTACTTTTTTTATGCCATTAAAAATACTTGATGTTTAATGGTAATTTCTGGTGGCAAATTAGACATAATTAGTAAATAGTACTTTAAGATCAAAAGTAAAAAATGTTCAGTAATTTTCAAAATTACAAAATAAAATAAAAAAACGAAAATTAATATATACACAAAACAAGTTTTTTGATAAAATTGATTTCTTTATTTTATCATAATATTTCAAAGACGAATAATTATTGAAACTTTTAATTATTGCCAATTATTTATATAATCATTTTCTTTATAAAATATTTTGAATCTTTTTGAGCTACAATTGAAATATCAATAGAATATTTATGCTTGGTTTATCAAAAGTTTGAAAATCACAAAAAAATGAATTGTTTAAACATTTAAACTTTTTAATAAATTCTTAATGAATTTTGTCAAAATTACCAAAATTAGCTAATTATTTTATAATTAAAATTTCATAATTTTTTTAATATTAATACCTAAAATTTTAAAATTTTAAATAAAAAAAAATAGGACATTTTAAATTCAAATTCAGACAAAACTATTCCAATGACCAATACGGTTAAATTTTTTGTTATGATTCGAAAATATTATTCGCGGGAACATAAAACTTTCAAGTTTATTATTATGAATTTTTCTATACGTAATGACATTTTCAAAATACGTTTATTTATTTTAATATATTTTCTATTTGTACCTACTCAAAATATTTTATGACAAAGGTGTATAACTAAAAATGTAATAACAATAATAAAATATGGTATAAATATATTATTATAGTAATTACTAATTAGATACTAATAATTTAATAAATTCAATGTTTTTGCATTAAATCACACCTACCGTATTATTAATAATAAAATACTTTAATATTAATATTTTCAAATATATCATGAAATTTATTTAGTGATATAAGCTAACAAGCAGTCTCTGTTCAGAATCGTTTTTGTATACAAACAACATCTACTGTACAATCTGTACAGTAGTGTGATATTCACTTGTCTATTTTTTTCTAAAGACCCTTCTTTAAAATTTTTTTTTTCATTATTATTATTATTGTTATTTTTTTTTTTTTTTTTTTGATAATATACATAAATAATATGTACAATACATATTATATTATTTTATTACTTTGGAATTAAACACTAAAAATAATAATTAACATTAAATGGTGTTGATACATTAACGTTTCAGGAAATCAACAATAATCAGATTGCTATTCAGGTTTTTTGAACCGACATCGGGCGAGATACTTATTGGAGGCAAGAACATTAAAGATGTTGATATCGATAGTCTTCGGAAATGCATGGCTGTAGTTCCTCAGGTACCTATAGTTAATTATTGCAATATAAAATATCTTACATGGATTAGGTAATGATCAGTAGCGTCATTTTAAGTAAGCTTATTTTTGTAGATAATTTTTATTTTTACGCTGCGGTATTCCTTTTATAAAGAGCTTACATTGATTTATGTGTTTTAGGGTAGGCCGTAGGCGTGTTAAGAAATTGTTTAAATTATCTCTAATGTGAGAAATTATTGTAATATTATTTTGTGTTATCCGTCTGTGTAGGATTCGGTTTTGTTTCACGATACGATCATGTACAACCTTCACTACGGTGACATGAGCAAGTCCGAGTCCGAAGTCGTCGAGGCGGCAAAGCTCGCAGAACTTCACAACTCTGTATCGAAGCTTCCCGACGGGTATTTGACCCAAGTAGGTGAACGAGGCTTAATGATATCTGGCGGTGAAAAGCAACGGGTGTCTATTGCCAGGGCCATACTCAAGGGCAGTCCCATTCTGATATTCGACGAAGCGACGTCATCTTTGGACTCGATTACTGAACAGGTATATATATATATATATATATATATTATATATCTTTAACAATATAACTAGAGATTTATTTTACTCTGGATCAACTATTCCATTCGATTAAATCATTCAAATCTTCGGACAAAGCGGTAAATACCTGAATTTAATATTGATAACCAGATTCTATACAGAAAATAACAATCATATTTAATACTTTTATATGTATTCTTAAAAGTATATTATAATATAACAATTTATGGTCTATAATTGCAATAGATTTTACATATTTTAGAAATCAGTAAATTATCATACTAAAGTTACGTATATTATTCAGCCATCAATTAAAATATATAATTTTACTTTTAGATGACATAAACTTAAAAATAAAATAAACATTCCCTGTTGTGTATCTATGAATTGTAATTTTATGACCGTATTATACGAGCGCATAATGTTATATATACAACTATACAATATTGGTTCTCAGAATAGTATTTTTGTCTACAGGCAGTTATATAGAGCAAACTTTAAATACATAATTTTATTTAAATATGTCCTACGTTTCTACGTTCGTACGATGAACTGTTTACCAGATGAAGTTACGATCCAAGTCGATTATTAGACGCGTTGGTAAATATATTAGTAATGTTATAATTATAAATATATAAAAAAGAAAAGATAAAACACTCGCATTAAAGAATTCAGTGAATTTACATTGATGCAATTTACAATATACAAGTATAGAACATAAGTAGGTATAGCCGAATAAATAATATAAAGTATAATAAAGATATTATCATATGACCTGTATCAATCGAAAAATTGAAAAAAACCTATAAAAAATCGTCATCACATCATCACCGCTTTATATGGGGAATCAGGATAGTATACTAATATATGAATATTGAGATCGGCGCCAATAAATCTGTATTACATAGTATCGTATTCGTATAACCAGTGGTGACTCTTAAGTTTTGCAGTAACTAGAATCAAATAATTTTGCTGGACCCTTTTTCAATAAGTAAATATACAATAAAACAATATAAATTTAAAAGTTATAATACTTTATGCATTGTTTTTGTTTTTTTTTTATCTTGATAACTAAATTTTGACTTCGACAATTAGAGGCCATTAGCCAGAGTTGCCTATCCAAGTGAGATAGTCTTACTGGGGCTCAGGCTTTCTAAAACTGCTATGCTAATGTATGAACATAATGACTATTAAAATAAATCTATTTAGGCGTTGTAAAATATACTCATTAAATGATTATAAATGTGGGTTGTCACAAATTAACAATAATGAAAATATATATTTGATTCAACCCGTCACGATTCTTTACTTTTTTAACTTTTTATAAACAAGATTATAAGGACGATTTTACTGAGAAGGGGTGAGATAATAATAATTTTATGTGAGCCAAGCCCCCTCCATGATATAATTTAATTATATTAATTGCATCATGCCCCCTCCAGTTTACCTCTAAATTCTAGTTGACCCCGTAACCCTGCTTTCCAACCGGACCGGACACCTATAGTACAGTCTCTAGCCGTTGGCCTTACATAGGTATACATTTTCTTAAATCGTTAAAGTTATTAACATAATGCTTATCCTGTATAAACTACAAAATATAATCGTTAAGACTAAAGAATAGATACACATTTATAATACAAATGATTTTTTCTTTAATAGAATTGTAATTGTTTCATTAGATAAAAAATAATAAGAATTGCATAGGTAAATCAATGTTTATCGCAAAATTCGTTACAGTTCAGAAGCGGTTTAACTGCTTAAGATTTGGCTTCGGTTGACAATTCAAATGGAAGTCTATAGGTGTTAAATGTCGCCAATATAGGTTCTCATGGTTAGACCACCCTGAATTTTTTTTTATTTTTGCCATTTTTTACGTAATTTTTTAAAAATTCTTAAAATTTTGAATCATCATATTGTAATTGTTAAAATAAATACATATTTAAATGTACCTACTTCCTTGTATATAGTTTGTATTATCGTTTATTTATATAATATTTTATCAATGCATTCATATTGTTCGTGATCCAACGAAGTCAGATTGCCTACCTGTGAGACATTGGTGTAGTTATGGTAGCTGGGTGGGTGGTGGGGAGTTGATGGAGATATATCCCCCCTGAGCCTTTCTTTGTAATATGTTTAATGCGTTTACTTGTACTCGATATAAAATTATTTGATCATACAATTACCCATAATATGTTATAATAAATAATAGGATATAAGTAATCATGGATATAATCCACCGCGTCCTTGGCTCTCAAATTATATCTATCGCCTATCTAGTATCATATATTATATTCATACGCGATACTCTCCAGCATAATAGGTAGACGTTTAGTTGAATTTTTAGAGGGGCTATAATAATCTAATGTAAAGTAACGGTAACTCCGCACCCCCTTTCGGTACACAAGTATAACGTATTACACTCGATTTTTGGTTGTCTATTGAAATACTTTGTGGGCTAAGCCTCCTAACCCGCCCTAACCTCTCCTCCCCCCCCCCACCCCGATGCTCGCCTATGATCTCCATATTTAGAAAACTTTGACATTTTACTGATTGAACTAAAGTTGTGGAGACACAAACTAAGCAGATCATCTAATAATGTCAGCTCTTTAAGCTCTTACTGAATGTGATACTAATAATTTATTTCCTAATGTATTTAAAATTATCAAAATTGTATATACATTGCCTGTCTCCACCACCACACCTGAGCGGATATTTTTTCATTTTCTTATTTATAGAACATACTGAAGGCATTGCGGCGAGCTACCAAGGATAAGACGAGTGTTTGCATTGCCCATCGGTTGTCGACCATTAAAGATGCTGACGACATATTGATATTGCGTAACGGGAAAGTCGTTGAACGCGGCAGTCACCAGTTCTTGATGGAAAATGGCGCATCCGAGTATTCCGAGATGTGGAACATTCAACAAGACACTACTACACCAAAGGACCCGTAAACCCACAACGATCTTTATTATAATATATTATTATTATTATTATAGTTTCGTTTATATTCACATTGTATTTACATCGAAAGTCACGTTTCCGCCTTTGCTGTACACCGATTTATGCGATTTATATACAAATTATTATTATTACTATCTCCACATTCAAGATATGTGATTATGTCAGGTTATGCCTAGCTAAATATTATGTGTTATTTTTGCAAAATGTTACAAGTGGCGACATTTTTCGAAATTAATAAAAAAATATGTATTTAGGCGCCTGCTGTTACCTGTTATACAGCTAGGTAATTTATATACGTGAATAACATTATATGTAATCGTACCCGCTGTACTGTTGTACATTATTTGTTTTCTTAATAAACGTAATTGTTTTTTTCGGAACACATTTGGTTTTTATTTCAAAAAAGTCCTAGTCAATGATGTAGCTAGTGGGGGGGGGAAGAAGTATTTTTGTGGAATTTAATATGATTATTAGTTTACAATATGTATAAATATTGAAGTTTTTTAAATACTTCAGGCAAGTTTTGTTTATACTGCGGTCGCCAACTGTTTAATTTTTAATAAATATAAGTTTGAATTACCTATAAATGGTTATACCAACTCGAATAGCTCAATATTTCCCGGGTAAGAATATATAATTTATACACAAAATTAATGTACAATTAATCAATAAATCAATAAAATATTCAAATAAAACACAGATTAATGGTCAAATATAAATAATCGATCATTGTATACGAAAAACGATTCTGAACAAAAAATGTCTATTAGTCAACCTTACTAAGTATTAAAGCTCTTAAAATGTACTTTTAAATCTACTTTTTCTGATTAGAAATATAGAAAAGTACAATTAAGCCAATAATTTAAATTATTAGGAAAATTATTATATGAATTATGTTATAATTAATTTTTAAAAATACTAAAAATTACAAAATTAATATAGATTTACAAATATATTATTAAGACTCCAAACTTGCGAAATTGCAAAACATGCACTTTAAGCTTTTAAACATATTTTTTGTAGTGTATTGAAACTAATTTCTATCTAACTTAGCTAGTTATTTGGAAATCTAATATCCCACAAAAAATTATGATGCATCGATGCATAGGTACTTGAATAGCGGTATTTTTTAGCCAGCAGAGACCAGTAATTAATTTATTATCAATCAGACTAAGCTATTGTCTATATACTTTGTGAACTTTTTTTAGTTACATGCTGCAATGCTTGTACATATGCATAATATGGTTAATACATTTAAGGTATAAGGTATAATAAGTAATAATAATCTATTAGGTAGAAATATATAATACACCTACATTTTATTAGTGTTGTATTTTTAAATTATGTACTTTAATACATACTAAATAAACCGATATAACGTTTGATTTAAAAAAAGAAAGTTATAATTTAAAAAATCAGCTAAATGCAATTAGTCTCGTCTAAATTAGAATCACCCAGAATCAGGAAAAAACGCCGATTAAAGAAAAAGTATGAAAACTTAATTTGTTAGTCAGACCCCATTCCGAGTTCACCATCGAAAATAGATTTTTACTATATGCAGGACACAGCTATAGTAAAACCAATTTGAATTTATAGCAATCAACTGTGTCCTATGGGGTTGTGACAGTAAATAAATTAATCAATGTATAAACAACGCGCTGTCAAAACGTCGGTTTTTTGGCTTTTCGGTCCATCACTGCAGCCTTGTGGTTCGAAAGAACCAATACATTTCACCATGATATAAATATACTATAATGATAAGTACCTAGGATCTATTATCTACAATAGTAGACGAAAGTTATAAAGTTGGTTCAAGAACACGGAACAAAGCTAGATTACCATGTCAATCTATTGGCTATCTAGTTATTAGTCAACTCCAATGACGTCAGATGCTCAATTGTACGTAGTGGCGCCGAACCCCACGTCCAAGTGTCGTGACCGGATCACATGCTTCGGATGGATGGTGGCTTCCCTTATGGGCATATTTTAAATGTTGAACTTAAAGATAATACCTAGTGTCCAAATAAAGTATTTGTATAATTCAAGCTATTAAAAATACATTACACTTATATAAATAGCTTGATTCTCCAAGATCTAAAGTAATAATATCATGCAATCCAAAGTCAACAGTTTTAGCTTGTCTATCTAGTTATAAATAAAAAACCAAAAATTATTGGAAATTAATGAAATAAATTGTCTTATGTCATTGGCAATAATAATCGATAACGTACCTACTTATCTATTTTTACACATTTTTATACTTTAATGAAGTTGTATCTATTGTTAATTTTCTTTATTGTATAAAAAAATATGCTTATAAATAGAACTAAAAACCATAAATATGTATAAATTAGCAAAAGTAAATTTCTTATATCTTATACAGTTATACATGACATCAGCAAAGCGTGAAACAAATTTGTGTCTTACTTTCGATAGTCTATAACTTACAAAAAAAATATTCGTTTGCTATAGAACTTTTGAGCCCTGATTTTTACAATGTGTTTTTTTTTTAATTTTGTTACTGCGTGTCTTTTGTTTTACAGTGGAAATGTTTCGATCTTCAACTAGATACTTACATGCTAGTTTCTGGTAACAAAATGGACATATTTGACACTTTAGAGTGAAAAACGTCAATGTTTTTCAAAAAAATAGGGAAACGGAATATTATTTTTTGTTTATGCATATACGATCGATAAGTATAGCAAATAGAATGTTTCAATTTTTAACTATGAAGTTGGTTTTAAATAGCAAATTGGATCTAGTTTATACTTTTAATTCAAAATTCAAAATTACCATTATATTTTTAAATAATTGGAAAAAAAGTACAAAAATAAGGAAATTTGTATACATATCTCCTTATTGACAAAATTGATTTATTATTTTGAC
The DNA here is from genome assembly GCA_036289425.1 of Rhopalosiphum nymphaeae. Lineage (NCBI taxonomy): Eukaryota > Metazoa > Arthropoda > Insecta > Hemiptera > Aphididae > Rhopalosiphum > Rhopalosiphum nymphaeae. The sequence goes on along the minus strand of JAZAQC010000016.1, from coordinate 14,903,672 downwards.
ATAATGCGAAAACAGAATAGCTGTAGGTACTTGACATTTTAACAAAATATAAAAGCATAGTTTTTTTCTTATAAATATTTCAAGTTGAAATTTGGATGAAATTATATATCAACTATTAATAAATTTAAAGAAATTCATTATTTTGTTATAAATCAAAAATATTATTTGCAGATACAAAACTTTTATGTAAACTATTTTATTCTATACACAATGTCACAATGGTATTTTCAAATGCAACGGTTTTAGCAAAAATTATTCGACCAACTGTATTACTATTTAGTATTTACTATTTTACTAATGAATAATAATATATTAATTTACCTAATAGCAATATTAAAAACATAAAATGAAATATATTTAGTGACTTAGATCGTTTTCACTCAAATAATTGTTTTACATATATTTACAATGAATCATTGTCAAAGATATATCACTGATTTCAAAATTAACACATTCATCACAGTAATCCACTAGTTACCTACCGCATAACATATCGGTACTCACTTGCACATCTTTACAATATGAAACTGAAAAATATTATTTCAAGTGTTTCAAATGTACTTTCTTTAATGTAAAAAATACTTAGAGTATTTTTAAGTATCTATATATATCAACTAACATTTCATGGTCAAATTTATATTTTTCATTAAATTATTAAACATTTTTTTTTTATCTGTTTCAAATATTCATATAGTTGATTAGGCTGAATTTTTCAAAAAATGCCCACTGGGTACTGATAATTGAATCGTTCAATAACAACATCACCAGCACTTGTTACATGTGAAAATTATAATTGTCACAATAAGTTTAGAGGATAGTAATTGAAATAAAAACAATAAAGGTTAAAATCAATTTGTATAATAATTGTCTTACTTTATGGTTTCAATTTATTTACAAAGTCAATAATATATGTATATGTTTTTTCTTTTCATTTTTATGCAACTATGTATAACATATTTATATCAATTTCTTACATTTATTTATTACAGTATCGATTCTAAATTAATAAACATTATATGCAGTCTGATTAAGCAGACACAATTCCGTACATAAATAAATATATACCTATATATTTATAATTTTTAATTGGACACAAATGTCCCTCAATGTCTTTAAATGTATAACTTACATTATATAATATAATAAAAAAAACTTAAGTTACATTATTTAAAGACTAAGGACAAACAAGAAGCCTTACACGGCTATCTTATAAAAAGCTGTTAAGGATTAAATTATTGTGTGTATAAAAAAAATTGAATAAATAAGTTGGATAAGACCATCTAGTTGTCAACTCCCCATTTTATAAATTATATAATATATCCCTTAAAAATAATATTTCTATATAATAATAATAATAATAATAATAATAATAATAATAATAATTATAATAATATAATAACAGAATGTCTAGGAGTAAAAAATTGTAAATAAAATATTACACATTAATATTATTATTATTCCTGTACAGAAGGAAAAATCAACAAATATTATTTTTCTAAAGTAGGAAATTATAAATGATTTTCTTATGGTTAATGTTAAGGAGGACATCCTTAATTACATTTCTCTAACTAAATAACAACAACGAATAGCAAAACAAATGTACACGAGTCATATAAGTCAACACGGCCGTTCAAATTCCTATACAAAATTATTATTTTGTACTTTAAGCTGCCATATTTACATTCATAAATGTACACAACAGAAACAATACCAAAATATTAAATAAGCTCAAAAATGTTCACTTTATAAGTGCATTCGGTTTTGCATATTTGATTGAGGCTGGTTAGGACCCTGTGGTCCTGGTTGCGGTTGCCCTTGCATCTGTTGAGGATACATTGGAGGAGCAATGGCACCGCCCTGTTGCTGTTGCTGTTGTTGGAACATTTGCCTTTGTCGTTGATTCCTGATGAATTGGGCCAACAGCTGTGGATTGCTCCTCAGAATCTCTCTTAGGCGTTGCTGTTGTTCAGGTGGACTGTCAGTATTGGTGCGCAATGCATTTAATAATTGTTGTAATGATTGATTAGGTACCTGATTAGGATTTTGTTGATAACCTTGGGGCCTAGAGACCATAACTTGTTGCTGTTGAAGCATTGGATTTTGTTGGTTATTGAGTATCATTTGTTGTTGTTGAGGTTGTATGTTCATCTGCCTTTGCTGCTGCTGTTGAACTTGTTGTTGCTGCTGTTGTTGAACTTGTTGTTGTTGTTGTTGTTGTTGTTGTTGTTGTTGCTGCTGCTGCTGCTGCTGTTGTTGTTGTTGTTGCTGCTGCTGCTGCATCATCATTTGATTGTAATTAGGTTCAGAAACCCATTGATTAACTTGTTGTTGAACAGGAGGGGCAATCTGCATATGAGGTCGCTGCATCTGTTGTTGAGGACCACCTTTTCCATAACCCACATTATCATGTTGACGCGCTGCTTCTTCTTGTACTTGTTTGACTACTTGTAACACATTTGCAGGTGGTGTTTGTTTCCCTGGAACCATAACTGGTCCTTTATGAGGTATCATTTTAGGTTGATTAGACATATGCTGTGTTGCAACAACAGGAGCTGTATTTTCTGTACCTAAAGTACCAGTATTCATAATGGCCATACGTCTTCTTAATAGTTGTGCTTGTTGCAGTCTTTGTTGTAGTTGTTGCTGTTTGATCTTGTGTTTCATATTTGGACAGAATAAAACTGGACACTTGGCTTCAGTACAATACTTAGCATGATGGAAGCAAAGTGCAATATATTGCTTACAAATCGGACAGTTGCCATTAGATTTGACTTTACATAATTTAACATGTTGAACCACTCTTTTCATACGTTGACAACTTGCCAAACGACAATTTGCATCTCTACATTGGCAAGCATGTACAAGTGACAATATACACCGCCGGATGGACAATTTTCTAGCTTCTTGAGGATCTGCTTGTTTTTGGTCACCAGGAGATGATCCATCATCCAAATCAAGACCCAGTTTCTCCATAGTGTGTGGATGTTTTTCTTTTTCGTAACAGGTAATACATAAATCAAAGTCATCACAAACAGTACAGTGGTATCTGGTTTCCACATGTGACTTACAACTGTTACATGTGTAAACAAATTTGTCTTGTCCTTGATTATGAAGTTCATACAACATTGCCATTGAAGAAAACTTAGCTCTCCTAAGTGATGAAAATTCATAATGCTTTTCTCGAGCCATAGTTAAAAATGCATCTCTACCGTCCATTAAATCACAACTAATTAAAGGATCTGGGTCTTGTATAGCTCCTAATGCAGCCGCTGATTGTACACTATGTAATCTAATTACAAAAAATACTTCTTTATGTTTATCCATGTTGTCAAAAATTTTAGCAGAAAGATCACTGCTAGTTTGAGGTAACATTGTTTTCTTTGAACTGCTTTTTCTCTGGCTAGACTTAGATTTGTTTGATTTTTTGGCCTTTTGCAAGCCTTTCTTTTTTCCGTCAGGCCCAATTTCAACTTCATCACTTACACACATTTCAACAGATTCTTCAGCTTCAGCTAATTTTCGTTTCTGTTCTTCTTCTTGGTCAAGTTCTTTAATACTATCTTCTAAAGCATTTGGCCAAAAATCACCTTCAAAATAGGGTAATTCTGCGGCTGAACTTAATTTGTCTTCAACAGCTTGCTTTAAAATATCTTTATAGTCCAGAATTATGCGTTCAATGATACCTTTATCTAGCATTTTCTTATACCATTCTTGTAATCGTTTTGGTTTTGGTATTTTTTGTTCAGGTGGATGACAATGAAATATATAATCGTCACCTTCAGATGGAGGGCATGCCCAGATGTGAGCCATTGTATATCCTAATTGTTTTACATAATCGAGATAACCTAATAATATTTCATGGTAAACATAGGTTCTGTACTGTTTAGGTCTGAAAAAGTTGACAGAATCTAAATACGCAATATAAACTCTTCTTGTGTTTGGTGACGGAGATTCAGACCCATATTCTTGGACATGCATACCAAAGAAACACACATCAGTTCCATCAATTTCTTCAAACGCATAAAGTGCTTTAGCTCTGTAAGGAAATTCACCTATCATTTCTCCACTTTCAACAAAACGACTTCGCATTCCAGGTTTCACTTCAACTATTTTATCTGAACTGGACACAACACGTATAGCAACTTCACCAGCACCTGCTTCTTTTTTCTTAAGGAAATTGTTCACTCTTGTTTCAATGTATGTACCTAATTTTGTAATAGCCAATTTTTTAGCATTGAATTTATGATCTTTTCGTTTTTCACCCCGCTTCTTCAAACAGTTATCACAAACATATCCTTGTGGATTAATATTCTCATTATGGAGCACACAGATTTGATGGAGTTTTCTTCCACAGTGTGTACACATTATGAACGGTTCTAATTCTAGATGATCATTTTTCATTTCCATAAATTGTTCTTTTTTAATTACTTGTTGGGCTTGTGTAGGGTCTTCACCCAATGTTACAGCATCACCAGGTATATCATTAAAACATTTAACACAATAAATATACCTATTTTCAAAACTGAAATATTTGGCATCTCTTGGAATAGTACACAATTGTTTTCCAAAGCAACAAAGCACTTGTGGATTGAATGTATACTTACGACCACAACAGTAACCAAGACTTCTCATAACAGGGTAAATTTCTTGTTCAAAAACTTCTGAAAGTTTTGTACAAGATTTATATACTTTTGTAGACTTTTTATTATAATGCCAAGCATTTTCAAACATCAACCAAACATCATCAACATAACTCCAGGGATCAGTAAATTGACCTGTATTCAGTTTTTCTCGAATAGTTGATAAATCCATTGGTTTTTTTATGATAATAAAATAATCAGGTATATTAAGTGCTTGAGGATCAACAGGCTGTTTAAACGGATCTGATTCAGGTTCTTGTTTGTATAATTTTTCAAGAGTGGGCATTAATGCTTGTCTAAGTTCATCAGGCCTAAATATACATTTCTTTATGGCTGTTTTACTGTCAGATGTAGTTGGTTCAAATGGTTTAATATCTGTAGTGATGTTTGGTTTAGGACTCATAGGTTCATCTTTAATTTTAACTTCCATTTTCTTTGAACTTGAAGCATCATCACGTTCTTGTTTAATTTCAGTTTTTACAGACACTGACGGTGTTTCGGAATTCATTTTACCTTTTCCATATGCACCTTTTCCGTCATTACTATCATCATACTCATCTTTTACCTCCCCTTTAATATCCTTAGGAGAGTCATCTTGTGCTAAAGCAGAAGCAATAGCATTCATTTGACTCGAATGACTAATTGATGAGGGTTCTGATCTAGGATAACCTTTACCCATACTGTTGGGCATCATTGATGGAACACTTGTAGTTGATGGTACAGTGTTGGCTATCAAACTAGGTCCATTAACCATTTTTTCCATATTCATTTGATTAAGTCTATTTGGTTGTAACATTTGATTGTTTAAGTGTTGTTGTTGTTGAACTTGTTGTTGTACTTGCTGTTGTTGTACTTGCTGTTGTTGCACTTGTTGTTGTTGCTGTTGAACCTGTTGTTGTTGTTGCTGTTGTTGTACTTGTTGTTGTAAATGTATTTGTTGTGGTATTTGATTCATTGATTGATTTGGAAATTGAGGTTGAGCGAACGAACCTTGAGATATGTTTGGCATCATAGGCGAGTTAGATGGGAACTGACTAGTATTGATTGGACTTTGGGCAGGTGGTTGTGTTAAACCAAAAGTAGTTTGAGGTAAATTTGTATTTGGACTTGGTCCAGGTACAGGTGAAGTTATTGGGAAATGCACCCTGTCTGACATTTGTGTTTTCATTATACCAGATGTTGTTACTACTTGTTGTGATAAATTTTGCTGGTTGGGCTGAATCGAAGTATGATGTAAAGGTTGTTGCTGTTGCTGTTGCTGTTGTGGTTGTGGTTGTGGTGCTTGCTGTTGAGTAGGTAATCCTTGTGTAGACGCAGTTGGGAAGCATTGGGCATTGATATTATTAGTTGGTTGCTGAGTTCCTATTTGCTGCTGTTGCATTTGTTGTTGTTCTTTTCGCTTTTGCATTTTTTCTTCCAACTCTTTCTGAATTTTATAAAATGTTTGGGCTAACCTATGATAATATTCTGACCTAGAGTTAGCAACATTGTACATATCACCTTCAACTTTTCTAGCATAAGCCACTAAATTATTCATACGTTTATCAAGCATTGCTTTAGGATCATATGTTGGGAAAATTGCTTGTACTAACTTATGTACTAAATGATTTCGTAGTTCAGGTGTAATAGACTCATGCCATTCTTTACTTTCAATATGATTTCCTGGCATTGATTGACTTGGTTGTGCTTGATTGTTCATTTGAGTAGTCATTGTATCAGTACTAGTTGTCATTATAAAAGAATTAGGTATATTTGTCGCAGATTGTTGAATGCTTGACGGAACTGGTACAGTTGTGTTTGAAACAGATTGCAGCATTTCATTTACAGAACTTGTGCTAGGATCTGCTGCACTCATTGTAGTTGTTACCTGAGGTTGTGAATGTGGAACTAATACTCTTATGTTTTGATTAGGTGTCAGCACATTGTTATTAGGAGGATGTGGCATTTGAGATTGTAAAGCCGTTCGTATACCAACATTGTTAGGGACTCCCTGTACTTGGTTTACTTGATTATTAACAGTGTTATAACAATTCATATCGTTCATTCCAGTAGTATTTTGAGTAGTATTATTTGCTAAGGCATTGCGATTATTTGAAGCTTTTAATGGTTGACAAATAGGACAATCTGGTCTAGTGCATTGTTTCCAATGTGATATTATTTGTCTAGATGATGAACAGTGAGCTACATTACAATTTCGTCCAGCTAAGCAATTTGTCATATGAGCTAGAACCCCTTTCATTGTATTACAATGTTGCAAACGACATTGTCTCACTTCACCATTAGCTTGTTGATTATCTCGTCTCTGACATTGATGCGCGTGTAATAATAGCACAAGCTGTTGGGTTATCATTTTTCGTTTTTCTGGATTTGCTTGACTACGGTCGGCAGGGACTCCTTGAGGTGGTACAACTACATTTTGATTGACCATATTAACTTGCTGTGGTCCAAGGCGTACATTTGCTTGAGACTGGGGAGGAACCGGAGTATCCACTAACATTCCGTTAGTGTTGGTATTAAATCTCGGTACTTGTTGTCGTACAATACCAATTGGTTGTTGTTGGACAACATTAATTTGTTGATTATTTTGGTTGTATGCATTGAAATTATTCACTGGACTCATTGCGCCCATTGGAGCTTGTAACCTATGAGAATTAATTGGCAAATTATGAAGTTGATGAGGAGTTTGGTTGCGAATTTGTTGTTGATGATGCATTGCTATGTTCCTTCCCATCATAGGTCCATTTTGTTGTTGTTGGGGAATCCCATGATGAGGATTGTGCATTGAATTACTAACCAAATTATTCCCCATCATAATATTCACATTTGCCACATTAATTCCACTAATACTGTTTTGTAATTGATTGGAATTAATGCCTGCATTTCCCATATTTACAACCATTGGTTCTCCAGTTTTACCAACCAAAACATTAGGTGATGGCATATTTGGATTAATTGGTTTATTATTCATAGATATTCCAGCCCCAGACACAAGATGTTTAGTAGAACCCATAAAATGATGGGCTAACTGATGTTGACTGGCTACTAATCGTTGTTGAATTGGTTGCTGAAGCTGTTGAGGATTATTTTGCTGAACAATCATACCATTTTGTAATGGTACTTGAGGACCAAGATTTGGCTTGATATCAGGTTGCTGATTCCAAGGCGTAGCGCTTATAAGCTCATCGGGGAGATCATTCTCGAGATCAAACATCTCATTACTAGAATAGACACCAGATGAGTCAGAAGACCCTTGAAATGGATCTTCCAACTTTGGCCTCTTGTTCGGAGGGCTATCCACCAGTAGGTCTGACATATTTAGTTTTATAATTCAAAACAGATAAGACCTAGTATAAATTACTAGTATCAATAATCACATATTAAAATTGCACAATGACCTAAACCTATTTTACATATGTCAAATTTTTAAAAACTCAAATTGAGAAACAAAATAGTTAAACATAGTTAAGTCACATAATTAAGCAGTATGTGATATCACCATATAGTAATATGGGCCATTTTATGCTATGTCGAAGGCTGATAATTGAAGATTTCATTTGTAGTTATCTATTTTTAGTTTGATTCTTGCATGTTTGAAATTCTTTGATTGATTAATGGTTCAACCTAAAATAAATATTTTCAATTAATAATTAATATCTTATAGTTATAGGTAAGTGTTAGTTGTATATTTATAATATAAAAATTAGAACTTAATATGAACAAGAAGTATTTATTATAAACAATAATAAATACAATAGCAATAGCCATATTTGAATATCGTTTTACGATAACAAAAATCTTACAAACTTGCAATTTGACCTCCAGTTTAACTTAAATGGTAAATAATGAAACTAATTTTTTATTCAAATAAAATATGATTAGGTATCATCTTAACTTTTAGATAATAGATGCGTTATTTATACAAAAATATATTAATAAATGTTTGGAAAAAAAATTTTTATTAGAATTTGAATTCAAAATAATTATCAATGTTTAAACTATTTTCTTTATACCAATATACAGTACCTATGTAATTATTATTTATTAATACTATAACTAATTTATAATAATAAATAATAGTTATGTACTGATCAAAAATTATAAGTTCATAAATATAGATTTATATAATCTAGCCACAAGAGAAATTACTCATATAGAGTATGCAAACTGATGGCAATGACTGATGTCGACTGACACTAACATCGTTGGTATATAAAATGAAGGTCACATTAACTTGGATATATTTTGTTACTTTACTTCAATTGTAGACCAGGTTATAGCATGTACCTACATCGTATATTATATTATATAATATTTTAGCTATTTCAAATAATGATAATGATAAACAATATAAATGATGATCATGGATATTCTTGAATGGAAATTTGAAGAAATATAGATGTTATACAGCTAACGTGTAAGAAACATAATGAGACATTATTTTTTTTATAATTTTGCTCATGTTTTATAAGAAATATTTACCATTAAAAATAATTATCTCAAATATTATAAATATAAAAAAAATCCTAGGTTACTTACAATAAATAATATTTGAAGCTGGGTAGTAAATTCAAGTCATAACATAAGTTGTAAGAATAACATGGACAGCCATATGCAGAACCGACCTAAAAATAGTAATTTATCTTATTAAAAATATTATTAAATTTGTAAAACAAATAAAACAGTTTAGTTAAATAAATTAATAGAAAAAATTATGAATGTTAATAATATTTTAATTAGGAGTTTTATGTTTATAATATATACATATTTTAATAAAAGTAAAATAACAAACTATTTTGAGAGGAAAATCTTAAATTATTTAAGAAAATATAACTTTTATTAGATACCTAAGCAGTCAAAACTCAAATAAAAATTGTGTAATTAACGAAGTTATTGTTATTGTAAAATTTGAAACAATAATTTGTTTAAATAATAAAAGGGATAGAAATAACATTTTATAAATAAATCGGTAGTAATGACTTTGAACATAATTTTTGAAATTAATTAAAATCAGTTTAGATGGGTAATAAACAAATATAACAAATACATTTATATTTGTATTGTTACATTAAGTACATAAATTATTGTATTAGGATTTAGGGCCATAGCCGATTTAACATAATTTAGTAAGTTACTATGTTTTAGAATGTATAATATTTTTTTAACAAACAGTATCTCAAGCAAATAATCGAGTGAGTAAATAATATTACAATAAGAATACCAATATGAAAATATATATAAGTAACTAACCAATATTTAAAAAAAAAAATGAAAAAAAAATTATATATAGTTAGATTTTATAATCAATCAAAATAATTTAAATGTAAACAATATGAGGGTTAATATACATGTGTTAAACTACATTAAGGCAGTTAAAAATTGCTTCACATTTTTTTAATTAAGTTAAATTATTTCTATTGTTAAAATTATTATTAATCTTCATTTTATGTACATTTTAATTGTTATACAATAATTAATAAAAAAGAAAGTAAATATAAATAAATAAATAAATTTTAATAAGAATATTATTAGATTATATTTTTAATAATACAACTAATAACGAGATAACTATAAAAAAATGTATCACATTTAAAGCCACTTATAATTAAATTACTAAAATATTTTTGAAAAAATCCGTATTAACACAACAAAAATTCTTAAATCTTAAAAGATGTAATAATAGGTATAACCTAAAAAGTAATAGGTAATTCATACTAACTACTAAAACGAATAAAATTAAGTATACTTAACAATTAGTACAAAATTATTATACTAAACATGTCATAATGTCAAATTTGTTGTAAACAAAATAGGTAGTGTTCAAGAATGAAAACATACACAAGAACCAATGTGTGTGAACATACATTGTTATTGTTTACATTAATATATTATACTGTTATATGTATTTATTATAACCTAATCAAAATGTTCTATATACCTAGTACATTCAATCATCTTATAATAAATGACTTGATGAAAATAGATAAACCATAGAACTATTATCATTCACCAAATTTCTTTTTTAGTTAGTTAATTAATGATCAGAATTAATTGTAGTATACAATTTTTTATACTTAGGAAATAGTATTGATAGTAAATGTTTTGAACATGAAAATTAAATTGTAACATTTCAGTAGTATCATAAAATTGTAAGCTCTTTAAGCAAACTTTAATTGATAAAGACAGAAAATCGACAAGCTTCAAAGACAAAATTAAAAAGCAAATTGTTTTAAAGGATATTTAGTATATGAGAAAGCATTAAAAATATCTAATATCAACAAAACATTTAAGAAAACTTGGGACAATGAATACTATCAGAATGGAGTGATAGTGGGAAAATAAAGAAAAACTTCGAAAATCATATAGAAATTATCGTAAAAAGGTGTTTGAACGATGGGTGCAGTGTAAATATTCGCAAATCAAGCAAAGGGGGGCCGAACCCGGGGTTCAGGAACCACAGGGGTACGATTTGGACGTTGATAATTGATTTCGGGGGCGCCACAGCAAAGGTGATAAATGCCAGTGGGGACCGCAAAAAACGGTCGGGCCATGTAAAAATACGACGGAAAACGTCAAAAACGAACCAAAAAAGCCGGCAGCGGCGGTATTAACACCGCCGTTGCGCTGGGGTCGAAGGAAAAAAATTTTCGGTACGCAATGTAAACACAGGCCGTCGACGAGATTGTTAAAAAGTAGGCTGCCGCGGCCGCTGACCGTGTACTCACCGTGTCCGAGATTGACGTGATCCGAGCCGTTGATTGCGGCCGATAAGCGCCGTCGCTATGGACCTCGGCGGTCCGTCTGAAAGCGTTCCTGGACACGTTACGCGATACGCCGACGATCTGCGACGGTTCGATGCGGTAAACGCGACGGATTAACAACGAATTCGGACACTGGAAATATATTTTTCGACAACAAAACTAGATGTAAATAAAGCACTCACGGGACATGATAGACATACGGGGAACGGGGGCAGCCATCGGCAGTCGGGTCAACGATTGTTCGGAGCGCTCAACTATCGATAGTTGAGTCGGGCTGTCACCGCTGACGGGAAATCGGTAAAAAACTCGTCAGACTACGGGAATCAATGAAATTGGTTGGGCCAACGGTTTTATGCAATTTTTTGACAAAAATTTATCGCGAAACGCACAAAAAAACTGAATTTTCGCAAACAATTTTATCAAAAATTTCGGTTCTTTATCGACGTAACGCACCCAGTGTGACCGGTGTCCGGGGAATTCACGGTCCAAGGTCGGCTCGAGCCGGTGTTGCCAACACGATTGCCGTCGGCGCTCGCGGTCCACCGTCAATGCAACGAGCGCGCCAGCGCAAAACTCAGAAACAATAACAATAATAATAATAATCGCGACGCGTACTACAATTCCGTGTGTGTGCTGCGTACGTACCCCGCGCGCCCGTCGTAACTGTAACGCCGACACGCCGTGCGTGCACTGTACTCGACGTGTGTACTGCGTACAACGTTACGCTCGCGTTGCGCACAGGCGGCCGTCGTTGTCGTCGACGTGACGTCTCGACGCGGGTGACTCGCGTACGCGCACGCACCGCACCGAATTCGAGCGAGTGAACGACACCGCGGCGGCGGCGATGATAGCTACTGCCGCAGACCGAGCACCTCCCCCCCCCTCTCCCACCGACCATTGGGCCGTTGTAATATCGCTGCACCCCGGGCTCGCGATCTCTATAACGTCTAATAATAATGTTGTTGTAAATTGTAATCTATAATATTATAAATTATTATTATCGTGTGACCATTAATGCGTGCACGTGTATGATGTGACATCGACACGGCCGCGTGTACGTTTATTTTCCCGCGGAGAGGAGAGCATACTCCCCTCCCCTTAATGACCGCCTAAAACCAGGCCCCCTCCAAACAAGGCTTTCGAAAGTCTCCTTCGTCCACTGTCTGATTGCAATGTTATATTTCGGGCATGAAAATACAGATATGGCCAAAAACCAGCTATTTCTGAATTATGTCCACGAATATAACACAACATTGTGATAATAATACATTATTATTTTGTTGTCATAATATTTTCGTACATCTCTGGGTGATCGATGGCAGGGCGGCGGTTTACCGGTCGTTTAAAATTCATTATTCCGTCGCCCCGTTCGTGGACTCTAATAAGTAATAATTGTCGGAACGCTTCGGCCGCTGGAACTGTCGCGGAAACCGACGAGAATTGTCCGTGATATAGACAATTCTGTATGGTCGAAACTTTTCGACGGTCAGATCTTTCGGTACGCGCGTGACGCAGCGCATAGCGTATAGTAATAATAGTACAACGGCAATATGATAATATGGGCGAGCAAGTGACGTGTTGCGCAGACTTGAACCAAATCGGGACTTTTTCGACCGTACTGTGGTGCTTATACCATGAGAAAATCGTATTATTATTATTACTATTTGGTCCGCCGTAGGCGGGCCCACGATTACTCCGCGGCCTCCAACGGCGGGGTGACCAATGCGCGCGCCCGTAACTCTATACATAATATATTATTATTTACAATTTTACTAATATTATTATTCTCGTTCGCCGTGTCAATACACACTGCGTGCACCGCGAACATTCTGTATAATATTATACGCGGCGGCCGGCTGGTACGACGTTGTTATTATTATTATTATTATTATTATTGTATCGGCGGAGAATATTATATTCTAATATTATACGTGTGTAGGTGCGTTGTAGGTGCTCTGCGCCAGAGCGTTTCGATCGACGTCCCGAGTCTCCCTCCCCGAGTGAACACGCACACCCACACGGCAGCGCGTCACCGTATAATAATAACGAATAACGATAATATCATAAATGATATTATGTATAGTACCTACGTGCGCAACGCTCGTACGTATATTGCATTGTTGCGTTCACGATATTCTCATACGAGACCGTATATTACACTATATAATATTGTATGGATATTATTGTGTACGTAAACTGCATGACAAATAACATGGCACATATTTTATAATATATTTAATATTTATAATAAAATATATGGATGTTATAGTGTGTACATTTCTTATGTTATCTATATTTTGTATTACGCTGTACACAGGTAATAAATATAAATAAATAATATCATTATTTTACATCTGTGGATATGTGTTATTGACAATCATGTTGCTCTAAATTTAAGTTTAAACACACATCGTCGCATACGTCATTTTTATAGTATCATATTCAAACGTATGTCATAGTACGTACAATGTACCACAAATAATGCACTCTGTATGGTCGTGTAACATATAGGTATTATTATATATTATTGTAATGTGGGTTTGTGCATGGCTGGCGCGGGATTTGCCGCAGGTTATCTCCCAAATGTCAGATGACACATTTATATACGAGTATTACACTATTGTACGATAAAATACCAAAACATCGTATAGATTTATAAACACCACAAAGTGTTTTTATTTGGGTGGTGAAGAGGGTGTCTTGGACCAGCCCCGATTTCCGATAAAATATATGTACCTCCTTGACGACTATACTAGAAATTTTCATTAACGTTCGTATTTTTTCGTTTTACCGTCCTCGGTTACCACGTTCCACATCGTTAAAACTTTTATACTTTTATAGGCACCAAACCACCAATTATCACAAAGCCTCACCACCCACGGAGAGCGAACATTAAGTAGGTATAATGTTTAAATAGGTACTTAAAATTACGAAAAAGAACTAACGTATTATATATTTTTTATTTCACACGTAATAATATATATTATATAACATAACAAAATAAGTAAATACATTTTTATCATGATCAATATGTTTAATATATTATAAATATTATTATATATAATTTTTGTGTGCGTCACTTTGAATATAATACTATTTTAATTACTGTTTTCGTGTTATCAGCTAATACTAATGCGTTTTAAAAATAATCGCTATTGGCAACAAAATGCTTTCGTTATATTATATTATATTATATTATATTTTTATGTATTATAATGGGTGGCATATAGTTAAAATAAAATATGTTTCCATTATGGTAATATACATTTAAACGTTAATAAATACAGATAAATACGACATAATATTTTACATATTATTCCATGGTCTGAAAAATAATATGTACAATTATTATTTAGGAAATACCAAGTGAAAATATCAAATTAACTTATAATTTCACATACCTTTATAAAAAATGAATTGTCGTTATACAATACATTTTAAACTTCCATTATAATAAAATTAAAAATATATATTTACTGTTGTACAAACTACAAATGTACTCTAATTCGGAACATTATTATTATTAGTTGATACTTAATTTTTAAGTACTAGAATTAATATTAATTACCCAATAACTGTAAATATAGATTTTAATTTTTTTTCATCTGTTCTGATAACGTTTTGTTTATTCTGCCACAAAATGTAAAACACAAATATTACACTGCCTTCGTACCGCATTCTTAATATTCATAAAACTTGTTCTTACCACTTACTAATTGAGTATAAAATAAAATAAAACCTTAGTATTGAATTGACTATTATTAATTAATGTACAATCACTTCCTCTTTCAAGAAAATCACAACCAAGTAGTCTATGCATTTCAACTATTATATTCTTAGTGTACTTATTTAACAAGCATCTAATTTTTGGGGAATCATCTACTAAAATAAACAGAGTTTCAAAATAACTGTATTCAAATTTTAAACTACATACTTAAAGCATTAAATATAAATTAAAATATTTTGGAGTTATTGTCTATAGACTGTAGTGCTATCTAGTGGTTTTTATTAACTACATTGCTTTGCTAATAATAGGTATTTGTGATAAATTTACAAGTCTCTTCAAATATACATATATATATATATTTATTACCTAATAGATTTCGATCACTATTCACAAAAAATCCCTTAAAATTTGACTTTCTTTAAAAATAATCTGCATAATAATTTATCTAATTACATGTACAACATAAAAAATAATTGAATTAAAAATGTTCATTATTATATTATACTCTAAAAAAAAAACAATTTTACTTAGGTAAGTTATAGAATTTAAAAAACAATACGGATGTTCAAAGCAGTGACAAAAAATACCACGGTAATAATTTTTCGTTAAAACCATATATGCAGATTACATTATTAATTGTAATTTTCTATTTAACAAAGCCACTCTTACAGTTCCTTTGTCCCATTACTCAGTATAGGTACCTTTATTTTTTGTGGTTGTTCTTAACTTAGAAAATATTTAACAGTTATTCAACTTAGATGAATATTATAATAGTATCAATACATACCTACTATAGCCTCTATTAAATTCGAGCGGAGCTGTAAATGTATTGATTTTATAATGATAAATGTTTTTTTGTGATTGTCATCACATTTTTTTGGAGAAGTATTATATAGACATAGAATTGCGAGGTCTAAAGAGGCTATAGCCCCCTCATAATTCTATTCAGGGTTCAGCTCCCTTATGTGAAAATGTACTCAAATCATTATCATGCGGTATAGTCATAAGCTATACAGTATAACCCCCCCCCCCCCCCCCACTCATATATATTCATTATGCCTATAAACAGTAAAAATGCTTCGATTTTATATAATGTGAAATAGTTTCAGAAACAAAATTTTATCAAAAACCTTAAGTTTAAAAATAACAATTAAACAAACTTGGATTATTAAATAAAGGAAAATTTAATATAGAACCAATTTTTAATAAAATTGATTTTTTTTTTTTGGCATACTCAAAAACAATTAACCATAGTCCATAGATAATTGAAATTAAACCATCATCAAATATTGGTTTATATCAGTGTTTTATGCATTTTAATTTTTTTTTTAATATTTTGACCATTTTTAAAGTTTTTATGAGCGTGACTGCGTGAGAAAATTTCAATTTCTGTTGTTAAAAAAAAAATAGAGCAGTTTATAGACATTATAAATTACGATTTTCAATTCTGATTTTTTTTTTCTTTAAATGTCATTAAATACTTTTCATTTAGTCAAAATGCTTGAAAATTGTATACAGATTACCTCTTACACTTTTAATGTAGCTACTATTTAAAATATATACCTACGCACGACTGCACAATTTTTATTACATGTGTTTGAAGTTCAAATTTTGCAAATAACTTTGTATTAAAAATATTTAAAATGTTCAATTTTTATGGCTAATAATTGGATATTTAATATAAAAATTCTCTTAACTGTATAATTTATATTGTAACCAACAAATACTAAAGATTTAAGATAAATAAACACAAACGCGTATTCAGGATTAATTTTCAGAGGGTTAGAACCTCTAACCCCCCCCCCTCGGGGGCCCCCTATAAGAGCTTCTATATAAACACAGTTTGTTTATTGACATTTAAGTTTAAATTTGAAAGAATAACGGTTTTAATTATTTTTTTATAATTTTAAAAAATATTACCCACTTAAATTGTATACCATTATATTTTATACACACAATGAAATTTTCTTATACGATGTTAAAAATTAATTCAACCTACTATCTAATAGTAAAATAAATTATTTTAATAGCTGCATTAGCTACTATATAAATATATCATTAAATATATACTTCTACTAGGTATATTATTTTTACTGAAATTTATGATATGATTGATATATATTATATATATTTAAATGAATCTATTCATAATAATTTATTATTATTTAATTTGACACTTTAGACAATAGGTAACGTGTTTAAAATAAGTAAATATTAATCTGGTAATTATAAGCAGATTATAGTTTAGAAATCGACATATCAATCAGTTCAACTCAATCAGTACTTTTTAGTAGCTACATAGACAATTTTAAAATTATCTACCAATCGAGTAGGCTTTTAGAAAATTTCAAAAATATTACTAAAAATAACAATAAAATAATCAAGAATTATAGAAATCGATTAGGTAAATGTAATGTGTAAAAAGTAATAAACTAATAACCCTAGATCAAAAATCAAGTACAATGTTATAATAGTAAGTGATCTAAGGTAATAACAGTAGCCAGTAGGTATAGGTCTCAGGTCTGTAGGTATAAGTCTAGCACCTATTTTTTTAGTGAATTCCGACACAACGTGTAGTGTAGTCCGAAATTGAGAAGTTTATACTAATAAATAAGACTTTTTTACTCTTTTCAGTTTTTAAATTTTTTTTGTTAAAGATGAATAAATAAATCAAAAATAAATTTTGTGATTTATATCATACTATATTTTGAAAACTTATAGAAGGTCAATGTTATTATCAGAAACTATAAAAAATTCACTTTATATTAAATTATTTATATATGTAATCTTTCCAGTTTTGATCCTCATCCAACTATTATAAAATAATTGTATGATAAAAAAGTATAATAAAGTTCAACCGTTTCCACACAACAATAATATGAAGGTATTTTCCAGAAAACATGTCTAAGCAAGATAGCTTATGAAGATTCAAATATAGTAGAACCTCGATTATCCGTCCTCCAATTATCGTCAGGCCACACTTGCACGGACTACAAAAATTAACCGATTTTTATAATATTAATTGTTAAGTATATATGTAATTGTAAATAATAAAACTTTTTTAATAAATAATAAATAATATGTATGTATGTTTAAAAAAAATTTTGTTGCTCGCTTAACCGTCTTTTCGATTATCCGACAAAGCTCTGATCCCGAAACTGACGGTTAATTGAGGTTCTACTGCAGTATTCAATTTTAAATGATATATCCCATATGATATGAATAAATATTTTTATTAATAATGTCTGTTATTTTCAGATTTTTATTTCATACCTATTCAATCTTATTTTCTTAATTTCTAAAATAATAGTAGATTGGTAGTTTTTAAACAATAATGTCCATTCAATTTGCAATTTAATTTAAAAAAGAATTATTAGGTACCTACTAAAAAATTGTTTATATTATAATTATATTTTATTCACAAATATTTTAATGTTATGTAAGTTGTGTAAAGGGGATAGTCTTTGCTTCCAACTTCACTGTATCATATCATTGTACAAAAAGAAATGCGCAGTAAGAATTTTTATGAAAAATAGGGAATTGGGGACTAAGTAAGAACACTTAATAGATTAAATTTAATATTTTGTTCTGTACTACTTACGTATGATGGTTTAATACAGAACACGATAGTTGATAATGAGAAAACCTGTGGCGCAAAAAATATTTTAAACAACTATACAATAAGTAATTAATGTTAACATCAATTTATATTAAACAGACTGTTTGCTAAATATTCGTTATTTCTACATCGAAATACGTTTTTTAAATATGCTTCTTAATAAAAAAATAAAAAAATTCAATTTTAATCATAATTAAAAAAAATAAAAATTATCACGATAAAATATTAAATAATCAACAATTAAAATATAATAAGTAACCTACTTATGAGTGTAATTAATAATTATTAACCATTAGGTACATCTTAATAAGTTTGTTTTATAATTTATAATAATTGATGGGTTACAAATTATATAATATTTTTTTAAACCACAAAAATCTACCGGGATAACAAATGATTCTACATTTCTATATGATTATTATGATGGATAAAATATGTAATGATTTTTGAAATTTGAAAGAATCTTTTCAGCCACTAACCAGTTATTATCAGTAGCTAATCACTAATGAGTATTTAATGACTATACCAGTAATTGCAGATACACGTTTTAAATGTTTCATTTCATTTTTAGTAACTATAAATTATGAATAAATAACAAAAATAGTTAATAAGATCTTATAGATTGTGACATAAATAATAATTAATATACAACATTACGTATACTACCATATTACAAACTAAATGAACTTAATAAATTCACTTGCCATACCTATCATAATATTATTGATTTGTAATTATAATTTTTTATCAATTTTGGTAAATCTATTTAATGTATAAGGTATTATGGCAAATGAATGTAATAATTATTTTTGATATAAGATATTATATTTATGCATAACGCCCTTATCAATTTTTTTCATTAACGTGTTTACCTACCACGGACCAGACTAAATTTAAAGATCTAATCTTGTTTGATTATCTTGTCCATGCCACTATCACCTATCATACTTGCATATTTTATTATTATTCACATTTTACTTTCTCAATTTCCTATAGAAGTTATTACTTATTCTACGTTACCATTTACTACCAGCTGTCCAGACGTCCAGCGCTTTAGCTACATAACTACCACCACTACACTAAATTAGCACAAAAAAATACTTAGTGAAATGTGAATAGATAATATAGACTATTGGTATGTTATTACTTTTTATTGTAAGGTAAACCAATCTTAAATCGTTTTACTATATTGATTATTAAATAACATTTTATTATATATTAGAAAATGTTTAGACATAAAATATTACGTTGATTCAAAATTTCCAAAATGTAATATTTTTTTAACAAGATTAAAATTATATTCATCATTACGTAATTGTTACCAAATATTATAAATTCATTATACTTTTGTAAATTTTTATATACTTTATTCATTATAGTAAGTGTTTCATTTCAGCATTTTTTTAACAGATTTGTTAAATATAAATACTATATTAGTATGACATTAAATTTATTGATTTTAATATTTAGTAAACATTGATGGTTTAGAACTTTGAAGAATTATAATCAATTGTATTTATCAGTTGGGAAATGGCGACCAAAGTATTTATTGAAGAGCATTTAGATAAATATCTAAAAAGCTTAGTTAAAGGAAAGTTGTTTATTCCAGGAGTAATTATTGGACAAGTGAGTAATTAAATATTAAATTTGTGATTTTATCAATAGTTATACTTACCAAATCATTTATGCATAATATCATATTTTTTTATTTAGGTCATAGGTAACAACTATCATATAGTGCATTTATCAGCAATGACTGTATGGAATGACGACATACAAAATAATAAAATTGATGTTCTGGCCTTCAAAACTCTTTCTGATCTTTTAGCCAATAGTGATACAATATTTCAAAAGTCATTAGAAGTAATCTAATCAAGCTTCTAAATATTATTGAAAAATTCAAAATTAGTATTTACTATTAAGTAAATAAATATTTTATGTATTTATGAATTATAATGTAGGTAGCAACTTTATTACCTGGAGGTTCACATGTACTTGGTTTATTTTTTATTGTTCCACAAGATTTAAAAAGTATCCAACCAATAGATATTGATTTTTATGAATTTCATAGTGAATTAAATGAAAATTTATTGTTTAAAAAACCCAATGAAACATGGAATTACTTAATATTAAACTATTCAACTGTCAACAAAAAGTAAATTAAATTTTTTAAATACATACATATTTATGCATCATAATATAATATATGTTTATGTGTAGATCATATTGTTATTCAGTTGATTTTAACCGTGTAAGTGGTCCCGAAAAAACAACTTATAAGGCAGTAGATCTAGTTCTGGGATCATTTAATAATGATTGGATTACTCTCATTGGAACTTTTAACTTTGGAACATTAGATAGACTAAATGTAGGTGGTGGACCAAAAGCTTTATTTTCTATTCGTGACGTATGTATTTATTTATTTTGTTTTACATATTTTAATAATGAAACTGTATTGAGCTATTATATTTATGTTTTGATAATTATTTTAGAGTTTATTAGATAAATTTGAATCTGTTTTAAATGAATCAGTCTGTACTTTTAACGGACATGTATGTGATGAAAATAAAATCCTTAAAGATTTTGAATGTGATGAAATTGATAATGTATTGAAAAATGTTGTGAAAATTGAGTTTTACAGAGAGGTTTGTTTAATACTTAATATTTATGTTTAATGTGCTTAGCTTATTTACAATTTTTAACAAGTCTATAATTTTTTAGGTTGATTTGGGTAATGAATGTAAAAATGCTTCGCTTACAGTAAAAAGAGGAAAAGGAAAAATTTCAATGTCTGGCCTATGTAGTATAGTGGTACCATTTAATCGAAATGGTACAATTAAAGATGCCTTAAAGGTATGTTAATTTTTTATATTTATTAATAACTTTATCAACATTTGATGTAATATTATTTTGTGTTATTAATATTTGAATAATGAAGAATTATTATTTATATTTATTCACAATATAATGTTTTCAATATTCAAGATTTTAGATTGTATAACAAATTCAAAGCAGAATATTGAAAAAAATATTTTTGTACAATTAAGTTCATTAGGTTTATTGGCTATAAAATTGTTACTATTATCCAACTGGAAATACTGAAGCATATTTTTTGAACATGTTAAGACTGTCAATAAAATCATGTTCAACTAAAACTTAAATGTTGAATAACCATTGTCACAAATAGAGAATACTTAGTTCACCCAATTTTCTGCCAAGTCCCTTAATTCAAAGTTAAGTACTATGTACTATGCATATATTATATTTATAAAAAATTATAAGAGTTTTTTTCCTAATTCATTTTCAATAAAAATTTTGACTATTTGCTCCTAATGTTAGATTAGATAAAATTATTAATTTATTATTTAATACAATTTAAAATTATTAATAGATATTTTAAATATATTTAGTGTGTTAGTAATAATAATTAAGCTATGTAATAGTTAGTTGTGTGTGATGTGTATCAATTTTTCATAATTTTAAGCTTTAATAAAAAATTATTATTGTAGGCTATTCACGAAGATGCCATGCATACATTTGCAACTCGTTTAAAAATGCATTTGGAATCAATGGTTGAAGAGGAATCTCTTGAAGAAGAAGGTAAGAAGGTTCTAATAGATACATTTTTAAAAACAATTTAAAATATTATGTCTAATGAATACAATATTTTTAAATTTCAGATGGAGATGCAAATATATTACACGAAACTCCGCGTCGAATATTAATTTTAAAAACTGAAGGTTCTAGGTTTGCATTTAGTGATTATGTATTTCCTGGCGAAACTTCTCAAGAAGCATTATGTGTAGCTGGAGAAATATTGAATCTAGCAGAAGATAAAATGGAATTATACGATATGCTGGAAAAAGGTAAGTGTTTCATAAAATATTGAAAGTTCTATTACTAACAATTTTTTTTTAATTCTTTAATTAAAGAAAATCTACATCTGTGCTTTTTTTGGCACATTGGTAATCTTATATAATATAATTTATCCTATTTATAATTTGAAACACAATAATTTTTAATATTACATTTGTGTTTAAAGGACGACATTCATATTATGAAACACTGCCAGACATTGATAGTAGTCCACCACAAGATGCAAGTACTTCATCGTCAAATAATATGTTAATATATTTCACTTGGGCAGCTTTAATATTGGCTATCTTTGCATATGTTATCAAACAGACCTTCATGTAAATGAAATTAATGTGAAGCTAATTTAATTGTAAAAAATAACATTCCTTAATTTATTTTTATTATTTTTTTTTTATTGTTTATTATTAAATCATTTAAAATAATATTAAAACGAAAGTGATTGTTTTAACAAAATAAATGTGTTTTCTAAACATTCAGTTTGATTGAATAAATAATTAATATAAAGTGTTTCATTAACCATTCACACAAATTATAATAGTAAAAAGGTTCTTTATACTTTCTAATATATATTTTTATAACTACTGAAGAAAAATATATGAATTATTCTATGTTCAACAGATTTTAGTGCAATACAATATTTAAAATCAATCTTAAATCATGTTAGGTAATATGCTAAAAATTGTACTATTTTTTATAATTATATTTTTTTTAGTATTTAAAACCCTGGATAACATTCATAAAATGCAGCAGTTTATTTATTCTTATTGATTCAAATATAGTTTAAAATTAAATTAAGAAATTATGTAGCAAAAAAAATTGAGATGGCTATTTGATTTCTTCAACTATCTTAATCATGTGTACTAAACATAACTATTGATTTAACTTAACCTTATATTAATTTTGTTATTAATAGTGTGATAAGATATTTTCTCACCTTGTTATTATTTAAATTATCATTAATTATTAAGAGACAAATTCAAAACTTACCAATTATATTGGTTTATTGCTTTAAGCATCCATATAAATTATCTCAGTAACATACAATTTAGAATTAATTATACAACAATAAACATTTTAATTGACTATTAAATATTTATTATCAGTAGGATTAGGATTTGTATGCACTAAAAAACAGCTAAATATGCATTAAAAAATAAAGAAGACAAAAAAAAATGCAATAAATGCATAGACAAATTGAATTATTAGTAGTACTATTATTAGTACTATTTTTATCTGCTCGTTATATTAACTATTGTCTATAACATTTTTGAATTTTCTTATTTATTATATAAAATGGAATTAAATAAAAAAAATATATTTTAAAAAGAGTTGCATTCAATAATTATTGTTAGTTTTGAATAATGTTCAGTTGTAAATCTTTGTTTATTTAGTGTTAATACGTATATATATATATATATTTAAGTAGGCACCTTTATTTTGTTTAACCATATTGAATTCTCAAAAATAAATAAGTGATAATTTGTAATATACAGATAATCAAACTTATTTTAGATTTGGTTAATAAAATATAAAATGATGGCATTTTTCAGCATTTTGCATCAAAAAACATCAAATATGCGCTTAAAACAGAAAAGAACATAAATAATGCATTTATAAATAAAAAAATTGTAAAATATACAATTATATGCTAAATAAAATTTTAATATTTTGAATATAAATATGAAACATATTTCTATATAAGAATAGAAGCTATTGTACAACCTAAAAAAAATATGCAAAATTATAAGCATCCTTACCTTAATTATCAGTATTTGCTTAATATAATTCATACTTACAAAGCGAGACAAATTCTCTATAAGTGACAATTAGTTTTAGTAAAATTATAATGCTCAATTTTTAATGACTTAAATGTAAATTACATAATAAATATTCA
The DNA here is from genome assembly GCA_036289425.1 of Rhopalosiphum nymphaeae. Taxonomy (NCBI): domain Eukaryota; kingdom Metazoa; phylum Arthropoda; class Insecta; order Hemiptera; family Aphididae; genus Rhopalosiphum; species Rhopalosiphum nymphaeae. The sequence continues at coordinate 14,879,158 of JAZAQC010000016.1, read as the reverse complement.
AATACATGAATTTTAAATTTTATCATAAACAATACAAATTGCATAAAAAAAATAAATATATTGTTGATTTAAAACATTTAAAAACAATAAAAGAAATTTTAATCAGGCGACTTATTAAGTATAAAATATAGACATTACAGGTTAATGAAAGTACTATTTCATAAATATAATATTTTATATTGGTTATTACTACTAGTAGTGTATATTATTCATATTTCATATATTATGAGCTTGTTTAGAGTTTAGTAGGAGATCTTGGAAATTATTTTCATGTTATTTTTGGTGGCCTCTTGGCTCCTAAACTTTAGGAATATAACTGATCTTAATAAATGTAATATTAATGATAACTATATAAAACAAAATATTGGGAATAAACTAGTTTAATATAGAATATTTAATTTTTTAAAAAAGAGAAGTAATTTATTTATTGATCTATTCATATGATTAATTTAATGAATGAGTTAACTGTTAAGTGAGTTGCAATAGCGTATATCCCTAAAATAATACATTTTGCTACCTACCTACAAAGGACTGTTCATTTACTTAAAAATATAAAAATAGTCTCATGTTATTCACTAGGTACCACAAAATGTATGTATAATATATACATCACTGTTTTCAATGCGTGGGTCACATACTCACATACAATATACTTCAAAAATATAATTAAATGAAAAATACTGGTAGCATAAATTATATTAATATGGATATTGGAGAATCAAGTTGTTAAACACCACTAGGAAAATGCATTTAATTAAATTTTATTTTGCGCCTGTGACAGCGTGACGTAGCCAAATGCGAGCCCGAGCGATCCATGGCCGCTTTGACAATTTATGACTCATTAGTTGGCCTGCCTTGGAATTTTAATTCAATTCAAAAATTTTATTTTGAATTTTTAAACACTATAACGTAAATAGTTTTAAAAAAGTATGTGCAATGCTGAAGTGTAATTTTTAAATATTATACATAGGGCTGCAGTCTTTAACTTTTTTGAGTCCCTAGGCAGTGGTATGATGGAGTCCCTACGACTTGGACAAAGTAATATTTCATTGAAACAGGTAAATAGGGTGGTGGTAGATAAAAAAAAAGTCTAGATAAATTTAACTATAACTATTTTTTATTATTATTATAATTTATAATTATTACTAGAGCCCGGATTTGTATGCTTTAAAAATCTTAAAAATATGCATTTATGTCCTTATTTTGTAGAAATATATGCTTAAAGCTAAAGAATATGTTAAAAAAAAATCTTTAATTTAATTATTTTTATATACAATTATTTTATATTATGATAAATTGTCAATGGTGATGTCGTATATTATAATTTTAATCTGAAAAAGCAATAACGAAAATATTTCTTTTTTTTTATAAATTCAGTATGTGGCCAAATGAAAATAAATACATACCAAAAGCAAATTTTATACTTGTATTGGTTGTAAATATAACTATAAACATGTTATTTAATTAATTTAATCAAAATATTACATATTTAGATATTATGCATTTAAAAACCGTCTATAAACAAAGAAAAATCTTAAAATACAGAAATACCTATGTTGTACGTGTCGCAAATAATGGCAAAATTTGTAAAAATATACAAAATAAAACTTTGTATTTCAGATCTATTGACTATAATTCAAACTTGTAGCTTATCTATAACTACTTTTTGGATTGCTTGAAAAAAACATACAAATGCATATAAATCCTGGCCCTAATTATTACTATTAGAGATTATCCTTTAATTTTTTTTGAAATAAGTTTATTTATCGGTAATAAGTATCGATTATCGGCAGGTGATCGCAGGGCTCTGGGAACGTGCCCTAAGTGCCCAATGAAAAAGAGGTGCCTGAATTTATACTTATTATGCACACATTCACAAAGGTCAAAAACTCAAGTATAGGTTGTATACGTTTTGTGTAGTGGTGGCGTCAGATATTTTTTATTGGGAGTAGAGGGCGATACCGGGCCAAATTTTTTTCTGGTGAGGCATTTATGTATGAATAGTCAATCACCCATTAATTTGTTTAAATCATATTTTCAGGAAAGTATTGTTAAACTTTTTTGGGTATAATATCTTATATTCTTATATTTATAATTAAATAATCAAAAAATATACCTACTATATTATCATCACTAATGTACTACAGTATAACTTCAAATTTCTTCCGTTTTGTTGTGTAAGTTATATAATAGTATATAACTTTTTATTTTTTAATGTATGAGATTTTAAAAATTGTGCAATTACTAATTTAAATTCTGCGAAACGCGGTGGGTTGAGCATTTAGACTCACTCAGTTTGTTCAACGATGTATATGAATATATCTGCTCATCGTTACAGTATCTGGATGAAAATAATTTGAAAACTGACGGGATCAAACCTTATGCCCTACTTGCATTGATACTAACACCACAATTTATTATAGATTTAACAGAAGTAAACCCAATTTTCATCGTAATGAAAAATCTCAGTTTATTTTTACAAAAGAAAGATTGCGATCTCAGCTTATGCATTGATTAAGCAAACCACGTACACGATGAAATAAATGAAATGCGTTACGATTCGAAGTTTTATGGACATTTATAGACACCTTCAATAATTGTGATTCTATATTGTACTAATCAATACACCGATTTTTACAGATCGGAGCAACTCTTCAAGTATCTGTGGCAACAAGTGAACGGTCTTTTTCTTGTCTTTGAAAACATATCTGCGTAAAAGACTGTCGAAGAGCGATTAAATGGATTGATGCTATCAAACTTATATAGAGACGTGGAGGTGACCTACAATGAGATCATTGATATAATGGCTAAAGTACCGAGACGTCTAGATATTATTTTATAATGTAAATTGTAATAATGAATTAATATGAGTATACTATAATACATATTAAAAGGCTAAAATAAATACAATATGAATAGTATGATATTTATGAACATTTTTTCAACCCCCCCTCACCACCCACCAAAATTTTTTCCTGCCTGTCAGTTAGTATTAACTTTATTGAGTATTTTTATTTCTAAATCAGTGGCGTAGATATTATTTCTGAAAAGGGGGATCAAAAAAAGAAAACTACATAGCTAAATGGGAGGGGAAAATTGTAAAATTACATGATACAAATAAATGAAAATAAAATTTAGTATTGACAAAATTGTCAAAATTCAATAACTCGATAGCTCATAATATCATAAAATATAGTGCATAATGCATAATTTAAGCAAAAACAAAAAATTATAAAAAGCCAATAGGGGGATCTGACCTCATGATCCCCCTTGTGTACGCCGCTGTTCAAAATGTGCAAAAACAGCATTTTTAATTTGAATATAACAGTCAAACTTAAAATAATGTATCTTAAGTCTAAAAAATCTTTAAATCAATTAATACTATTTTGTATATTATTATAATGATTTACAATTTCTTTATTTACTTACATATTTTTAACATTAAATTATAGGGGGTGGGCAATGGAGAGGCAGAATTAAATTTTGGGGAGGGGCATAAATCTAAGGCTGGGGCTATGCACGGTGTATTTCGCTGTGTATTCCGCCGCATTTTGCATCGAATTCAAGATTCATTGTCTTATATTGGAGTAGCTATACGCCTATATACGATGGGCGTAATACGCCGCGATTTCATTAAAGTAGTAGTAACACTACGATCGGCTACGTTTTAAAGTTTAGCTTCATTAGTTTTAATATTAAAGTCAAGCGACCTATTATGAAACTTAATGTTAAGAGCTTAATTTGAGTTCGTAGATTTTTTACGATAATTTCATTTTTAACCGACTATTTATATATGTTATGACTATTTTTAAACTGCACTACCCATATTCAATATTGTATAGGTTCCTACCTAAAATTCGATAAAAAATTGAAAAACCTATCACAGAAACCCTTCATGCGAACATAGATAAAGTTTTTACCATTATGGCATTATGCATTAGGTAAGTTTCATAATAGATCGATTTACTCTAATATTAAAATTAATGAAGTTGAATGTGAACTGCTAATTACCTCCTTTTAGCGCGCCCTGGAAAAAAGACCTGGTAAACCGATAATATATTTTACCCCCACTTAAAATTTTATTTATGGGTGCCCAAGACTATATTATACTTACATCTATACCGGAAGAGCGGAAGCAGGTATATCAATATGAAATTTTAAGTTTAACAAATAAATGAGACTTTGTTGAGGGATGATGGTTATTAGTAGCATAACATGGCATTAGTTCCAAACTAATAAATCATGTAATATACTTAGACAAAAATTGAACGACAGTTTTCCAATTACTGATCATCTAATGCTTATGATTTAGTTATGCCGACATGTCTCTAAAATTTTAAATATTGAAGTTAATAATATTGAAAACAAATATGAGGTTATTTGGATCAAAACCAAACCACATGTAGATATATCTTTTATTAAATTTGACCAACCAATCAAAAATGTCCCTAAAGACTTTTGATTTAAAACTTCAAAAGTAGATGAAGAAATTAACGACAGGTATTGAAATACAAAATTTTAAATAGTAAAACTTTTAAATACTCAGATACATTTAATTAAACGTTCATATGTCAAACACTCAAATATACTACTATATACTCTCATATTTTGAAACATGGAATCACAATAAATATTGATTACCACCTAGGTATTTTTCTAATTTGAAGAGTAAGTATTGTTTGAAATTGACAATGATTTAATGATGTTATAAGCGGTACCTTCTACGTGTCTGTAATTGTAAATAAAAGTGTTATTAGTTGTTTATTACATGGTGTGGGTGTTTTATATTTTCACTAAAAAACTTCTAAAAAGTACCTACCTAATAACTATTAATCAGTTTTGTATTCAATTAAAACGAGGATTTAATGCATGATATTTTATTGATGCTCAACGAGCGATTTAAATAAATAATATTATATATTATTTTTATACTACTATTATAATATAATATACAGCCATATAATAGGTGTTAGTTGTTAGGTGATTGCTAATCTGAATCAGCTCGTAAATGTTCTATAAAAATTTGAATAACGATTTTGGTGGATTAATCGTCAAATCAATAAATTTTAAAATTCTGATGAATATTTAAATTTACTAAAATCAACCTGTTTTAATTCCTAGTATATACATCGACTGTTTTTCAAAATTTCCACCATATGGGGGTAACTTGAAACAACCTCCACACCAAGACTAAATAATAAATAAACCTATTGAATTATACTCCATACACTACATTGTCTCCTTCAAAGTAACGTCACTGGAAGAAAATTGCAGTGCAGCCACACAATGAGGGTTTTCCGATGATTTAAGGTTATGTACAGATCTTCGAATTTGACTATACTGTTAAAAGTTCTTTTTATTATTTTCGTTTTGTACAGAGTTCCGAGTTAGGTATTCATATTTCGTGTTTTTACTAGTTTCTTTTCGATATTTTTCATCAACAATTCCTAAAAAATTCGGTGTTCATCGCCGATTGTTGACGTAGATAACCATTTGGGCAGCCGGATATAATTCCTAGCATTTCCGGTATGTTAATATGAAACGTTTGAGTTTAAAATCTTTATAAGAGGGTGTCGTCCGTGCTGTACGCGCGGTAGTAGCATTCGAACTTTGCAATTTGGCCATTCAACTGCAAGTTGGTGATCGAAATTTACATTTTATTTTATTTTTAACACTCCCAGGTTTGTTTTCTTTACTATGGCGGACAGTGCCAGCGAAAGTGATTCATCGTCCATCGACGGTGGACCCATCATGATGCCTCCATCACCGATCACAAGAGAACAGATGCAAAAGCGAATCGATTCCCTGCAGCAGCAAAATCGTGTACTTAAGGTAGAGTTGGAAACATACAAGTTAAAAATGAAAGCAATGGACGAAGAATGCAAACGACTGCGTGAAACATCAGTTTATATTGTGAGTACCTACTACCTAGTTCCTAACTAATTTTTGTTTTAACAGCAAAATCAAAAAATAATGTTTGAATTCAGTACATGCCTGATTTGTCATTTTTAGTATTTTTTAATTATTATGAGAATATTTATTTAATTTAATTTTGTATTTTTTACTCTGGTTTTCAATAATTGATTTAATTATGTATGAAGTATTATAAATATAATTTAAATTAATAACAGATTGTAAACAGTTTTATTATGTCTGACATTAAATATTAAAAATCAATATCAACATTTTTTTTTCATTTTTTCTTGTATCAATCTGTTGTATTTTGAGATATAAATATTGGTAATTTTCATGTTTAATATAATCAAAGATTTTTTTTTAATAACTATTTGTTAATTATGTTAAAGATTATAGTTAGCAGTTTAAAACTTATTTAAAGTACTAGCTGATTCGACAAATATTGCTTTGAGTGATTCGGAGTATTGTTGTTATCAGTATACTAAGTGTATGCCACATTTCAAAATTCCATTGTAAAAGCATTTAGTGTTTCCCAAATTTTTCAATTTTCTAATAGTTCTTTTTGTAAAAACTTTATTTGAACTATTATGAGTATAAAAAAAAAGAAAAAATGAGCCCTGTTCATCCGTTTTCAAGTTATAAACTTACTAACGAAAAACATTTCGTTTATATATGTTTATAGATAATGTTTTATTTAACTTAAAAGATAAGATAATGCCTTAAGCATCAATTTTGGTGTACATAACTGAATCATCATAATATAAATTATTAAATTGGAAAATGTGAAATGCTTAGATAGTGCTAACCTCATATACATATTTATTTAAATACTAATTTATAATATTTTTGCATTGTTTCATCAATTTTAATGCATTTTGTTTGACAATTATCTTAACTTTTTATGAAAATAATCGTTAATACTCGGATATTATCTTAATGGATTTTTTATATTTACTATTATTTTATTTTTATTAAAACAAAGACACTGTGTATTATACTTTGCATAATTATCTTATTAAAATAATAATTACATTAATAGTTGAGTGTGTTAGAGAATTTGAATTATATTAATTCAATAGAATAGTTAAATAACTTGTACATTTAAAATCAAGAAATGATTTTTTTTATAGCAAGTTAGAGCAGAACAAGAAGAAGAGTTTATTAGTAATACACTTCTGAAAAAAATTCAAGCTCTAAAAAAAGAAAAGGAAACTTTAGCTCATCATTATGAACAAGAAGAGGAATGTTTGACAAATGATCTGTCACGAAAATTAACTCAGGTTAGTATGGTCAATGAAACTCAAGAAAATTTCTTTATAATTAATTTCTCATATTAATACATTGGTTATAGTTACGACAAGAGAAATGTAAATTAGAACAGACTTTAGAACAAGAACAAGAATGTTTAGTTAATCGGCTTATGCGTAAAATTGAAAAACTAGAAGCAGAAACTCTTACAAAGCAAACAACCTTAGAGCAATTACGGCGTGAAAAGGTTGACTTAGAAAATACATTGGAACAAGAACAAGAAGCTTTGGTAAATAAACTATGGAAACGTATGGATAAATTAGAAGCAGAAAAAAGGTAAATTATTGATTTTTATACTTTTTTTAAGTTAAATTACATTTTTTTAATAATCTATTCTTTATTTTTTATTAGACAATTACAAATAAAACTGGATCAGCCTGTTTCCGATCCAGTATTACCTAGAGATCAAGTAGGACCCAACAAAGGTGAAATGGCTACAAATATAAGTGCACATTTACAACATTTGCGTGGAGAAGTTACCAGATTGCGACACCAGCTTGATGTTTCTAAAAAAGAAAGCAAGTACATAAAAATAGATGTTCTGTTCTTAACATCTAAAGTTTGGATTTTAAAGATATTAAGATAATCTGTTGACTGTGTTAGATGCTATTAGTTGTCATTAGAGTTGTTTAACACCATTGGGTGTTAGATTTATATTTGAAGTAAATTATTAGTTATTTGGTCATTGGATAGCGCAATAATAGATATTTTTTATTATATATTTATTCATTGGAAGTATGACCACTGAAAGCAGTCTCTATTTATTACATGTCATATATATATATATATACAGAAGTAACTACAAAAATACATACACAATCAACGTATTAATGATTGAAAAATAACCAAAACTAATTTGTTTGATGTTGTTTATGTAATATACATTTATCTTTTTATAAATGTTGTTACTTAAATTTTAATTGAAATGGTGTATTTTTTAGATTCTAAAAAAATGGAAAAAATGGCAAAAGAAGAGCGTCAAGTGCGTGAAGATAATTTACGATTACAAAGAAAGTTACAACTTGAAGTGGAAAGACGTACAGCTTTATGCCGTCATTTATCAGAATCTGAGAGTAGTTTAGAAATGGAAGAAGAACGTCAGTATAATGAAATGGCTTCAAATCGATGCCGAACGTCATCAAGTCCACTCCCATTTCCTCCATCTCCTAGCCAATCCAGGCCTCTTAGTCCTGGATCCACTGCTGGAACGCCAGGTAATAAAATGTTTCATACATTAAATAAATAATTTAAAACATTAAATTAAATTTGTTTAAATATTTATGTAATAAGTGAATGCCTACTGTTTATGTTACTGGGTTCTGATGTATGCTCAAATGTTGTTACTTGTTTTGTATTGTACGATAGATACGACTGAAGCGGGTAGTGTATCTGCATCACCGGAACAGAAAAAAAGGAAGTGCGGTGGTGGAGGTGTAGACGATAAGTGTTTTGTCCATCCGTGAGTTGTGTAAGTAGAGGGCAGATAGCTTTTTGATTAAAAACAAAACCAATAGTGCAGAGATTGTTTATAATGAGATAGAAATATTTATGTATTACATACATTTCAATAGGCATTTACTTAATACTATTACTACTCAATTAAAGTTAATGTGTCAAAGCTATTCTCAGTATCAATTTTGTATATGCGTTTTATTAATTTATTTTATTTTTACTAAGTAAATTACATATAATTGTATTATATTATTTTAGGAGTGTTTCGTGGCGAAATTGGTGTATTGGGCTATGCCAATATGAATCGATGTTATGTTTGTGGCCAAGCTGTACCATCGAATCTCGTCATAGGAGCACCATCAACACCTTTATGTCCTACTACTCAAGTGGTAAGTCAATACAGTTCTGTTTTTTCATTGAGTTTTAAAAATGTAAAGTATACTTATTACTTATATCATTGTATGCAGATTAATCAATCTCGAACCCTATCATTGGGACGTCCAGTCAGTGAACGTTTTGTTAAGCCAATAGTGCCACTATCATCTAATATTGTTAATAGTGGTAGTATACCAACCGGATCACAAATTCCCTTGCCCAATCCAACGTCACCGTCAACATTGCCTACAACACTGATGGATTCAGCCAAGTACTAATTTAATCTTATTTATGTACATACAAAAAAGCATATATTATAATATTATCTATGTAACTATAATTTTACTTTTATTGCTTTAATAAGTTGTAAAGTTCAATATATAATACATTTAAAAAAAAATAATATCAGTTATATAATAACATTAAGTTTGTAATTTACACATAAATAAAATTATTTCAAATTAAAAAAATCAACTAACAATTAAACAGTAATGGAGAGATCCCTAACAATAAGTTGCATATTGTGCATACTATGCCATTGTATTTTTTTTTTATTATTATTATTAATTTATTATTTATGAAAGTTTATTATCATATTTAACTATAGTTTTTGGTTGGGTAACATTTGGTAAGAAAATAGTAAACCTAGTTCAATGTGATTTGCCTCTTATTGTACCTAAGCCAATGTTTTGTGTAAAGCAATAGTTGAATTTTTTTTCATTTGTAAACTATGTAAAAGTTAAGTTATTTTTGATGTATGATTAATGTTTGGTAAAAGTAAATTATTACCTATTTACATTAATATTTGTTAAATACTCTGTTGTCCATTTTCTTTTAATAGTTCTGGAAACAATTTTTTTTTTTAAATCACATAATTGTTTGTAAAGAACATAATGTTTATAATTATTAATAAGTCCTATAATTATATAAGTATATATATATAATGACTAATTTTTCAATTAATGATAATTTCTTATAAATATCTTAATCATCTCTTTTCTATAATTGCCTGTTTATATTTTAATTACCAATACTATTCACCTGTAAGTAATATAAATTAAAAGTATTAATTGTGAAGTCAATTGACCACATGTCTGTATAAGCTATTTAAATTATATTTTTATTTATTTGACTCAAAATTTAATTTTTATGATAATCAATTATTTTCAGTATTTCATGTTTCAATTTTTATATAATCATTGGCAGTTGTATAAAATGCCTAATGAGTATGAAACTAATATAATTTTATTTGATAACATTTGATAATTTGAAATTATGTTATGTATATAATTTAATGTTTAAAAAATAATATTGAATATTAAAGTTGCAGAAGTGTGAATACTCAATTTTTAATAAAATATTTTGTACTTATAAACACAAATCATGACCAAGTGTCATTAAGTGTGAAATCTCAGACTTGTTTTACTTTGAGTTATACACCTATACATCACTTAATATTAATGACTCACTAAGTGTAGAATTGTATTGTAACTCAATATTTATACTAATAATGAATTCCTAAGGAATTAAATCCATTAATTATATTTCTTCACCTATACATGAAAAACGTGATAATAATACACTATAATAGAAAACAATTTTAATTTTTATATTTTGTTGTTGAATCTAACCTGTAGGAAGGTACATCATGTATTATTAAAGAAACACTTGGCTTTGTACCCCAAACATAAGTACTCATATTAAATTTCATAGTCAATTGTTTAATCAGAAAATAATTTCAAAATCTATAAATATCTTGAAAATTAATACTTCTGATTACCAATTAAAGGGAGGTTGGAAGTTAGAAGTTAATACAATATTTGTTTATACAGGAAATTTTTAAATTTTCAAAAACTTATACAATTACAAGTAATGAATCATAAAAAAGAAAAAAAAACAATAAACACAAAAATAATAGACATAAAAATAAAAATATAAATTTTAAACAAATATTAAATAGTCAATAATGGTTCATAAAATTCAATTTTAATAAATAATAATTTGTTTATGTATAAATAATATAGGGTACATTAATTAAAAACAAATAATGCCCAAATATTTTAAAATTAAGAAAAAAATATGCATATAAATCAAAGTAATCTTCAATTTATAAAAGTTTTGTAAATAAAATTGTTTATGAGATGAAATATCCATCGTCTTTAGTGTATTTTACACTGTCAAATGCTTTGGTGGTTGCTGCACAGAATTTTTTTAGAACAGAGTCTCTTAGGCCACAGTCACTAAGGTTTTGTTGACCAAATAAGTGTATAGCTTTGTCTTCGGATTTTTGACTATTACAGAATTCTAATAATAAATGAAAAAATAATATTAATTCCAAATTACAGTTTTGAATGAGTTAGCAATTTATACCTTTTTTAGACTCTGAAGCTAACGTAAAAGGTTTAGTGCTTTCTAAGTTGGCAAATGTAGCAGTAAACTTCTTTAAAGAACTTGATAATAAATCACAAAAATTATAGACTGCATCTGGCAATACAGGTCCTTTTACTTCTATTGAGTTGTAGCTTTGACCATCCACTTTTACTGTACTTTGTCTCACCTAAAATATTTATTTAAAATTATATGTACTTTGTTATATATATATATATCATTTGAAGCAATGTTTATTTTAAAATGACTCATAATAAAATTAATGGAATCCTTACTTTGAGTGGTGTTAAAGTAGCTCCAGTAAAAGCTACTGGTGCTAGAAGTGTAGGCGGTATTCCTGCATGAGGTCCTGTATTTGATACTGTTGAACGACAATTTATTAGCCAATTAAATAGGGCTTGTGCTTCAACACCAGTTACAACTACCAAAGACTCTTTAGTACTATCAATTTTTCGTTGACGACTTGATACTAGTTCATTCTAGAAATAAATTTTGAAATATATTTACAAATTTTACACTGTTAAAGAAATTCTGTTAAAGTACCTGGGAACTTTGCAAGCGTTTAATTTCAGATTTTTCAGCACCCATTGTTTCCAACCAACGTTCAGGTTCTTCATCATCTCCAATTTTGGTGTCTTCTAATGTTTTTTTAGTAAAGAGTTCACTGCTATGTTCATTCTCATCAAGTAATGGCATTGTGAACTCTATATCTGTTAAATAATTGATCAATAAATATGATGAATACTCAGTAAAAATTAAGATATATTATAGTACTATAATATTCACAAAGAATGAAATATACCTTCACGTTTAAGAACATCTCGAAGTCCTTGGGTTGTTGGATATATCATTGCATTCAGCTCTTCATAACCACCAATGCTCGATGCTCGAAAAGTACATGTAAATGCATTGGCCAAAACATAGAAGTATGGGCATTGGTTAGCTCGAACAAGCTAGTGAAAATGTATTATTAATACAAGCACAAAATAAAGAAGTGAAAAAGGAATTGGATGTCTCAGTGTCTTAAATGCATACAGTTGTGTTGAGTATTTAAAAAAATAAAAAATAAATAAAACTTTAATAAATATAATATTCAAGTACATAGGCAAATGTATAATTCAGAACAATGAAAAAAAAAAAAAATAAAGGCAAGAATAATAGATCAAGCAATAAATGTTACTTTGGGATAAATAAGATATTTAAATCAAGAACGTTGTTTAAAATGGTAGAACTTAATGTTTGTCAGTACAGTCTTAAAGGCTGAAAAACCAAGAAGAATAAATACAGTATAAATATAAACATATGAAATGGATATTATGTATAATAAATATATTTTAGTTCTATATTTAATTTATATTTCAATTATTTTTGTTTAAAAAAATCTAATATTATCTCTGAAGTAATAATTCATTTTTTTCTACTAACTAGAGCTATAGATACTATCTAAAGTATCTGATTTTATTAGTTCACTGACATAAATTTGCTTAATTTAAGTAAGTGGATATCAGGAAAAATAGTAAAATTTAGGTTTGATGAGTATATACAATATAAGCTAATATATTTATATTCATGTATGCATTAATAATTTGTTAAATTTCAAAGTATTACCTGAAATAAAGATCGAAAACTATCAATCCAGTGAGTAAACAGAGACTCTCTAAAAAATGGATTTGCATTTACAGAGGGTACAAAACTGGCTGAATCTTTAATTGCAACACGAGGACCTCTGTGAATGAGATCAACCCAAGGTAAAGATGGATGTTGCCAAGCCATACAGCATTGGTGAAATCGACTATTAGGACTAGTATCTAATGAGTTTTCAATGTTCTCAGTATCTAGACATCTTACAAACCTAAATGTATAAAATTAGAACTTTAATATCACAAACTATTAAAAACAGACTTGCCCAGTTGTAGCCGATGCTTCTTCACATGTTTTGATTTTTTGGCTCCATGGAAATGGGTTTGGAGATAAAAAACGTACTTTGGTTCTTAATGTCCAATCAATTGGTAATTGCTCTTCACCTTTAATCACATCAACATCCTAAAATGAATAGCATGAGTGAGATACAGTAAATACCTAACATTCAATCGTATTCAATACATCTTCAACAACTGCAACTGGATTAACTTTACGAAGAACATCTACAAATGAGATGACACTTTCATCAAGAACAGGGAACTGCGAATAGCTGGCCACAGATGGAATGGATTCACAGTCACGTATCAGCTTAGATAGATTTGATGTGCAAGCATTGTCATCATCATATTCAACCCTAGCTCTTTTTAATGTCTCTCGAGCATCCACTTGTTTCTTGTTCTTGACAGGAGTTTTCCGTCTACAAACAAAAATTTGTAAAAAGTACATAATGGTAATATTATTATAACTGCTGATAGTAACAATAGACCTACTCTTACCTGAATGGATTTTTAGCTGGTGACCTCTGTGAAATTGCTAATCGACCAGTTGATACTTCTCCTGCAGTAGCTGTGTCCATGGATTTGACAAATCTGGATTGCAATGCACGTTTTTTCATCTTCATTCGATGCATCTTCATCACGTCTTCTGGCCGCTTCCATTTTGGCGGAGTACAACCGTTGTCTAACTCCAACATTTGATACGATGCTAATAAGAAGTACTGATAATATTTATGGACGAGTACTGTGCAAACGATGATTTTTACGTAAATTTACTTCCTTATTTAAGTAATTACATAAAAATTTGAACGTGATTGCAGAGTGCAACTGCAGCTGTTGCTGCTCATTTTTATCTCTTTCTCGCTTACCGTTGACGGTTGTTATCATTGAAACCCGATATATATATATATGTGTGTGTACTTATCAATACTTAAAAAAAAAGACAAAAAAGATAGGTATATGATTGTAGAAAAGAGTTGAAGGTAACCTAACCTGATTATACATAATGTCCATTATAATATCACGGAATATTAATAATTTGTAATATTGTATAAATATAATACAACAATTAGGTATCGTAGATAATTAATTAGTATAATCGGACTTGTTTAACAGTCAGGTCGCTTGATAGTTACGTGACGTAGATAGAGTATTATGATACACAATATGATAATGTGGGTAAGTAACGAAGCAAGTGACGTGTGCGTAGACTTTAACCAAATCTGTATGTTTCTGATCATACCATGTTGCTTTTATCACAGTATGATCACGTTTTTAGTGATACGCATACCCCTCACCGAATCTCGTCAATTACTCAGTTCTTATTGGTCATCCAAATTTTCAATGCAAATATTATTTTCAAACGGGAGAACAACTACTGACTATGCAGTAGAGTAGATGTGGTTGACGTACTCCGGGCCGGATAAGCACGAGTGCAACGTGCAAAACGAGCTTTTACTCCAGACCGGTACATATTTCACGTATTTATAGAGTATTAAACACGAAATATATTTAGTGTAAACGACTCCTCATTATTTAGGGGTACTTAACATTTATTGCTCTAGGGAGGCTCTGTTACATAGTCCGCGGCCGTGCGCGTACTGATGTCAATGATGTGGTCATAACTAAGCATTTGGCATGATCGGTCGTCTATCTACGCGTTCGGATCGTTGGGACGCATAAAGAACGAAAATCGTAAATCTTAATACATTACATAACGATCGTTTGCTCATTACTGTGATACGCTATATAATAGGTACATTTCAAAATACTCAAAGTCGTGTTGTGTGTGATACATACCTATACATAGACGTTAATTAGTTTATAACAACGTCTGAAAGCAGAGCTTTAATAGAGAAAACGGAGTCCGATGCGATCTGCAAACTGGATGATTTGAAAAAAATTATATTTATCGAAATCCGCGACTATAATAGGATACCCGACTATAATCTGACGGGGCGTTGAAGTTTTTCCCGCGATACAAGTCTTTTCATTATAATACATGGGTACACGTTGTAAGTACCTGATACATATAGATTGAGAGGTTATAACAAATTTCAACTTTCGTATCAATTAACCTAACCTTAGATAAAAAATAAAGATTTGTTCTTTTGAATATACATATATTATAGCCGATCCAGAAATCGCGCAGCACGACTAGTTATAATAATACATTATATTGATACAGTATTATACGCTGGTACGTAATCAGAATTTTTCTTATGGGGCGTTATAATTTTATATTTAAATATAACTTTAGGGGAAGAGGGGTTAACACACTACGGTGAAGTAATCAATCTCCATAACAGTTATATCAAGTATATGAAATAGAACATATAACATATTGTTTTTAGATAATATCTAAAATATCAATATTATACTAAATATTTATTTTGCATAAATACGATTTACGGATAGTGTTACAAGTTGATTTAACGTATTTTTTTGTCACTTATAACACCAAAAACACTCTCCTGGTTACGCCATTGAGGCACTAATATCTCTATAGGTATTATAATAAATAATAGTACAAGACACTTAACATTTTTACGTTTCATTTTTGTTTAATAATTATATTAATAGGAATTGCTTTGTTTAACATTGTAGGTTTATTTTATTTAGGCGTATTATTAATTTAAAAATGTTTATTTAGTGTTCACGTTTTCACAATATTTAAGGTACCTTACCTAGTGTATGATATAATATACGTATATCTAACGGAACACTCATTTTAGGTGTTTTACTTTTACGGCGAAAATATAAAATATTTTTTGAAATTATTTTTATAAAATTGTTTTAAATATTTTGCGTTTAAAATACAAATTTATAACACTTCAGTGAGTATTTATCAATTGCTTTAGGTTACTTACCACCAAGTATTTAAATATCAAAACATTTTAATGTTTATCTATAGCACTGTTTCTTAAATTGCGTATTTCGCTGAACTCTGCAGGAATTCTGTGCATATCACTTAAGGGTTCTGCGAAATTTAAGTGTTTTTTTACGAAATATTCAATATTAACTATTTTAATACATCTAACTAATCAATGAGAAGAAGTTGTGTTGGTTGTGCACGTTTATAAAATATATTTTATTACTAAATAGTCAATTACAGTAAAAAATGTCGTAAAATAACACAACGTATAGCACTTTTACCTTTTGCAAAACCACACTTGGATATATGTGTTAAACGGGGTTCTCAGTTTATGTATCAACAAAAACAAAATACCGTAACAGACTTAACGCAAACCTGATATGAGAATTCAACTTTCATCAATAAAGCCCAATATTAAGACAATAAAAAGCAATTTCACTCAACTCATTAAAATTTAAAATTTAAAAGTATTGTTTTACTTGTTATTTTAAGAACTTTTGAATAATTTTGGAAATTAAATTGGATAATTAAATTAATATTATATAAAATAATTGTCATTTTTGTTGCAATAATCCTTAGCTATATAATTTTTTGCGTTAAACTATTGAAACAAAGTAAGGATTCCGCGATAAAACTGAACATAAAAATAATTCCAAGGATAAAATTAATTTTGTGAAATTGATCTACAGTAATAATGTAACTATAAACTAAATATAAAGTATAATTTAAAATTCACCTGATAAAATTCTGTTGGAATTGGTGCTGTGGTAAACTGGAGATTTTTTAGATGCTAAAGTCATATATTTCACCAACCCTAAACCCACCAACCTAAAATTTAATAAAGGCATTTACTTTTTAATTTATTTTTTTTATTTTTAACTACTTATTGTAGTAAATGCTAATTTATACTGAATTATTATTCGTTAGCCATTACCGTATTACATAAAAATCTCAGAGTCGGCCGGCTCTCAATTATCTTTTCACCACGCCACCGCAGTCCGCATTGGCGCGTAGATATAATTCAAAAATTAATTAAATGTAAAAAATGATTAATTAATACATAAAATATTAGTATAAACTAATTAAAAATAACGTGATGATGGGAGTAAGTGTATTTATAATTCAATAAGATTGTTAAAGCTTCCGCACGTCTGATTACACTAAATATAATCTAGGACATTATAATTATTACTCTTGAATTGTAAACATATATACCTACTATTAATGAATCCGAATTTTTACATTTTTAAAGAATAGAGTGTTATGTGTGTGTTATATAACATGAAAATAACATTAAAATGTTATAACATGTTATTATATGAGTATAACCGTATACGTATCATTAATATTACATATATGCTTAATGCTTGTATGATATACATTTATATTTTATGGATTCTGAATGAAGAAAAGAATGTATTAGATTTACAATGATGCTTTATAAATTTAGTTTCTGTGAATAATTTTTATAGAAAAAAGTACTCTAGAATAGAGATATGCCAAAAAGGTGGTTTTTCCAATTTCTCAAATTTCCCCGAACGTTTTAGTAAAAAAATGAGAAAAGTATTAAATCGTTTTCAAATATTTTAATGTATTAATTCATCATATTTGTTATCATTTATCACGGTTTCTGACATATATTATGCACTGAAGTGTATTAATGTATAGCCTTTTACAATCGTATATACTATGTAATTTAATTGTATTATTTGTATTATTAATATTATTAGAAAAAAGCCTTAATATTGTATTCAATACCGCCTGCAGACCAAAATCGAATAAAAGGAACTCCTCTATTAAGTAATCAGTATAGGTAAATTTTTAATATTTGAGGTAATGCATAGAAGGGTTTACAGTATATAGAAATAGAGCTATATAGCAGTATAGTTAGGTATAATCAGTAGCAGGATTTTTAAGTTTGTATAATAATAACATATTTATTTTGCACGCTAGATAAATCAGTTGGTCATCTATTATGTACGTGTCCCGTAATAATTTGGATACATTCCATCGTTTCGTTCTACTTGGACGAGAGTGAACGTGAATTATATAAAAAGAAAAACACACGTACATATATATAAACAAAACTAATATACATTATATACTGGCACATAGCAGTATATTTTGTTGTAAATTGTAATTATTATTACGCTGTCTTTGGACTTGTGCGTCAAAACTCGTAATGTATGTACATATTATATTATTTTCCGGTAATGTCATTAATTATAATATAACATGACAATAAAATAAATAAATAATAATATGTACCTATGGTATTGTGTGTTTGTTGTATACAATATATATGTGCACGTGATATAATTACATAGTTAATAATTAGCTATAGGTAGGTACTAATTTTTTATTTATTTAAGTTTTGAAGTATAACATAAATTATGATTAAATTGATCACGGTAATTGATAATCAGAAGCAGAATATATTTCCAAACATTTTTGTTGAGTAGGTATTGAATAATAATAAAGAATTAAAAAAAAATATACGTATCTAATATCTAGTCATTAAAAAAACTCTTTAACAATTTAGATTTTTTGTAAAGATGTAATATTCAGTAGGTAAATAGTACCTATAGGAAAATATGCCAATCTATGTATATACTATAAAGGTACATATTTTTTTTCATAAACACAAATTTGGTGTGGTCAATCAATTGCGAATTATCACGTCGTATACAATACACAATATAAATATTATGTCTATAAAATATTGCGTATTTGACGAGCGATTTGCTAGGTGTATTAGGCACATCTCATATTATTCGCGCATATGTTCGTTAGAGAAACGCTCAACGCAATTACGTCCGCGATTATCGTTATCGTTTATTTAAATCAACATATAAGGTAGTCGGGAAAAAGTCTTTGACGATTTTTGAAATGAATGCACGCGGGCGCGCGCGTGTATTATTTTTATTATTATCATTATCTTAAATATTATCATTATCATTATTATTATACCATTAATTTTTTAACTGAAACCGTTGGCGTTATTATTATAATAACAAATATATACATAACAATAATATAATAAACACCTACTCTTGTTATTACAATTTACAGCATTACCTATATGTATCCCATGCACATCTATAAATGCGAATAAATTAAATAAACGCAAAATGCAGGTAGATATTTAAAATAGTATAGATTGCAGTACATACAGGTATAGCGCCTGTACAACATATAATGCGTATTATCTATACACGTGCATATTATAATAATATGTGTAGGTATATAATATTGTAATATATATATATAAATAAATAGAAACATATATTATTATATAGGTACGAATGCCGAAGAAAGTTTTTTTGCGATTCCCTTTGGCCATGCGTCTAAATAATACTGTTTGAATATATACGCATCGTATCTATATATTATTATACCTATGCGGTGCGTTTTGTATCCGTTAAACGCTTGCGTCGCATTTTGAGATAATTAAGTTTCGCGAATGAGCCGTTACGCGCAAACTGGTCTAAATGATGAAAATCCTCTATTTCTATCCAATAACCGGTTAATGGCTGTTAAAACTATTGACTGAACGAGTCAGTTAATTTACGACTATTGCAATAATGAAATCTGAAAAAGTGTGATTTTTAGTAGGTACCTACTTAATTTGTTGGTAGAAAAAAAGATTATAAAACTTCTTACAAACAATACTTTTACCGCGAACATCATATAATATAAATATATAATAAAATATAATTTATAACGTATAAAAATATAAGATTAAAATTAAAAATATATTATTTTTTTCTTCGGGCGACTTTCACAGTTTCACTGATGATGCACGTGTGTGAAAAAAATGTGAGTAAAATTACTGGAAACAATGTTATTTGTCGAGTTATCGTAGACATACATAATTAGTTGTAATTACCACATTTATATCAAATTAGTTTAGTGCATTAAGTATGCTCAAGCATCAAGTTGTTATGGAACGTGGTTTTTTTTAAATCTGGCTTTTATTACGAATTTTCTTAAAATCGTATCTCATCACTTACATTATTCAGTATATTTAGTAGTTATTATTACGAATAGAGTTTTGTATATATACGTGTTCTCTAAATGTATGCAATTTTTACCTAAAAAATATAGTAAAATATGAATAAATAATTATTTTAATAATTCTATTTACTTTTTACGTTAATCCTAAATATTTTCATAAATTATTTATGTATAATATGTATGTATTTAAATGAATTGTAGAGTAACTATGGTAGAGTAAATTTATTTAGATAATAGTTATAGAAAAATTCTATAAAATGAAGGTATACTTGTATTTTTACTCGGTTAATACTTAAGACTATAATAATAATACATACATACAAATTAATAAAGTAAAATTACGATACCTAACTTACCTAGTGTACATTAAGTATTATAAATAGGGTTAGGATGCGTATGCATTAAAATATATAGATATATGGACAGAAACTATGCAATACATATAGAATAATAGAAAAAAATTGTTAGTTTTTTTAATATTATTATTTATTGATATTATTTTTAATAAAAGTTGTTTGGATGATTTAAGTCGAGTTATATTGGCTGATAAATTCAGATCTCAAATAAATTAATAAAATATAAAATAATATTTTTTTTAAATTCTGTACCAAAATCATTCAATTATGTGCTTAAAAACAGAAAAATACCAATATTTTTACATTTAAATAAAAATCAGAAAATATACGATGTTGATGTTTTGAGCAATTAAATATAATAATATTTTTGTTTTCGGAAAATGATACCCTTATACCTAACCTTAATTTTATATGTTTTAGCTTATATTATTATATGTATCTTAGTTTATCACATTATCTGTATGAAATATTTATAAAACTTAATTAAAATACAATATTAATACACAAATTATATATGCTTATATAGCTTATATTTTTAATCATTGATTTTAGGTGGTTGAATTTTCAATTAAAAAAATATTTTCATAAAACTTTTATAACATATTTTATACCTGTATAAAATATTATTGAATGTTAAGTTTTTGAGTTGTAATATATAAATATATTAAAATTATAGAGCCAAACTCCTAGAAGGCGTCTTTCTAAAACCAGTAATGTATACAATATATATCTATTATTATATTTAGGTACACGCATAGAATAATATTATAGACAAGTCGACAAGTCGACAAATAGATAATGATGTACGATTAATATTTTTTTATTTGTTTACTGTAAACGTTCTATAATTTAATACATAATATAATACATACGAGTACACGACAACGCTGCATAATATTATTGTACATGTTTATATGTATGTAGGTTCGTTTTGTGCGCTTGCCTCTGTTAGCAAGCTTCGTGACCGATATTTGAGCGTTTTTCTATTCAACGTTTGACAATCAGAAACAAATCAGTAGGAAGTTAAAAATGCACATATTGAGTGCGGTAATAATAATAATAATTAGTTTACATAAGAAATGTTTCAAATCATTGCTTATCGTATATTTTAATCCGAAATTTTGTCTGAGAAGTATAATACAATTATTTCCTCCGGGTACGATCACTAATTATGTATTTATATATTTTATATTATGCGCGAAAATTATACTCTTATCAAATTTCGATTCGCTTGACTGATTGACTAAACATTGAAAAAAATAACTTTATTCGTTAATGGTCCAATAAATATATTTTATTGACTTTATACAAGTTTCGACGTTTCGTGCAACGTAAAACCGTACATAAATCCGCTATAATGTACAAATCGTTCTGCCAACTTTGTGTAGATTTTATCTTTTTTTCGACAGTAGGCACGAAGAATCGAAACGACTGTACCTACGTTTAAAATGTTTAGATATAAAACAAGAATATTAATACCCATTACCTACAAACCTATATCAGAATCATAATTTTTACTTTAATTATTTTCTGTGTTGTGTAGGTAAGCAACAAATAACGATAATTATGCTGCATTAAATTATATAATATTTATTTTAACCATGTAAAATGTATTTGTTTTGCATATTATTGTGATGAATGCAATTTGACAAAATCGGTGATACAGCAAATAGCGTAAATTGTCTATTTTTTCCGATACCTCAAAAGTGCAAAATTGATTTGCATTTTTGAATTATATAGTAATTGGACAAACGCGCAAAAATAAATTTTATTGCGTATTTCAACATTGTACCTTAGAAATTTAAATTTAAAGTTTCACGCTCATTTTATTTAATTCTAAATAGTATAGTGTATTTTTCTATTTAAAAAACAATCGTGTTCCAGTTCAGTTAAAATTTAGTTTAATTGCATCGTATTTTAAATTACGATTATGACTGATAATCATTTTAGATAATTTTATTATACAATATGTACAATATATTACATTATAAACAGTAAAATCTTACATAAAATAGGATTTTAATAGTTACAGCTAATAGCTAAATCATTTCATTGAAAATGATAGCAAATATCCACCACACCTCTGTGCTGAGTAACCTTCGAACACGCCAAGGATTCGATTGTCCAGAACACCACCGTCACTTGAAAAGTTAAAAAACCAATTTTATAATTCAGAGTCCACACCTATAAATTTATAATTTTATAAAAGTATTTAAAGAAAAATAGGCTCGGGCTTACTTATAACTAAAATTAAATAGATAAAAAATGAAACAATTTATTTGCTTATGGATTGTTAAAAAAGTAATTTATTTCGCTCTTTATTCTTTCACTAGTTGTACTTTTGGGTTATATCTTGTGCTTTTGGGCTACAGCTGGGAATTTGTGTAGGTAAGTTAAGGTATTTGAAACGTAACTAACGAATGATCGTAAACAATTCCATATTATAAACTATATAAAATCAGTATTTACAATTGTTCTGGTTAATTATCTCTGTGCGATATTATAATAATCAATTGAAATAACAACAATTATAATATAGTTGAACTAGTTCATACTAAAATAACACTTCTTATGTCTTATTTATTGTGAAATTCAAATATTATTACCGTTAAAATAAACATAATTCCAATTCATTTTATATGCATAACGCATATAAGTAAGAAATTAGATATTTCATAATTCCTATGAATAATTACTATACTTACATGCATTTATTATTAAATAATTATTTGACGTAGTACAATATTAAATTATTAATTTTGTGAACATATTAGTGAGAAGTATTTTTCATAAATTTACTAAAATATTAAATAATAAATATTACGAGCATAATATCTATTTCAAATAACTATTCATTATGAAAATTGAGAAGGTGCAAATTCATTAAAACAATTTTACTTTTATTTAAATGGGTATGGATATTATTACCATAACGGCATAACGCAATATGCACATAAAAAAAAAAAATGAAAACCTATTTTTTATTAGACGTTTGTAAATATAGTAATTAAAATACGTCTATCTTATGTCCCACTACTGCTATAAATTATTATTGTTGTTATTATTATTATTTTAAGAATAAAAATTGCTTCACCTTATTATAAGATTATCGTTTATCTATTACATTCTAATGCTGAAACAATTGACTCGGGAATTCACGTGGTATGTGCTGTATAATATTACTGATGCGTGGGGGGTGTGTAACACTGTACTATACGTAAAACAAATACAAAATAAAACTAAAGTCGTTTCTAAGAGTCTGAACGGCACGCGAGAGAGAAAAAGTGATTGAGTGAAAGAGATAGACGCGTAGAGAAAGAAAAATAAGAGAGGGATGGGAAGAAACTATATACTATATAGTGAAATCGGAAGTATATCAAGTCCAGCTCGTTGGTCTAAAGCATTTTAAAACGTCTAGTGCAACCGATTCAGCGTTCAGTGTGTTTTTGTATCCATTACGAGCTACTAAAGTCTGTGATCAGTTTCGTATTCAATACGTTATATACATTTTTTTTCGCACGTCATATTACACAAAGGTAAGGATTTATTTTTAAAATGCAAGCTACCATTTCACATCAATATTTATTATTCTATTATTTTGATAATAAATAATACGAAATACAAATTATTATTGTACTAATATAGTTTTAAACAGGGTTTTCTTAATTTTTTTTTCATTTGATTTTAATTAAAATAGTTTAGATATTATAACGTTATAAATAATTTTTCTATAATCGTTAACATTTTTTACAGTAGCTTTTTAAAGCACATCATTTTTCATTTAATTTTATTTGAAAACCTTGCTAAACGTACGTAATTTAGATTTGAAGTATCAATAAAATTGTTAGTTAAGAGTTAATTAATTTAAAATTATTTTTATTGTCCACTTGAATTTGAAAAGACGATAAATATAATAGTTATTATTTTGATATTTATATTTTGAATAAAACAGTGAACTTTTAAGATTTCCTCAAAATATAAACATAATAGTCAGTTAACTGTAATAAAGTATTCACGATACACATTAGAAGCGACATAAGTTTTGATAGTTACAACTATAGCTAGTTTATAAAATAGTAATTTTTGTATAATTTGTTGTATAAATATTTTAGTTAATATAATGTCCATTTTACAAACCGTTTTAAAATAATATTTTGTTATCTTTTACTAAAAAAATTTAATTATATACTTATATAATATAATACTTTTTTATATTTTAAATCAATCAATAATAAAAAAAATTAAATTACCTACCTACTACTAATCACAATAATTGTTTGTTGCTGTTGATTTTTAAATATTTCAATAGTTGTTGTGTATATTTTTGATTTAAATAGTTATATCCTTCAAAAAAAAAAAAAAAAAAATTATTGAGTAAGATGATTCCTCCTAATAATGACTTCTTGAATTTAGATTTTCTTACACAAATAATTACATTTTCTTTTTTTAATAATGTCAAAAAATCGTTTTATCTTATAAAATGTCTTATTAACGTTTTGGTATTGTCCGCTGGGTCTGGTCCTGGTGATAGGTACATCTTGATAATGTTCTAATCTGAGCTGGTAACAGTGAGAATTATAGACTTCATTCAGTAAAAATATGTAGTATGTTATGAGGTAAACCTCAAAGGACTCATACATAAGAGATTTTCCCCTGTAATAGTGGAATTCATTAGTAAACCTCGTGTGGTCTATGCTTATTGCTTAGTTTATTTATTATTTTAACTAATGTATTGTGATTTAAGAAAAATTAGTAATAAACAAATGCGTATTGAATTTTAATAATTATAATGTGATATAATACAATTGTTTTGTTTTAATCTTATTGCATGTTGATTGCATGTTGATTTTATAAAATATAAAGGTCGTATAGTACGTTCACTGTTTAACTGTTGGCTATCACTATTTGGGTGAGTATCATTTCAGCTCCTTATAAGTCGTTTCGTTGAGATTTCTAATGTATTTGTTTTAAATAAATTTATATTCTATGAGGATTTTTGTGTCACCCTATATAACAATAAAGTTAGATTAAAACAAATTTAGATTAAAGTCGTTACGATGATACTGCATTCAATATATTCTTACTTATATCACAGATGCTGCATGGTTGTTGTGTTATAGTCAAGCTAGTTTGCTAATCTATAATGGTCATCAATGGCCGTCGTTAACAAGTCCTGCGTAGTCATCCCACACTGAAATAATGTACTCGGAATTAATAGCTTGTAATTATGATATTTTAGAATGATATTTTGGATTTTTCTCGCAGTTTTTGTTATATATATATAATGATAATAATAATAAACGTATATTGTTCTTATACATAATATATCCACGAAGGGAGTACTTTCACTATATACATCGTATGAAATTATTCCGGATGTCATCGACACCTCGTTATTTTGTGTTTATGTTCCAACAAATACATTTTTGTTGGTTCAATTAGGTAATAATAATATACCTATATAACGGACATAATAATTATGCTTGATCCATCCATCATGTGCGTCAGTTTATATATGTCATTATATTATTTTCCTCCCACGAGAAACGTATCGATTTGTAACGGTAAACACGATAAAAGATCATTTATTCACGTTTGATAGTCATTATAAACTTATTTATCACCGGAGAGATGTCAAATTCCAGTGAACATTTCATGTTTATGACAGTTTCGGATTTACATAACATTTTTCTATTTACGTAAAATGAAACCGTACACGCATATTTACATTTTTACAAGAAGTATAATAATCGATCGATTTTAATTGAAAAAAAATAATAACACTGAGGTCAAGTAGGAATTTTATTGTACTATACTTGCTTACTTATTATATACTATATAGGTTGTAACATAATACTGTCACAGGAGTATGCTAAATTATAGATGGTGGGTCTGTATCATATTATCTATTATAGTCTTAAAAATAGAAACACGAAACAAATGAAATTTATACTATTGAAACATTTTTTTATTAGTAATAAATATGTAAAGATCTGCGTATAGTTAATAATATAAAATTTATAATATATTTTATTATAATATGAATCATATATGTTATAAAAACGATATTGTGTAGTTCTGTTTAAGTTGAATTCATTTTAAAAAACTAAGTTGTTGCAATGGATTCATTGACTACAGTTATCAAATCTTAAAGTTACTTTGAAAATTATAACTTACTAATCGAGTTAAAAAAAAAAATATATTTTTGTTACTATAGTTAATGACCATCTTATTTGTACATTATATTTTATAACAGCGTATGAATTGTACAATTATATCGTTTGATCCGTTTAACTCGTGTAAGTTAAAACATAACGATGGTACTTACCCACGTGATCAACATCTCGTATGCATAATAATTATTGGCAGTAAAAACCGACGAAGGCTGCAGGGCTGTAGTGCTTTGATATAGTCGGTAATATATACATGGAACGATTATAAGAAAAAAACCGTCTCGGGCCGACGACGATACGTCGGCGTGACAAACTCCGATAGTTAAAAACGCATACTCAAGAGTACATATAATAATATAATATATTACAATAAACTTATCCGATCGGGACGTGCCTGTATTACTAATGCGACCGTGACGAATATTATTATAACGCGCGCGCCATTTACATCGCGGCCGTGCACATAGTACATAATAAATAGGACGCATATGCGATGGACGTGTTTGAAAAAGGTTTGTTTTTGTTTTGCGTTTATTGAGTGACGCGTCTCGTCCAAACGTATTGTGTCCAACTGCATATTGGATTTTCGCAATATTTAAATTTTGAAGCGTGTTATGAGCATTTTTAAATATTAATGTTTTCCATACTCGCAATTCGCTCAAAAATTAAAATATCAATAATGTTCTTTGTTTATAGTTTGATTCAATTCACGACAATATTTTGCGTTAGGAAAAAAAGATACAACTACCTATGTGTATCGTCTCCATCCTACGAGTGTATTGTATAACCACGCAAAATTAACGTTCGGTAGTTCTAGTTTTTAGTTTCGTTAGATTTGGAGCAATATATTTATTTACTTATTATCGATCTTATGGTGACAAAAAATCATGGCTTTTTGCTAGTGTTTTGCGATATTAGTTTAATTCCGAAGCAAGTTATATGAGTGGTGTGAACTATTAGAGTATTACAATATTTATAAAGTGCTTATAACTTGTTTTATAATTAAAATTTAAAAAAAGTACCTACACGAAAAAACCGCAAAACATTTCGTCACCTTTAATAATGGGTAAATTAACATTAATATTAAAATTAACGAAGCTGAACGAGAACTGCTGAATTCAAATTTGCTGTATAATGTATAACGCATACTTTTAAGGATGGAGACAATACGTGTGATGACCTCCACTTATACTCGTGAAAAAATAAAACGATCGCCGTCGTGCTCCCTGCTTATAATGACATGTTATTATATTATGTATATTATATGGTTTTACTAGTACTATGGTAGTATTACACGCGTGTACGTACGTGTATAGTGTAATGTATTAATGCAATACGCGTAGGTATATTTAAACGCGAACTTATCGTCGCTCGAGCGCCGTGGCGGTCAGCTGTCCGCGAACAAACAGACCGTAAATGACTAATATATTATTATACTCGTAAGTCGCACTGCATTATACATTGCACATTATTTACATAATAAAAAAAATATATATATATATATATATATTGTTTATAAATATTATTTATGTGTTGCGGGCAAAGCGATAATGCTATAATAATAAAAAATAATTAAACGGTGTTATTGCATAATTTATTTTTATTTAATCTCTGTCTAAAACTGAAGTCGTTCGCGTGTGTTTTTCGCAGGCCGTCTTTCCGTCACCGTCTCAACATCTTCAATACGCCATCCTCGTCAGCCTACCATACCACCGTATAGTCATCATCATGCTGGTCATCGTACCGTATCTGCCAGCGTTGTTGCTGTTGTCAGCCGCCGTAGCCGCGCGATCGGGTCATACCGTTCACGATCCGTCCGAATATTACGTAAGTCGTTATTTTATTATCGTGATACACACTCACACGCACACACGGGTTTAAGTATATTATTATTATTATTATTTTTTTGTCTCGACGGGGCAACGGCGACGATGGTCGCGCCCTATTGTTTTTGTGTACTGCCGCTGACGCCGATTAAGTATCATTCCGATTTTTCTAATTCCGAACGAGCACGCTAACCGTTCCTACGGTTATTATTACACTACCTCTACGCGACATATTGCGCACAGAGACCCGACCGAGCGCCGAGCATTAATCTCCTTATTGTATAACACACTCCGGGACGGACGTTTTATATTATAATATTATGTTATAGTAAGCATAGTGTAGACCTTAAGAGTCGTAATCGTCGCGGTATCATTTACTAACCACGATCTCACAACCGTGAAATTTCCAGAGTCGGGTCGAGCAAAATTCTTAGACGTTACACGACAGACGACGAGCCGTGAACTCAGCTCAAGAGTTTACGAGGTCTGTGGTTTTAGGCGGTCAAAACTATTTTTCTCGTGTGTCGCATTCGCATCTGCACACGCGCTTATAAAATACGGTCGCAGCATAAAATCGGCGCGATCGGACCAGGCCACTCGTCGGGTTCGGGCTCTGTGTCTGCGTGTAGATTTTTTTTTTGTTTCGTCACGTGCACGCGCACCCGGACACAACGTCCTTCGCCGGATTGCGAGTAATCGCACGTTTCGCAACAGATAAAAAACAAATGCTGCAAGACAGAAATTATACCTAATTAGTTTATAAAACGAAACGTGTGCGGGGCGGTTTTAAAACGTCAAAACGTCTCGGCGGGTCGCACAACACTATACACGTCGTAACGACATGACGATTAAAATAATTTTATTGCAGCGCCCGCGTGTAGTCGTTGCACAACGGAAGCGTATTTTGATCAAAAGCAGTAAACGTGCGCGAGCGGAGGTTTACCATAAATCTCGTTCAGTCATCTATCTATATACACCAATGACATCAATAGTCCATCGATAACGGACGTAATTTCTACTGATCGTCGTCAATATTGTCGATAGTAATTTTTCGTAGGCGTTTGTATTAAAACGCATAACGCGCGTCGTAGAAGCCACCGTTCGCGGGGCCCGTTATAAACTCGCGTCATTCGCGTAACAACAACAATATCGTCTCCGCCCGTCAACATGATGATGGCGTTTTGTGTTCACAGAGCGAGCCCAACTATCATTTCAACTACGGCGTCAAGGATCTGCACACGGGCGACCTGAAGAGCCAATGGGAGCACCGGGAGGGCGACGTGGTCAAAGGCTCGTACAGCCTGATGGAGCCGGACGGTTCCATACGGACGGTCGACTACACGGCCGACAGCCATAACGGGTTCAACGCGGTCGTGTCCAAGAGCGGCCACAGCGTTCACCCGGCCAAACACCACGCGCAGACGCAGCAGCGCCAACACAACGACAAACAGCAACACGAGCAGCGACAACCGTCGGCGTTGCTGCAGACTTACAAGCAACAGCCGTTGGCCCAGCAGCCGACCGTCGCGGCGTACCAGGTGCCTGCGCAGCAGTACAAGCCCGCGTTCGTGGCGTACAAGCAGGCGCCGCCGTCCAAGTACCCGCCGCCGCTTGTGTACCGCGGCTTCTACGGCAAGTCCTCGCCAACGGCCACCGCGGCCGCCGTCAACTACATGGCGTACCCGAACCGTCTGATCCAGGATTCCGCCGCGGCCACGGCCACGCCCAAATATTACACCGCCGCCGCTGCCGCCGCACCTCAGTACTACGCCGAGTCGCCGGCCGATTACGACGTCCAAGCCAAAGCCGAAGCCGAGGCCGCGCCCGAGTACTATTACTACACGTCGGCCGCGACGCCCGACGCCGAATCGCTGGCACCGTCCGCGTCGCCGTCGCCGTCGCCAACGCCAGACTCGGCCAAGTCCGGTCCCGTCCTGTTCCCGGCCGACAACGCCACGGCCGCTGCCGACGCCACGTCCGAACGACCTTCGCCGTCGCCCACGCCGATCACTCTGCTCAAATACGAACCCGCGGACAGCAACAACGGCGGCCAGCCTTTGTACGCAGACTACAACTATTACGCATAATTCGTCAGTTGTAATATTATTATTATCGCCTCTCCCGTCTTCCTGCCAAAAGAGATTTTTTCGTTTAGACTTTGCTAGTATTAATTTTAATTATTAAAGTGCGCGTACGGTGTACCTACTCCCTTTTTTACCGCCATTTCTCGACCCAATCGTAAGGATGAGATTTTTTCTCGCATATACGAGACAAGTCATTTTCTAACTCGTCTTAAGTACTTGTAATGTACATATAATATATGATAAGTATACGAAATCGCGTTATTCATTCCAACAGACGAAATTATACGCGTGTCACGATGTATTATTGTTATTATTATTATTATTATTATTATTATTACACTGTACATACCGTGAAAGTCCAGTTTTTAGAAAAAATCCGTATGTCTGTATATGTATACGAGTATATAATATAGTAAGATAACACGTACTCGCAGTAGGTACTCATATAATATTTGCTTTCTATGTAATATCCGAGTTGTGCGTATTCCCGTCGTTGCTTCACATTTCTACGTTTTGATCCATACGAGCTATTTGATCTTTTATACTGTGCGATCTATAGATATAATAATTTTTCGAATCAAAAATACTGTCTACAAACGAACCATAGTATTATATTATAATAACGCGTTCGTCGGACAAAATCCTATACGCATATATTATATTATATAATAATAATAATAATTATTATTATTATTCATCTTAGTGCAACCAAATATTTTTAATTATTTTTTTGTGTATTTTAGATTTAGGACATAACTATAGTCTTTGTAACGAAGTGCAATATTTGATTTGATCTTTTTCGTGTTTATTTAATATTAATATTATTAATATAATTATTTTTTTTTTTTGTATTTATAGTACATAATATAGCGTATTTATAATGTAAAACGCACGTTTTATGTGTGTAGTAATTATATTTGTATTTTTTTTGAAATAAATATTAATTGTTTTATATAAAAAAAAATCTACAATTTATTTCACATTTATTTCCTCTTCGCCTATAAGTCGTATATACGACTCTGAACATTATAATATTATTATAGACGAATCGTTTATACAGTGACACGACGTACAAAGTAGATATACCTACCAATATTATCCATACAATGGGCAATAGAATATTTTTTATAATACGTGATTTCATAACAGCCATCGTCGACGACTTCCTCTTTTTGACGATTTCATTAGGCCTCGGGACACGGCGTGTGCAGGTGCCGCCGAATACACACAGTACGTCCGACCGCGGTCAATTAAAATTAAATACCTATAGTTATAGAACTGGTATAATAGGTATATGCTCGTCATAAATCATTACGAGTTCACGTGGTGTAAAGTGTAAACACAAACATATATAATATAACAACACGCATATTATACACATATACCGGACACCGGTATAATATATTGTGCACCGTGTACATACTTGTCAATTATAATTACTATACGTTCGACGTATTGAAACGGTCGCAATTATAATGATAATATAATGTAACGCACTGTGCACGCGCGTGTACATAATAAATAATATATGTGATATATAATATAGCCACGCGAGTAACATAACTCGTACATATCATTACAATTTACAGTGAGTATCGCGTTAAGTGTTTCATTTTTGAGGAACGTTTCGCCGCCGCTGGCGTTAAATTTTAATATAGGGAGATGATACACGGCTAAGTATGCTCACCCTCTGCAAAATGCATTTTTTTTCATTTAATTATTTATGTATTCAAATTTTGATTATTAGAATACACAAATATACTTAAAGACCATATTTTTCATAGGATTTTGTACATTACTTAAGAAGCATTCAGTGGCAAAAGGTCGAAAGGTACCTACACATTTATATTTTCAAATAAGAACCCCTTTTTTACTGTAAATTATTGAGAGAATAATATTTTTTAATTTTATTATATACTTAATTAAAAATTCAAACGAGTAGTTATTAAAAGTCTTATATTAAGAATTATTAATCTTTGAAATACTTGTTTGAATTTTGATTTTGACAAGCCAAATTTTTAAAAAATTTACTCGTCTAATATTTTACTATATAAAAGGAAGATTATTACTTTAAAAAATGATGTTTTCATCTCCACAGATTACTTCCTAAGCCTAAATAGTTAGTATAATACAAAAATCTCAAGAATTTGAAAATTTGGTCTTTAAGTATGTTTAAAAATTCTAAAATTCAGACTTGAAATAACTGTGTTATTAGAAAATAAAAAGAGGGGTAGAATGTTTAGTGATTCACTCTTTATATTGTGTTATACTGTTATAGGAAATGCGCGCGCGCACGTGTTCCGTTATTGATGAAAACGAATCTGAGCGTGTGTGTTTCCGACCGGATGTGCCTTTCTGTTACGCCGCGTTCGTTCAAGAAGAACTCGGATTCACGCCACTGAATAATATAATATTATACGTACATATATCTAATACATAGATGTTTAACTACATGACGCGACAGTACATCTATATATCCATGTATGAATTAACATTTACATCCGTGTGAATTTCCCGCTAACCGATGTCGAAGTTTTGCGATGCATGTATTATATACCGGACGTGGGAATCACGTGAGGTGCACAAGACTTAATAAAAAATACGAAATCATCATCCACGTAATACGTATATTGATTATAAAAATGTATCAGATTATGCGTGTAATGTATTCATTATTATGTACTCGGTTATTGACAAATATAATACCTATGTCATCTAGGTACTTGATCCCCCACGTGCAATATTATATATTGTTGTATGTTAGCGCTATGATTTTTTCATAATATTTTGATTTAATACTTTTATTTTAAAGTTAAAGCCTTTTACGCATTCAGTTTACTGTAGATAGTGTATAATATGACACAATATATATATATATATAAGTTGATCGTATCAAACATTATGTGCAACCTCATTTTTTCTTTTAATAATGAATTTATTCAAATTATGATTTTTAATTTTTCAATTAAACTTATAAAGTTATAAGGACCATTTTTGAAATACTTTGAGTTCTTAAACCATTTGAGTAGGCGATATCAATCAATTTCTTCAAATTCAGCCTACCTATTCTTTTTACTGAAATTTTATTTAAAAGTTTTGAAAACTAATTCAAAATTTAAACGAGTAGTTTTTGAATTATATACTAAAAATAACAGTCTTTTAAAATTATTTTATACAACTATTGAATACACGAAATATTAACTCAAAAATTAAAAATCTTCAAATTTCAAATTGGATATTTTTATGACAATTTTTTTCAAAAACACTATCTGTTTGAAAAAAAACTTTGGGGATTAGGGTTAATGATGGCTCTCATTTGAAAAAAATAAGTATCGTTACAAGACACTTCGTAAAAAAAAATTTTCAAGTACCTATTTGAAAATAAGTCCATTACATATACTTAAAAATTCCAAACATTAGAATTTTAATAAATTCATCATTAAAAGAAAAAAATTTTCATTATTTGGTAAATCACTTGCATGTATGATTATTACTGTTAAGTAATAGTACTTTAATGGTTAGACATTTCGTTCACATACTGCAGAATCCTCTGAAAAAGTTTAAAATTACTACTTATTTCTAATATATTTTAATATTTTGTTAGATGTATGCCTTTTTATTCTTTAATCTTTATTATGAATGTTTAAAATTAGAAATTCGTAAACACAAACCAATTCTAGAGGACTTGTAATTTTGTTGTTAATATGTGTACAAGAATCGCATTTGATGTTTGTTTTTCGTAAAACTATTGCGACATACGTAATATTTATACTGTTATATAATATTAAAGTCATCTCTATGACTCTATATGTACAAATAGTAATTATGCATTCTGCTCTTTTATTTTCAAGTACACGGTATTAGGTCTATAAAAGTGAACAAGTTTTTGTATAATCATGAATTTTCATTGTTAATATAACAATGTTTACAGGTTAGTTATAATAGTTAAATAATGCTGTAAGTAATATATATAATATGTAAAACGAAAATGCCTTAGATACGTGTACCACGAATACAAACATATGATATATGAGTTTATTATGAAAATTTCAATTTACAAACAACGCTTGTATAATATACGTTGAAAAACCTTAGGCATAATATGTGTTTTTATTTGCTGTATAATACATAAATAATTTAAAAAGTAGTTCGTATAAACTAGTTTTAAATCTATTTTCGGAAAAGTAAATAACTGCTGTTTTAAGGTACCTATTCATTTTTATTTAGCTTATATCATTAATATAATTCCTTATTTCCATAATATAGTATAAATTCCACTGGTATTCGTGTTAATATATGTTCACCGTCGGAACTATTTTCTAGAAAATTTTGGCGATTTCAAAAATAAAATTATCTTGGAATTGAATTACACTGCACCTACATAGAAAATTACATGAATATTTCGAAAATCCCAATTGAACGTTTGCTTCTTTTGATTCGAATTATCAAGGTTCATGCAGATGTAATCGATGAACCAAATAAGTAAGTTCGCGAATAACACGGGCGTAAAATAACAATATGATTTAATATCAGTGTCAATAACAATACTAGATAACAATACTAGATGCAATACTAGATGTTATCTAATTATTATTATTTTTTAATCTATTTCAGAGTCACAATCAATTGTTTTCTGATGGCTTATGGTCATAAATGTTGTAGCACGTTTTATCGGGACCCGTTGGTAGCCAATAGCCATTGTAACTGCATGATGATACCTTACGTAACAATTGTATATCGTGCACGTAGTCACTTTTATAGATCATTAGATCCGTATCGATGATATGGCCTTGGATTACATTTTTTGTTCATTACCGATAAACGTCGAAAACCATATAATAAAATAGTACTATAGTTTTGGGTTTCAAAATTAATTTATTTGGATACAGCAACATGGCGGTTGGTGGTTGATTTGCTTAGTTTAAAATTTGAATTCGATTAAAACAAATAGATGATTAAAATAAGAACTACATAATATTGTACACGCGTTGAGCGTAATACGGGACGTACGAGATCGACCAGTTTGATAAAAATGAAATGAACCGGTAAATAATTATTTGGACCAAATGAGTAATAAATAACTCGTTATGAAACAAGGCACATTCAGTGTATAGAATTAAATGCTGCACAGTCGCACAGATGTAATGTTATTATGTTACTACAAAGTACTAAGTTAAAACATATACACTAATATTTCACTCGCTGGCAATAAGTTTTTTGAAATGTTAGATTTTAATTAAAATTATGAAACTCATGTTTTTGTTTTCACTACACAATTATGGCAAAACATATATACGCACACCCAGATGTCCAGGTTTGATAATATTTCAATAAAACACCAAATAATAGGCTCGTTCAATATACAAACAGATGTATTAGAGTGACTATTGGTGCAAGTTGTGTACGACATAAATAGAACACTATAACGCAATGTAATAATATAATTACGTATTGTATTAAAAAAAAAAAACATTCTTTTCTAAATTTATTTTATTTCTATTTGATCAGATAAAAAGAACATTTATTTTAATGAAGAAATCAAATAAACTGTATAAGACACTATTATTACTACTATAACTAAGGACATACAGTATTCAAATCAAAATCACATCTTAATGGAATTTGTGAAACGTAAAAAAACGAGTTCTATATACCTATTATATACTCGTAATATGTACACATTGTAGGTACGCATTACGATTATTATGGCAGGTGTAAACCAAAAACAAAAATCAGATTATATTTATTAGAGGCAAAAACGGGACCACAGAAAACGCCTAAAATTGTACTAAATACTTGTTTTGTTGGCCAGTCTTACCGGTAAAGTCGTGTTGGCCGTTGGCCGTGAAGTTCGCTTTACCTCTGATTATCAGACGGCCGCAGTGTCAAGAACATGACGCAGTAAGGATGGCTGTGCGGCGTGTTTTATTGTATGTGAAAACTATATTTAATGACGGACGGTATCTATAGGCGTAGGGTTTTCGATCAGCAATTTAATATTGCTACACGTTTACACAGAATTACAGTAGGTAATATTTGCTATTTAGTATTTTATGTGATTTGTATAGTTTTTTTATTTCATAACAAGTTTTCACCGAAACTCAAAAAATAATACGAATATGATATAACACGGCACGTGCTGATAGACGATAGCATTAGCACAGAATAGATTAATAGATTCAATCTATTCTGTAGTATTAGATTAAATAGAATATATTTTAGATTTGTATACCAAATATAAAATAAAAATTAAGACGACTCCTAGTCTCCGTTTATACGGTGATAAATGTTGATAATATTATTATTAATCTCACCATTAAATATACGTCTTTTCTTACAAATTATTTTAATTTTGTATATACTAACAGTTATTTCGTAAATAATATGTAAATAATATATCGCCGTCACGATTAGTTTAATCTTATAATTTGACTTGTTTGAGATTTGATAATAAAATAAGTTATATTATTTTAATATATTACACTAAAATATTATAAATATGATGAGAAATTTTCGTTTCTGTGAAATTCTGTATTCATTTATAATATATAATATAATACAACTGTGAATACATCGTATGGAAAAAAAATAATTTTCTACGGATAAAAAATATCACATCGGGTAATAATGACGATAACAACAATAATATAATTGGACACACACAGCATAATATTTTATACATGTATGTCATACACATACCAATACTACGTGCGAACAGTGGCTTTGTACTGACAGACGTTCATTGATATAATAATATTATTTGTATTAATACCTATTATCTATACTCTATTATCCGATTCTTGGCTGGATGGCACTGGATTTCTGGATCACTAAATTGTAGTGTCGTGGCTGAGTCCTAGGGGAAAACACCGGAAACGATATTCCGGGAAGCGCAGTTTATGTGTGCAAACATAGGAAGTACGTTCGATTTCTCAAACACAATATTATACTTAAATATTATAATAATGATAATATTTTATTCATCCCACGTTGATGTAACGTAAATCGTAGGTAACCGCTTGCGTTCTTATACATTCTTTAAAAATAAATTATTTTATAATAATACATATTATTGTTTTAAAGATTTAGTTATCTATGTATATTTAATTTCACAAATTGTTTCAGCCGTAAATATTAGAATAAATGTTTAAAAGTTCCTTACAGATCACTAGCAAATTTTGTATTTTTAAATATTTTGTTCATCATTATACAAATGATACGTACAAAATATTAGATAATAAGTCAATTGGACAGGAATAACTGAATATGTATACATATATATTTTAAAGAAAAGGTAATATTTGTTGTAGTTAGATATATATCATACATAATAAATACGATCGATTACACACGTCATATGTAAAAACAAATTGTTTCATAGTAATATGACTTATACGAGGTTAAAGAATCTATAACGGGTTTTGCAGGAAAACATGGTTTTATTATTATTTCCAGCGGTTTTTGAGGTTTGATAGAAATTGTACTTTTAAAAGCCAAAATACATATACTTAAAATTATAAAATTATATTTGTCGGATATTTTGTGTTAATAGTAATTTGGAATTATATATGGGTTTAGGCACCCGTGAGCTAGAGAAATCGGTATTACAGTGAATAGTGTTGAAGAAATGCTATAATAAAGATTAACTCTATATATAACCACGGAAGAAGACGTTGGTATACATATAGAAGAACAAATTAGAAATTATTATAACAGCCGTAAACGCGTCGTAAATAACGTTTTCGCATAATATAATGAATATTTAATAACTTATATTCATATATAATTATACGAGGAATTATGATGCGCGTGTCCTAGGTCAACACTAGCAAGTCCGCAGTGTAATAAACGGACCATAAAAACGATTACGTGTACAACTATACAAGTTTATAATATTATTGTAATTTTATGAAGAATTTCCATCGGCGCAAGTCGTTGGGAAAAAATTATTGTTTAATATAGGTAATATACAATTGTATTATTTTGCGTATGAGATGAGTCTTTTAACGGAAATTAAACACCCATAGACCTTATTTTGTCTTTATTTTTATTTTTTATCCTTCATATTTGTTGACGAATATAATAATCGTCATTTGATTTTTTTAAAAGCAACCTGAAGAAGAATATTTTTGTAAGAATGTTGAATTTTATAGTTGATTTATGTAGGTAAATGCAGAATTTATAAATATTTTTCGTTTAGTTAAGAAATGAAATGACAAGGAAAATCTATAGGTACCGGACGTACCTTTCGAAATTTGTGTTCACTTTTTTTGATCACCTAAACTTAAGTTACTTGTTGTTTAAATTTAAAATTTTTTTAGAGGTTATAAATCAGTAAGTATAAGCATAAAGATGAAACGAAAAATGGTAATATTAAAATATAAAACTTTTATTTTCTAAAAACAAATCTCTTGGTATAGAGAAAAGTAAAGACTAAAGGTTGTCAGATGTTATAAAAAACGACCTGCATGTTCACCTCGTTTTCATTTTCAATTATGTAGTTATTCAAAATCTATTCTTTAAAATTGTGAGTGAGTATATAATGCTTAGAGAATTACTCTGTATGTATGCACGGACACGGCTAATGCTTAATCCATACTTACCTATGGTTTAGGCTTCAGCCGCGCGTTGCCTTTTATACATAGTAGGTGTAAGACTATAATATACATAACATTGATTTCCGGCCGGACGTGCACATCAAAACGCAGTCAGATAGCTGATACGCGGCGTTTATACGGTATTATAATTGCCATTTACTGCAGTCTTAACGCAGAAAAGAAAAAAGTTCGATTATGATTACTAATGTGATGGTTCTGTCTCCGCTCGGACAATTGTTTAGTCCGGATCTTCTTGCCTCCGCTCCGCCACCCAGTCTCAACCGTTTTACGTTATAATATTATAATATCTATCATTGTTCTCAAGTCCGGCGGCGGTGAATTTCGTCAATTCCGAGAGAGCGGCGACGACGGCGAAAAGCGAAACGAAACTATAACATCCGAACAAACCAGTCCAACGAAAAATATTACGTAAAACCATTTAAACGGCACGAGTGAGTGCGCTCGGCGGCAACGCTTTAGGACAATAAAATATACCTAAGTATATCACATATTCACACGTTTATCATGTTTATTATGCACATTACACATACGCGTAAACTAAATAAAATATAAAATCTTGAATTTTGTGATACGTATATAATAAAATCATGAGTTCGGTGTTTCGGTCTAATGCCATCGCTATCGAAAGGGATTGGGATAATTTTGGTTGTTTTCAGGAAAAACGACGAAAGCGTAAACTTTCTCCATCGATACCAGCATGGCGTCCGGTGGGTTTGTCTGTCGTCTATATTTTCGTTTACAAATAGACAGACAAACGGACACACACACACACACACACACACACACACACACATACAAATAATATACTGCGTATTATAAAGATTTTATTTTTTACGTAATTATCGAAATCGCGCATTGTACGTGTGTGTTAACGTAAATCGTATACATCTTATTATATCGATATGATATATATTATTATTTATTACTCATATTGGAACACATTGTACACCTATTTAAAGGACGAAAATCGTTCAATTCTGGTCACGGAAGATTTCACTTTCGTGTGACGACGCACCACAGCAGTACCATGCTGCCAATAATATTATGTGTGATCCGAGCGACCAGTGGTTTGTACTGTTTGTAGTCGTTATTATGTCCACGTGAGACGCGCGTATTAGACATTTCAAATGTTGACATGTATATATTGGTTACATGATGTGCATTTTCCGTGTGACATGCGATAATAAATATTATGCGATTGTGTGTATTTAATAATATTATATAACCTATATAATATGACTTAAAAATAGTGCTTGGGTAGTCCAGATACCAGATAGAATTTTTACTGTCTACTCTTTGGACCTTTTTTTTTTACTTACACACGACTTTATACATATATAGCATAATAGATATTAAGTGTTGATATAAGTAAAATAATAATTTTGTTATGTATTTCTACGTTGTGTAGTATATCAAACTAATCGTTGATGTTCGATTTGGATTAAATATATATCAGTTATAAATTATAATACATTTTAATATTTTATCACACCTTTGGTATTTGATATGGAAATGTGAATACAGAGTCTGTAGTACAGACTAATAATTAATGTAGTAGAATCATAATGACATAATTTTGTAAACTTGTAAAATGATATTAAGGATAATTTTAATCAATACAAATATGTTTAATCTGATGTGGTTGATATGTGTTCTTGTTGTTAACATCAACAACGGTAAGTAGTTACAAAAACTGTTACCATCTCCGACCAACTATTATAGTTGGATTAGAACTTAAGTTTCAATTTGAATAATTGTATTAATTATTACTTTCTTGCCGATGATAATGTCTGCGCAAGCTTATAAATTAAGTACTTCCTATGATCGGTGGTCGTTAATTAATTAAAAACAAAATGAAACAAAAAAAAACGTATTTTATTTATATTTTATACACGGAGTTTACTTGAGATAATTTAAAATATACGTATTGTATTTCTAAATATTTTATTGAATTTTAAAAACACGAGACCTGACTAAAATAATATTGTATATATTATCAACAATTTTTAAAAGAATCGTTTTCATTTATTTCAGTAGTAATATAATATTTGGTTTACACATTATATCTACTGAATGTATATATTATAAATTATAAAAAGGTTTATATTTTTGTAAAATCTATGGAGGTTCATCTTGAGAATCATAAAACTGGAGAAAGTGTTATACGCACTATGGTTATCGTGCGCACGATAATATTATTTATTTGTTTAAATGTGAACTATTATACATTTTATCGGAGTTAATGTTTTTAAATCAAATTGCAAGATTGATAATCTCAGAGCATATGTATATTGTATAGATATAAATTATTATGTCTCTGGAATGCTGAAATCCGGTAAAAATAGAATATTTTTTAAACGATGTAGCAATATAGAATAATATTAAACTCTCTTATTACAAATTTATGACTTTGGATGACTTTCTATGTATATATATATATATATATGATGTGTAGAAAATAGAAATGTATAATAATGTATTAATGACACGGATTAAGTCACTTTATTAAAGTACTTCATTTTTTTTTTCTTTTTGTGAACTGTTCATTTAAAATATTACTCGTTTTATAATAATTATATATAATTAATTTGAATTCCAAACTCGAAACATGACACAAACGTAAATACCTACTTAATATTATTTCCATCGTTTGGTTTAGGCTATAAGTGTATTTTTTTAATTGTTGGATAGTATTTTAAAATTTAATATTGAATATAAATGAGTTAAACTTTCTACTTAATTTCTGTCAAAATAAATCTCTCTTGAATAGAAACAATATTTAACAATCCAAAGTCGTTTATTGCGGATATGCTCTAGGCTACGATTCAATAATTAAAACATTAAAATATCGTAGTTTTTATTATTGTGGTTTTATAGAGCTGTCTAATTTATTGATTTGTTTGTATTTATTCTGTAGAAAAGAAATCATCGTTTTTATTTCACAATACAGAGACATAAAAAAACATATTTTAAAATTATATTGATAATAATTTTTATATTTTGGGGATTGTTATCTATTTGTCAACTTGCGTCTTGTTGTGATGTAAAATAAAGGTATACGAGTAATTAGGCAAATATATAATATTTTTAAACATATTAAAGTTAAATTAATATTTTTTTTTATAGACATTTTTTTAATATCTAAACAAAACCACTTTTAAGCTCAATCATACTAAACTTGGTTTTTTTCAATGCTACCAGTAAGTATTATTTATGTCAAATGGCAACTTTACTTATTGCAACAAATATGGTAGATAAGTATACATGTGCGAGCATTTAGAATACAACAAAGCTATGATTTATATTATACAGAAAACAGAGTTCTAAATAAACATTTAAAATTAAAGGATGATAGTAAAAGTGGTAGTGTGGCCTAGGATTAATTATTATTTGCAACTCTGAGCATACGTTACAAAGTATGATTATTTGTCCATAAGAATTATATGTCAAATGTAAAGCCAAAGTGTCTCTAATGTGAGAATTCCTACCATGTAATTATTCATTCTTAGTGTTTTTTATCTTCCCATAATTATTACTTATTGTACACATATAATGTATAGATATAAATATGTAATATATTTAAAATTTTAAAATGAAGGCATAATGTTTTTTTTTTTTTTTAATAAATGAAAAATAATTTTATGGTTCATTACGTAGAATAGAAGAATGAGAAGGTACTCTAAAAGATGTGGTGCAAAATTTCCAAACTATAATTTCATATTCTAGAAGGGAACGAACTAGAGAAAAGTGTAAGGTAATAGAGCCATCTAATAGACTTAAATAGTTTAATGTTACAAATGATGAACCCCAAAATTTGAAGTTCTCTATTTATTTATCACTATATAAATGTCAGGACTAAAACAGAGATTATACGAGTAGTTAAATTAAACAATTTGAGTATAGGTAATACGTTATAGTTTAAGACCATTAAGAAAGTAAGAGGGTAAAATGGGATATTATACAGACCAGCAGAA
Source organism: Rhopalosiphum nymphaeae (assembly GCA_036289425.1). Taxonomy (NCBI): domain Eukaryota; kingdom Metazoa; phylum Arthropoda; class Insecta; order Hemiptera; family Aphididae; genus Rhopalosiphum; species Rhopalosiphum nymphaeae. The sequence continues at coordinate 14,835,880 of JAZAQC010000016.1, read as the reverse complement.
GAAAATAACGTTACTTTTTTTTAAATTAAAAAAAAATATATTCCAATAACCAGTAAAGATATTTGATGGATCTTAGTAAGTGTGATTTTACTGGTATACATTCAAAATCGTTTTCAAAATGTGATAATTTTTCCATTTAATAATACGTATAATAGAGACGAGTGTTAAAAATAAATAAATCACGTTCTAAATTTTGTTTGTTAAATTAAAATATTTTTATTTAAATTATATTGGTTATACTTTTCAATAAGTCGGTTGCAGAAATAATAATGAATAAATAAATATATATATATATATATATATATTAATAGTATTTCGAAACGCAGATAATTTGAATTATTTATGGGTTACCTATAATATTGCATTTTAGATTAAAATAAACTCATAAATTCGTTCGAGTTCAAATTACAAATAATTTATTTTAATTACTTCACATAGTTTTTGATGTGAATTATGAATACTAAATTAAGTAATTAATTTAACTTTTACCTTTTGTTTCTATATTGTATTAATGAGATATTAATAGTTCTTAGTGAAAGTCCAAGACCATAAATACAATAAAATTGCACCACTACAAATCGTAATTCAATACGTGGTGGAAAAATATGCATATCTATATCAATTTTCAAATAATGATTTAATATTTAATCAAAACTGTTAATTATTATTCGTAATGTATTTTTATAATTAATAGCGTAGGTAACCGCACATTCACGTGCGTCATAGGCAAGTTAAAAACGATGTTGTTAGATAAGTTGCCTAAACAAATTATATCCAGGCGGTTAACATGGCTACATAATATTATTTTTTGATAAATTTATTAGCATCGCGCTACGAAATTGATTCGTGTATCGTGTAGTTACCAGTATAAGTAGTTTATTGTAAGCACTACATGTATACAGTTCGCTAGTTAATTAATACATACCTAATATGACATACGCATTAATATTAGGAAAGAAGTATTCGATGGTTTTTTATAGACGATGGACAAACTATAATTATTTTAATTAAGATTTATGAAATCATGTTTGTTGTGTGTCTATAACATAATATTATAATTGTAATCTGCTTATTAACGTATATTATGTAGACAGCGATCATCATTAATGCCGAAAGTAATGACATGTATAGTATACCTTCTAATGACTATTTCTATAATATACAGTTAAGATTTACGTCAAATAAGCGACAAATGTAGAAAGATACTTAATCTCTCGAATCATTTTAGCGATTCAAAATTAGAATTTACACATATTATATGACATAATATTATATGTGATTCACTAGGGAGAATTACGTTAACATAATATGAAATTAAATTATTAAAACTATTTTTAATGTATTAATGTATACGTAATGTTATTTGTTTTAGAAACAAATAAGATATAACAAAATACATTTTTAATGGTTTTTTTTCTACTTGAAAATAAACAATTTAGTATGTGTTTGCGTGGATTTAATTTGTTCACTGTGATAGGAAATACGTGAGTAATTTTCGTCGAGAATATAGCTGATCACGTTTAATTATGAATAATACATATTACATTAATATACAATATAATTATATATAACAAGTTCTCGGTATATCACATGTTACACTGACGCCTGTAATATTTTAAGACACTGACTTGAAAAGTTAATCTATTTCGATTTCAATTAAATATAGTGCTATAGTGGGAACATTTAATTAAAATGTTACGGTTTTGTTATAAATCGCCGAATACTTAAATAATAAATCATGATAATAGTATATATATATATATATATATATATATATATATATATATATATATATATATATATATATATATATATATATTATAAAGATATATTATATATATTATATGTACTATATATTTTATTTTTTACAAACGATCTATTACGCAATGGGCTGGTAATAATTAACAATCAATTTTTAAAGCATTTTAAATATGCAGTGGTACCTATAATATCACGAAACAGTTTAATTATTTTCGGTAGGAGAAAATAAAGAGCAAATGAATTTTATTGTGTTTATAAATTATATAAATGCAAGAAGTCGTGAAATGGAATGTAGATGGTTCTTTGAACTATATAGTAGGTAGGTAGTCGTTATTTTAATCAAACGAATAGCTATACCTGCAACCATTCATGTTCTTTTATCGAGAACCAATTCATTGGGTTATAATTTTTACCAAAAATTTTCCTTTCTCTTTTACTGCATTGATGAAAATATAAAGTACAATTTTGTAATTCTATACATTTCTGAATCTACGATATCCATAGTTGATTATTTTGACCCAAATTATATTATTGTGTACATAAATGTATGTCGGCTTTAGACGTAAGACGATTTATATTTAAATATAAACTAAAACAATACCTAACAATACATTTAATATTTTTACTTTTTAGTAACCTTAGTAGTAAGCAACTATAATAATATGATATAAAAGAAAATGTTATAAGAATCATCGCGTAATATATCCTATTACCATTATAATACTTATCAGAATTCCATTTTAAACCTCACCCAATTATGTAACTAACAACTATGTGTTATATTGATAAAATCTTTTAACACCTACAATATCGACCTAGTTGTAATCGTTTATTTGAAAAATGAAAAAATTATTGATATTATCAGCATATATTGTGTATAGTAGTTAATAGTTGATATATACGTATAACCTGTTACTATATTTCTTTGTCCGTAATTTTTGTTCATTTTATAAAAATGTTTAATTTTGTAATACTTTCAAGTTTTAACAAGATTTTTAATCATTCATACGGTGTATCTATTAGAATTATTTTAGAAATTAAAATCACATTGAATTATATATTGCAAAACGTATGCATAATTATATGGTATTTGATTATTAAAAATTCCTTTTATAGTCAATAAAATATAATGTAATATAATAACCTTAATCTGTATACAGATAGGTATCTAAAATGATAATATCGTTAATTCAATAACTCTAAATGTTGAAACTTGATTAAAAAGTGCTATAATATTATTATCAAATCGTATTTAAAATAAATATACGACTCATCATCTCTACTTATATTACTATGCAAAATATATAACATTAAAATCATAAATAAAATATAAAATTCTTAGGTATATACTTAATGTTGAACTTTGTTATTCTATGTAGGTACTTAATAATAGTTCATTGATAAAAAAACATAAACTAAAATGACATCATATTTTCCATCTCAGTTTCATTACCTAAAAAAATAATATGCAGCTACCGAGGTCGTTTCTTATTTCCTTTAGAACTTATCCAAACTCGACGATTCTATTGAATAACAATATATAATATGACATTATATTATTATAAGTATATGACGTGTAAGTGTGAGCGCATTCAGTAGCTGAGCAATATCTACTTTCATAATCTCATTTAAAGCCCTTGTAGACTTTCTACGTGTATTGTTTAAATAACTGTTTAAATTTAACAAACAATTTACCTATGTGATTTGAATAATTATTAAAATATATGTTATCGTTTGATATCATTATGTAATATTGCTCGCCGTTTTTTTTTTAAATGTATTTTATCTGATATAATTATCAAATAACATTTGCTCAATGACTGAACATTGCACATTAAGTTTATATATATACTATATACTATATAATGGTGAACATTTTTATAGTTCGACTTAAAGGGATACACATTTCAAAATTGGTTTACGTATATGGTAGATATATATAGAGAGAGAGGTAATCTGTAATCATACAACAAACCGTAGATAATACAATAAATAACTATAAAAGATTTGAAAAAACTATCATTTCCATTAATAGAAATAATAGATGTTTCATATAGCAATATCCATAATTTTTTTTTGTGAAAAAAATAAGAATGGCATTTGAAAAACTTATATGCTGTACTTATTGCAGTTAATACTGTTATTAGAAAAATTGCACAGAGTGTATTGAAAAAAATAATGCAAAAATTGTGATTTTTTCAAATAAGTCACATTTTCTTTATAACTGATTGAATAATAAAAAAATCAAACCAGACGTATTTCCCATGGTACTTTTATAGATATTGTATAAACACTACGGTAATACGGTATTAGTTTTTAATTATAAATTCTCGTATTTTAGATATAGGTGATAACTATTGCGTTATTGTTTTTTTTTCAGGCTTGTCACAATTGGTAGTTGGGTTTCAACTTCGAGAATTTCAAGAGAACATACTTTTATTTCCCAACAATTAATGATACTGTTGCCTTCAGAAGTCTACATGTAAACTTTAGTCATCTGCACAGGTGTTTATTCTGTGTAATCGCGAGCATTTCAAACTAATCATGGGGTATAGAGTGTATAATAGTGTATAATAAATAATATACTCGTTTGCGTGTGATAGAAAATAGCCGTTAAAGTCATTGAAACGTATTTTTTTATATTCATTGTATACTTGTATTTACGCTTGATATAATAAATATCACATGTTATATAATATATATAAAATTTAAATTGAATTAATGCGCATATACGATTATCTGGTATATATAATACGTATACTACTTATAGATATTTTACGTGACCTTGTTACAGAAATATCAGAATTATTAACTGTAATGGAGTTCATTAACAAAATTTTCATATTATGTAAACAACAACCTGAATGTGTTACAGTAGTCAGTTAGATTAAGTTCCTTAAGTCAGTTAATCAGTACTAAATAGTAAGCTATATTAGTTTACACAAAAGTCACAAGTTACAAGATTTGTATCAAAGATTTGTTTTTACTTCTTAACATAGATTTTCTAAATAGGTTTGCTTTCGATTTTTTATGATTATTATGGAAAGTGAGCCAAGGGCAAAAATCATATTTTCTATCTCCATCACCACGAAATAGTATCGGAGGAAGAAAAATATTATTATCATTAAAAAAAAAAAAACAATAAGACGTGGGCTCTTTATGCATTTCTTAATTTTATTAAACCATTTCTCACACACTTCTTGTGGGAAAAATATTTGGCCCTGATTTATTTTTTTTTACAGTACCTAGCCATTATAGTTTTGTTGTAATATTAATTAAAAAAAATATACGACTAAATTTTTCACATATGTGTATCGGGTTACTTGAAAAAAAATGTTGAAACTCGATTAACCAGCGTTGTTACAATAATGTGTTTGCATGAAATCAATTAAAATATTTATTATCTAATATTATTTCTGTAATAATTTATATGTTTAATTCAATTTGAACGATTTTATAAACATTTAATTTTTTCAGAGTAAATTTATAAAAAGAACAATTAAGTGATTGAGAAATATTTTAGATAATCTTACACTCAAAAAATGCTTAATATCCTAATCATATTTCTTTTTATATATTAATAATATACTGGAGAAAGTTTATATTTATTGTTAATTAAAGGTGAAGTAAAAAAATTGGAAAAGTTATAGAACCAAGGTAATTATAATTGTTGTACCGAAACTCATCGTAACACGCATTTTCTAAACTTACAAATGGTTTATAAACGTACTTATTAAAATAATTTTTTCATTTTAAATTTAAAAGTATTTATGAGCCAGCTATATTTATTATTTATGCTGTACATTTTTTTTTCAATCAACTTTCTAGTTATTGAATATACTTTACAATTTAACATAATAAATACATTTTATCGTAACTAGGTCATAAATGTTATACATTTACACTACATAATACTAACCCTTGGCTTTAAATTCTAATACATTTTTTAGCGTGGTTTTATAATGAATGAGAATAAGTTAAGTAAAAATAACACATTAAATAAGCATGTTAGTAAAAGCAGGTAGTAAAAAAAAGTATTTAAAAACTGTATTTTAGTGTTAAATGATTTAAAACCCCTAAAATGCTCTAAAAATGACTTTAACATTGAAAATTTCTTATTTTGATTCAAAAATACATCAAATGCATATGGTGTACATTGGTGTTAGAAGAGCATTGTGAAGTTAGCTTTATAAAACAATGTAACGGGAATCGAAATCCTAGTCCTAAATATTATAAATTTTACCGATAAATCGAAATGCACGCGTTTGCGTTAACTATTATGTTTGATATATTGAATATTGAAATATTAATAATATGCACGATATTATTATAGTATAAAATTTTGTTAGAAAGATAGGATTTTTTTAAGAGTATTTCAATAGCTTTCAGGGTAGTTATGTGTACAAGATAAGACTAAAAACGTATATAAATATATATTCGTATATATTTTATAGGATGTAGATGATACATATATTGGAGGCCACATAGCTATTTAAATTTATTTCGATAAACTTCGCACCACGAGCACGTGTGAATTAGGGCACCACCATCACACATACATACACATATGCACATTGCGTTTTTTGCGCGTTCGGCTAGATCGTCTACTGCAATATCTTATGCGTAATTGTATGTAAATATGATGACGTGACATTGCATAGGTTAGGTTAGGTTATATTACATATATAGATTAAAGAGTATATTTAAGTGTAAGTAAAATGTTTGTATATGATATACATATATATTTCATATATATACATAAAATATTGATTGATTGATTTTGTAAGAGATTTTTGGACTAAGGTGTTTTAATAACAAAACTTACAGTCAAATATATTCTTAGGTAATTGTTTGCGTCTTTAAGCTGAATTTATCTCACTATAAGAAAAACACATGATATAATGTTGACTGTTATGTACGCAAGCGTACATAGACCTTATGGTTTTAATTATAGCTATTTACTGTTAAAAATAAAACTGATTTTTTGAATTTAGAAATAATAATTTCGATAAGTGTTATACGAAAATTAATTTGGGATTAAATTAAATTATTTAATAATAAGAAATAAGAACATTAGGAAGCTGACGAAATGTGTTAATATAACGAAAAAAAACGAATCGTTGATTTATAGTTGGCGAGGTGAGTGGGGTCTTCGGTCGAAATAATAAAATTCAATCTTATTATCATTATTATTCTTATAGTCATAGATCGTGCAGTCCTCGCACACCGCTCCGAGTTATAACAATAATCGTTACACCGTGTCTGTCAGATCGACGGCGTTGGCGAGTGCCAGCATGACATCGTGCACACTCCGTTTGTAAGAAAATAAAATTAACAAAATAGCACATGAATAACATATTATGCGTGTGTACGCGTACAGTAATAGTGTATAATGCAAAAATGAAACTATTTAAAAATTAAAAAACTGACGTATATATACGGAGTAATAGGTATTCTATATATAAATACGTATATGATGGTTATATATGATGGCTGGATAAAAGACATAAGATATAATACCCATGTTGTTAGCGTTTATAGAAGGGAAACATTTTAACACCAATAACAATAATAATAGTTTAGTGATAATAATAACAGCACAGTGAAATAATAATAATATAATGAGTTGTAAATTCGCACTCAAAATTGCGCAACGGCAATGCGGAACAGCGACAATCGCACCAATTACATAATGATCGGGTACATAAAATATTTTGTAATTACCGTGTGTTCTCGGATATAATATATATATAGTATACAATGCTGAAATGTGCAGGTATCTATTAATAAATATAAGTGTGCTCGGTGGTAGTGTTTCGTGATCTCGAGATACCATACGCCCGTGCAGCCACCGTGGCCACCGCCGTCGACGCCTCGAGAGTATATAACAATATGAGAGTCGGTAAAGGTACAATAATATCTTCGGCCGCGATCGGTCACGCGGAAAATGTATTATAAATCAATAGGTTGCGAGTACGTAGGGCTTAAAATTATGAGCATACTATAACACGTTTATAATAATATATTATTTAGTGGAATTTATTAGTCAAAGTATCGAATAATTAATATTTTATTTTTGAATTTAATTTCGATTTTATTTTGAGAATAATATTATTTTACGAAGAGTTGAAGATATACAGCGAGTTGTGTATATGACTGTAAACTGAAGTATCAGAAACAGTGACACTGATGATATTATGTTCTATATTGACTATTGGAATACAAACGATAACGACTACAACGAATATGAATGAATAGTACAATCGACTATCTGTATACAGTTGGAATTCATTTCTCGCTAGTAAAATTCACGCGTAACGTTGTAATACATTTGTTCGTTCTTCGTATTGTCATAAACGATGAGAAAATTATATATTTACATATATTTATTTACACTGCTTAGTACCATTAATATGATTTTTGTTTGTGGTTGCCAAAAGCTTTTCATTGTGGACTATATAGTTTAGAAATAATTGTAAAAATAAAATAGGTAGTTTAGCAATAATAACCCAGTAAAATGATAATAATTTTTCTAAAATGTTTTGTTACGGACTAGGTCAAGAAAAAATTTTGAAAATTATGATATAAATTCACATAAACATAAATAAAAAATTAGTAACTGTACTAATATAGTAATATTTTAATATAATATTTACAAATATCCTCAGGGTGGGCCGGATGAAGCGAGTCACACGGGTGCTTAAAAATATGCATTCTGTGCTGTATAGTAAAAATATAATATATAATAAATCACAGGTAATAATTATGAATTACGGTACTATATACATCATAAGATATTAAAGTGCTTGTGTTTAACACGTATAGTTAACAGTAAAAATTATTGCTTTAAGGCTTGGTAGTCACTAAGCTATCATACAATAAGATCGACATAATTTAAATTATTACAATTTTACACATATGTTATTTATAAACAACATAATTATGTTAACACTTCATGCATTATTAATATTAACATATAATTACGTCGTAGACAATTTAAATTAAAAGTGTATTGATCACGTGGTAATAAATATATACGCGACACCAGGCCCCTAAAATCTAATTCGTTTTTGAATGATTAATTTACGGTATAGGTATCTACATTATAAATTTAAATTTATTTTGCTGATCATAAGTAACCTCCCATATTTTAAGTTAACACTCGTATCTAACTTTATATTCATAAATGTTGTCTTAATAATTACATCATTTATAAGTTAATGGAAAGATTACCAATTATTTTTGGGTTGTTTGAAACATTTTAGTAGGTAATACTGTTATACACAATGTGTATCACACATATTATAGTAGTACCAACGCCCGAAGAATTAAACATTATAGTTTTCATCGTGCCACACAATAAACCAAAATTACGCACTTATAGTAAGTCATACGTTAATTTATCTAGCCTGTTTGATAAATGTGTGTTAATAAAAATTTTTTTTATGAAAAATATAAAATAAAAAACGGATTGATAAATGTGTATTAGCAATTTTATCACGGTTGACTGATGCACAATTAGTTTTAAGTTTAGTACCTTATAATTACGTATAAAAAATGACTTATATCTACACCATTGCAGGTGAATTTAAATTGTCAATTTATATAGTATACAATACTACAAGTTTTTACAATGAGGTCCACTGTTTCTCCGAGAGTATCGAGCATATTATATTATAGCAGAAAAATAGTTTTGGTCCAAATATCTTCCATGAACATAACATATGGCAAAAGGTAGGTTTTGACCTATAACCACGTCTCATTTAAGATACGTATCTCGTTATTATTTATTTTGTTTAACTGTTGGGTGTAAACACGATTGTTCACACCCATATTCGAATACGCATTTATGTGACTGTCTCATGAATTCAATTCAATAACTAGGATTCGATGGTTGTTATATTTTTGTTTAAATTGGAGTCAATTGAACAAAAATGTATACAACTACACAAGTAATTTATTAATACCATGAATAATATTTAATTAAATTGTTCTGGTGCAGGCGCTAATGAGTGCCATGGATATACTAGTATATTATGTATACACAGACAAAGTAACGTTGAAATATATTTTACCGGGGAATGTTTGATTACGACAAAATAAACATAATTTTTTTTCATTTTCAAATATCGATTGCGGTCAATACCTACAAAGTATAGGTAGGAAATACAATTTTAATTTGTTATTAAAACTAAATAAACCCTATTGAATATTATGGATTTTTAAATAAATGTTAATATAGTGGATTTATACACAACGAACATTATGATTTATGACGTACGCGAAAAACAAAATTAAATTTAATATAAATTATGTATTTTATTTATACCGTATTATTCTAAGAATTAATGTAGGTTTGGAATTCGAACTCGATCGAAATAAATAAGTTAGGGACAAAATTATAATGTTATATGAATTCTGGTCTCTATTTGAAGTGTTTATATATTATGTAGATAAAGGTGTCAGATGTACATTTTTAATTTTACAATTTTACAGTTTAGAATTAAAACGATTGTTAAAAATATCTGTCATATCTATGGTAAAATAAAACATGTACTGAAATTATTCTTTTACTATTTAGTAATAATAAGGTGGTAACACTAGGCACTAGGTATACCTACTACTTACCTATATAATATTTTAAAGACGTAATTATATATTATGCAGTATGAAAATGTACATGTACTGGTTGCGTTCGCTTAGCCGTTGTCGATTCACGCGCGAGTTAAATCTTGTGACCGAACCGCATATTATAATATAATGTATTGTCATGTCAATTTTGTAAGTATAAATTGCGTTAATGTAAAAACAACGGCAACAAAATGCGAAAAGCCATAGAATTATATATTGTAATACAGACCACAGGTGTGCAATTAGTGCATTGGCTGTGAGCACGATGTGTATTTAAAATGTGTGTAGTGTGTTACAACGAGACCACGTGTTGTATAGGAACATATATAAATATATATATTTATTCACGTTGACTTGCGTGGCGGTGAGTTGGTTATTTGGAATGCGTGTATTTAAGTTCGAATGACAAAAAAAAATAAAATTAAAAAAAAAAAATAATAATAAAATAATTCCGTAGAGGTACCTGCCATATTAAGTCGCCTATTAAATCGATTTTATCACCAAAGCCTATATAGGTAGGTAATATAAACTAGAACGTAAAAAGTATAGCGATCTCGGTGCTCATTGACGAGATAAAGTAAAACAATAAAAAACAAACTATATACGTGTGTTTACGCCTCGTTGTATCATACTTGGATACAGACACGCACATTTATAGTTTGTCCATGCGCATATATATTGTACACTTATGTATGTGTAAATTGTGTATATCAATTAATTTTGATGACCATTAACTTCTTCCCCAGGCCACTAACGCTGTTGCTAAAGGCACAACAACGTAATTGCTGTCGATGCACTCGCGTGTGCGCACTCCTACATAATATACAGACTCTGGGGGCCTATATATATATAATTATAATAATGGTTGTAATTATTGTTTAATCTTGGAACTGTTTTCGTTTTACTTTTTCCCTCAGAATTTTTATGGATTCCACACGTGTTATCGTGTCTTTTTGAGGGCTCTATACTTTATATTGTGGGCACGGTCCAGCGATCATGCGACTCATAAATGAATATCGGTCAAGAGCTATTGACCACATAAAATAAAAACTGATGCATTTCAAATAATACATTTGAATTATTTTGCATAGAAAATAGCTGAATGTTTGATTATTTAATTTGGTTTATTTCAACAAGTGTGCAATGATTTCATTTTATCATAATGAATTCTATATGTGTACAGTGTTAAAAATTAGAACCTAATTCATTAATTATTGCTTTTATATTGTTATAATTATCATGAAATTGAAATTATGTTACTGCATACCTATTATAGTATATTACATTTTACAAATGTATGATATACTATACATTATTAGTAATAACGTGCAATTATTAGTTAAACTTTGACGTATATCTTAGTTCATTTCAAGTTTGATTATCCACTCCTGAGATAATTCCAAAATATTAAGAATTACGAAAAAAAAATTGTTTAATCTATTTTTATTACAATTATATTGGTTATATTTAAAAAAAGTACTTACTTATATTTTTATGTACTTAATGTAAATTTAAAATACTAAATTATGTTAATACAATATTTTAAATCAGTACGAGTCTATAAAACAAATTAACAATAAATATTATATATTTTATATAAAGAAGTAACAATATGATATTTTTACCAGTGTTATATTTATGATAAATATACTAATGATTTTCAAACTTAATAAATATAATAATACCAAATATAAATCCTAAGCGTAGTGCAATACTATGTAAAATAAATATGGCTTATTACTAGCTTATTATTAAAAATTATTTTATAATTACTAATATTTTGAAGCAAAAACAATGTATGGGGGGATATTATAAATTGCCTAACTTATCATTTTCTTAATTAATTTATGAAAAAGAAAAAAAAACAATTTTAGAAAGAAATGGAAATTGTCTCCTCGTCGTAGTGTTCTTCAGATATTATAAATGATTCTCAAAAATGTAAAACAATTTTAATCCAGCAGGTAGCAATTAACTATCAACACAAAATAACTATAATTGATTAGAATTGGATCCAAATCTTAACATAACATTTTTAATATATTTAAAAACTGGCATTCTAATAGTTACATAATATTAGCACTTATTCCTATTCATTTCATCTTCAGTTGCGAAGCTAATAACCAACAATGTCTGCAGAACGAATACGGTTGACAATTATTATCGATATACGTGTATTTTATTTAACATGTATTATAATCTACAAAATAAAAAAATAATAACATTAAACGCAAGATTTATTTTCATTTATCTTACATAATTACATGTACGAACATAATATAATATATAATATATAAGTTAACACACACTGACGTTTGTTTTGAAAACATTGCACCCCGTCGAACGTTTGTGGAGAAATACAACGGGTTTTCTATACTTCAAAACAACGATAAAAGTATTTGGTACATACTTATACATATATATATTATAACGTCTAGCTAAAGCTTGTTTCCACGCGTTACCGTTGCAGGCCGTTTTTCGGCGTCGTACGTGACTCCGTATGGTTATTACCATGATTATTATCATCATCGTGTAGTATATCATTTTGTCCAACGCGTATAATGTATAATAATAAAACAAGGCATGTACGTACGCATATTATAATATAACCAGCACCGGAATAATATATGCAACACCCCCTTTGACGCAACGAGCAGCGGCGGCGCGCCAATAACGTGTACCGGCACGCGTTTCGTCCGTTTCACCGCTCGATATAATTGCATTACACATATTATACTTCAATTATACGCTGTGAACTTGGCCTTGGCGTACGACTGGCGAACGACTAAAAAGAAACCAATATCGTAAATCTCACAGAACTATTGTAATATCGTGTGCCCATATCGAAGTATACGAGAGCACCGAGCTATTACAGGTAGGTTACCAAATATAACATTTCACCGATCGATTTTTCGTCCCACGGCCCGTCAAAATTATGGTAATAATAGTAGTAATAACGAAACCATTGGCATGTTACATATACCCAATGACTTTATAATATTGGTAGGCACCGAAACAATAATAATACGAGAATTACGTTTGAACTTGCGGGCGCGAGTGTACGCGTCGATCGTTATTATTTTGACGTCCGGAAGGTCAATGGAAAAATTCCCGATATAGATGAAACAGTTTCAATTTCGAAACGTCCGCGATCGTACGGGCACGCGAGTACGGATCTATTATATTACATGCGTACCTATACGTGACTTGTCGTTTTCGAGGAATGTAAAACCACCACCACCGCGGCGACCGACCCAGTCATTAAATGAAACAAAAAAAAAAAAAAGAAAAAACTTCATCTGTCGTCGTCATCGTCGTAGTCGTCGATTACGAAACTATTTCACGGCTGGACAATCGCGTTTCGGATAATGCGTTATAATGATTATAATAATAATAATAATGTCATGATATTGTTATTACTGTATTTTCATATTGTCTTTCGGAAAAATCGTGTGGGAAACGACGCGTCTCCACGAGGCGATTTCCTAAGCCACACACACACATAAAAGATAGCAACGCGTCGTGGTTTGCGATATAGGCAGCACAGTATTATTGACTCCAAGGCGAACTCCGCCACCGACGTCGTCGTCTGTCGTGGTCATTATAAGAACTCCATCCACATAAATAGGTTAAATATTAATATTATTATTGTTATTATTACCGGTATAATGGGTCCCAAAGTCGCGTGCCTCGGCCCTCGTTGCGTTTTGTTTTCGTACGTATATATTTCGATTTTTTCTTCTCACAATTTTTACCGTCCGTACAATGATAGAAGGTCGTCCGTGGCACAAAAGGTTAATAACCAGTTCGCGCGAGCCTATAAATATTATATTATACGCACATCCACAATAGCGCTCGTCTGTGCGGTGTGTGTGTGTGTGTGTACCACGCATTGTACGAGCATAGGTAAATAAATAAATACATAGAAATGTATCGGTAAACACGAATGTGTTATATTTATATGTGTATACGAGCTGGCCGCGGTGAATTAGCGAGGGATTGTGTATAAATTGCGGGCGATTATATATATATATATATATATATATATATATATATATATATATATATATATATATATATATAATATATAATATATATGTACCGTGTGCAGTATAAGTATATCGCGTCAACATATTGACGCGATAATAATAAAAAATAATTGAATTAATATAAATACGCACGCAGCACACACGTTCCGGAGAGCACAATGGGACCGGCCGCCGCTCGTTTCGTACAATAATATATAACGACGAGGAGCGCCTAAAAAAATAGGCGTTTTTACTTATGTGTTATTATTATAATGTTTATATTATGGATAATATGTAACAATATCAGTGGATTTCGGAAAGCCAGCAATAACGTCATGCAATAGTCAACGGTGTAACAACTGAAAATGCAATCATACAAGAGAGAACCCGAAAAGAATAAAATATTAGCTTTTTGTCTGTGATAAATATATTTATAGTTTGGCGAGACAAACAATACAAAATTGCAGAGAATTAAATCCATTTGGCAGTGAAATTAGTACCTACACAAAAATTTACTAGTTTATGGTTTGTAAAAAATGTAATTAATTGATTATTACTGTAGTGATTATTGTAATGTAAAAGTATATATTTATACACACAATGCCACACTAACATATAATATACAAATTAATTTTTGGACTATAAAGGTCCTATAATTGTTTCAACTCTATGGAATTTTATGGGAATTAACAAAATTATATGTATAATACTTAAAAACGAAAAAAATATGTAAATAAATAGTTATATTTAAGTATGAGGAAGTTTAATTTTAATTGTAAGACGAATAAAAAATAAATAAATAGTGAAATATTTATTACGTACAAATCATACAATAAAAATATTTTATTTGTTATGTCTGTATTTTTTATTATTATTATTAATATCATTAACTTTTCGTTTTCCCCTATTTTTATCTTTTTTATTGCTTAAATGTTTATTTAAAAAAAGAAAATAATAATACATTTAATGCAATATAATGTATAAGTAATAATTTAATTTATTTTTATCATTTAACTTTATTTTAATTTATTCAACACAAGCTATTAGCCATTTAGGATATAGATAAAATTGCAAATATGTATTGATATATCTACAGTGTACTCATTTTTTTAAAACTTAAATTTATAAAAATAAGTAGTAGCTTTGTATATATAATATATATCCTGTTGTTCCAAAGTCGAACGCATGTTTGTTAAATATATTATAAATTATAAAATATTAAAATATGTATACTCGTATATATAGTGCGTAATTGATAATAATTTCAGTTTAAACTTTTTGTTACTCTAATTATTTGTTTTTCACGTTTACACAAGTACTCATATAATACAGATAAAGACGATAAGATATACCGTGTGAATTATGTCCGTTTTGATTTTTGATTTTTATTAATTGTGTCCACCTATTGTTGAACTTTCAGTCTCGTTTAATTAAAATTATAGACAATGATGTATATATAATAATGTAACTGTATTATATATAGTATTTAGATAAACAACCAAACGGAATATAATTATAATAACATATCATATTAAAATCTAGTATTTACATAAGTCATCCATATCTAATAGATGTGTATTTTTTTATGTCAAGTTACAATCACGTAAATTGTCGAAAAATCACGGGAAATTGAAATACAATTTTATAATTTAACTTTACAGTGAAGCGAAGTACAAAAATACATGACTAAAAATTATATTTTTACGGTATGCTGTACAGAATATACCTATTTAATGGTATGTAATATAATTGATTATTAAACAATATTATATTTAATAATGAAAGATACGTCATTGAATAGAATAATTAATATATAACATTCTTAGTTCTTATAATAGAACAAATAGGTCTGAGCTGTTATAATTATGAAAATAAGATAGACTTACGAGTGTAGAATCAAATGGTGAAATAACTTGATATAAACCTAATAGTATAGAAGACAAAAAAAATAGCTATATAATTTATATGTCCTCTGATAACTTGCTAATATTATTTTAAATGTTTTACCAAGTAAAAACGAATATTCAATAAATCGTACATATATATTTACTAAACTGAAGTTAACAAATAGTTACTTACATAATAAAATATGCACGCAACTGTTATATATATAACTATATAAGCTAGGTATATGTAACTATTTATATGTAGTAATAATTTACAAAAATAATATATATATTTGTTAATCATGTAGTTGGTCTATGTTACTTGTAAAACTATAGTCTATCAAGACTATACATCGTTTATCGCTTATAATAAACATGATCGGGTATAAGCTGATACGACTTGCTATCTATATACGTGAAAAAACATGACAAACGTGTGTTTTTTTTCTTTCGAAAATTGAAAACTACACAATATTTATTGATACAAGAAAAACGTGCCACTGGTAACGCACACGTGTATGTAAAAATTGAGCTTGACCTAATTGTTCACGTTATATATCCCTTCGACAATATATGTGATACACGGGAATATAATATAGTATTAGGTTTCGTATAAATGTCGTTGAAATTAAACAGCATTAAATTATATGTACAACATAACTACACAACTATAAAGGTGTCGAGCCGCCGAGGTATACAAAGTACACTGTTAAGTACATACAGCGTACAGCGTGTACACGTAACTATGGTTTTATATTTACTAAAAGTATTTTTATGAAAAAGTAAAAGTGCATAGATAATATAAATATTTACGTCCAAACTACATATGTATACATGTATGATACATAACACGCCGACGGCCGACGACGTCCGAGAGCCAAAAGTTGTGTAAAATCATATATTATTATATTATAATCGTAAGCGAAAATTGCATGTAAAATATCGATTTTATATCTATAAGACATGCGTATGATAATAAATAATAATATTATGTTTTAAACATTTTTTTATTTGGTTATAGTTTCAATGATATAATTATTATACGTATAGATTATGATAGTATGTCTCTTGCAGGGCGTTCTCTTTTCATCATCAGAGACGTTGTTAAACTTTTACGGTCAAGCTGTAGGTACCTAAAAAAAATCAATTACATCTGTCCGTCTACGTATACAATATAATAATATTTATAGCCTTATACGTTGGTAGGTAGTAATAATTTTGTGGTATAATAACATTTCTGCGTTGTGGCGGCGCGGGTTTTGGCTTCTAACACGTTCACCGGTTATATAGACCCGTTGAAATGATTAAACGATTGTGTCCGTGTGTTTTATTAAATTGATTTTTGAAATAATTGAAATATCAAAATCAGTTGCACAACAAACGTCGTCAAAATTATTACACGATGATGTGCACAATGGAATCATACTATGTACGACCACGTGCACAACCATGTACAATAATATATTAAATATAAATATTATATCGTTATTATTATACATTATTATGTTCATTGTACAATTTCAGTTTCAGTATCCATGAGATAATATAAAATACGTAATTCCTGTATGACGACGACGATTATATAAAACAATGAGCGTAGGTACTTAGTTATGTATTTTGTATGTATATATAGTATAATATTATGTCTATTAGGCCTATGTATATGAGTTGACGTATGATGGGAACTATTTCTAGTAGAAAATACATGGAACATGGTAATAAAAACCTGGTAGTCTTAGCGTGGCTCTAATGTTAGAAATTATGTTTAAGGCGCTATCATTTTTTAATTGTTTTCCTTGTTAATGATAACATACATTTTTAATTTTGTATTCCAAAATAGAATATTGAACTTATAATTAATTAGTTATATAAATACTTTACTAATCGTTTTTCGAAATTCAATTTTTATGTATCGAAATACTCTAAAAAATATTCAGTTTAGGAATATAAAATTAAAAATATATTAATAAAATATTGTAAAAAATCATATTTATTTTTAAATTTTCTTCTGTAATAATACAATATTATGTAAAAATAAACATAAATTAAATATACAAACATAATTAAAATAAATAATATTAATATTAATTTACAAAATAATAAGTGTACCTAAACACTTAAACGGATTATCGAACAATAAGTATTAGGTACCTACCTATTATATATATATATATATATATATATATATTCTAATTTTAACGTAAAGTTCACACATTCGATTACTTATGTAGGTATACATATGCAAGTATATACATCTAATCAAAATATCAAATTCATTATAAATTTATATGTAAAAAATGTAGGTATCTATTACACTTGACGTTAGTGAAATATCCTTATACTGCATTTTTTGTATGGAATCTGAAAATTACGAATATGAATACCTATTCTTCTCATTTAGATTAAAATTATATTTTTAGATAGTTTTCATTTTAAGCAAATAAAAAAATAAAAATTGAACATTATATTGTACTATAAGTTATAATAATATATTAATATATACCTATATATTATAACGATAATTTATATAATAATCTATATAGCCATATACTACCAAATGGTTTTGCAATAAAGTAATGGAGGGGCCGTAGGTGGGTTTCCTTCTGGACTGGATATCTTTGACAATTGCGTAAAAATATATGACGAAAAGTCAAATATCAGGACTAAATTTGTTTGGGAGCGACTATAATAATAATAATAATAATAATAATAATAATAAAATAGAAATGCTCGGTGGGATCGTAAATCGAAAGGAATTAATAAGTACACGGTGACGGTGCGGTCTGCAAGAAAAACTATTTAGTAATAGATTTATACTTATCCATTGAGATCGGCAATAACGGCATTTATAATGTATATATGAGCCATTCAAAATGTATAATACAATCTGTTTATATTATTGTTTACAACGGTATAGAAAAAACAACCAGCATATAAGGTTTAGCAACAATAACTCGAGGCTTGTTACTTCATATAGTTACTTATAAGTACATACAGGCACACTATAAAATCACCAGCTTTTAATTTAACTATATGTATGTAAATAAATATATAATATTAAGTATATTATAATATTTTTATTCGTATTAAGAAGAACACTTTATTAGTGTTATAAATTTCCATCAGTTAAATTAATATTCGTAGTGTAATGACTGTGTTAAGTATGTTGAACACCAATGTAATGTTAGGCACCTATAATAAATAATAAGATTATTTGTAATTAATTTATATCATTAAAATAATATTGTTCGTAAGTCATAATACTCTTTATAAGTTAATTTTAATCAACTACTTTATTTTTTTAGTAGTTCGTATCATTAATAAGTAAGTATGATACACAATAAACCGAAAAAAAATAATATTCAAATAGTTACAGAATGCAATAATTAGGTATATGAATACCATAAATGTAAATGATATACTGACATTAATATTACAGGTTAGTTGAAAATATAATATACACTTAAGTAATCATGATAATTAATCTTCGCGTCGATGAAACATAAATATCACGACTATTTTATTTCAACATAAACCACCCACGAATTTACTTAGCCCCGAGTAGCTAGATCAATAAATAATAATTTTTAAAAATCTGATTTTCAAAAGTAATTTACAGAACATAAGTAATAGGTAGGTAGTTCTAATAAACTAAAAATATGGCAACATATTATAATAACTATATAGAAATCATTTCAAATTGTAGTAATTTGTTTTTATCAAGCGTATTTTATGTACTCACCTAAATAATATTATAAGTATGGTTTCTGATTTTTCCAATTATTTGAATATACTATTATTATTATAAAAGTAGTAATATATGTCTTAGTGAATGGATATCATGTCATGTCCGTTAGAAAATATTACAAATAAAAAAAAAATGGTCAAATTATAGTGACTTTTCGAAAGAAATTTCACATTATACATGGAAATAAAAGTCTCCTATGCAGAGTTTTCTTTAAATTAATTTGGACTTATAGCATAAAATTATATGGTTGTTATAACTATACCAGATTGCCATAAAATCCAACATCGAAGTCATTTTAACGTTATCAAAATATTGTCTTTCGTAGTATTATTGCAGCATATGAAAATAATGATGAAATCATTGATCGACCATCATGATCTAAATATATCATTCAGATGGAATAAAAAAGTTTGATTACAAAAATGCAAATAAAAAATAAATTAGAGCTGCTCACCAACGTTCAACATAAATTCTAAACAACTTTTTGACAACTTGCAAGAAATTAGGTTCCTCAAACGATTGTATCTGTCAACTAAGTTGAAGTGTCTTAAATTAAGAAAAAAGGGCTACCTTATTCGTAGTATATAACCCTAAGTGTGTACTGAGTATTGTATTTATAAAGAATTAAATCGGTCGTTTAAATAAAATTGCCTTAGGGCAGTAGTTATAAAAAAAAGTTTTAGTTTATATTTATTTGATATAAATATATAATTTAAAACATTATAAAATACAAACTAAGCAATATAATTTGTTGAACAGAAACGATAAATATCGTTTTGTTTTGTAAATAGATATTACGATGTCAAACTGAGACAGGTAATGTTTGAGATGTCTACAGTCCTACAGATTTAATAATGATGGATGAATCTAATGCAATCGATCATAATGTATAATAAAAGGTTTTTCGTGAACGAACAGTCCTACATTATTGAGTAGGTTATTATGATAGTTAAAAAATAATAATAATATTGCATTTTTTCCAACTTCACGTCTATTACAAAACTAAACATTAACAAAATAAAACGATATCCAATATCCAATTAATTAAATCTGAATTTTAGTATTTAATTCTTAGTATTTTGGGTGTTTTGTCACTAAACAACCTCCTGTTTATCTTAAAAAAAGTTATATTTTATAGGGTATAATATAATATATTATATACGATAATATGTCTAATGCTATATTGTAGATATTATTGAATTAAAAATAATAAGTTAGATTTGTATAATACATATTATTAAAACGAAATCTAGTAAATATGAGGAAAAATTATATAACTATAAAAAATAAATACTGATGTATGCTTATTAGTAATAACTAATAAATAATAATTATGTACAACAAATAAATCATACGAACTAGTTTCAACCATATTATTATTATATAATTAAATATTTATTGTATACAGTTTTTATGGTAGACTCGTGGACTCGTTGTAAACATCAACACGGCGTCAAATAATATGCTAATAAATATATTGAATTTATTAATATAATAATCGAACAGATAATATAGCATGGCATACATAGGTTATAGCATAATTGTTAACACATTTGGATGATCGTCGGTTTAGTGAAAAAAAGTCATCAAGAAAATCTTATAACACAATTTCATAGTTTTTACTGCGGAATAGTGTCTGCACACTAAATTATATTGATCTCATACGAATATTAAAAATCAGCCGATCAGTGCACTAGTTATGGCGTTTTAAAATGGTTTTGAACTAATGGATGAGCTGTAATGGGCTAGTCTCGGCCGGCAATAAGGATTATAGATACATAGAGCCTCGGCAGTGGTATATAATATATTACACATAGTACAATAATAACGGACGTGGATACACTTCTTGCAATAATGCAAGTAAGATGGTAACGGAAAAAAAAGTGTGGCAACAATATAACATAATACGGGGTTCACGAGCAGTCGGCAATCCTATCCAATCAATTATATTACGAAAATCGCCATAATAATGGTGAAAAAAAAATTATGACAGCATTCGCGCAATGGCAAACAGTCGTTATTTTTATTATTATTATTATTATTATTTTGACAAATATACAATATTCCAGAACACATCGTCGATGGCATATAATAATAAGTAATAATGATCGGCGCTGGGAGGAATCGCGAAGCACGATTGTTCGCGCGACCGGTCTGACGTATATATCTATCTACATAATATTGATTATGTTCGCAATGATTATTAGGGAGCTGTCTTATCTGATTTTCACATGGCTGTTATATTATGCATTGTGTTTTATGTACAGGCTGATTTACCAATCATGATCACCCCCATTTTTAATTTAATAATGATTTTTGGAATTTTTAAATATACCTACTTTTAGCTCATATTTTCAACTTTTGAGATTTTTTGTACTACTTTAAAAATGTTTCTGTAGTGGTACAAAGTTTTAGTTTTAAAATGAGAATGCTTCCCCCATTTTGAGTGTAAATTATTTAGAAAACAATTTTTTTTTTTAATTTTTATATAGGTACGAGTAGGTTACCTATTATACTAAATCCAAATAAATAAAATAATAGTTCTTAAAAGTAGTTTAATAAAAATATACAAATGTTGTAATATTGAATTTAGTATTTTGTATATATTTGGACTATTTAAAAATATTAAAAATCTTGATAGATTAATATAGATTACTAAAATATTTAAGTCACCATAGCCGTCATCTATTTCAAACCTGCAATTATTAAAGAACTTTATTATCCTTACTATCTTTAGTATTACCCAAACCTAAATAAAAACCAAGACAACATTTTCAGAATAATTATTCATTATATAGTTTACAGTAAGATAGAGGGGATTCTCATTTAAAAAACAGATGTTTGTGTTTCCATAGGATATTTGTTAATTAGACATTAGTACAAAACAATTTTAAGAATTTGAAAATGTAGTATTAAAGTAACATATTAAGCAATTAAAAAAATCAAGTTTTAAATAATTGCAATAATAAATAAAAAGGGATCATACTTGATGAATCATTCTGTACATACCTACGTATTTTTGTTTTTATTATTATTTAACATTGTTTTGGTGCATATATAGTACCTACATGTTGCTTGTCGCGTGGTTCAAGTGTATTTTATACACCGATACGTGCGTGTTAGTCTGCAGTACATACTACATAATATAAAATTGGAATGTGACAAAGTGAGAGAACTCATACAATACATGTAATAACACTGCATTCTTGATGGTTTTTTATGTTTTTATACTGCAGTGTATACTATACGGACCTTTTAGTGTGTAGACCTTGAACTGTTTTGGGTTATTCAGTTGTTGACATAAAACGATTTATTAAAATTTAAAGTATATTATAACATTCGAGTAGGTAGGTATATAATAATATGCAATGTGTACATAGTGTCGCGGTTGAATCCTTTTTAAAGCATTCTTTTATATAATATGCGTTCGAGTGAATACAATAATGATATTATAATCATTTGCAATCAAATCGTCCATCAGTGGTCACTGCCCACTGAGCACACTGAGCATAGGTCAAAATGAAAATTGTTTATTTATAAGGTTTTGAAATATGATAGGTTCCATAGAGTTTTAGACACGTGTACCTACACTATATTTTATGTATTAAAAAATATTCATATACGACATACCGACATCACGATAATTTCAAATACGATACAAAAAGTTATTTTTTAATTGTCATGGTCAAAACGTAGAATGAGAAAATAGTTTTTCTATTAGAGATTTATGGGTGTGATCAATAGCCTATAGCTATATAGGCAATGTTAATTTTTTTTTTTGTTTCGAGGCTTCAATGTATGAAAATATAAGAAATCGTTGATGGTACGCGATGGGTAACCGAAGAGTGATGTATATTAAATTTAAACTATAGTAAAGATAATAATTACGTCATTTACAACCACTCAACAAATAGTAATATGTATCTATAGTCTATAGGTATGTACACCACCGACTCTCTATCAGGATTTCAGGTACCTATTAATCCACTGGTTCAATTAATGTTCTATTATTCATAACATTCGTTCTTAATTAAATTTGTTTAAATATATAGTATAATATTCTTATACGCTTATAGTGGCGTACATATTATATTATCGTATTATGGTTGTTATCGATTTTAAAAACGTGATTGATTTCAAGACACATTTATATGGATGGTGATGAAACAGCAATAATGCGCGCCACACGTCAACAGACGAAATTAGTAATAACAATTGGTAGAATATATTATTAATAAACGATACTTATTATAGACACATGTAATATTTATGCATATGTATGTACTATGTGTATATGGACATTACAGTATATGTTTATTGCGCTTAACCGACGACCAGTAAAATACGTGACCGTACAGCCGCGCGACATGACGTACAACGTACATGGTATGTATAAATTGACAAATTGTGTCTTATTGCCGTGTGGACACAAATTATAATAATGCATATTATGTTATTATTTGTAATCAAAGCTACAGAGATTACATTTCGCCCGGCGACACGACGACACTTTTACTTTTCCGCGGACACTTCAATCATTCATCTCCGCCGCGACCCGGGCCGCGGTATAAACCGGTCCAGACGGGTGGTTGGTCGCGGGCTGCTGCAGGAGACGAAAAATTCGAATTTCTCGGGCGCACGTCATAACAATACACGCGACACTCGCACACATATTAATATGCGCTATGATATAAATAATAGTCGAAGTCTTCACCGGTTTATTGTAGTAGCGGTCTACACGGCGACGGAGTGCTTGTCGCAATACAGTCACAACGCGTATCTGCGCATGTAAACACACCATAATTATTTATGATCGCATAATAATAATAAAATACGAGTAGGTGTACCCGCTATATGAAAATTAATAATAATGAAACGGATAACGAGTGTCGTGTGTACGAGAGGCAGCGCTGTGGTGTATGTGTGGCCCGCGAGTAATAATATAATAATTATTAGAGCGAAACGTCTTTGCGGGAATGGACATCGGATAGCATACTACACTATACACATCGTATAATACCATAATATTATTATTGTTATGTGCGTGTATATGCGGTACGCGTGTAGCCTATACGTAACGAAAATAAAATAGCAAAAATAGGCACTACGTCCGTTCGACCTTAACCTTTTGCCGGTGCGCACAAGACTTGGGCAACGGCCGCGGAATAAAAAATGACACGGCGATGAAGATCTATTATTGTATAGGTATACGGCCTAGCGGTGCTGGCCGGTGTTTCGCAACGCGATTATTTGTTTTTACGTTTTCACGAAAATAAAATCACGTAATCCAGTTTTGTGTACCTACCGTTCCCGAGGAAATTTGCCAATACCTATATTATACTATTATGTTGCGCTCGGGTATAATATAATAATAATATGATTGTGTATACGCACGACATCCTCTTCGGCCGGCGACGATCGCGGACAGATTATTATTATACGTGTACGACGTACGTGTATTAGATATACGTAGGTACGTCGGAGAAACTCTTCGTACATAATAATAACATCATCGTAGTGCATGATATTATTATTACCCATATATTACTAGGTGTGTATATATATAGATTGATTGTTGATATTAAAAACGAAAAAACATAATTATTATATTACACACATGTATTCAATTTACACGTAACGCGTGTACGTTCGCGTGTAATTGTAATAGTATTTAATCGGATACACGAAAACACACATTGATTTCAAATAATCGCAAATCATAACTATACATATATATATATATATATGTATTATTGTATTACATATTTATGTAATAAATAAAATGTACTACATAAAGATGAAACACATTATGTTGTATTATGTGCAGTGCATTACGATAGGTGTTATGACTGCAGATGATGCTAGTTGTTCCGGAACCGCGATGCACCACTATTTATACGATGGCTCACGGATACGGATTCGTCTTCCCGAGAGCTGAATTCAGATACATTTTCTGCATATCAAATCTAAAACCCAAAAACGGTGTATATTATACTTCTGTAGATTATAGAAACGACGTTGTTGTTGCGTATACTTATTGACTTATACGCGTATACTTAATATGCATACAAATCATAGACACGGCATAATAAAGGGGTTAAAAAGGGGGAGGTTACAGACCTTATACATTTTTAGAAAAATTATAAATGCTTTTAGTTTTCTAGGAACGAAACACTCAAGACGTAACCATGTATTAAAATTATATTATTTATAATATTATAATTTTTATTACGATTCTATAAATTGTTTATAATTGTATTGTGTATATAATCACATTAACCTTTTTTAATATTACTGTTTAAACTACAATTTTTCAGAATTTACAATTTAAAACTGTACCATGCAAATATTCTAATTACGGAAAAAATTTAAAGTTATACGTATATTTTAAGTGACATTGTATTTAGATAAATTATTTTAATTTATAGTTGTTATAACGAGTCAGATGCATTGAAGTGCACTATTAAATACTAGAACACTATTCGACACTATTCAAACATAATATTATGTACCAATATATTATTATGTGTATTATAATTTATGACGTTAGTCAAATGGTTTCATAACATAGTAATATTCCCATGGAAATATAAAACACGGCCGACTTATTATACTTTTTATGAGTGAATGTATATTTCTATAACCACATTTTAACGTATAATATATGACATAATTAAAATTTACAGAGATTCCGTAAAGTCACTTATTTTTTTCAGGAAGAGAGAATAATTATATTTTATTTAAAAAAAATTATAATCATAACATATACACGTAATATTGTTTTACTTCTATATGTGTGTATTGTAATTAATAGGTAACCTATATTAGTTACCTGAAACTTGGTTTGTTTTTATTAAAACATACATTAGGTCTGTTTATTTATATTTGATGTGTGTGAATTTGGATTTAAATTTTCCTATTATAAAATTATTTCTACATCAGAATTATTCGTATAATTATTAATGCAAAACAAAAAATAAATAAATAATGATTTGAAAGAGGTGTTTAACATTTTTACGATTATCAATCATAGGGCTATCTACTTGATCAGATTTAATTTGCGTGTATACTACATAATATGTTTGACATTATCAATAAAATATCCACTACGTCGTGTGAGATTTAAAAAAAATATAATTTTCTCAGAGGAAATTTTTGGAATTCTGACTACCTATTCCGAATTTATTTTGTGTACGTAATTGTCTAGAGAGATATTATTATCAATGTATTTTATTTTATAAGAAATACTCGAAATAAGAATTATTTTAAGATGTACCGTATGTCCAAAATATTGAGACCTTCATCTAAAGTAATTTAATAATGCCCTTCAATTTGTTATAGATGATAAATTTCTATTTTTATACAAATGTAAATACAATACACTTAATACCTTGATATACATTAACTCAAAGACGATTTTTCTTTAAGAGCACAATAAAATTATGAAAATCGAATATTGACATGGGTATCAAGACGACCTTGATAAGTAGAGCCTTTATCTTCTTTTGAAGAGTTCATCATTGGCACTAACACATTATTAAGAACACGAATCTATATTATATACGTGTCACGGGCTGCTGTATTATTTGCTTCTAATAGACAATAAAGCGAATAATTTAGGTATTTATACAATAGATAAATTACGAGTACCAATTACGAAAATCGAATCAGATATTTAATGATACAATATGACACTATTGAAGTGTTGTAGGTACATTGTAATTATAAATATGTGCAAATTATATTTTTAATTAATGATAAATAAATAAATAAATAAATTACATTAAATTACTAAGTATGATCACTAATTATTATTAATAACGTTTAAATAGCTTAAAATTGTAAAAATACATCACATAGTATTTAATTTGATAAAAATTCAATTATTTTATTTTTAGTTGAATAAGAAATTGAAGTTTAATCTTATAAACACCAAATTTGAATTATTAGTTTATGAAATATTATAGATTTTATCCATATTCAATTTAAAGGAGTACATTAGGTTCAACTATACTTATATATGATTATATTTATGAAATTGGTATTTTTATTTATTTACCCAGTGTATTTTTATTCATTATTTTTAAATTAAAAATATGATTTAAGTTTTTTTTTAATAATTACAATTTTTCTGCAGAATCGATAAAATATGTGTTTTTAATAATTTAAAAATTGTTTTGCCAAAGATATTTTTATACATAAATAAAAATATATATATTCAGATTATTTATTGTTCACATCTAGAAAATCACTTAAATCTTCTATTTTCTGCACTTAACACTTACTCAATATTTGAAAATCTCCGGAGAATTAAAAAAAATATAGTGTCCTGATTTAAATTCTTAATTTTTTTAAATAAGAATAAAATAAAATATAATAAATTAAGAAAAAAATATAAAGTGTAACTACTGGATAACTTCTTTTCTCACGTAACTCATGTCATCTTGACCATCTTGTATTTTAGTGCATATACTTATTGTTAATAAACTTTTACTGATTGTATATTTAATAACGAAAAAAAAGGTTATTTATTAAATCTAAAATTAATGACTGATTGTAGTAAATTTACTATCACTTCTACAAGACATAATAATAATTAGGTATCACAAACATAATATATTATTAAGATTTTATATTCAATATAGCATTACCTATATAAACACCAAAATAGTATGTTCCAAAAATGTAGAATGACTTTGAAAACTGCTTACTTATAAAATTAATATAACAATACGTGTGTTATATTAAATTAAATAAGTTAATTTAGGTAGTTATTTTCATTAATCTTATCTAATATAATTTATAACTATTATTGTGTACGTTTACAAAGGATTTTTTAAGCTTATAATTAGTATTTATTGATGAATATATCAGTTTTCATTTTTGGACTAAAATATTGCTAATTTTAGTATAATTTTAGTATAGAAAATAATATTTTAAAAATATTCCAGTGATGCAAGTTTATTAAAGTTAACAAAGTAATATAAAAATATTTATAGACTTACGAAATTGTATACGTGAATAGTTTAACTTGCAATAGGCGGTGAATTAAGTAAGTCTTACAACTCTTTCACTCCATTTAAATTTTGAAAACGATTATTTCTACCACAAAGATGAAGAAAAGTATAAAGCTTTTACGCAGAATAGGAACACTCAATAATATCATGATGATACTTATGCTGCATACACACATATAGTAGGTATGCTACTTGTATACTACAGACTACATGTTACTTATCTGACACTGACTAAGTATTTAGTCCAAGGTTCTTAAATATCATTTATTTACCATAACACCGACAATAAAATAAATAACGCAAAATAAAATAAATAAAATAATAATAACCAAACAAAAACGATTATTGTGAGAGCAATTGTAGTGACGACGGCCGCAGAGGTTGATAAAAAAAAAGAAATAATATCATCGGCCTAAAACGACCGCGGACGCACGTGGATGGACGATTGACCAATGAGCGACTGGCGAGCGTGGGGACGCCCGATGGCTCCCTTTTAGTATAAATGCACCGTCCCGTCTGCTGTACAGATCATACTGAATCCAACAGTGTTCTAGAACAGTCACAGCTAGTTCTCAACGTTGTGTTTTATTTTTCAACAGTGCTTTATTACTACTCACCGTTCAATTCAAAAATGGCATTCATACAGGTCAGTATAATATAATATTATATTTTAAGATTATTTTTTATGTAATGTACAACGATAAAAATGATAGTTGTTCTCGCCGAAATATTAAAATATCGCTTGGCCACTTGTCTAAACTTGTATATTTTTTACCTATCCATAAATACTGTATAGCTCAATAGTTTGTTTACAATTGTATATGAGTGCTGCATTAAAAAATAAAATTACTATATTTTTATATCTACATTAATCTCAAGTATCAAAATAATAAATAGTTAATTTTAATTTCAACTTTATAATTCGACAGCACTATAGTAAAGTCACATTTTTTTATATTTGTACTTTTATGAATTAATAATTATTTATTTCAAAACCTCTTTCACTTATGCTTTTTAAAATAAGGGCTATAACAACGTTCAATTTCATTTTCATAACTACTAATAAATTTGGTATTTCTTAAATCTGAAAGTTATAATATTACAATATTAATAATATACCATGTCCAAATTGATGAAAAAATCGCACCGTTCCTTTAAATTATCATTTTTGGAATCTATAACCTTTATAGACGGTGAAAGGAGATGGCAATAAATGTATAAAATAAAAAATAACTAATATTCACAGAGGTTATGATTGACTGTATGAGAGACTTTAACGTCCGTTCGTATTTGAATGGATGATTTATTATTTAAAACAATTCGAAATGCATTATACTATTCTCATTTACAATTGAATTAATATAAAATATAGATATTTGGTATAACATTTTAGATAAAATGAAAAAAAATTATTCAAACCTTTGTTGAAATGTATAATCATATAATAAGTGACTGCGTAGTAACGCGTAAAATTGTAAGTACATCTGTGACGAAATTAACAAATGCGAAGTATTCCTGCATTCGTGCATACATTTTTTTCCAACAATATATTCTCAAAACTTTATTCGTTTAAATGCATACGGTTATTACACAATTATATATTATCATATCTGTACTATTCGAAGCGCTTTACGATCTCACGCAGTATCATATCCATATAAATAGCACACATATATGTACATAGTTTATTGGCGTAAAAACCACACACATATTATACATAGAATATAATACGCAATCATTAGTGAATTCAATTCGTAATCACGAGAAAAATATAATTTCGAGCGCATTGTTTGTACGCGACACTATACCAAGTATATATGCCATATTATTAATACATATAATATAGTTTTCGACTTTCTACACGAATTCTCACAGCGGCGGTGTTACGCGCTCGTCGGGCGCAAGTCTGTCCCACCGCGGCTTGCTCATTTATAGATACATAATATCACACATATATATTATACGTGTGACCGTTGCAATAATAAAATATACGTACGCGTCCGGTTTTCCGCGTGTTACAATTAATAAAAGATCATCGGTAGCGACGACTAGCGATTGCGCAACACGCGTTGACCGCGTTTTCTTGCGACTATAACCCAATTATCGGATTCATTTTTCACCTCCATTGTGCGTGCTTGGCCGCCGTGCCATTGTCGTGCGTGCGAAAGAATAAAAAAAAAAAAATAATTACGTTCATTTTATATAGATATATGTGCATGCATATACGGGTGCACCGCTGCGGAGTGCGCTTCTCGTAGGCGGCACTAAATATCTACATGTATATATATATATATATACATATTATTGTATCATATATAATATTATACACACGCGGTCGTGATCACACCCGACTCGATAAATTCCGTATAATATATACATTTAAATATACATGTAAGCTACACGTAATGATGTGTATATAATATACGAGATCCGATCATCGGGCACGATTCGACGTGAACGATAGGTCCGTCGTTCTTCGCTACGCCGTTATCGACTTGAAAAAGAAAAAAAATGCACACGGGTGCATATCATAATATTATATATATATATATATATATACATAATTCGCTGTTGCAGTAGGGACGCAATAGCTAATAGGTACGTACACCGCAGATATAGGTTATATTACACGGTTATACGTAAGTACCTCCGGCAACGGCTGGTGCAGCAATGGTGTAGTGTTTATATATCGAGATGCACGATGTGAGTGGATTGCTTGTAGCCGCCTTACGCGGGTGTAGGTGTGGCGTTGGGGGCGGAAACTGCGCCGAGAAACTTTGTTCACATAAATAACGTGTTGTTTTCGTCAATATGTGTATCCATTCCATATGGTTGTCCATGGTTCAACGTGTAATGACAATACTATTGTCACGAATAAGGTCTGTGAATATTATGCTATAGGAGTAACCTCAATATAATAATATTATAACCTATATGCCCATACGTATATTTTACATATATTACGAGATACCTCCCGATGTTTGATAAAATACACCCGCGTAAATTTAAGACTAACGTGAGAAAAATAACGATGAAAAAATAGAAAAAACATTTTTTTTTGATAAATAATATCGAAATGTATTCGTGTCCGTTTGGCAGTGCACACTCGCTGCTCTCCTGTTGCACGTGGCTTGCGGAAGCTACTTGGCTCACCGTGCTGCCGCTTACCACAGCGCCGCACCCGCTGCGATCGGTTACCACCACGGTGGCGCATCTGCCGGTTACCTTCACCAAGGTTATGAAGAGGCCCCATCCTACGACTATGCTGCGTATCCAGCTTACTCGTCAGCCAGCACCTACCAAGCCGACTACCCCAGCTACTCCTCGAAACCCGTCGACTACTACGTGAGTGATGCACATCCTGTAATACATAATATAATATATTAATTTTTAATACATTTTACATGAGTAATAAATAAATAATAATAATGTTATCATAATCCTAGCATCAACCGTTTATAACCCATAACCAAATAATGTTTTCTGACTAACATTAAAATTCTGATCACACCGATTATATATTTGGTTTCAGTAATATCTAAAAAAACAAAACATACACCTAAACAATTATAATATATGAATTTCACTTTTTCTAAAATAAAAATATTTGGTTGACATATATACGTTCCTACGACTATGTATGATATATTATATGTAAAAAAAATTGTATTATTCGTATGCACACGGCGATGTTGTGAATTAGATTTTTCATAAAGTGATTAACAATGTCCTAATGTCCTTTAATGTCGATAAAAATTTTGTTAAAAATCGGTCATGACAATATCATATATTATTATAATATTACGTATCAAATATCGCGTATAATATCCTCTTTATACAACATGTATACTGCTCAGACGACTCGTATGCTGTTTCTTATCGCCGATCACCGCCAAAAGTTAGGTCCATAAAATATAAAATAAAAACCCTCCACGTACACAATATTATATCATGTCACTTCATTAACATGCACAATATTATTATGTCGTTTTTCTCGCACCCTAAACTGCATATTCCGACTGCAGTCACCGCCTAAGTACTCGTTCAACTATGGCGTGAAGGACTACCACACCGGCGATGTCAAGGACCAATGGGAAGAGAGGGACGGTGATGTTGTCAAGGGTGAATACAGCTTGGTCGAACCAGACGGCACCACACGCAAAGTCACGTACACCGCTGACGACCACAACGGTTTCAACGCGGTCGTACACAAGTCCGGCACTGCCCATCACCCGACCCACGTCGCCCACGCACCAGTCTACCACCACGCTTACCGTCGTTAAGACCAATTAATACACGAATTTACCAAACATTAAGCCGTCGTTACCACACGTTGTATTATTAAGTATTAATTTTTAGGTATACGTTTCGTTATATAAGCGTAAAACGTTAATATATAGTATATAATAGTAGAGTTTATACCAATACCAAATCAAAAAAATATAAATAACACAAATGTCAATAGGAGGTACCTATAATATATTCAATATTTTCTGCCGTTTCGTACGGTATCTCTTGCGGTATGAGTACGAAAATCTTAGTGTTTTCTAATATTTCACGCTATATACTAAGTCGAGTCTCTTGATGTTAACTTTACAAACTTATTCTGATTCTTTCCGTCTCCGCTCGTTCGCTTTTCGCTCTGAAATATATTCGGTTCTTATATTGTTATTGCAATTCTTTTACACGCGAGAAATCGAGTGAACTATGTTTATATATTATACGGCCCTTATTGCTTCGTCAATGATCTCTTTTCGATATAATTATTACACGATAACCGAATGTCCCGACGTACCTACTGTAGGTCGTATACACTTAAATATATTGTTTCGTAATTATTTTAATATTAAAATATACGTTTAGAATGAGGAACTTTTTTTTACTTTAAAATTATTTTTCATTTGTTTTTTTTTACACGGTGTTTTTTATTTAATGTCTACTATTTTATTATGTATTCAAATTTATTATTATTAATTTTTACACGCTTTCAAGAATTGTATACCGAATCCTGGGTATAATATTTCTCGATTGTTAAAAATGTTGTAGAAAACATACTTGAAATATTTTTGTATACTTTTTACTTGACCATTTATTGTACTCTGTTTTGTATATACATTTTATAATTGCTCATAATATATCTAAAACATATATATTTAAACGTCTGTTTTATTTTATTGTGTTACTTCTGGATAACTGCAACTACAAGTCGTAGTGAATAGTAATGCCATTACGACAACAGCGATACCTATACATGACATATATATACACATATATATATATATATATCTCAATAATTTGGTAATTATGCTAATACGCGATCGGCGACGCACGAAACATGCAAATAAAGGAATTAATGAAATAAGCGACTAAAATGTTAAATATTTACATTTATAAATCGACTATTTCCATAAATACGATACACGTATTGTAAAGAAATACGAAAACGACAATATTAATGTTATTCGGCATCCAAATGAACTAAAAAATATCGTATATTTTAACGATTGCAGTGAATAATATTATATATAGGTTATACGTATTACGGTAAATAAATAATTTTCTCGTGACATTACGAAAAAAAAAAAAAAAAAATTAAAAATAAACAAAAATATCGAATAGGAAAAAGAGTTATAGACGGGCATCGCAAACCCGGTACGACACCGATATATCATACATATATTATATGCACACATAAGCCGCATGGCGCACAATGCATGATATTGCATAAATGCCTGGAAACGAAATATTACATATAGAATTGTATACATACTACATCAATAATGTATACGGTAAACCGAACTCGGCACGCGGAATCGTGCGCGTTTTGTATCGAATAATTCAGAATATTCGTATTAAAGGTCTGCAGTCTCACAATAATACCCGTACGGCTGGTGTACGTATAATAGTAACTCGGCATATTCTATGGATTACGCGGTATACGGTTGCACACGCGCATATGTGGACAATAACGTACGAGGTGCGTGTGCATACATACATATACGGCATATGGGTAGGGTAGTAGCATGTAACATGGCAGTGCGGCGGTGCCCGCGTATTATATATATATATGTATTATTCTGTTCTTATCATTCTCGTCGTGTGACGGTGACCCTACAATAGTGACGCGTTATAATAAACAAATATTTCGCAACGACCGAACCGCCGCGCGGGGACGGTTGTCACGAACGGGCACGGCGAACGGACACGACACAATAGTAATAACACAGTAATAGACAATAATAAACAATAAACAACGTAATACGTTATGACGCTCTCGCGACGATTGGGCGCGCGAAGTGGTGGGGAAAGGGAAGCGTATTTCCGCGGTTGTGTCTTACCGTGTATTTTTACGCCGGGCGAGCCGAAAATCGAAAGTCCCCGTTGTGCGCCCTGCGGTTCGCTGTGATTAGCGCCATCGGCCATGGTAATTAATAGTATCGATTAATGAATAATGATTATAATCACTGTACGTGGCACGCGCTGTTTATGATTTAATAGGTAATAGCGATCAGGCGGCCGCGGTTGTGAGATCGACGCGCGCGGCAAGCGCAACTGTTTGCTAGTCGTTGCCGCCGTAACGAATCGATAAAAAAAATATATAATGAGCCCGTGTATGTTCTAATGTTAATCGTATTATCGATTGATTGACGACGATACGATATGGTGTGTATTACGTGCACGCGAGTACCTATATTGCCTATGCGTCACGCCGTGTTCAAAACGGGCCGATAGGTAGGCACTTACAAGAATATCGGATATCAGTCATCGGAGTTTGAATAAACGAGTGAATATAAATATATATATATATATATATACATTCAATCGTTTTATGACTAACTCGCATAATAACTGTGAACGTTTTTCATTTGATTTTAATTTTTCAAAACTTGATAGGCACAAACAAAACACGTCCAACCTGACCTTATAAGTAGTTATATATATATATATATATATAATTTTATTATACGAAAAGTACCTGTTTGAATATAATTAAGTATAAGTCTTACTTGGACTTTTTGACGAGGGTGCAGTTGTTGATTGATTTCTCCGCAGTGTTTATGGTTGGCCGGGAATGCGCGTGCGACCTTATCCGTCCAGCATGTTTTAAACACGAATGACATACAATTTAGTAATTAAAGATACGTCAATTAGGTAGTTCTTTTATACGAGGTTAAGAGGACATGCTGGTGCAAGTTTTTTCACTGTCCGACACTAGTTTTGTGATATACTTCAATAAAAAAAACAGCTCTTTATGTTTCACTGGTTGTCATTAGTTTATAGCTAGGATTTGTATGTGTTTGCACATTGGCCGATCGTTCTGTAATATGTTAAGTAAGCACAAAATACGTATTGTTTGACAAAGATTTGATTATTAAAAATACGAATTTGAGCATATTTTACAATTTTACAATCGTATTTAGTCTTTTTTATATCATATTGTAACGTGAGAAAAAACAATGTAGGTACGGTTTTGTGAAAATAAGAATCAAGATTTCATTAAAAACTGCCAATTCAATAAAAACATAAAAGATAAATTTCAAACTAATTACCCAATTATTATTGGGTATAAAATATTATAATAAATTCATGATTGCTTAACATTGCTGCAACTTGTTTTATATTTATACCACTTCAAATCAACATCAATATCATAAAGACATCAGAACAAGTTTTAAATATTTAAAGTTTTGAGTTCATATTTTTAATAAGTCATTGGTATTAATGGACGATAATAAATTCTTTGGATTATAACTTTTTATAATAAATAAAAATACAGTTGGAATTTTGACTTTTATAAATCTAATTCAAAAATTGTCAACAAGAAAATTGGTGGAATATACATGTGTGGGTTTGATATTTTGTGAGTTTGGTTTAAAACTATAGCAGTATATAAATGTTAATATTTCAAATTAACAACTGAGCGTATACTTTTTTTAATGGTTAGAAGTCTTAAAACAGAGTTACAATGTATCCAGTGTAGTTAATACCATAATGGCTACAACCTACAAAGTATAATTTTTTATTAGAAATATGTTGTACAAACGTAAAATTGATCAAATTAAATAATAAAAACTATAAAATGGTGTATTTATTTTATACAGCATCAATTCAAAACATATTTAATCAATTTTGATATATCTTATAGATAATAACAATTTTAGTTTTAATAATAATTCAAGTATTGAATTTAGTATATTATAATTTATAATCATGTCAAAATTCAATTTATTTACGGTATACATCTTTTAGGTAATATAAACTGATAATAGTATTTTTATTTTTTTTAAGAAATAACATTAAATAAGGCCATCCTATCAAGTAAAAAAATATGAACTTATGAAAATTACTAATATAAATTCAAAATTTATTTTTTAGTACTATTATTTAAAATCTGAATTGAATAAACTATATCAAAGGTATAATACATGATTTGTACATAAGAAAAAATTGTGGTTTAATACAAAAAATCATAAAAAACATTCAAAAATAAGAAAGATCCAAATTAATTATTAATTAATGTATTCTGGTTAAATCTTCAACTAGTTTAATGACATCATCTAAAGTTAACTTTGTCTCTTTTGCAATTTTTTTGAAATCATGATCGTACGATCCCTGAAACATAAAAATGTATAACATTAAGTTTCTTATAATATTTATAATTATACTCTGTTACAAAAGAGAATACACTGGGCGGCAACCAATTTCTGTTCAACGGCATGCATCATCTCCATCACGGAATTGTTAATAGCCAGTTGAAAGGGAAAATGTGAACAGAACTGATGTATTCTCTTTTAGTAACAGTATACATTAGTTAAATTAATAAATTAATCATATTACAATGAAAGTGGGAATTCGATCAATTTTATTGTTAAAATTTGTTTAATATATACATTTGCATTTACTATTTAGTCTTAATAACTTAACAATATACATACTGTATTTAAACATTCGTTAAAGGTTTTAAAAAATTTTAACCGTACAAAGTAAAAATATGGTTAAAAACTTATGTATACATTTAAAAAACTTTTGAAAAGAAACAAATTTGAACATATTTACTTTAATAAAATATTTGAAAATCAAAATATATTAATTATCTAATATCACTAGTAAATTCAAAATATTTAATCATAATAAAATTATCTAATTCATCAGTCATACAATAAACTATCATTATAAAGAACATGAAAAAAGAAAACAAATACAATAAAGCAACTGATAAACTAAAATAAAGTATTTAGATATTGAAACATACATTCATCAGAGAAAATATTAGAAGTTGAATAAATTTTACATTATGGATTTATATTAAAATCTTTTTTGCAAGCATTGCAGTTTTCATTTATTCTACTTTAGTTAAGTCTTAATTTTCAAACTTTTTTTAAGATATTTTTAGTTTTTAAGAAAATAAATCTGTGAATTATATTTAAAATATACAGTTTAATATGTATGTATACAATTATACAAACATGATAAACACGTTCTGCAAAAAATCTTGGATTAGAATTATTATTGCCTTAATAATTATATCTATAATTTACTGAAAACCATCAAATAAATTTAAAAGTTTAAAAAATCAATTAATAGTAGATCAAGGCACATACCAAGACAAAATACTACTATGAAATAGAATTAAGTATAAACATAATTATTTTTTCAAGGAAATAACATTACATTATATGTATTAAGTGCTAATTAATAACTTATATTATAATACCTGAAGTTCATTAACAACTTCTAGCATCTCTTTTTTTGAT
The DNA here is from genome assembly GCA_036289425.1 of Rhopalosiphum nymphaeae. NCBI lineage: Eukaryota > Metazoa > Arthropoda > Insecta > Hemiptera > Aphididae > Rhopalosiphum > Rhopalosiphum nymphaeae. Next base: position 14,797,057 of record JAZAQC010000016.1, on the reverse strand, counting down.
AAATCTAAAAAGCTCTCAATTAAATCTCCATCCACGAATGATTCAGCAGGCTCAGTTCTTATTTCAGTATGATAGCTTCGCCAAAACTGATGTTGAATTTTTCCTACTCCTTTAATTACTGTTGCTAAACTACTTTCTAAATCTGTCAGAAAGTCATACATTTTGGGACTCAACTGTGTCACCAACCCTAATAAAATAATTTAACCATTATTAAAAAACAAATTCATGTTTGTTTAAAATATTTTCACATTACCTAGAGCTCCACTGCAAGTACCATAAAGAATACCTCCTTGAACTGATACATAAGTATCAGTGAAATGCTGCATTACTAATGAACCATGCCTAAATACATTTACTAGATCACCCAAGTGGAATTGACCAACTTCTTGAAGTTGATGTCGGGCTTCATCACTTGTCAATGTACTAAATCAATAAAATAAAATATTAATTCAATTTTGCTAACTGTAAATTATTAAATTATTATTTTATACATGTAATAAAAAATAAATCACCTGTCTTTGTGTATAATAAATAAGTTTTTATCATTTTCTGCACCTAAGAATATATCATCGTCAATAATTTCTATGGCTGTTGACCATTTTGGATTGTAATCTCTAGCTATCTACTCGTAAAATGTTAAGGATATTATATTATAATTCTTTATTTATTATAAATTTAAGTAACTTACTTCATCAAAACTGCCTTCCATAGTTTTGTATTGTAACAATGTTAATGATCTCATTAAATCACCGCAAACAATAAAGTCTCCTTTCGTTTTCACAAATAATGCTACAATATTATTAAAATGACTGCATTCAAGTCTTAATTCTTTTTCAGCAGTCCACTCAAATAAACGAACCTATGAAAACAAGAATAATTAGATAAGTTGGTGAATAAACAAAAAGCATCTACCCTAGATTTTACAAAGTTGTTTGTTACTAATTAAATCATACATTATCAAACATTCCACACATAATATGTAATTGTAATAAAAAATGTGTGAATTAATTAAAAATAAAAGAAGAATTTATTAAGTTGGGAATATTAAATGTAATTATTAATTTTTAAATTTATTAACAAAATAAAATCAATAATGTTCAATATTTATTATTCCTTTTATAGTTGATATAATTAAAAAAAAATTGTTGTTATTTATAACTTTTTTATTAGTATTACAAAAAATATTGCTAGTAACGGTCTTTAATTTCTTGTAATCATAAATCATAATGTATATACCTATTAATACATAGGCACTTTTTTTGTTGTACCAATAATTCCACTAAAATACATAATAAGGAAATATAGATACAGTAGCCACGGCTTAATGGACTCATTTTTGAACCACAGTATTTGAATTCATTAACTGAATGAGTCAATAAGGTAAAAGGTCCAATCAAAAAAATATGCAAATGTGTTTTTAAAAAAAAATATGTTAATTGATAACGACAAAAATTGAAAATAAAATATATTATATACATGATAAATGTTGTTTCTTAATGACTTAAAAATGTAAAAAAATCTTTTGAAGTGAAAAGACAAGAAAATAACTATAATTGGCAAATTATATATGATCAATAAAATGGATTAAAAAAAATGTGGAAATATGGACAATTTTTACCCTATGAGTTAATAAAGATGTAAATTAAGACAATTATTTAGTACCTAATCAGTAAGTAGAAACTACTGAATATCATTAAAAATAATAAAGATTAGATTAGTACAAAATAAACATGACTTCATAATTTGTGCTGCAAGGCAAATAAAATACAAAATAGTAATAGATTTGTGGCGCTATCTGTCCAGTAAATAAAATTTCAAAAAAGAAATTTACCAGGCAGTTCTGTAATACAACACATTAAAAGCAGTAACCTAATCATCAATTTTGTATAAATAAATAGTAATGGTTAATTATTGTTTATTATTTAAATGTAAATCAAAATGCAATGTCTATGTCTAGCTTATTTTCGAAAATTAGAATTTTTGTGTTTTCTATACAAAACACTTATAAATATAAAAAAAGGAAATACATACTCCAATATCAAACAGTATGTGCAATAATAAAATGTAATATTGATATTTTGTTAATTTTAAAATCAAACCAGTTATCGTGGTCAAATTTTGACCAATAGACAATAGTAGTTAATAAATATTCAACTTACTGTACAATTAACTGCAGCTAAAAGTTTGCCATTAAATTCAGCCATACCATAACATGCACCTTTTACTTCTTTCTCACTTATTTGTGTAAGTTTTGATGACGAATCATCCCAATTAAATATAAGTATGCGTCCCAATTTGGGATCTTGGTCTTCAGGGTTTACAACAGCAGTTCCCAATATATAATAAGTGGCAGGATCATCACCTAATTTTGCTGATATGATACTTAGTGCATATTCATTTGAATTTAACTGATGTGCATGTAACACTACAGATTTTGTTAAAAAATTATTATTAATTATAAATGTCTTATTTTAGCAGTTTGTATAAATAAACTTACCTTCAAAAGTGTTTTGATCTAGTACAAGCATATTATGAATTTCAACTTCAAGACCATATTCACTACTTCCAATACTTAATGGTCCTTGATTACTATTTGTAGCTGTACTATTTGGCATACGGCTGTTAATTGCACCAGAAGTATTTTGAGCACTGGTACTAGCACTAGGTCTAGCTGGGACTAAATTTATTCCTTCGTGAACATCTATTCTCATTGTTATTATACCAAATGACTAATATAATTTAAAAATGAAATAAATAAATTAGATGTGTAAAATTTTAAGTATTAGTTTGATAATCATACCTTGCTTGACTCTTGGTGTGCAATTCGTCGAGGTGCTTCTCCAAGAGGAATGGTACGAATATGTAGTTTTTGCATTTCATCAATTGTACCAATTATAATAGAAGTGTCAGTTGCCATCGCCAAACTTTAAATTGACATAAAATTAGATAATTACATACACATTTAATTTTTCAATTTATTTACCTGTCTGGATAACTTTTAGTATTAAGTGAACACATGTGGTTAACTTTGCGTAAATTAACATTTGAGAAAATCAATTTATTATTTGATGAATATATTACAGTTGGGTGATCTGAACATGCAAATACACTTGTAGTAGCAAGTGATTGGAATTTTCTAATTAAAGTAGGTTGGGTACCAAGATTAACCTAAAATAATAATATTTATTGTTTTTATATAACTGTTTAAAAGTTTATTAATTATTAAACTAAAATTATTTATACAAACCTTGCGCTTATCACTTAATACCCCATTTTCAGGGTTTAAATGAAAATAACATAAGCTACCATCGCCTAATGCACATAATAAATAGTCAATATTTTCAAATGTTACCATTAATATTGAACGAGGTATGATTTCTATGAAACAAAATATTGTTAAAAAAAATTGTAAATAATATAATCTGTAATAATTATTATAATTACCTTCGCCTAAAGGCTCTCGAACAAGTTCTACAAAGTCAGGTAGTTGAAGTACTTTTACAGATATGTCCATCCATAAACCAACAGCTACCAAACTTATAGTTTTACAAAATTCATCTTTAAATGAACAAACATCAAGACAAGATACTTCATGTTCTAATGTAATAAATCTTTAAAGGTAAAAAAAAATGAAATATTTAAGAATTAAGTAATAAATATTATTTGTAATAAAATGCATGAATAATTCATACCCATTTTGTAAGACTTTATCCGTTCCAATTTCAATGTAATATAAGCTATTACCAGTAGCACAAACTGCTTGATGTCCATTACATGATACTACATTGATACTTTTACCATCAGGTACATTCCATTCACTTACTAAACATTTGCTTTCCAGACAAATCAATCTAACACTAGCAGATGTTATTTGGACCATTTTATTATCCGATGTATTACCACAATAAAATGTTTGTAACTCAGATTGAAAACCTTCTAAATCTATTTCCTCTACTTCTTCTCCATTGTATGCTAATACTCTGCTATGTCCAACAAAAGATAAAACTAATGTATCGTCTAGAAGACTATCAGTAGTAATACGTAAAGGCCACATTCCTTTAATTCCAACTAAATCAATTGTGGCCACCTCTTGAATTCCTATTCCATTGCGTATTATTCTAAGAGATCCTTCTTTATAAGCTCCTTAAATGAGAAAAAATAAAACAATGTTATCATTTTTGTCTTTTTTTTTTTTAAGATTTAATGCATACCTGAGCAAGTTACAACTTGTCCTTGGCCCTGCCGTTCTAAATCTATAACGCACATATCAACAATAGGTCCTAAATTCATAAAAGTATCTAAAACAGTGATGTGTGAACCAAATTGATCAGCCTTTTTATTAAGTTTTATAAGTTGAGAGTCGCCCACTCGAGATGCAACATATATTATTTTGTTATCTAAGTATGTAAGGGATTCAGGAATACTGATCTCTCCTGAAAAAGAGAGGTACACATTGATTTAATAAAGGTTATAATTAATTAAATATAATTGTATATTATTAATTACCCAATAAATCAACTTTTGGATCTTTGATTTTAAATGTACCATCTGGATTTTTTTCATAATTCAGTAGTAACATAAACAAATGACCAGCCATATCTCCAAGTAAATATCTTGTACCTTCTGAATCAATTCTAGCATAACATACTATTGTACTTTGCTACAAATATACATATAAAATACTATAAATGTCTTTCTTTAATAAATAAATTATATTTTACTTTTATAACAGGAGGAGAAATAGCAATAAAAAAGGATCCATTATGATACAAAACTGATTCTCTACCAATAATAATAGCACCACAAAGAGGCTCGGGAACAGGAATAATCATTGAAGCTTCTGTTTCAACATTTTCTTGTTTCCAAGGAGTCTGTTAATAATAATAAAAATTAGCAAATAAACTAGATAACTTCAAGAGAAACAAATATGAAGCACCTTTACAAATTCTTTATCCTTTATAGATAATTCTTTAGCTTTAATGTGGCGACCCATGGTATCCTGATGTATAATAATAATAGTTGGATTAGCACAACCATAAAGAAAATCAATATCTTGTACTTCAACTTCTTCCATCCTAGAATTAAATCAGAAAATACACAATTAATATAAATTTAAATAAAATAAAAGATAACTTATCAATTTATAGTTGAAATATATTTTATATTATTCTACTTTAGAGAAAAAAAAAAATACAAAAATTTTAAAATCTTTTAAATAATTTGTATAAAAACAATGTTAAATCATTTCTATTATTCAATAAATTATAGTTAGTTTTAAGAATATTAAAATTAAATTTTCTAATACAATCAAATAGCTTTTTATTTTAATGAACAATAATCATTATAATTTTAGTTATTAATATACTTAACATATTTTACCTTAAACAATAAGCCTTTAGTTCACCTTCTTTATCTAATGGTATGATTTTAAATAATCCATCGTATAATTTTAGACCAATTACCCTTGCACTTGGATCAATGACAGCCATAGCACCGATCTCAGATATTTTTCCAATTTGATCAGATATAACACCATGAGCTTTTGTAATAATTTCAATATCACCACTTTCTGTTTGAACACATTCTAAAATCATGGTGTTGTATCGAGCAGTTACTACAAATAACAAGTCTTTATCCTTATGCTTGAAAAAAAAAAATTGAATCATTGACATTTTTAATAGTTTAATCATGGCTTAATATAATTTTGCCATGAATTTAATATCATACCTTAGGACGGAAAACTTTCATTATTTCAATTTTTCCATACAATGCTATTTCTTTAATTGGCTGCAAACCTTCTTCAGTGACTAAAGATATATCTATACGATTAAATCTTGCAACAAGTAGATTACGATCAGTTGGTGATGTGAAATTTGCTAAAATTGAAAATATGAAAATCTTATAATTTAAAAAAAAATAGTAATATTCACAATAGTTACATAAAAATATTCAATAACTTATGCCAAATAGATCAATAATACTAAATATTTAATAAGTCTTAATCAAAAGATAATTGTTTAAAAACAAATATGAGTGAGTACTAAAATAACAATATTTCTTAGTACCTAAATATTTTCTAATTGAGCTAATTATGCAGATAAATTCAAATTAAAAATTTATTTTATAAATTAATTCAATACCACAAGTGAGTAGCTAATTATCAAATATATTGAGAAACAGTATACATTTTCAATAAACCACTAAACAAAACAGAAAATTACCTAATTGTTAATTGACATTAAAATAACTTTTATAAGCGCAGTCACGGATTTAAGCGTTTACTCGTTTTGTAATGTACAATATAATGTACGACACAAAATACGTACCGGACAATGTTGTCAAACAAATACTTTTGGTACTTGGTCGTTGGGTTAAATATTTTAAATCACTTACCCGAGATGCTGGTGACAACCGCTGTAGGCTTGTGAGCTGTTACAGTATAGAATTGCTGCATTGTCGTGTCAATTATTAGACTACTATGATTTGAATCAGTCAGGTTTTGAAGACAACGAACTCGTGTTCAGCAGTATCGTTCATTCACGTGTAAGGGCAATATACGACAATAAGCGTGCACGATATCGTGAAAAAAATAATGAAAATGTAATAATAGCCAATATGTATTAGGTATCACTAGTTAATCTTTAATTAATAATTATTATTAGTAAGGCCAAAACCGCGCAAAACGTGTACGGCGAAACTGGTAACTACGGTCGTCGTAAGTCACGGTGTCGTTACTTGTTGTCGTATCGGTCGGCGGTAGACTACGTTATCGCGTGTACGTACGGTAGCACCAGGGAAGCAGGAAAAAACTGCATGTACGATGTTATATTTATTTTGTTTTCCGTTCACCATGCGCTGATATCCTCAAAACACCGGACCGACCGGTACGGTATCAAACACTGCGGTTGGTTTACGTTACAGTGTCACCAACCATTCCAGAAAAATATACCGTCATTAAACTTGCATTATAATTATTATAGTGATAGAGGTGCAGCGTGCACCCGGTTTAAAAATGTAAAAACTAGCTCAACAATAAAATTATTGTTTTTATTTTTCTAAACAGTAAACAATTACCTACTGAAAATATATCGCCGCCTAAGACTTATACTTACATTTACATTATACGTATACAATACTACAATGCACAAAATAAAGAAACTTAACTCTATATATTTACGAGTTTTTAAGAAGTTAACTGACAGAATAAATTGTTGGAAAAACAATACGTAGGTACCTACATTATGCGACAGATTCACGTAATGAGTAGCAAAGCATTTAAATATTATATTATAAAATAGCCTTTTTTCGTTAAATGTTTTGCTAATTTAATATTTGCTACACATAATTAGTATGTCATATAAAGTCATTGAAAGAAATATTGTTCGCGTTCCGCTTTTAGTAGACTCTACTCAAGAAGTTAGAAGTAAATTGAGTTTCATTAAACACATTATAATATCAAACACTAAATAATACTTACCTATTTCATGCAATTTGATTGGAATTTATCATTGAATAAAAAATCCCAAGTATATAAGATCATAATTAAAAAATATTTTATTAATTAATGTTTTTCAATTTTATTCTTTAAATCAAAAATTTAAAATAAACCTATATGATTGCTTAACAAATAACTTATTTATAAATTGAAATGACTAGAATAAGTTCAATATTTTCGTTATCTGCCATCGCCTACTTTTTTATGACATATTTCCATATTTGATATTTTAATAAAAACAAAATACATTTATGAATGTATGATATATCTCGTTAAATTTAGTTAAGTAATAATTGATTGCTGTTATTATAGGACAGTGCGAATGTGATATTACCTCAGAATAGAATACTACTATCACTGTGAATGACTAAAATGCTATTTCGAATTCTTTTTAACAGTACGATCTATTGCTGTGCGGCGTTATGTATAGACAATACAGAAACTTAAGTGTGTAGAACATAATTTAAACATTTTAAATAGTTTACAATAATAAAACTTTTTATATTATTCATTTAATTATCTACCATAACTTCTTATAATATTATAAAGGTAATATGTAAGAATCGTAAGTTTCTTTTAAATATTAAGAGGACGGATGAATGTATTCATTTTAAGAAGATGGGTGTTCTTTTTAAATTTTTTTTTTTTTGTTTTGTTTGTGTTATTAGCTTTTCTTTTTGGGTAATAAAAATACTTGATTTTAAACTTTAAAAATAGTTTCTGGTAGACAAATTGGATCGAAGAAAAAAAATGAAGAAAAACGGGAATTCTTACGCGAAACCGGCATTCGTATTTAAGTGCTGTGTATACCATGAACTTGTTCACTATTTTATAGACTTACAGTAAGGTGGTATTGACTCAAAAGTTAATAAAAATAAATAAATGTATAAATATAGATTATTATATAATTTATAATAATTAAGTATCAATATAATATAATATATATAATAAATACAATATTTTTAAGAAAAATTAAATCGCTTTATCAAACAATTTTAAAATTTAATTCAAGTTTCCTCATAATTTGTTTTTGAAAATATTTAAGATACAAATGTATGATTATTTTTATCAGCATTTGAAAATTAAATAAATACATTTTTCTTCTGAAAGAGGACAAATTAATTTTGTATAATGTATTTATTATATAAGTGATATAATATAATATTTATTATATAAAAATTTATAGTTATTACAATGTATTATATTTAATTATAAATAATATATAATATATACAATAATGATATTATCTCAATTTTAATTTTAAACTGCTTAATCTCAAATCTAAATAAGTATTAAAAATAGATTACTATCTTCAATATAAAATAAACAATATAGTATTTAATTTCTTGTGGTACTTATTTATTTACATCGATAAACGATTAGGTAAAAAACAAGTACAACAATAACTGAAAATAGACATAACAATATACTTTTTCTTTGTTTTTATTTATTTAAAACAACTTACTTACAATATATACTTAATTAAGTACAGTAAATAAATGTTTATAATTTAGGAAATATTTACTTAACATGAGAACTTTTTTGAGGAAATTACTTATTAGTAGGACCTTTGAATTTGAATATTCTAGATTCTAGATTGGGATTATTTGACATTACTCAATAGAACTTTGTTAATGACTATAGTTAATATTAATATTAGACGAATTATTAAATTTTTAAAATCAGTTAAGAATGAAATTAATTGTGTCGATAGGTCATTCGATTTTGGGATATTTTGAAGATTTTTGGATACATTAGGTTTGGGATTTTGAGTAACAGATGAGTATGAACGTTTGTTATTTTCTAAATCAATTTCAGAGGTACTATTAAAAGTGTTACCTGATATCATGTTTGATTTTTTTTCTGAGTTTGAGGTGTATTTTTGTTAATGAGGCTATTGTTTTCTTAGTTGTTATAGATTTTTGAAGACCGTAGGTACATCCACGATAGTTTGCTGTATGGTTGTTTCCACAGTGAGTGCATTTGGCTGGAAGTTCGTCATTATTCGTATATGAGATGAAGCTGTGATATTCGCCACATTTTACACAGCATGATCTGCTATGGCAATAAGACTATGTATGTGTGTCCATAATCCTGACAGTTTATACATTGAGAAATTTGTTTATTGATTTTCGGTTCTTCAACTCTAATCTTAATATAACATAATAATTTTAACGAAAAAATTTCTTTATTATTTTTATTAGGTTCTAAGTCAACAAAAATAGAGCTATAGAGGAAGTTTTGTTTTAGTTAGCCTGTGTAGTGCGTTCGTGATAATTCTAGTTAAAAAATCATTTTTGTTTCAATTCGTCTTTTATAATTAAATTATATTAATTATAATGATGTAGTTTGATGGTAGATTCCTAATTACTACCCGATGTAGTTTTTCTTCTTTAAGTAGGTATATATATTGGTATTTTATGGATTTTTCTTTTAAACAATTGATTACAGCTCTGTAGGAATTTGACGAGTAAGTATTTATTTTAATGTTTTTTGCTTACTTTTACACAAAACTTCAGATCAAGTTTAATGATTGATTTTATGTCCTTAGTAAGTAATTTTATATTTTTGATTATGGACTTGATAAAAATTGATAGCGGTGTTTGCGGCTTTTCATTTGCTTCATCTGTAGAGTTTGTTTCCATTTCATTATCATTATCATTTGTTACTAATTAAATGAAACGATTTTCAGTTATAAACTGAGAACTATTATTTTTTGTTGATTTAGTTTTTGGCGAAATGTTTGGCAGGTAGAGTTTACGCGCTTTTTTCATCTAGAAGATTTTATTTCAGTCCATTCATTATCAAATATCAACAATCTACTTATAACAATTAGTATTAAATATTGCATAATATATTTACTTCTGTATTATTATTATTATTTATTAGGTTAAGAAAAATAAAGTAATGTTAATAAATGATAAATATAATTAATAACTAACAAGAAATCACAAACAATTTACAAATTTAAATGTTGAGAATATTCGAAACTATTGTTGATAAGACTACGTAATAGCTGTATTTAAATCTACTACAAAGATTCAGAAATTGCCTCGACTCTGAATCGGATGACCAAATTATACGACTGCAAAACCCGTTTAAATTGTTTTGGTCTCACGGACCTTCAGAGACCGTAAAATAATGTCCTATATATACTGATAGATAAAATGGAATAACATAAAAGTCTAAGCAGACGCAATGCGTATATTACCAATACTGTGGTATATCGATGTACTTAATAACCACGGCTGACCTCTTATGCCTTAGCGCCACCGACGATAATATTAAAAATAATTAACAATGTTTACTCATAAAACATTTTTGTCTAACCAAATTTGTCGAAGCGGAAATTTACTCACCGCAGAGGTTAGCAAAACACATTAAACTAACTTATGGAACGATTTGGATACCTATTCGTACACTATAGTTCTATTATTTCATCATTTCAAATGGTTTAGATTTTAGTATAAATACTTGTCTACGGTGGTGAATATTTATCAGTTCACGTCAATCGTTCTAAGTATACTCATCTTACTATTATTATTCGTCGTGTATCATTCGGGAATCAACGTATCAAAGTATTATAATCACCGTGAAAACAAGATGGTGAAGATTATGTTACAAGTAAGTATAGTACAATATTTATATTGAATATGTCTATATAGTATTATAGTAACTATATCAAGTTTTTTAGACTCTGGATAGACAACAGTTCTTGTTTATGTTGTACGGTTAACTATTGGTTTATTAATTTACGCATTTAAATGTATACCTATTAATTTAATATTTTATTTTATTTATATAAAACATTCTTAGTAAAAGTACGAGTATATTTTAAAATGTATATTGCATGTATATGTATTAAATTATAAATAGTCGATATATATGTATATTGTATATACTTACAATAAATAATAGAAAAATAAAAAGATATCGATGTAAACCAAATTGTATTATTATTAAACACTAACAAACATCTGATATTTATGTTGTATAAAATTTATATTAAATATATTTAATTTGCAGATCGCTGTACTCGTATTGACCACTTTAGTAGCCATTACTTTTGCTGAACACGATGCTACATCTTACGCGTTTTACCATCCAAAATTCGAAAACACTCATCACGACGGACACGACCATTACGTAAGAGCATTATTGTTAATATAGCCCGAATATTGTCGGCGTTCAATAAAAAATATATTGTTAAGATGACGTGTTGTCTTTTAAGCGTACTACATGGCAATATGGCATATTTGCATTCAACAGAATTCATTTTGTGTTGTTTTATTTTAACGTTATAGTAAATTGATGTTAATCAAATTTAAAAGGAAATAATATATTATTTGTGTTCTCTCGTGAGTATTTTATATTTTAGTTTAAAAGCAGTTATCATGCATAAGTATATAAAATATTAGTACCAATATGCTCGTAACTTGCTTTAAAATTACTTTATTTAAAAAAACCAAACTATAGAATACAGATAATATTATTACCTTTAAATTTTATAAAAGTTAAACTTATTATATTATAATATTTATTGTTTAACACACAAAACGGATTCTTTTGACCACAAATTTTTATTTATTATATATCTGAGTTTGTAAGACAAATACATCAAATTTGGAATCCCGCCCTCTTAATCTTAAGTCGCTGTCATCGCGATCTATAATATGATTTCAATTTTCAACGGAAAATAAACTATACGAACTTTGTATGCACTTGCAGGCACCGCCTCATTACTCGTACAAGTATGGTGTCAAAGACCCGCACACCGGCGACCACAAACACCAGTCCGAGCACCGCGAAGGTGATGTGGTGCACGGCGAATACAGCGTGGTTGAGCCAGACGGTCGAGTTCGCAAAGTGACTTACACGGCAGACAAGCACAATGGATTCAACGCGCACGTCCACCATGTCCACCACGCCCACCACCCACAACACTACGGACACCACGAAGAGGAATGATTTTAGTCGAACGATAAGGCATAAATATCTATAGATAGACATTGCGAGATTAATCATAATATAATAATAATAATGATATGGAATATGCATTGTAATCGTGTATTGCTGCAATTGTTTTTTATTTTGTTTTGTGTCAACGATTTGTTTATATCATTAAAGATTATTTTTGTTACTAAATCGGTGGTGTTACGTAATTTAAATTTTAAGATATGTTAATATGTTTTTCTCCGAAGTAGACAATATACTAAACGGTTTAAATCATCGTACATACGAATCCAATAATATATACCTATTGGTAAATGCTAAGTAGGTACTAAATTACTGCTGCAGTAAGTATAGAGTAAAATATAATAATCCAATTTTACAAATTGATTTATTACAATACACGGTCACTCTATATATTATATTATATATCTACCTTGGCGAATTGTACAATATTTCATTTCTGAGCTTATAAATGTATTATGTACTCATTTAAATAGCTACCTAGTCTTCTTTTATACGTATACGATTATATTATTGCCTATACAACTTTTAAATTACGGGTATACCTGAAAAATTTATACGAACTCCTAGAATAGTAGAATATAAAATGTACGTACGAAAATTCAGTTTATTGATCACAATGCGTTTTTGTCCGTACGAATATGTTTGAAATATTTAATATTTAAATAAATCCTAAAACGAATACATAAGGTACCATAATATATATATATATTTGATTGTATACCATTAATTTTAAAGCCTTTAATACGAAAATAAATTATAATTAGACAGCAGACAATGTCAGACCAATTGTTTGGTTTAAATTAGCTATGTGCCTATCTATATTGCTGTTAGAAACAGAGTGAGAGTAAATTTTTTTTAGTTTCAATCACCATGTCGCAAACCAGTGTTGCGTTACTTATAATTTACCTATTTATAAATAATTAAAAATAATTAAACATTGAAATATTATTATAATGACTAACGATTTATAATGAAGCTCGAGTTACATAATAATATTTATACTTGTATAGAACATTTTTAATAGTATTTAAAATAAAATAAAATATTAAGATTTTCCATATCAGTTTAAAAAGGTAATAATTTATGAATGGGAGATTGTAATAAAATTCCAAGTATAAATAGTGTCTAATGCTTAGATTTTTATTTTATTTAATGATGCCGTAAAATTAAAAGAAATTATACTTGTGTTATGTAATAAAAGCTCATCAAAGAGTTATCGCGTTATCCGGCGCTATGGTTGTACGTCCTATGTTATATTCTTAGTACCTATACTTAAAGAACAATTTATTCGGATATTGTCTTAAGTAATACAAATAATATAGTAATCATATGTATTAAGTATACTATATATTTATCGATAAAATAGTATATATTGTTGATAAACGATAGTTCCAATACTTCTAATCTACCAAATTGTATACAAAACAGTCATAACATTTACTGCATACACTTACTATAGTCGCATCTACATATTTACTCGTTTATAATACCTAAGTTATTATTTATTAGTTATTATTAGAGGTCGGATTTATATTCTCTTAAAATCCTTAAAATATGATGTTTTTATGTCACATAAAATAGGCAATATATTCTCTTAATATTCTTTTAAAATACCAGATATATGATGTTTTATGTTTTTAAATATGCAAATTATTCTTTTAATATTAAAAAAATATTCAGTTAAAATTTATTTTTTATTAATTTGGTTTTAAATATATTTAATTTAATTAATTTTACAATAACAATTAATAACTATATATTGTTCTATGTGTTCCGGTGTTATTTTAGTACGCCTGTTTGTAATAATGTTCTTGTATATGCTGAAGGATCGTTCGACATCAACCGATGTCACTGGAGAATATTGCAAGTCGGCTACCACAGTCGGTGAATAATTTTCCGGAAGTTGTACTATATTATTTCCACTAAGAACTTGTCCAATATTAACCTAACCTTACCTCTAGTTATTATGTTGTGTGTATCAACTATCAAGATAAATACAGTCTTACATTATTTATCAGTTATCTTTATGATACCGAGTACTTGACAGTCATCATAAACACTGTTAGGCCCCAAGATATATGATTTATTATATAAGTATATAATAATAATAATTTATTTAGCAAAACAATACAATTTTATAATACAAATAAAATATACAAAAATATACATTATACGTTTGAGTTCAGTACAAAATTAAGATTAAGATTAAGTAAACAATATAATTACAATATTAATAAACATGCATAGATAATTAAACAAAGAATACAATAATATTTTTACATTTTAAACGGTCTTATAAAAGATTTATAGTCGAAAAGTCTAGTTATATAATTGATAAATCAAAATAGAAAATAAAAGCAATTTTGTTATTATTTATATAGTTATGTCCTAGTATGTCCTACAACTATAACCAGATCCGATATGACAACCTGCACCAACCATTACGAGTGACAAGTGTAATTCATATTTACTAGTATTACAATCCAATACAATCTGATATATATTAATATACACTTAATTTTCCATTTAGCATCTTTTGTTTATCTTCACTTTACGTACAGCCTCTATTTTGATCGGGCTATAACAAACAATGACCGATGCCATCGCAGTTCACGTCTCCATCTATCGCGCTTTTGAATGAAATTTGATCCGAAGATATTTTTTGCCGATCGAGACATAATACCAAGTTATGCACATGCATGATTATTATAATAAATTAACGTATTTTTGTAAATTTAACGTCTATTTTAATTATTCTCGTCATAGGCTCTAATAGAACCTTTATAATTTGTGATATAAATAAATAAGTATAATAACTACTGAACGAATAGTACATTGACTAGTGCAGATGCGCCCAACTTGTTTCTACTTGCAGGCCACATTTGAAATTTATATTTATACCGCAAGCCGTACATATTACACGATTTGTTTTTACTCAGTTCAATAAAATGTACAATAGATATATTAGGAAATTATATATTAATCCAATACGTTTTTTTATATTAAATTAAAAATTGTTAGACATTTTGTAATTCTTAAAAGCATATTAAAATAAAATTTTTTATAAATTATTATTTATTTTTCTTTTACCCCTTTACACATTTCTAATTTTTATAAAATGTTCACAGGCCGATTGGAATACTTCCGCGAGTTGGGCACGCCTGAACTAGTGACTTTAATACCCAATAATAGGTATCAGTTATTTATTTTAGTTTATATTTTAGTTCTATCTCATATGATTGTATGGTTATAAAAATTACCAATGTATGTGGCCACAGGCCCATTTTCGTTTGATAGGTAAATTTACGAGGAGCGATGGTGGTAGTAGCGTGGATAATATAATACTATTCTATATTAACAATACATACAAATTAATAACCCACCTTAATAATGATAATAATAATATAGCTATATAGGTGTATATTGTAATTTATTAGACCATTGGGCAATCGGTAAAGACACTATAGACTATAGACTTTTGAAGTAAGTATAAACAGCTAGTGTACCTATACTATATATAATATGGTTAGCAAACTTTAATTATATTTTTATAACAAAAAATAATACTTACGATTTTATTACTAGGATATAGGTTCTGAACTTTCAGAATCTTCTATACATGCTAGTATCGCACAAAATGCTATTTCGTCTCTCATATACTATACAAGGTGTTTCTTTAATCAAACAACATTCATTATTTCAAAATATATTTCATGTTTTTGAAAATATTCTTTGTTTACATAATTTCCAGTCAAAATTATATATTTATCGTTATTATAGTTTTTTTCTTTTTTGAATAACAACGTACATTTTTAATTTCATATTATAAAGCAGAATATCTTTGGAAATATTTAGATTTATAAAAGTACCTAACTTTTAGACGAGTATTTTATGAGATATAACTTTATAAGAATTTTAAGTTTAGATGAGTGGATTGAAGAAATACCTTCAAAATATTGATCTACTACTCCGCTTACCTAAACTTTAATACTTATAAATTATAACTCATAAGCTACTTGTCCGAAATTTGATTGCAGATTTAAAATTATTTTGTATTACACATTTCAAGATTAAAATAAATAATTAAAAATCTATTATAACCAATAATTATATTATAATCTATTATAATAATATTATAATCATATTATAATCAATGGTATTACGTTTATCCCTAAACTAGATATAATTTATCCAATTTTTCTGGAAAATAATTGATCTTCATTATCCAATCATTTAACCTTGATGGAGTATATTTTAAACCAAAAGTTCTTATTATAAACTCCAATTGTAAGTATTTTTACTCCTTTTAAGGATAGCATTCCAAACTTAACCTAAACTATAAATTCCTAGTTCCTACTATATAAAATCCTTTTAAAGCTACTATATTCTTATTATGCATAATTTATATATGGCGTCCAAATTATTATTACTGAGTACTAGGTAATCACTTTAATCTATTATTCCAATTTGAATAACTAACTAACATATGTAATGTGCATACACTAAATACATTTTAGAGATTGTATATTTCTAATAACTGTTTAAAAAAAATAACACCTTATCTTATATTTAGTCGTTCTGCTGAAATTATTGATTCTCTGTTACAATAAATCTGAAATCTTGAATTTGAACTAAGTTCAAATTTTCATAATAGTTCATTGAAACTTATATTTTGGATCAGATCACTAATTTAGAAGTTAGGCTCTAAAAGAATACTATGAACACATGGAATAATCAAATAGATTACAAAAAATCATTTTATATTATAAATACTATACATGTAATTGTTTTATAAAAAAAAAATAAAAATAAAAATAAGATTTTATTTTTAATGGTTTGGTATAAATCTATAAATCATGGTTTATAATATTATTGACTTTTTTTTTTATTCTATACATTTTAATGAATATTATTATTTATTTTATTAATTATCATATTATGAAAATGGCAAATCTAAAACTGACAAGCATTATAAGCACAAAACGTCAAAATGGGAGTACGTCACATGTTTTAAGTTAAACCAAAAATACAATATTGTAGTTGATTAATATATGATTACTAAATTTTATTTTATTATTTTTTAATATTGTTAATATTTAAAATATTATTATCAACAATTTTTATCACATTTTCTTTTCTTTTTTTGTGTCAGTAATTTTTTCCTATCCAATTTGTTTACATTATAATATGTTAATATTGCATAATATGTAAACACAATCATTTTTACCACTCATACGCAAATGTTAAATACTCAATAAGTAACCACTAACGGCCTTACTAAAATGTGTTCCTAATTATAATCCATTTTTTATTTGAGTTAACTGATGAACCGTAAATGCACCCACCGCAGAACCAATACAAAATTACGGCCCTATAAAACGTGAATCGGGTAAT
This sequence comes from Rhopalosiphum nymphaeae, assembly GCA_036289425.1. NCBI lineage: Eukaryota > Metazoa > Arthropoda > Insecta > Hemiptera > Aphididae > Rhopalosiphum > Rhopalosiphum nymphaeae. The sequence goes on along the minus strand of JAZAQC010000016.1, from coordinate 14,779,191 downwards.
CAGATATTTCGACATATTTAACTCTTGGGTGGTGTTAGCCGTTGCACACTTGCATAAAATCATAAACTATAAATACTAATTATTTTAGCGAAGTAGTATCAGTTATTTTTGTGTGTTTGGTGAATAAACAGCAATAGTTATTTTAACTAATATCTCTCAAACAGTTTGTTATAAGAACACTAAGAACTCATTATCGATGGCTTATATGTTACAGGTAAGTAAATAAAATATTTATTATAAATGTATAATATAATATCGATTATGTAAATATAGTTGACATTTTCAACATCACATCCGTATTATTATTTCTATCGATGCTTCATTTTTAACAACGGTTTCATAGTTGTTATTGATTCGAACATATTAGTAACTATTGGAAAGTAAAACATTTTTGTTGTTCCCCTTTTTATAAATATTTGGCAAAAGAATAAATTATTTTTAAGCAAAACTGAGAATTTTGTTATTAATGTATTCGTGTGTAACGTATCACGTGAAGTTTTTTACTAAAATATTTAAGTCAAGATTTTATCAACATAATTTTAATCAATAATCAATATCATACGATGTTTTATTATTGTTCAACGCGCGCTCGTGTGAATTCAGTTGACTGTGCATAAGGAGTAAAATATATTTTCCATTGAAATTGCTCAAAGTTTTAGCATCGTATACTTACGCGAAATATCATCATTTAATAATATATTATCGTTACGGATAGTAATCAAAACAAACGATACACACGAGAAACGCACGATGTACGTCATCTCATCGCATTTCTTCCGCGAAAGCGTGCGAATTTTAATCGCAAAATATTTGATTTGCCGGCAATTTTCTAGATTGCTGTGATCGCCCTGAGCGCGCTGATGACATTGACGGCGGCCGAATACCACGATGCCACATCGTATGCTTATTACCACCCGATATTCCATCACACCCAACACCACGGACACGACTATTACGTACGTATAACAGTATAACATCGTGTATACACAATTAACGCGGGTTATTATTTGAGTACACAAACGACGATATTATTATAATAGTTGCATAGCAATCTGATAGCATTTAAAGTAATAATGTTATCGGAAAAAGTACATAATGTATTATTATCTCTAAGCTCTAATTCGATGAGCGATTTATAACATGACACTTATTCACGTTATTATTTATAGTTAAAGTCTTACCGAGTTAATATACTCTGGTACCTCAGGGCTCAGACTCTGGTCCAAAGTAAAACACTAAATCGTAAGGAATCTGAGTATATTTTAAACAGGAATTCATTGCATTAAACGCAACAATTTTCGATGCTAATGCATGCGTATGAATAGGATCGTATAAGAATAAGACTGCGATATAAAACATTAAAATCTCGCACAAATATTTTTGTCCATAAATCAAACTTTTTGCAGTGGAGTACTAAGAATTGTCTAGAGAGGTGAATCGTTAAAGCCGCTCACTGTTTAAGGGGGTACATTTCGGTCGACTACGACAACGTTTTTTCGTCACACCACTTCGACACCTCGCTTGCTTGTATAGAAAAATATTTGTATTTCTAATCGAAATCTCGTTGTTTCTGTAGTCTCCACCCAAATACACGTTCAAGTACGGCGTCAAAGACCCACACACAAAGGACGACAAACACCAGTGGGAGGAACGGGACGGGGACGTAGTGCACGGCGGCTATAGTCTGGTCGAACCGGACGGTCGTATCCGAAAAGTGACGTATACGGCTGACAAACACAACGGGTTCAACGCGCACGTCCACTACGAAAATCACGCTCATCACCCCCAAGTCCATCACCACCATGGTCATCACCATCACCGCCATCATCGTCGCGGCGGACGTCAACAGTTTTGAGCGATCTGCGTGCAAGATTGAGTAACGGGATTCACCCGTCATCTAAGACCCAATCGAAATTTATTGTTATCGTTAACTAGTATTTTATAATATTAAAATGAAATTGTTACTGTTGTAAGATTGTTTTCAATTAATTTTTTACTCCGAAATTGCTAACCTGGTATTGAATTCCTTCTGTTAAATCTTCGAAAATAATAAATTAGTATTCAGATTTTACAGCCTCCTTTGTGCGGAAGAAACCACTACGTATCAATAGTGCACAATATGAAACTCCCGTATTTTACATTATGAATCATACTTGTCTTATACACATACATACAACATGCTATACTTATTAACATTTTCTAAGTAATGCGTTCATTTATCGCGCAGAAGTACTCGACTAGTGCACTCGCTAGGTGGCTATAGGCGCTATTATATTTATAATAATGTGTGTACAAGATCCCTTACTTGATTTCAATGCACTTCCGGTTCTTACAATAGATATAGTTTCTTCCAAACACTCTGTTATTCAAATTTATAATTTCTTTCCACGACGAATAGGTAGAAACACTACGCGTTCTATATTTTCTCATTTTATAATATATTAGCTGTACCTACTCGTAGATTATCACTATACCTATCCTTGTTATAAACGCGTGGGCTCGATTTTACGACGTAGTTATTTATGTAAGCGGACAAAATATTATGTGCAGTATGGAAAAAACAACATTTATATTTATATTTTCTTCTCAAAAAAGAATAAATACCACTTATATATTATAAGATATAAGTACTTTTTAGTTTTATTTTCAAAAAAAATTGAAATTGAAATGCCAGTCGTTATAGTCGTATATTATCTACACTTTATATTTTTATAATATATTTATTATTTTCTAAGTTTATAATAATAAATCATAAAATCTCAAATAATTGTAATTCTATTTATTCTTTTTCTATTGTTTTTAATTAAATATTTCATCATAAATTATTTTTGAAATCGGTTTTACTCATCTGTTAATTTAAAATATTTCAATTAAAAACATAATAATTCACAATTACAATGGATATCCGTAATTTGTTAACGTTTGGTTTATGAGAAAACACTAGGATCCACTGAATACATAATGATTATAATACTTCATAAGGATAACATGATATATCATATTGTATGTCGTAAATCTTAGTTTTTGAAGCATTAATTCTGGCACTTGTGTTAGTCATATGAATAGAATTTATCCATACTCGTTAAAATCGCCCTTTACACATCAACTCTTTGATTAAGAACAAAACAAAATGCTGATAGGAGTGTACACGGTTTGTGCGTGGTTCAATGACTAGAGCTTAAAACTTCACATGATAATGATATATACCTAGATATTATTATATTAATATGTATTATGTTCTTTATTAGACGATTATAAACATAAATTAGAGCTTATTCAATAGGTAATAGTATATATATATACATATATACGGTATCGTCGTATAGACGTACAGTAATGATTGTTATATTAATAAAAATATATTAACATAATAACATTTTCTGCCGTTTGAAAATTGTTAGTTTTTGTGTTATTTTTTTTTTTGTATTCAAAGTAAACGTAAATATTCTATATATAATGAAACACATAATATAAGTTTATACAGTAACGGATTTAACGGTTGTTTAGTCGGCAAATGCCGACAGGACCTAAGGGACATTTTATAAATTGTGTACTGAGTCCACCTTAATTATATAGTTGATTTTTTTAAATTTTATCCAAAAAAAAATTATATCGCAAACTGGGATTTGCAAACCATTGTTTTAATAATAAAATAATTTAAATATATAAATAAATACTTCAAAAGTAGAAAATATAAGAATTAAACAAAAAAAAAAAAATTGAAAAAATAACTTTTTATGTAAATCTAAAGAATATATAGGTACGTTCTACCCACTATACCAATGACCATTGATGACAAATAATATAATTTATAATTTATTTTAATTGATGCTACTGCGTACTAATCTTTATGTACGACTGTAGGATTTTATAATAAATTTCGTAGCATTACGTTCTCACTTTTCTTGTAAAATTATATAATATTATATACCTATTTATTACAACTCACTACTATTTGTAACTATTGATATACCATTTTAGATTTTCCCACACAATACAAATTAAAATATACCAATACTAAAAACTTTGTTTTTACGGGAACTAAAATAACCATCACTAATAAGTTTACTATAATATAGTCATTTTTGAGTTCACATCTATCTATTATTTAAATTATTTAACTCCAAATCGAGTCATGACAAGACTTACAAGACATATAAAAAATAAAAACAATAATTTTGTTAATATAAAATCAATCTTTCTATCACTTAATCAACGGCATTGTAGCGTAAAATATTTATTGTTGATCATAATGTCCACACAAATAACATTATATTATATTATGATTGATTATGTTAAGTATTATTTTATAATAAAAAATTATAGTATTAAACTTTAAGTATTTACTACTCAAAATTATTATAATTTATTGGATACCGTTTTTGCAATAAATTTAGCTTTCCGTAGAGTATGAAGGAGTATAACTCCTTGATATGAACGATCTTGTCAACAAATTTTCCAAGGCTAAAGTTCGCAGAGATTCTCAACCATAATTTTATAACTTTATTTTATACACCTACCAATTATTAATTTTATTTTATTTATAAAAATTATATAATTTTTTTATTTATTAAGAAAACTTGTTTTAAGAAAATTAATATTGGTTGATTATTAATTATTATTTATTGCGAGTGAAGCGAGTGCTTTTGTAAAACTGGAATATGTTACTGATACGTTTTGTACGAGGCTTCTCTTATAGATTTTCCGACTTTATTCAAATCCTTATTAAATCCTCCACTGAGTTTAATAGTATATATTAACGTCTATAGAAATAAAGGATTCGTATGGAGACAAACTTAGTGACCTTTAACTTGATTGTTATTCACTTTTTTATATCGTTAAATGCGTTAATTATTATTATATATATTGTCATTTTAAAGTTTACACCTAAAATTATATTAGCAAAAGTCGAAAAATCGCAATTCTCTTTTTTTTTTAGTCGTCGTCAAGGATTTCTTTGCAATTTAAAAATCGAAAAAATATTTATGAGAGGATTAGGATTATTTTGAAGTCACCTATTACAGTGTAAATGCGTGTATCTTTATCTTTAGTTTCAAGTACAAAATTGTTATAAAGTGTTAGATTTTATACATAAATGTTAATACATTTAGTCAGAATGCACTATTCTGGAAATCTTAAATTTCGTTTAAATTAGATTTTTTTGCTATACTGTAGAGCTGTAACTAGGTAAGGTCCTAACATTCCTAACCAAGATTGCAGTCTGTAGTCTACATGTTAAGATGACGTAAAAAGAGTTTAAGTAAAAAATTTAAAAATACCAACCTACTTTTATTAAACTTAATTTAAAATGCCTATACTTAAATGTAATTTTTATTTTAAGATATTTACAAGCTAAATGAGGTTGTATAATGTATGTTATTATAATAATACAATATTACACGAAAGTACAGAAAAATAATCCATTTTTTTTTTCGTTATAATATGTAGTTAATGGCTTAATTATTTTAGATTAAATAAAAATATTTTATTTAAAAAAACATTATTACATTTTACAAAATTCGTAATGATTTTTTGATTAATAATTTATACATATTTCATTAAAATTTGCTAGTTTCTTTTGAGGATAACCGAAGAATTGATATGATCATCATTAGAAGTTTAAATTTAATCTACCGATGAAATTCGATTTTCTGTCATGAACACGGAGTTGAAAAATATACGTTATACAATGTTCATAATGTAACATATAGATATAGTAAATTAGGTCGTCTATATGCTCTACTGACTTAAAATGTCCCGTGCAGACCCTCGCACGCATGTATTGGTTCACAAATCATTACATTGAAAATATAATATAACATAATCACAACAAAATAATACATGTAAACTGGAGTACCCACGAAATTCGTCAATTATTATTATTTCACATAACAAAAGATAATTTGTATGACATTTTAATATGGTAATTCATTAATTACTTTGATACATGTTTATAATATTACATTATTATTTTTATTTTCTAGCTTCATATGCATGAAGTTCGAATATTCGAAATTATAAAATTAAGCTTACATAGTAAATAGTTGCATCATTTACATGTTTCATAAAGTTTAAATTTGTAAAAAAATAGATATTGAAAATAAGTTAATAAAATAATAACCCGCTATGATTTTATGAACTATTGTTTTTTCTTTTTCTTTCTTTATTGTATCTACATTTTTTAATATTTTGTTTAGAAATAATTTGTTCAACAATATTTGCACTTTTTAAATTTCAACAATAGTACGTACCTTATATTGCTATCTTATCAATTGTTATTATAGTAATAGGATCGAACATTTTAGAAGGTAAATTATTTTCACTTTATAAGAGACGCTATATAGATAGGAAAATTGCATGTAAGTCCAACAATTCGTGACGAATTCAAGGTTAGAGTTAGTGCAATTTATCGACAACACATATCTATCTGTCTAAAAGAGTGTACTACTGACGAAATGGGTATCATATATACGATTATAAAATCGAATTTTCAAAACGGTAGGCACCTATCTACCTGTCATATTTTAATTGTACTTTATATAAATAAAATTATTATACATCAAAATCAAACTTGATAAATCAAATTCTCATAATTAAAAGAAAAATTAACCCTAGTTAAATTTTCTTTACACTTTAATATAAATATTATATAATATTATTTGTTCCTCAATTTAAACTACCGAGATTTTATGTAATTATTTTTGATTAGTATTTAGTATTTACTAATATTAAAATGTAGTAACACGCATAAAGTATTTTTATTTTTTTTTACTATAAATTATATTAAATTTTAAATATTATCATCACAATGCTATTTTTTCTATTGATTACTTATTTAAACAGAACAAGTATAAATCATAATAATAGTGTTTCAACGAAAAAACAGCCTATAAAATAACATTATTCCTACCTTATATCTAATCCTAATTAGTGGTTAGTCATTTCCCATATATCATCATTTAAAATAATGTTATATAGATATTTTGTCATTTTAACATTAAAATACATTTATAACATAAGTATACACGTGTGTGATGTATTGTTTGTGCACTTATGTATTTTATGCCCATGTATATAGTATGAATTTTTGTACTATATTAAAAATAATTTCTTATTAAATAGTATTATTTATACCCGATAGGGTGGCATGATAAAATATTGATATTACTTATTATTTAATATGTATTGTCACTGACTGCATTATCATTTATAATTGTATTGGAAATATTCCTAATAATAAATTTAAAAAAAATTTTAATTAATTTCAGAGTAAACAATTGTAATTATAGGTATAGTTTATTGTATGCAAAAACTTAGTAATCAGCAAAGATGTATAATTTGTGTATAGTATATACTATTAATTTAAGACTTAAATTACATATTTTGTGATCTGTTTCGAAATTTCTCTCCCTCCATATAAAACCCATAAAAATATTATGCAACTACATAATTAGTAAGAAACTCATATGAATTTTACTAGACCCAACCCAAAATTTTCTCATCAATTCTTCCTCTTCAAAACTAACCCTTTGTTGACCAGATTTAGAATAAAAAATATTAAATAATAATACATGGAGTACCAACATATCTCACTAGCTCCATAAAACAAATATGATATTAACATTATTCAAATTAAATGTTTAATGAATATTAATACATTTCTTACCAATGTAGGTAATCACACTAATAAGTCAAATTTATAATCTAAATACTCTATAATGGACTTGTTAATATTGACACTCATTAATAATTAATCATTATTTCGTATCATTATAATTATTAAATACATAAACGAAAAATAATTCATATTCAGGAGGTGCAAATATTTTTGAAAATCATAACCCTTTCCCCTCCTCCCAAAAAAATATTGTTATAATATAATATACTATACAATGTATTGCATTTAGTAACATGTTACAAAATAAAATTATTAAAACAATAACAAATTGTCAGGTTATCTGTATTATATATATTATATATTATATATTATACACAATGACTCGCTCCGCTCAGAATCTAAAAGCATTATACTTTTTTGTTTAAAGTGTACCACCACATACCCTGCACACTCCTTGGCTCCGCCTATGATTATATACTCAAAACAAAAAAAACTCAAACCAATGTGTTTTCTTTAATCTATTAATTTTTTAAATTTTAATCGTCTGGATGATTGATGGTAATAAATAATAATCATCGATCAATTCACACTTGATTCTCAAATACAATTAAGCTACACTTTTGCTACACGCATTCATTTGTTACCTATTGAAGTTTGAAATAATTTATGATCAACCCAAGTTTTTTTACTCTTAAACGATCAACGATGACAATACAACTTCTTTATAAATTGAACTATGCATGATGATATAGGTTAAAGCTATCCTCGATTGTATGTCCTGGAAATTATTCTTTTTCACATTACTGCACAAATATACATTAGGCATATTCATACATCGTATTTATTAGGTACATATTATACTTATTACTTGATGTTATGTACACCTACCGAACGGTCATGATTTTGCAACGTTTTTCACTTTCACTTATGGACGTTAGCTGGCGTTTTTGTTTGTGTTTCGTTTAACGTCCGTGGCGGCCAATGACCATTGTGCATCATACTGTTTTGTGATTTTTTTTAAATTTGTTGAACGTATGTAGGTACCTTTATACCGGGTGATCCATATAACGTACGATATTCATTATTTCAATAACCATTAACGCAGTTAAAAATAATTTTATATAGGTAATCTTAATTGTTTAAAGGACAACATTTTTCTATAAACATTTTTTTTCCTAATATTTTTTATCGTTGCCATTTATAAATTTTTACTATTTTTATGACAACATGGATTTTTAATTATTTATTCTAAATCAAAATATTTTTTAAAGTCCTCTAATATATACAAATGAAATTTAAAATGAGTAATATATGAAGTGTAAGAATTTAAAGCTTTGATAGGTGGTGCATGGTGTAGAACCGCAAAATATTGATCTACTACTCTTATATAAACTTTGTATACCTTTTACTAATAATCTATCTACTTGTCCAAAATTTGATTTTTATTGAACGAAATGCTTTGATAATAATATTCTGCTTCAGATAATAAAATTAAAAATGTATGTTGTCATTAAAAGAGTAATAAAAACATGACAAAGATAACGATAAAAAAAATTGTAAAAATTATAATTTTATTCAAAAATATTTTGTTATGACTCAAAACTATGTATTATAAATATTTTCAATAACGTAAATGTTTTCCGAAATAATAAGTGGCTTACGTGAAATAGATCACTCCGTATATATCATGTGTTCTATGCATATAGTACACGGGATGTTCGCACGTAATTGCCATTTTACCATTTAGGCGGCCGTCAAACGGAACGAAAAGTGAAGACATCGCATCTCAGCATACTGAGGGTAGTGTACAGTAGTTTGTTGTTAAACCTGTATTTCTTTTATATAGTAATAATATTTTATTGTTTGTAATGTAGAAAATGAGTAAAAGACAAACATCTATATCATAGTATATATGTATTATTTATACGTAACTATTAGTAATTTACGTAAACAGGAAGTATCAAAACTTAAAAGCTCTAGAATAAAAATTAAGTACATTAAGCATTGTATCTCCCAACAAGTTTAACAAATTATGTATTTATGTATATTATCTTTGGAGTATAAATAAAAAAAAATGTAATTAGCTACCTACAATGCTCAATGTAAATAACAAAACAATGATAATAATTTAATCTAAACACATTTAAAATATACCAACACATATCATAATAAACTCATATATTAAAATACTACGATCATAGTAATGACTTTTAGTACACATACAAAGGTTTTTAAAATATAACATTGTATTATTATTTAATACATTTACCGATTATTGAACAAGAAAAAATAAATTATTAATTTTTATTTAGTCATTGTTATTATTTCGAATTCAATGCCAAGCGTGGACTCGTGAGTTCCTTCTTAGTTTTTTTCTGAACAACGCAATCAGTTTCATCAGAATGCAACTATTCCTCACATACATTGTATTACAGATACTATTATAATATAATATATTCAGTAAACACTAATATTTTATTTTAATTCAACATGTAAATATATGGGAACTTTATAATTTATTCAGTGAATACATTTATACAAATAATTTGTATGATAAACACTTGAAATATATGTTTAAATATCAATGAATCATAATATATTTAATCGAAATATTAGTATAAATATACATTTTATACATTTTTAAAAGACTATGGTGATAGTCTACAGAATTTATCTCGTTGACGTCTTATTTTAAACTTTAATACTTGATTAGTTTATTGAAAACGTTGATAATATAATTTAATTGTTTAGATAATATTATAAAATAAAAATGTATAATTGTTTTCATATTCTGGTAGGTTATTGCTGTCACTATATAGTAGTTAAACAAACAAGTTATTGAATAACGAAGAATAATTTTGTTCAACAACGGTATAATATATTCTATTCACCAAGGTAACAGTAAAATACAGAAACCGACAAAAAGCTACAGAATACAAAATATACAATTCAAAATTATTTAATAACAATAAATTTAAAAGAGTAAAAACACAGAATTTTCACGTATAACGACCAATACACGAAAAAACTAAGAAAAGGTGAGTCATACGAAAAATTATCTATTATAATTATAGTTTGTCCCGGAAAAAATAGGGCACGTCCTTCGAAAATAGGCTTGTCCAGGAATAGAAATACCCAAAACACACCACTCGAAACATTTTTCTTAACAGACTACCGACAGTGACTAGTACCGTTGCCAATAAAACTACACGCCAATGAAATTATATTTTGCACAACGCACATATTATTGTTACGACGAAATTAATATATCGTTATTATTTACCTAAATATAAACACATAATATTATAATTATACTATACTGTTACTGTACAGCCTGTACCGTGGTGTGGTTTTGCAACCTATATATGCCCTTCGTATCTATCCTCCGCACAAAATGGAAATAGAGTAATTAATCGAAAATATGCACATTTTTCTTAATTAATTAGTCGGTTCTCGAAAACGTACCTATTTTATTACGTGTGCGATGGTTTATATGTTATAAAAGTATATGGTCCGCGTGGTCTTCTCTAGTAAGCAGTAGATAGAACAATCGCTTTTGGCCGCTTGAAGTCCTCCTCTGCCGTATTGGCAATCATCGCGCGCGCCGCAACCATACAACTGCATTCGGGTCATCCGGGCGGGTGCGCGAGTTGTATGAAATAACGTTTAGCACGACTATAACAACACTATACACTACACGGTCTGTTGGCATAATATTAAAATAATATATACTTCTGCCGAGAAAAAATAATTACTGTTTAACCGAAATTACGAATAATAGTCCATGTGATTATATTATCCACAAGTTCGGGACATTACATGTAAACTCGATAATTTGTTTATATAATAACACAAAATAATATTATATCTAATATTATAATTTATAATTCATTTTTTAAACCTCCAAATATACAAAAACTTTTATGTCTTCAATAGACGTATGGAATTTCCATTAATATTTACAATAAAAAAAAAACCTATATTCATGAATTTGGGCTCAAACGCAATACACAGGTGTGTAAAACCATAATATTCAGTAGATAGCTTATTATTTCTGGTGTAGTTATTTGACTATTTGAGTGTCAAAGAGTAGGCAGGGAATTTATTCAGCTGTAAAAGCTGATGACCTATAAACTTTCTAAGTAAGATTATTTTATTCTATAAAATAAGTTTTAAAACCATCAAAATATGTTAGTGATTATAATAAAAAAAATATTTTAAAATTGTGTAATTAATGTGCATACACATTATCATAAATCTCATATACTTATTGTGCCGTACGTGTACAGATTGTATATAACAAATAAAGAAAAAAAAATGTAAGTAGCACAAATAGTTAAGATGTTTAGGTTAAATTATTATGCGATCTTCACAAGTTTAAAACACCAATACAGTTTATTAATTACTAATATTAGTATATAAAACACATAAATTGATTAAAATGTTTTAATATTATTGATGATAATACATTTAGTTCTTATAATTCTTACATAATTTAAATTAATTTTAACTTTGGTTAAAAATTACAATGGTATCTGTCCTGTGAGGAATAATAAATATGAGTGTATACGATACTCGAGAATATTTATATTATAAATGCATACTATATAACACAATAACTAATTTAAATTTATATATATTTTACATATGCATACAAAATTATATTTATCAATATCGACAAAATTAATACAGAATAACTTTAAAATAACAAAATATTGTTACCTACCTACTATATTATAATAAATTAATAACGTAAAACTAAAAACTATGATCAAGCAAAAGTAGAGTGCTTTATATAATTCTGTGGGAATATATATTAAAAAGCATTAATATTTAATAATATATACTTTCGCATTGGCTCAATTGGCTATTGCAGTAAAAATTTAATACATTTACGGTACTTATATTAAGTAATATTACGGTACAAGTGTGACTTAAATAACAGTTAATTATATTAAAAAAAATTAAAAAAGATAAATAAAATTATAATAATTAAGCCGAGATGAAAAAATTTTACGAGCTTTCATTAACCAAAATGCACTAAAGTTAGCATAAATCCAATAAATATTATTAAATAATTCAACATCTATACTGTTTATAAATATAATATATGACCTTGGTAAATGCTGGTTCAACTTGTGGTCAATGTTTTCTAATATTACATTTTTAGTACCGTACCCTATGCCAACAAAATGTATAACACTATAACAGCTGAAAGACTTCGCAATCTGTTTTTATTCTGAATTTAAAATACATAACTCATTTTAAACAAACCAGATGACTTAATACATGATTTAATAGGCGTTCTTATGATATGCTCAGCAAATAACGTTTTGTTTAGTAAAATCTCTTAGACATTAGTAACTGATGTATAGTTGTGTGTCGTACGTACTTATATGGTTGTGATCTGTAGACGAAATTTGGTTTATTTAACTTGACAATACGTTTAAGTGTAGCCAATCATAAGAATTCCATAAACACTTCTATTTTATTTTTGTTGAAATTTAAATATTATTATTAATCTATAGGTAGGTACACATTTTTTATTTCATGCTTCTTTATAGTTTATATCCATTATCCACTAGGTACTTCAAACTTTCTGTAGGTCATACTTTTTCCTATGACACGGCTTGTACATGACAATAACAAACATTGTTCCCTATTCATTCGCTGGTGAATAATACTTCAATAGTACTTATGCACTTATTTATTGATTTCGTAAATGACGTAAACGCAGTTCATAATATAATATTGTGTGATCATGTTTCGTTTTAATAACACTTCCACGTGCAATTGCTAAAAACGATCCATGCAGTACCCGTTGAAAATCGTGCGTGACATTGTGTACTATAACATTATGTACCATACTATACCATGTGTTAATATGTATGTGTTTTTGATTACAGTGTCTATAACGACCCTGAATGAAGATTTAAAATAAAAGACAACCGCTCTTTATCTATATTTGAGAAAAATTTAATTTTTTTCATTTACAAAATAGTGTTGCAATAACGAACAAATTATATCATTCCTAGTATTAATACAGCCATTCATCTATTTTAGTACGTACTAATATAGGTACTATACTTAATATGTTTCCAATCTTCTTATAATATGTTTAACCGAAAATAAATAAATGATTTTCATAAAATCTATAAATATTTAGATGTTAATAATATACCAAATAGATAATAGCTTTTAGGTAAACATCATTTTTTATTTGAATATCGTATACTGAATTGTCTTAGCTATACACTTATTAGTTATTGGTATTTACAATTTACTTATTTTTAAAACGTATTAGTACTTACTACTTAGACATTTAGCAAATGTGTAGTAGGAACTACCTTAGAGATAATTAGCTACAGTAAAAACTTTATTTTAGAAATAAATATACTAATTATTATATGATAGGAATATAAAATAAGTTAACACCTAAATAAGTTAATAATAAATGTACAAACTTAAAATCTATTAAATATTTAGTACCTCAATTAGCGTATGTAAATTCCAATATGTGGTTGAGTATCTTTAAACGCATAATAAATGTGAAAGATTAATCAGTTTTCAGTTACAAGTCAATCTTTGAGAAAAATTATTTTACTGAATATACACTATAGGTTTTTTTTGTAAGCTATACAATACTTCCGATCATAAAACACGAGTTTTATTTAAAAGAATTTAAATAAAAATCACAATGCATTTAGTTAAAAAATATAACTATGATTTAATTATATTTATATTTAACTAATATTATTTTAATATACTAGATTACTTGCCTTATTATTCATGTATAATATTTAAAAAGAAAATAACTTATTACAAATATTAATAATATTGAATAGGCAATTAAAATTGATATAAATTAATCTATTATCATCAGTTTTTACTTTTTAACTTGCTCGATGTATGTAATTATACAATAACGAATAACATATGGGTATATTAACAACCAATTTTTACTAATAACAGTGATTCACCTAATTAAATGATTTAAATCTGATAATAACTAAATTATTTTGTTGTAGTTGTAAATATGATTTGTAATCTATTAAAGGTATCCGAAAAGATGAAAACATATATTACAACACTCGCTGGTATTTTAATAACTGTTCTACTTTAATGACCACAACGAACAAATGAAAGGAAACCCGCTTTGTGTCCAATATAGTACACAATAATTTTAATGGTTTAGCAATGATTCAAGATAAATTCAATTTCAACGACATATTTATTGAATACATAATAACCAAAGTATTTTAATAAATTAAATTATTGTCGAATTGATTTTAAAAGACAAATTTTCTAACATTTATTGCGTCTATGATTTCAATTTTTATTTTAAACAGGTAACTTATCATTTTACACTAGGTCAACTCACATTTTATATTCTCTACACGGGTAATGATTTTGTACTATCATCCAATTATTAATTATATGATGTGAAATAATATAATTTGAAGGTGCCTATTATTATAATAGTCTATACGCAAATTTCATTGGAATGATCATAAAAACGTGTAACTTATACTGAAACACTGCAATATTTCATAATTGGGTATAGGTATTTAATATTCAAGTATTAATTAAATTATATTTAGGTACCACGTGTACTTACTAATATACTGTAAAAATTTAAAAAATTAAAATTATAAATGATATAATCAATTAAATTACCAAGTTTAAAAAAATATTAGATATTTTTCATACTTGTAAATTACGTATGTAATACAATAATGTAGCTAAATAGCTTAGATCACATTATTTAAATGATTTAAGAATAGAAATATACATAATAAATAACAATGTTATTATATAATATTATAACAAACAGAAACTCTATTTTTAAATCAATCCTATTACGAAAATAATTAATAAAAAGCATTTTTATAGTAGTTTATATTCCTTGTATTGTAAGTTTATTGGTGATCTATTAAATTTTATAAATATTTCAGAACTATTACTTTAAAAAAATGTATTTTGTACTAATTAATAATTATTATTAATGTAGTTGTGCTAATACTATAATAAATTCGATATATGTAATTTTACTCTCATATTATTAGTAGTTATATGCACTTATACTAAATACACTATATTATTATACATAACAAATTTGTTGATCACTTGATCATCACCATGTAGATCTAGAAACTAAAACTTCTTAAATTTACTTAAAAACATTAAAATAACAATGGTATAAACATATTTTCGATATTAATTTTCTTGGTTATTAGTGAAACATTGTGGTTTAATATAATAATTAGTACACCTAAGTCAGTTTATTCGATAAGCACGACTTCGTGATGATTAAAATTAAAATTTAAGATACATACATAAAATTCGATGTACAAATCGCAACGAAATATCCTTTGACCTTACTATGACATTTTACCCGTTACAACGAAAAAATTAAAAAAAAAATCGTTGTTAAAGTGTTTTTACTTTGCGTATAATATGTCCGTACGTATACTATAATAATTATATAATGACTGTGTTATTTTACTTCTCTTAGTTCAGGGTCATCTCAAACAATGATTTTGAGAGCGACAAATAACACATGTTTATACGTCATGCACGACTTTTAACGTTATACTATATGTATATTAAGTGTATCATCGACGGTAGTACGTGATAATGACTCTAGATTTTTAGATTTTATTTTTTAAACAAAAATAAAATTTTATATTCATTATTATTGACAATTGGTCCACATAATATATGTTATAATAGCATTTTATACAGTACATAGTATAAACATTATGCTTTATAGGTGCAACCGTTAAAACAGTAACTGTAAAAATAAATAGGGTCTTAGGCTAACCAGTTACGTATTTATATTTTTATCGTATTACCTTAAGGGATAGACATTTAATAATATGTAAAGACCAAAACTACCAGTGTAAAAAGTTTAAAAAAAAAAACGTTATTTTATAATAAGAAGTATAATTTACAGTTTATTTTTCGCAACTTTATTAATTATATCGTCCACATTATTTTGTAATGATTTATAAATAAGTGAATGGGTAACATTGCCAGTTTATGCAATCCACCCCAAAATAAAAATCAAATAACTACTAGGAATTATTAGCTTATTTAGTACAATTTTATACTAATATAATCTCATTCATATAAGTTCTGAAAACAAGAAAATGTTAAAAAGATGTATTTTTATTAACAGATGTAAGTATGTTAAGGCATATTATTCTGTGCCTATATACTATATAGACTTATAGATAAGTTGTATAATCAGTAGACATATTATTATTATTTTTTAACAAAATGATCAAACAATATCCAACTATATAAGGTGCTTTACGTACTGTAATATGGTATGAATACATTCGTGGTACCTATAAAGTATAATTAAATAGCTTACGATTTATCAAAATACTTTATAAATTACATTGTTTATAGAAATTCATAATATTATTCATAGTGTAATATTTCAAGTTCCTATAATAATATATTTTGAATTACAGCAAAATAATATTTAATTAAAAAAATTTACTGGCATGGTCATCTAAACCATGGTAATATTATTAAAATATAATTACTTTATCGTTATTCAACAATAACCATTTACAATGATTGTGAAAACTCAAAAGTATTCCGATATAAAAATGTTGATTACAATTGATATAATTATAATAATAATAATGTAATAACAATAAAAGTAATAAAAGATATGCTACTAATAATAAAAATTAGGTATAAGTATGTTATTGGACGTAGTTAAATTTTTTTTATTATTATTATTATTATGTAAGAACATCTCGTAGGCGTCCTCATTTGAGAACTGACGGAGAGTTGGCTTGTTGCTTAGATGATAATATTAGACTAAATACAATTTTTTTTATGACTAGCTGAATTTTTTTTAAGCGTTATAGTTGCCATGACATTAAAACAACTACAATTATGTCGATTAATCATTATTCAATAATATCGAAATAGTTTAATAACGATTTCGCGAAGCTTATTTCGCATTATACTTGTAATTCCAACTAAACATTAAAAAATTAATAGTATTTACTATTTTGTTAACCAATTTTGCGTTATGTAATAAACTAAATTATTTGACATAAGTATTAGAATATTTTTCACGTTATATTAAGTGTTACATTAAACCAGAAACTACCCAAAACGTATTAATATTATGATTAATTTTGTTTCTGTACAGTGGAGAAAATATTCACTTTATTTAGTTTTAATTGTAGATAGTTTGAACTCTGAAAATCTGTTCAAAGAGTTTACTTTCTAACTAGCCAATATTTATTTTTAATACAGCAACATGTTTTAATTAAAATTTTTTGAACAAAAATCAATATTTGTTTTTGAAATCTATGAATATCCTTCATCAAAATTTAAACTTTGAACGCTTAAATAATAAAAGTAATGTTAAATTTCAATATTTTTAACTACTGATTACTGTAATAACAACTTATTACTAACCTTATTTTCGAGATTTTTTTATCAATAAAATTTTTATTTACCAACAACAATTATTGATAAAAATAATTCAAAAAGTCAACAATTTAAAATAATTTTATTATTACCTATATATTTATATCTATATCATGTATAAAAATAATAATATAAGTATTTGGTTTACATTATAATAAATCTTCAAGTTATTTCTCTTCTGAATGATATATTACAACATAGATATGTATGTAATACTATGGAAAAATTACGTTGTAATATATATATATATATATATATATAGTTAGTTTTAGATATTTTAGTCTATGGATATATAAAATTAATTTTGGAACATAATGAATGGGTGTGTATAGTTTTTATTGTGTCTATTTTATAATTTTACAAATAACAAAATGTAAATAATTAAATTTTATAATTTAAAGTTGTACTATGTAAACTATTTATCACACCTGCAGTGTGTAAAATAATGTAGGTGCTTTTACGCGTCAGATTGTAAAACAGATTTTGGCGTTTCACTGCCACATCGGCAAATAAAATAACAAAAACACATACAAATAATAATATATAAAAAATACACACCACGCCCGCTGTTTACGAAGGTCGCGGTCATTCCGGCGCAACTTCATCGTTCGTCCCAATATGGAAACTTGCTTCCCCTCGACAGTCAGCACCAACTATCACTATATCCTTTGTCGCACAGGTCGTGTCTGAGAATTCAAATTTTTTCCGTTAAATTCCGAGTCATACGGGTACAGTCCACCTACGAGTAAAAACGTTTTATTAGCGAGTTTGTGCAGCCAAGTTATGTCATAAACAGTATAAATAGTGTGTGGTTATTATTCTATTTTTTAAGAGGTCATTCAATATTCAATAGTTCCGTTAACTAAAACACTCACTTGTTGGCTCCAGGACATTTTTAGTAAGTATATATATTTAAATGCAAAAGGTCATCGAGATTATAAAACAATACAATTGCAAAAACGTGCAATAAAGTATTTCACTCCCTAAGGTTTATGTTGATACTTGAACAATTCGAGCGTAACAAATAGTCAATAGATCGTAATATAGGCTTCATTAATTAAAACTTTTATTTTAATGTCTTATGTTTGGTAATAGTTTTAATAAGAAATAATTACTTTAAAACATTTATTTTAGTGTATAGCATATTTTTGTATAACTTTCAAGAATATTGATAACCTTACTATGTATAACCATTATAACCTTACGTGTTCATATATAATACATATGTGTAGTATGTTTGATGTAATGATATTTTATATCACATATGTACCGAATTCATGTAACTAAGCTTTTTATTTTACTTCAAATTACAGAACAATGGGTATTTGTAATATCTTGATTAATTAATTTATTGTTATCCTTTTACTAAATTACACATTAATCATTAATCTTTAATGACAAATTAATTTTTAATGTAAGATCATTTTCTTCAAATAAGGATATTAATCTAGCTTTAACTATTTTTTTAAATTACGAATAAAGGGGGCCTATAGTTGAACACGTCTTCTATATTTCTTTATTTAAATAACAATTTTATAATATCTAGATTAGAATTATCTGAAAAATTTCCTTGTATTTAACATAGGGTTATAAGTAGTTATTTAAACTAAAGATTCAGAATTAAAATTTGCAATATATTTTAAAATTTTAACGACATTTCATCGAAAGCAGATCCAATTTTCTTTCATTTTTACTATGTCACTAATATTTCCTATTATTCAATCTGCTTGTAATAAAGAAAATATTATGTTTTTAAAAGAAAATTGACTTGATGTTTTTATATTAGTCATATATTTATAAATGTATTAGTATAAGTTTACTGACATTTTCAAAATACTCAAATACATTATAACAGTAATATGATGTGAATATAATTAAATTTTAAATATATTTCAATCTGTTACACACAAATTGTTAAACCATTGATTATAAATATTAGTATCTTACAATTTTATAATTTTATTTTTCGTGAACATTTTTGTTTTTAAATAGAAAATATTTATCTATTAAAAAGGAAAAGTTGAAAACAATAAAAATCGAATTTACCAAAATGAGTCATGACATATACATTAGTATATAATAAAAAATAAACCAACGATTAAAAGTATTTTAATACTTAATATAAACATAATTGTATTTACACCATAACTAATAAAACTAATAATGGATCGAAATCATTACGTTTGACCAAAACCATACAAATACGTGAAACCTGAAATATAAATTCAAGATCTATACAGATTTGTTTCAATGTAAAATAGTACTATTACATTTTAAGTCTATTAAATAAGTTATAAGAGATATAATATGTGAAGTGGTGAAATGTTAATGGTTTAACTCAATATCATGGGATGAACATTAAATTCGAAAGTCGAAAGTATATAGTTTATACTTAGTGTATGAATATGTCATGATAATTAATCAATTATACTTAAGATGTATTTGGGTTTAGTTTAAAATTTAAAATTAAAGTGTTTAAGTATTAAAAATAATAAGTTATATTAGAAACCTATATTTTTAGAAGATAGACGACAGTTATAAAACTTCAATTAGTTGTATTATTACTATATATTTAATGTTATAATTTTATAATGGTGTAGAGGTGGTCTGGCATTCCAGAATGTAATAGGTATTCTCTTCACCTATAAGTGCATAAACATTGTACGTGATCAGGTGATCATTTTATTGTTACAAAAATAGATGACTCGTTTGCCTTTGCCTCTTAATGCCATTTATAATGTCAGTAATCCAAAAAAAAAAAATATAATTTATCTTTATACCTACCAATTACCATACCCCCATGGAATGATTGTGTAAAATTGTTGATTTAATATATGAGACTCGTTTAAATATTATGCGATGATTTATGAGGTCCAAAAATCAAATACATAGACACGTATTATATCGTATTATATTATACAGAATCAACAAATTTAGGTTTATTCACCTTGGGGTTTCTAGTGGTAAGTGAGAATAAATATTAAACTTAAGATTAAACATTAATATATTAATCATATAAATTTATTTTATACATAATGAAACTAAATAATATCGATTAAATTTTGAATTTTAATTTTGATATCTATTTAACACAAAGTAGGTACCTTACTTTTTAAAAAAAAATTTCTAATTTACCATTCTAAATACTATTACCAAGTATAATACTTATTAATATAAGATTGGTATTTATTTGGTAGGTATACGTATACGTATACTTATCACATGTGTTTTCCACTAAAAGCGTTTTACGATTATAAAATCAGAACGATTGTAATAAGTGGTCCAGGTTTAACTATAGAGCTGTTATTACAAATCACTAAAGAAATTTATATTTAAAAGACTATAGTAAAAAAAAAATATATTTTCACTATATGTATTGAATTCAAATATCTAAATATATATATACTATAAAAGTATTTTCTATAGTATTGGGAATTTGTGTTAGTGGCTACATTATAACTAACTACAGAGTGCAGACTATTAAAATATGTTCAACTACACCTCAGTAAAAAAATTAAATTCTAAAAATCTAAAGTATCATCTATTGAGTTCAACAATTATACATATAATGTACGGTATAAATTACTTCTTAAAATTAATTTCATTATTGGATTAATTTACGTTATACTGATACACTATTAATATAATTTCCTAAGTAAAGAATAATTGTACACTTTTGTGGTTTAATTGAAAACATATAAGTAAAAAATCAAATAATTTCAATGCGTTTTTATAATAATAATATTGTGTTTTGACGACCTGTTGTAAATAATACGATACTCGACAAGTAGGTGCGTGGGCAATATTCGATGACTGTGGGTTTGCAAAATGGCAAAAGGGTTCTCCTACGTCTCAACTTGTTGATAGTTACATTATTTTTTACCAGGAGAAAGTCGGTTATTAACGTTATAGATCAATTATTTTGGCACACATAGCTTGCGACCAATGACCCTCAAGGTACTGGTTATAAGAAATAAATATTTTATCACAAAATTAATTAATCCAAGACTATTTAGTTTACTGCATATTGCAGACTTCAGAGCTGCGAAATAACAGAAATTAAAATTTACAAAAATAATTAAACATTTTTCGCGAATTTGAATTAAAAATCAATCACAAAAACAGACAAAGGATTTCACTTGAATATTTTATACCATTTATCATTATATTCATATGCCACTTAAAGCAATTGTATAAATATATTAGTAACATTAATCTACCTGAAGAGAAAACTTTTACACTGGATTACAATCATATAATTTTATGAATAAACATTTATTCGTTCATAATTTTGTTTCAGAATAGCTTAAAGTGTATTGAACTCGTGTATTTTCTTCATATTATTTATTTCATTCCCAAGTAACTTATTTGTGTGTTATCCTTTAGAAAATACCAAACATTGAAGCATTGTAAAGTAAACTTTATTTTCAGATTATTTTCAGGTTCATGTGTAATTAAGACAACTTAACTTTGTACAAACTTCCATATGTATATATAGAGTAGCTATACCTAAGTGAGTAGACTAGGAGCGAAAATTAACGGATTTTAATTACATTTTACAGTAATTTGAGTTTATCAATAATAATTTTAGTTGTATAAGTATTACTTATTCAAAATTTCTAACAATTTCATAACTTTTATATACAGATCAAGAATTTGAAACTATAGCTAAAACTTAAAAATAATTAAACCACTATATAAGTATATAACATTATATAGTAAACTATGTTGTTCATAATGAAAACATCTATTATCTAAATAGATATAAATACTGTAAATATTTATTTTATTGTACCTAAATCAGAAAATTAAAATAAAATAAACAACTTTTATATTGGAAATATGGTATAGATAACAATATTGATATGATTTACTCAGTTTTTATATACTTAACTAAGAAATAATTTGATTCTAAGTATAAGTTTTACATTGTTATGGAATGTTAAAACAATATTGAATATTTATATAAAACTATACGTCGACGATAGTTATTTGTAATAAACTAATATTAAATATCAAGTCGTATAGTCATAAATGCAAAATAGTAACTTTGAAAAATGTTCATATTTATTGAACACTTAGTTATTCTCTGTTCACCCTATATTTATAATATTTTAATAGCCAATAACTCAATAGGTAGTATTTAAAATAAAAAATAAGCCCCACATCAAAGGGACATCGGGTTTTTTTATAGCCACCTGCTCAGAAGTAGTATTGTGTGTAATGGATAAAACTATTTCTATAAATTATACACTCCCTAGCTACACATCAAAATATTCACTTGTCCATTTTTGAAACTTATTCTAATTTTACCTATAAGGCTATAACTATATAAGGAACATGATTATTTAGTTTTAAAAGTTAATGTAATATAATTTACAGTATAGTAATTACTGTATAATAATACAATTGAAATAAACTCAATGTAATAATTTGCAAAAATTACGTTGACTATAAATTTGTATTAATTTAAACTAACTATATTGGACATTTTAAATTCTATGTACAAATTTTATAGGTATACATATAATCAGATTATATACTTAATATAAAAACAATACCTATGGGTAATTGGAATTTTTTTTATTTATTATTTTTATTAACTATCTACATTATTTTATTATTACGATTTATGCATTTATAATATTATGAGTATATAAGTTTTAAAAAATGTGTTACAACTTACAAGTATTTATTTAACATTATAATTATTAATTTTTATTTAAATTTAAATTTATAAACAGTATTTATTTTCTATAACAAAAATATATAATTACATAGACTAGGGAAAATACGTAATGATAAATAAAACGCTTGCTATTTACGAGATAAATCTGATAATGATTTATCAACGAATTTAAATATGTAATATAACAAATATCAAGATTGAGTACAAACCAGCTCTGAACTCGTAATATTGTATTTTATAATGCATTATTATACGATTATTATACAATTTAATATTATTAACACACGGGTACATCATATTATAATATAATAATAATAATTTACAATATAAAATAAAATATTTACCTATATAAGTTTTTAAATTTCGGAATATTGTATTAGTAGTATCATTTGAAATTTGTTGTAAAATTAAATTCAAGAG
The DNA here is from genome assembly GCA_036289425.1 of Rhopalosiphum nymphaeae. Classification (NCBI taxonomy): domain Eukaryota; kingdom Metazoa; phylum Arthropoda; class Insecta; order Hemiptera; family Aphididae; genus Rhopalosiphum; species Rhopalosiphum nymphaeae. The sequence goes on along the minus strand of JAZAQC010000016.1, from coordinate 14,755,000 downwards.
ACTGCCTAAAATCTAGTTCTCTAAATATAGCTACCTATGTTAAAAACATATAACCATGCAGGCATTTATAAGCGATATATGAACCCACTATTATTTTTAAAACAATAATATCTGTGTTGTTAAGGTTAAGGAACGATGCTGAAATTAATTTCCTTTTTTAAAATTAATGAAAAAGATTCCATAATCTTTTAAATGAATAGGGACGTAATTTAATTGAAAATATAAATTATTTTAGAAATATAGTTGCTCAAATATTGTAATACCATCTATTTTTTTCCTGTTAAAATGTGTTTTTGACACATTAAGATCAAACAATTTTGTTTTGAAAGTTTTTAATCGAATAAACAAGATGTCTTTCATTTATTTAATGCTAATAGGTATTTAATTATTTTATACTTTAATATTTATTTCGGAGTAATTTTATCCTGATTAGACTATCATTGCGGTTAAAAGGAGAAAAAATAAAGAAGTTAGAAATTAAGACTCGCAACAAAGCAACGAATAGTCAATAAACGGAGGATAAGGTGATGGTAACCAACTTTTTGAAATTTGCTTAAAAAATATATTTTAAAGACGTATTTTTATGAATATATTTTATAACTATTTAAATTAATACATTTAAATACTGTTTAAATACATCATCTATGCAAAAATATATTTTTCAATTACACCACTGCATGCTTCGAGCCACTATAATAAATATATAAATTCTTGGGTTATTTCAATTTCACAAAATATAACATATCACCTAATTTTATCTTATACCTTTAATATTGTGTATTATCATTATTTTTCATCTATTTTAGTTTTTGGAAATATTGTTTTTATTACCTATATACTTCTTTAAAACATAATTATAAAAAATAAATAAACAAACTCAAAATTTAAAACTTAAATCAATAACTCAATACGTCCATTTAATTCTAATATTTTTAAGTATAAAAACATACCAAAAAAGTAAAAATAAATTATTCAACACAATATTGGGACATATTATTTTTAAGGACTTTATTCTTACTCCTTAAGTTCTCACTATTTCCCTATTGTTGCCACCCATTTAAATTATAATTTGTAGATATAATTTAAAATGGCCCGAGTTTAAAAAGTATTTTCTACATTTTTTACAATATTAGTGGTCATATTCGAACAATAAGGTTCTTACTTAATATACTAGTGTAGTTGCGTTATTAACTGTTGACGAGCCACGGACGGACGTGAAAGACACGAGGTGTTGCGATCGACAGTGGCGCTGCGAGCGGCCAGGATCGACGGCGCGGTCGATAATATGTATATAATATTATGATATAACAAAATCGCGCTATGGTAGGGATCGCGCAAAGAACAAAAGAACAGAGTGTGCCTCACGCTGGTCTTCTGAGCGTCGCTACTGCACTAGTGCACTACTAGTTCGTTTGTTCAGCGCGTATGCTAGGGTCGCACAGATACGAGAAAAATACGAACGAAAATAATTCATGAATTTTCGAAATCGTTTTATACACAAAACATAATACAATTATTTTGGAGTGTTACGCTATTATTGTCTATTAACAATTTTTTTTTTTTTTGGTTTTTATTCCCTTCGTCCGCGTATTTCGTTTTGATGTACAACTGCAGTCTGCGGCGCACAAAAGTTTATCAGATCAGGATTCTTTCGCAGTGCCGGGACAAAGGACTCGTGCAGGGGACTGAGGATACAAAGTCAAGGTCAGGTCGAGTTTTCAAACCAAATTAAAAAAAAGGTTCCCATACACTTAATTATATATTATAATAAATAATAATTATGTCCATCACACACTTTTACTACATCTATATGACTGAACCGTATAATTATCGTATACAACAGACTTTATAGGCATTGCATCCCTGAATGACAGATTAACTAGGCTTTTAGTTGAATTCTTTCCAACTACACAAGAAATTTGAAGGAATTCGACATTCCTATAGAATTATGCGTGGATAACACTATTATAATATGACAGTGGCGTGGTGAGTGATATTTTCACTATGGGCAAAACGATTTTATATTTTAATCATATTGACTATATCTATATATAATGATATTTGTCTCCTCGGTATATTATTATATTCAATGTATATGTATAGACAAAAGTTTATAACCAAAAATTTACTATTAATCGTAATATATAAAAGACATCTCATCACCAATCATCAATTTTTTTTATTAATGTCGGTCAAGTGCCCGTTTGAACCATATATTATATAATATGTTACCACATTACTGGATATAATCATATATAACACAATATGGATCGTATCGACTGTAGATTGACTCTGCGCAATAACGCTGTAGCAATAATATTATAAGTGCGCTACTGCGACGTTTAAAACGTAAATTTATTTTAAAGACAATAACTAGCCCAATTTCTATTAATAAATTGTACGCCATACTAGCTTACTCGATAAATGGGTCATAAACCGTGTAATACGTAACATTATATAAATATAATGTATTTACAGTTTACTCGTGTAAATGGAAAATTGAAAACGCGATAGGCCTACCGCGTATATTATTATAATATAATATTCGTCGTAGATGGTCGCGCGTGGGGGGAGACGAAGACCCATCGTCGCCGCCGCCTCTGCCACTGGGTCACCCGCCACCCATCACCACCGCCACCGCCTCCTCACCTAAACGGTTCAGCTGTTTTTTATTTACAAACACGACGACGGGCACGACGGAACAATAACAACAATAATACTACACGAGCCGCTCCGGTGCGTGCGTAAAGCCGATCGAGTATCGTAGAGTGAGGGGGAGGGGGCGAGCGCGTAGTAATATTACGTCGTAATTCGATTACGCGTACAACTCATAGTACACTGTGTAATACACCGCCGCGGTTTTCGAGGTCGACTAGATTGTAAGACTACGAGTGTTAAAATATTTGTATGCCTAACACATTTATTATCTAATGTTTTATCATAATATTATTATTGTAATTTACTTATTACCACGATGAATGATGATACTCGATTGATCATCGAAGTCCAGCACACGCGTGACCGTCCCGCGAAAATAAAATCGACATAGTCGCCGAAAATGTATAATATTCAATAGTATAATATCTTAGGTACCTACATCAATAAAATTATATTATCTTCGCGTCGGCATAGTAGCGTCTCGCGATACCCGTGTAAACGTAGTTCGGATCGTCGGAGGGACTGAACTTTGCGATTTTCCGAGGACGGGTCATTCAAATTCCGTGTGCCATTACGTATGCCCGTGTCCCCGATTGCCTACCCACAGATCCGGTATACTAATAATTATGCTTACCGCTTCGTTTCGCCGGGATTACCAATCAGATTATAGGGTAATAATATACTTCCTATATATTTCTGATCAAGAATTTTGTTACACAAACCGGTGGTTTGCGCCGTAGATCGTCAATTATAATTACGCGACATGTAATAACAATACTAATAGTATTATTATGTATAATATTATATAGAGGTCGACAATCGTTGCGAAACGATTTTACGATGAATTGATGAACAAATAATAAAACATTGTGAATATTAATAGATTTTTGTAACTCTTTCGCTAAGTAATGGATAAAATAGTAGGTATACATTATTAACATGTTTTGCAACAAATTCATTCGGATATAATGAAAATCACTATTGAAATACGCGTTAATATTATTCATATAACACTAATGTGTTATTACTATTTTTTTTTTTTTTTGATTTTACAGTCACGTTTAATCAATAAACGCATTATAAAATAATAAAACAATAATTAATTATCACTAAATTATAATAAGATATAAGTGATAAAAGGCTTATTTAAATTGACAATATTTGAAATTCAATTGTTGTGTACAAGATAAAATAAAATAAATATTCAGAAATAAATTTTAAGAAAAATCAGAACGTCGCAGCATTAAATACAAAAACTACTTTTATATATTTACGTAATTTCGGTCGATTTCGCAATAACAGGATTATTATACAGCGTTGGTAATATTCGTTACCATCTAGATTCTAGATATATATATATATTATATGTTACTATATGTTACATATTTTCAATATCGTGATTTTCTTTTAGTTTGGTAGCATATTATTATTATTTTTTGTAAAAATATAAACTTATCAATACCTACCAACTTTCATTAATCAGATTTTTAATAAATACACTATGGTACTAATTAAATAGTAATGGAGTCGTCACTATAGTATGTTGTAATTATACTAACAAGAAATAATTGAATCTAAATAAATATATTTTTTGGAAAATATAATTATTAAAACATTTATAAGATATTATAGAGAATGTAAACGAATTATGCACAGCTGCGTAATCAATAAAAAAAACCCAAAAATTACCTTTAGAAACTATCTCTAATATGTTATCACGCGTTATTTTAAATTTAAATTCAATAATCAATCCATTAATTTCACTTATTTCTTTCGTCCTTAGTCTATTCTTGTTTAATATTTCTACACTTATAATTATCTTCGTTATCAGCTCGACTTATAATTTCTCAATTAATTATTTCATTTTAAATATTAAAATATTTCCTATACATAACTACAATAAATATTGTAACCTTCCAGTGTTATATTGTTGTGTTATATATTAGTAATAATTAATAATTGTTGAGCTACTCGTATAAATTACAATAGTATATATTAGTATCTAATAAAATATGAATAATAGGATGTCAAAACTCAAAATTAAACTAATTAGTATTATACTGTGAACATTCTTATCAGACAATAGTTTCTATTTGTAAACAATTTAGATAACATAAACCATAATAATGGATAATAAAAATATATAATTCTATGATATCTACACTAACGTATATCAGTGTCACTCATAAATTACCTATGTTGTAATACAATCATTATTACGCAAAAATTACCATAAATATATCATAGACCTTTGAATAAAGTTAAACTTCTTATAAAAAAAAGATTATTTTTATTCACGTAAATAATAAGAATTGAGGATAATATATATGCAAATCATAATTGCAAAACACAGAAAAACATTATTTCATAAAAACAATGTAATATATTATATACACATATATACAGTGGTCCATGAGGATTTACCCATAGCGATATCTCCTGAAATAATGGAGATATCATCATTTTGTTTTGTTTTTAAATTCACAGGAGCTACAAGTATTTCATATTTTAATTTAATATTTTGGTAAAAAGTTTCAAAAAAATCGAAGATTTTGTAGAGTTTATTTTTCTGAAAATTTGGACGTTTCAACATTTTATTTTCATTAGCAATATGATTTTTAATATTTTTTCTAGTTTTGAGAAACAATATGAATTATTTAAGTAGATATCGGATGGGTAAATCCTTACGTGACATCCTGTACTAACTTACTATATTACATTAATTTCTGTTGCAATATTTAATAAATAAAAACAAAGATACGTTTTTAATTTATGTATTGTTACACAAATTAATTATGTAATATTCATGTATTTAAATTTAAAAATATATATCTATGATATATTGATATATTTAAATATTAAACAAGTATAGATAATTTTATTTTATTCAAATCTTTATTCTTTTCCAAACTATGTGTTATAAATATTAAATTCAATAAAAGTTCTCATCAAAATATGTTTAATCCATTGGGGTAATTTTATTTATTTATATTATATATACACTGCATTAAATAATAATAAATTTTAAAGTTTTTACTGACAATGTACAACCATATTATTTGAATTTGTTACTAATTGAAATATATATTAAAATATATAAATATAAATATATTACCTTGAACCTATCGACATTGACTAACGTGTTTTTTTATACAAAATCCTAAAATGATTATTTTTATTATTGTGTATTGCACGTGTAACAATATTAGGTAATAAAAACATAATAGGTACAAATTCAATTTAATATTTACCATTTAACAATTTAAGTATGTAATTTATTAATATCGTTTAAAACTTAAATCTTTAAATAAATAATATTAATTATACATATACATATTATAATCACGTATATTTTTTCGTCTTTTAAAGAAAATTCATGTCAATGAAAAGTATAATATGATATTTTAAGACGCGTCTTCAAATTTTAAAGGCGTAACTCTTTTATAAATAAAATCTAACAAATAACACGTTATTGTTATAAGTGTTTGGGAAATGCAAATCATATTATACAGCGGCTTAAATAAGATCAAGTGACACTTAATTAATGAAATTAATATTTTATGATTCTTAAGATAATTAATAATTTACACTGTCTCTATTTCTTATTTTTCTTTGTCAGTAATCAGAAAGTATCATCATAATTCATAAATTTAAACCACCTTGAGAACAGCCATACCTAAATAATTAACCAGACAATTTGTCACGTATTCACATATAATATATAAATATAACAAATGAAAATTATTGGTTGGAATAACTGTAAAAACAGAAGATTCATACCGTATGGAAAATTAATAGATAGTTAGTATATGGTAAAATTAATTAAATTATCTTACCTATGTAAATTTTTTAAAACAAAATTATATTTCAAATAAATATATTATGAATAATTGTACTATTAGTACTTTCGAAATACATACGAACATTAAAATGTATTATGTAAGGTGTAGGTACTTAAATATTTAAATATATAGAATAAAAATGTCCATCACGATTACACTGGTAGGCTTTCTTTGTGTTTAAAAAATATAAAGCGAAAAAAAATAATATATATATATATATAGGTAATCCACGATTAGGAAGATTATTATAATATAATAAAGTAAGTATTCAAGTCATATAACTGATTTTTATTTCTTAATTTTATAGGAACAAAATGAACAATGATCACGAATTAAATTTAAATACAATAATAAATTGTGTTTCAACTGTATAGTAATATAGTTGTATAAATAGAAATAATTCGTTTAGGAAATATTAGTAATATTATAAAATATTATACATTATTATTCCTAGGACTTATTGTAACATAATAAGTAAAATATTATTATTTTATCATTTACATACATTCTTTTTTTAATATTTGATGATAATATTTACATGACGTTAAAATCTTAAGTTGATTACTGATTAGACTGATTAGAGTATTTTCCAAAGTTGTATGTATTTTTATGTTAGTGTGGCTATACCATATAAATTATAATAATTATCATTTAATACTCATTATAATTACATCGCTTTCGTATAATATGTATAATATATATCACTTTATTATATTATAAAATGATCTCCCTCCAGGTATGTACATACTATTCATACAACACATTATAATACATACAATACGAGTATCTATATAGTTAACAGCAAATGTGAAAATGTTTATTCATTACATATGACTGTATGAGTATGATACTATCTGCTTTTAAATTATAAATGGTAATTTAAGTTGATATTTAATATTATATTATTAACACCAATTATTTCGTAGCGAAAGACCAGAGTATCAGACATGAGACACCTGTTGGTTTTATTTCATTCCATATGATAAGATAAATACATATATATATTATACATGCGAAAAAAGAGAAAGAGTGACAGAGAGAAATAGAGGAGACACGTGGAAGACGAAAGTACAGATACGGTAACGGGCGTGCGCGGGATTTTTTTTTTCTTAACCAGCTGAGAAATCCAGCTGGGTGACAGGCTTCCTTTGTCCTATCCACATACACAGACCAAAGACAATACGCGGTGATATGAGGAACCGTTCTGGTCAACGGTTTTCCTGTCGGTATTATTCGCGTAAAAAACTGATGTAACGCTGTTTTTTTGGAAAATTTAACATGATTCGGTGAAAATTAATGTTAAAAAAATAATAGTTGTCCATATAATAGTATAATATGTAGAGGTACCTGACTTCTGATACTGTTAAATATGAACCGTTGAATTTAAACACCCAAAGTGCAAACTATAAATATCACCGAATGTTTTTTTTTTTAATTTTTAAATGTTGGGTGCATCGCTATAAAAAGTATCACAACATAAATATTTTCGTATAATACATTTAAGTTTATAATTGAAGTATCTAGGTATTGCTAGCTAATAGTTATTAATATGTATGTCATATATATATATATTGATATTGATTAATGTATGATATATTTCATTATTATATTATTGATATTAATATTATTATTTTCTTTTTTCGTTTAAAATGTGAATTTTAAATAACATTTTAAAAACTAGCAGACAAAAATAATTACAAATAACTGTTAAGTTGTTTTAATATTTAAATCAAAACATTGTTATTTGAAACATATAGGCATCTATATAATTTATAATATATATTTATCTTCTTATAAAAACTTAACATATACATTATGTTGGGTTATTTATTTTTAAAATAATTCTATTATAGAAAAATTATGATAATGTATAACGATAAAATAATAAATTATTTAGACTTCAAAATAATTCTAGCAATTACATACTTATTAATAGTAAAATAACCTTTTATTATACATCACACTAAAAAACGGGTTGGTATCTATAATTTCCATGTAATTATGTATAACATAGTACCTTAGTTAAATAAAAGTATAAAATACAAATATATCTGATAGTTTGTAATTTGTATACATGTTCTTCGTATCATATATTTAGTATTACATTAGTTGTACCCTAATTCCATTTAAATATATTTCAGCAAATTATACAGTTCTATAAAACAAAAAGATAAGTGATACTTGTTTATTAAAAAAAAAACTGATTACTTTTATAAAAACATATATATATATATATATAATCAATATATTATCAAGTCACATTTCAATTTTCAATGAATATTCGATTTAAGTCACAATAAAACAAAGAAAGAAATCTAAAATAAATCATTGATGACAGTCAATATCCACTTGTTCGGCAACAGTCCACGAAACATTATATTATTAACTGTAAAATACAAGAATACAACCTATTGTTGATATTTTTCTTAAATCATCAATATTACTAATTTTTTAACATTAAATTTATTGCATTATTAAGCATGTAAACTTGTAACAATATTCATAATATTGTTGATTACTTGCCAATTCATTTACTATTGATTTTTATGATGATTCTGTTAAGCTTCAAATAAAAATAATAGATACAGTCCGAGATAATCAAGAAAATCGTTCAAACACTATATCGTCTTATTTTTTTTTTCGTTTCACCATCCATTATACAATACTTTAGTATGATTGAATCTAATAGATCTAATTGTATATACACGCTTAACAGATAACTATTGTCATTCTCCATCATAGATACTAAGAGCAGAGTAGCAGACACAAGTAATTAAAAAAAAATGTGAATAATATCCAACATCAAAAATCACATTTAGGATTATACCAAACAGTTATAATTTTCACATCTTCATGTATCTAATTATATTTTATTTATTATAAATTATATTTTTAAATTTATTGATAATGAATTAAACTTTTTTTTTTAATTATAATTACAAATTTTTATTTTTGACCGACTTAGAAAACCTTTTTAGTTATTGAATGTGACTCGAGAGTTAAAAATAGTTGTCGACCATTGTACTGTTTATATGAATTATATATGATTAGGCATAAATAAAAAATAGTAGGACCATTTAACTCATAAAGTTTCTATAAAATAACGTTTGCATGTTTACCGTTTCCTTTATATATTATAAACTAAAGTTATACCTACTAAGAAATCTGTCATTTTCAATTAATCAAATTTTAACGGAATAAAACTATTGAATTGAATAGTAAATTATATATATTAAGATAAATGAAACACATTTTGGTTTTATATTTTTTAGTCACAATGAAAAGTGCAGAGGAGGACAGACGTCGACCAATTAATATACAAAACTGTATAGTACTTGATGTACAATATATCTGTATATACATTATAAACAATCGTTTAGGTACACATGAACGATGCCATCTGGCTTTGACTTATACAATGACAACTCAGGTTTCTGACCCGATCACAGGTCGTGTACCTTTCCGGGTTTGAGAGTAGCATAAGAAGACCGAGTTTTTTGAAATCACGATTTTATTTATATTATTATACTTATACGAGTAGATACTACAAGGTATTAGGATATACGATTTTTAATAAATATATAGACAAGAAAAGTCATTTTCTGTATCCTAAATCCCAATGATAGCCGATGAATAAATAATAAGTAATAAAATTCAAATGGTATTTGAGTACATCATCCTAAGGTATTAACAGTTCATTTGATTTTTATACGTTTAACAAAACATACTATATTGAGTATATTGTGTGTTATTTGAATGTAACTATGTAAACTAAATTTTTAAAAATCGCAGACCTCACTATTCTGTATATATTAGATGGCAAAAATATCTGAAATTATTAAATCACTGAATGGATCTGCCTAAATTTAATTTTTACTACCAATAAAAAAAAGTTATAGTAATATCATAACGACTTCACGCTATACCTACTATTAATTTTAAATATTTGATCTTTGATAAAATATATAAACTCATTCAATAATCTGATAGGTAGTATTAGATACCTAGGTTTTCATATGTTTATTTTATATGAGAAAATGACAATGTTTTTAAAGTAATATTAAAAATTAAAATGTTAAAAGTATAAATATAATCAATATTAAATAATAATCTATGTTTGAAAGATACTATTCTCAAATAAAACCATTTTTTTTTTCAAATTTTTACTAGAAAAATTAATAAAACATTACATTACTTAATCCTTAGATTCTTAATACAATAATTCGAATATAAAGCTATTTGATTTTACAGGCACATATAGTAGGCTTATAAGTGAAAAGACTATTCAGCAATGGCACATCGGTAAATAAAACATAATTATAAAATATAAAAATTTTATAACATACCTTCCAGATATAAATTATTTTATAACTAATAGGTAGAAATATGTTATAATATAATATAATGTATAATTTATGTGTTATGCAAAATTATGTAAATATTTTACACGTTATTAAATATGTATAAGTAAATTAAATATAAATATAATTGTGTGCTATACACTCTGTCAATTTATAAACATTATTATTATGCAATAGAAATCGGTTAACATGAATGAAATTTTGTGATAGCTCCGCGGTCTATATAATTTATATACACCACAAAATAAACGGCCATTATTTTTCAAGTCCCATGTATTTACTTGTTTCGATAAGTCAAAATAGATATACCTATACATTATATGTACATATAGCACAATCGATAATCAATTATAGTATATATCTATTGGTCTATTCCATGTCCACCACAGACTTGAACTCACCGGTCTCATGTAACCGGTTCTGATTAACAATCACTATGAAGATTCTAAAGAATCCATCATAGTTCGTCGAGAACACCTCGTAAGTTTCAAGTTGTAACAGCATTTGTGATTTTCCATTGAGTGTGACATAACCATTCAAGTTTCAACCTGTGAAATACGGTCATAGTATTTAAAATTAGTCAATAAAAATTATGTATTTCAAATATATACATCAGATTACATCTACAAGCAACTATAATAATAATGTATTATATTTTATTGTAATATATGATCCACTGGTCGCTGAAAAATTAATTTATGATGTATTTATAGTATTACTATATCACTTAAATCACTAATCAATGGAATGGTCTTACAAAACTAATTGTAAAAATACGAAATTTATCCACTTTAACATTAAGGTTCTAAGTGAAAGTTTTACTTCAATATATCAAATACTTTGTGCATCACGAATTCACGATATTTACCTCTATAGTTTCAAGGTTTTGACACAAACCATTATCATCTACAACCGGTTAAGTCTAACATAAATACTTATTTAATTCTAGGTTTATTTCAGCATTTGGTTGATGTTTAAATCAGTATAAATAAAAATAATGATTATTTTTTGTGGGTCATGAAAGAATGTAATAGTGTAATACATTACAAATATTATCTATGCGCATAATACCCATTCTTTATTATATATTTTTATTGGACTATTTTAAAAATAAATTAAAATACTTAACAATTACATATATTAATTTTCAGATCCTTGTCTTTTATGATCTTGTTGAATAAAAATTAAACAAAGATATTATTTTGATTGCAGGATATTTAAGCAAAACAGGACAAAAAAATAATAGTTACCATGCCGTCGCTTTTAGAAGCGATCGTAGAGAAGTACGAATGTTTTGAAGATGATACATTTGATCAAATGCCTATAGCAATATACGTGCCACGTAAGAATCCCAGGAATATGATACCTAATTTATTGGTATTAAATGACTGTGACATTGATTCGGCTGGTCAAGAATCTGACTTGAGAGATAAATGTCATGGCGTTGAAGAACTGGATTTAGCTCAGAACTGTTTGTCTAGATGGAGCGAAGTAAGCTCTACATACTTTACCTATAAATATAAAATAATAATAAATTAATAATAAAATTTCACCTTTTCGTATTTTCGATGTAGGTATAGAGGTAGGCATCTACTACGCAATATGTATTATTAGTACTACTACTGTATTATATTATATAAATACTTTTGTTTGTTTTTAAATCATTTTTTTTTTTGGTGTTACACACTGTTTCAGTAGCACATGCACATCAGCACACAGACATGAACTATCCCAGTACTAATATAAAGTCTGATTTGTGCACAATTTAAATTATAATGTAATTTTAAATCAATATGATAATATACGAATAGTTTTTTCTAAATTAAAAACAAATTCTGTTTACTTTTGAATGTTAATTTTGACCTTTGTATAAAAAAATAAAAAGACTAATTAAAATAATTTTTCATTATTATTATTTTTTTTATCTAAATGGACATTATAAACATTCCATATAAATACTTGATAGAATAGGTACAATACTATGTTAAAAATAAATTATTTTTACTAAGTTTAATTTCAGGTATTTAAAATATTACATATTATGCCGAGACTGAAATTTGCCAATCTAAGTTTCAACAATTTAAGTTCAGATATAAATAGCGCAATTGAGGTTTGCGATGACACTGGAGAAACATATCCATGTTTGAAAAGTATTGTATTGAATTCAACAAATATTACATGGCGCAGCTTTAGACACATATTGAAACGGATACCCATGTAAGTTTATTTCAATTTAAAAAGACTAACAAATATTTACGTCAAAATACTCTTGTAGGGTTGAAGAAATACACTTGAGCATGAATAATTACGATGTTATTGATTTAGAAGACGACGAAAATTGTCAGCATATTCAAATGCCCTCAGTGAAAAGGCTACATTTTACAGGTAAAACCTAACCTTAAGAGTTCTTAATATGTTTACTATTCATTGTCTAATAATAATAAACAATTACAATACCTACTTATAATATAATAATTCCTTGTAGTTTATTTTTTAATATAAATATTAAATTGCAATATGTTTACAGGAAACCCTGTATCTACATGGTCTGAAGTATGTAAACTAGGTCGAGCGTTTCCAAATCTTGAATCGTTGGTGCTTGCTGAATGTCCCTTGCAGTCGCTGATGACTCCGCCGCCTTCGCCAGATTCTCATCTAGGCCTTTTATCCTACCCAAAACAAGGGAGTGGATTTTGTGGTGAGTTTTAAGACAAAATGCATGAGATTTTTTTATAATCATAGAATTTTGTTCACAAGATATGACATTGGATTCACCACACGATGCATTTACTCATCTCAGATTCCTAAACCTAAACAGAACCTTAATTAGAACGTGGGACGATGTTGACATCCTGGGACGCTTTCCTGCATTACGATACCTCAGAATACAAGGCTGCCCTATATTTGAAGTAAGTGGTATATATATTTTTTTAATTTCCTAAATGGAAATGGGATCTAATTGTTTCTATTTTTAGGAAAATTCTGAAAGACAAGAATACACTGAACACGAACGCAGACAGTTGCTAATTGCAAGATTAACATGCATACAAACCTTGAATGGTGGAGCAGAAATTACAGCTGATGATAGAGAAGATGCTGAACGGTTTTTAATTAGATATTACATGGATAAGCCAGAAAATGAACGACCAGAAAGGTAAAAAAAAAAATTAGTTATTAAATATTAAACTTATATATATTATTTTTATCAGCACCGCTCTTAATTATTATAAAAATAAAAATATAATTACCATAATAATAAAATAATATACAGTGTTAACAATAATAATTTCTCATAAACGCATTATTCCCCAAGTATAATTACTTTTCAAATAATCTAAGATAATTGTAAAAATGAAATTTATTCTGACATTTTATTCCTACTCGGTATTCCCATAGGTATTATTTTCACTTCCATGTTTGCTATTTAACCTTCTGTCAAATTTTGATCTATAAATAGAAACATGTATTTTTTATTTTATAATAACGATGTAGTAGAACGTTTTTATGAAAATTTTAACATTTAATTATCAAATATTAAGAAATTAATAGTATGTACCTATAGCCGTATGCGGTGTTATAACTTATAAGTTGATAGTGTAGTTTACCGTAAACTGTTTACGAACATAAAGTTAAAAAATGGACAAATAGATAACTGCTCTAGTATAGTAGATGTCAACTATACCTTGTCATTGAGCAAGTCACTGTAATTGATTGTAAGCATTTTTAAAGCTCCAAGAAGTAAATATCGAAAAAATACGATTAAACATTTTAAAATGAGGAGTGTTCACTATATTCATCATTCTAAATAGCTAAATTTAATATTATAATAGGTAGTCTACACTCTATGGACTATGACTATATTTTTTTTAGCGTATCTTCAAAGTGAATTCATTTTGACAAGTCTTTTGAACTAATGAACCTATTTTAAATTAATGAATATTATTTGTGTTAAAGTTGTTGTTAATTAATAATTACAATAAATTATAATTAAAAAAATAACAACTTTAGGTTATTAAATAAAACATATTATTTAAATATTAAATTAGGTACCTAAAATGAATTCAGTTAAATATTTTAATGTGTAACAATTATTAATGATTATAAACTGTTTCTATTTATTTGTTATATATAGTGTAAATATGTAGGTATCTACATATATGTATTTCATATAGTTTGATATCTAAACAAAAATAATACCTAACTAACATTAATGTAAAAATGTTTCAGGTACAATGAATTGGTTCAAATTCACGGAAAACTTGATCCTTTAGTAAATATAGACTTGACACCTGAAAGCAAAGTTCAGGTGAAAATTATTTGTGGTGACAAATGTGAACAACATATTTTGGATGTCTATCAAACTGTATCTGAACTCAAACAAAAGTTGGAAAAATTTTCCGGTATACCAGCACACCGTATGCGAGTGTTTTATATGGATCAACACGTGTGTTCAGTTATTGGTCCTGAAGAAATGAAGTTTCCCAATAAGAGATTATACAGTTATAATATAGTTAAAGGAGATCAAATTATAGTCGATTCAAAGAAATAAAATCTTTCACGAGCGTACGAAAAAAACCGAACTATTCAGCGACTAGTGACCTGTGATATAAAGTTATTAAATATAATTGAATACACAATATTATGCTTAGTTTTATAATTTTTAAATTAAAATTAATTATTATTTTTATACACTAGTCAGTAGAAGAAAGTACAAGTTTCCAATGTAGGTGATTAAATATTTATAAACTATAATCTTATTATTGTATTTTTGGCAGCTTGTACTTGTTCTGCTTGAGTACACAAAAACATGTCTTAATCAAAACCTATCAAATATTTACAGTATTTAAACATTTGAACAATATGTATCATAATATGTATATTTTCAATTCAAGACTTAGTATAATAATTTAGTTTTATGATTGGACTTTAGTGTGTAATACTAATACTAGATGTATTTATTTTTTTAGAAAGATAAAGACTCATTTACTTAATTATAAGTTATAATTAACAATTAAATTGAACTGTATTATTTTTTTTCCTAAATATATATTTTTGCAAATTTACGTTCATAAACAAAAACTGATAATAATAACAATATCAATCCTTCAAAGTTTTATTGATCTTGCTTATCATATAAAACCTACCTAAATGTTCATTTTTTCAAATTAAATACTTTATATTGCGTATTCCTTGATATCATGCATAAGATAACAATAACTCCTTCAATTAAGATGTTTACTTCATATTTTATAATATTCAATTAATAATAGCTAATTAATTCATATTTTTTCGTTTTAAAACGGTTCTGTCTTAATTACTGAACTGGGGCCTTAGCATGGAGAAAAAAGTCCAAATGACCCAAACAAATTTTAAAGACGACTCATACAAATAAAATTGGAGATTTTTCATTATACTTAAATCACAGATTAATTACAATTTAAAATGGATTTACCTTTACGTCCTCTAACCAGTAACCTCTTTAATTTTTCAATTATTTGTTTTAGTATCATTTTTTCATACATATTTATTATATTTTTATTAACCATCCCAGGTAACTTCTGAATAATCGCTCACTATTAAACGTAATACATAATTAATAATGTTATCAGCTTAAGAGTAAGATTACACTCGATTACTGCAGTATTCAAATTATTAATTTTATTTGAATTTTTGTTTTTTTTTGCTTCTTGAAATTGCATTAGCCTTTCCGCACTTGTTCTACCTTTAAATTGTTTTTTCGTCTATTAAATGATAAAAGTTTTTAATAATCTATTTTTAAACTTTAACCAGCTTTAGAGTTTTGTTTTCTATTAATGTATTTGGTCTAAAAATTTAACATGACCTACTACACATATCTAGAATATAGTTACCTACCAAACATTTATAAATTATTTGTATTATAAAAAATATAAATATTGTTTCCTATAAAATAAACTATAAATTAATGTTGATTCAGAAACATTTATTAAATGTTTAAATACACCCGAATGTTTAGATGTAATGGAAGACATTTCTATAGCATTTCATCTTAGTAATTGAAATGAAAAAAATAAAGTAGGTAATTAGTTCTTGTATCATAATTATCAACTGAAAAAAATGTTACATCTCTCCTCCCTTCCACCAATATTTCCCTATTTACAATGTTTACATCAGCTTTAGGAGTAAACTGAAAACATTTCATCGCTTCGCTGTAACTTATTTGATTAGTGGTGTGGCGATGGGTTGCAGCTTAAGGATATTACTAATACATATTAATATAATTCATTGTTCTAACTTTTTATCCAACTTTTATTCCTAATAACAGTTGTTCTAATAAGCGTGAAAAATATAAAGCGTAATAATTTGAAATAAGCCAATATAATATGGAATAAATAATATTTTGAAACAATCAACAATGTCCCAAAACAAAAGTGTTGGAAGTATTGGTTGGTAGCATAAATACTATAGAACAAATATTCGTTGGAACTATTATATCATGGCATAAAAGACGGTGATCCCTGATATTATATGATACCGTCACGAGTTTAGTGATTACCACGAGCTAAGTTGTGATAACCGTCTACGGTGCACGCCGCGCGATGTACGATTGTACGAGTTATTATGTTTTAAACTATAAAATTTTAAATATTAATAAGTATACAATACTGACTACCGACTTATAGTCTATCATTATTGTAAAAGTAATTTCACGATCTATAGTGTCTATATACCACATGTATTACGCTGATTGCAGTCCAGTACGACTCATTCACTCAACGACTGTAACACACGAGACATTACTTTACATTAGGTAGACATCAAGATTGAAGACACTATTCCAACGATAATTTCATCTTTTACCGACTTCACTCGGTATCGTTGGTAAACTCATTTTCCATTTACTAACGACTACGAACTTGGTAAGTTTAACTATTCACTCTATTTCTTTAGACCTTTAGAATCATGATATTATTGTGTTATCTTATTTTCATTACTCAATATATTTGTTTCAAAGATAAAATTAGATTAATTACTAAAATGTAATGAAGTTGCATAATATAATTACCAACAAAAGAAGTTTTACTTCTCAATCCTCTAGTTAATAATTACAAATCAAATTACAAGTTCTATATCTTGCATATAACTAAGATACATAATACTTTAAATAATTAAAAACATTTATATTCCTTGTATTAAGATTCAAATCACCTACCAAATCCAAAATGTAAATTGCTTGATACATTTACTAATATACAAAATTACATAATAATAATATTCATAATATTTTAATATGCTGGGTATAATCTCTTATAATTTATTAATATAGTATCATGATTTAAGAGATAATCTATGGTAAAAATATTTATTTTTATTTTATTTAAAATTTTTGTTATTTAGGACAAATAAAAATGGCAACATTGGACTTGGATGAAGAATTACTCAAAGATGAAGAGTTAGTTGCGAATATTAAAAATTTAGACAATTCAATTGTAGATATTGAAACATTACTTGAATCACGAATGAGTATAGACTATAATGCTTTATCAGTAGAAGATAAAATTAAGCATGATCTACTAATTGCATTTACATTGAATAGTTTGTATTGGGTTTACCTGCGATTGGGTGGTACAGATCCAACTACTCACAATATAAAACGAGAATTAGATCGTATAAAATCAACTATGGATATGGCTAAAGGTGCTATGGCCAAAAAAAACATGCTAAGAGTTGATAAAAAAGCCGCTGAAAGGTTTATTGATCATGCTCTTTGGACACCAGAAGATAAGAAACGTAGGTCTCATAATATGGAAAAATCTAATAAAAAAATAAAATTTGATGAAAATGGTGACCCATCAAATTGAAATTATTTTAGATAACTCTTTTTATGTGATGTTTATTATTATATTGTAAATTTACAATAAACCAAGGTTTAAACTGTATTTTTTTCTTATTTGTATTTTGACACCTTCAACTTTGATAAGGTTGATATTGGAGACAATCATTATAACTTAAAATAGATAAATTACTAAAATATACATAATGTATTAATCTAGAGATTAATTCATCAGCAGCAGTATGTATAGTTACATTTGTTAGTTGTTACAATACACAAGTTAATAATTTTGTTTTCATTTAATAGTTTTTACCTTTATTTTACAGCATATTTGCTCAATTAAGTTTAAATGAATTTAAATGATCATCAAAAATTGTACAATTTAGGTTCTTATAATTTTCCAAAAAATATTTATGTTTATTGAGACAAAACATCAGTTGATTAATTATTGCATATATATTTTCTAATATCTTAAATTTCAATAATCTACCTAATAGTTATAAAATATATCATAGTAGGCAAAAGCAAAATTAACTCAAATAACCTGTTTTTAGTATGAGAATAGTATTTTTAATGTAATTAAAAAATAATAATAAAAATTCTATGTTTCTATTGTTTTGTTTGCTTCAGCATTTAATGTAATATTATAATTTATCAGTACAACTCTATGTGTTATTTTTCTAATATAAAAGGTAAAGTTTAATTATGGATTATTAAAAATTAATTTTGAAGGCTTTTACAAAATATATTATAATCCAACCAAAAAAGTTTAAAACAAATCTTGATCTAGTACTCTTATACTTCAAATAGAAATTTCTAGAGGAAGATCAGTCACAATAAATTTTCATAAATTTTGTGGTTTAATTGCAACAATAAATAATCATAAAAAACCAGCATTGTTGCATAGCTATTAGGACAATATTTTTAAAATTAACTATACAATTAAATTGAATTCAAATTATTTAAAGGTTTATAAAATGAAATAATTTACCTTAAAAATAAAAATGATTTTGTAATATATTTTTTTATAGAATTATATTAATATAATATGATCACGCTGATTATATGTATATAAAACAATTAATTATTTAACTAATTTTTTTTCACTGTCAAATAATTCACAAAATTTTTGATCTGTAATTGGAAAATAAAGTGGATAAATTATGTCAAACTGAATGATTATATCACCACGTTTTGATGGAACATTCATATCAGGCATGCCTTCATTGTGGATTATTTTAATGTAATCTTGTCTGAACATTTAAAAAATAATTTAGTTGTACATATAGGTATTGAACTAAAAATGTATTTTATTTTCTTACGTTATGGCTTCAGTGATATTTATTCTTAATACCTTATGGTCTAATGTTTTAATAACAATCCTTATACCAAGTAATACTTGTTTCAACAAAACCTTTTGAACCACAATTAAATTCATGTTATCTCGTTTGAAAACTTTATGGGGTAAATCCTCCGTGGTGAATATATATACAGCTATTAAATAAATTATTTATCCTTTCTTCACTTCACATTTATAATATATAATATAATTACGATACTTTTAATATTATTATGTCCTATGTCCGATTTTGATATCTCAGATTTTAATGTTCCTCCTGTGGGAAATCCACGTGGTATTTTTATTTTCAGATTTTGCTTTTCATTTTCCACTGAATCACAAATAAAATCAGATTTTTTTTTAATCTTAATTAATTTTATTGATCCGTTAAAAACCTAAAAATTATTTACTAATTAATAATTATATACACAATTTTAATTGTTTTTCAAAACAAAATTACTTCATTCAGTGTTAATGGAAGGCGCAACTTCACTATATCAGGTTTACCTTTATTTTTTTTTAAATCCATAGTTATTAAACCATTCGATTTCATGAACAAATTAGTTATTGGGTTATTAAGTGCACAATATTTTCTACAATGATACATATAAATAATAATTTAAAATATATTTCATAAAAACTGTGAAATTAAAACCATAGTATTATCATAAATGTAGGGGTTTAGCCATAAAGGCTAACTTAACTATTGTAAATTAACAGTGGCTACCCTCTAAATAGAACATTCAAAAGGAAAAATTAATTTAATTTATTAATGATATAATTATTATTAATATAATTTTTTTTAACATTTAAATAGATATGAATAACTAGATAGGTATATTAGTATTGTGAATTTATAGAAAATATATTATTTTCAGATTTATGTAAAACATAGCTTCATTAACACAAATTTTAAATTAAATACTAATATGAATTTAATTTTTGATTTATTAGGTCTTTTTAATAAGCTAAGTTTTGAATATTTAAAATTTAAGATTCCACTTAAGTAGTTCATATTGGAACCAAAAAAAATAAAATATTTAAACAGTTTATATATATATTAAGTTTAATTTTGAACAATATTAGATACATAATAATTATATACTTTTTCAACCCCTATAAGTTTCTATAATGATTATGCATGAATTTAGTTTTCGCTCATAAGAACTGAATCATTTTTTGTTCATTCTAATAGTTGTCATTATTGATTTTACAGATTAGTTATTATTATAATTAGCATGACATATTATACATTTATACAAGGTGTTGGCCCACAGGAGATTAAACAAATTTGTAACATTCTCAAATTTAAATCTCAAATTGCACCTAAGAATACCTACTTACGAATATGTGCTTGTTACATCACAATGATAAGTCCATGGGCCAATGTACAAATCATTGGTTTTTACACCTTTTTTAATTCCCTCTTCGCCATATTCATTATATATAGCTCGGCGAAATGGGTCAGATAATACCTCATATGCTTCACATAACTTAACCAAACAACAATTTTGAACTTGACTTTTTACTAGTTTTCCAAATCTAAAATCATAGTTAATAATATTAATGAAATAGTTTGAAAATTATAATTTAGCTAACTTGCATACGCTATATGTATGTCATCTTTGGTACAATGTCTTTTTAAATTTAATATTGAATAGTAATCAATACCCATATTTTAAAATAAGTTAGAAATTAACTAAGATTTAAACAAAAAATGAGTTTTTAATCAAATAACTGAATAATAGACAAGAGTTACTATAGATATTTGTTATTTTATAATTGTACAGCTGCATAACTTGTACATAAAAATAATCTACAAGACATTCATTTCTTTACAATTCAAAGTTTACTTTTACACTTTAACAATATAACATTTGAAAGTTTATCTCTGATTAACTAATTCTAATTTTTGTAAATTCTTAGAAATTAGCGTACAGGAACCCATTCCTTGAATAATTCACCAACTTTCTTGCGTTCTGAAACAAAATAATTTTAATCATATATCTATGAAACTTTTTTTTAATATATCTTAAAAATGATTTAAGAAAAATATATATTTGAATAATTTATAACATAAATTAATACATAAAAACTAAATTAAAGTTATTCTAAGAATATTTTAATGTTTAAAACAATAAAATTGATTCATAAGATTTATAATAATTACTGTTATAAAAAAAAAATAGATTTTGCAGTCATATTATATTATTTATCAAAGTTAAATAATTAAGTACTTTTATTAAATATTTATAATAAAAATAAAATGAGATCAATTACCATCCATTCATTTATAAGGGTAGTTATTAGGGGTACAACTACCACTCAAAATATACTATGATGAGCCATAAGCATATAAAGCCATGGCTTTATCTTAAACTTAATTTTTAATTCTAATAACATCAACTTATCTTATGATACATTTTTAAGCTATAAATATTAAAATTAAATATTCTATACATTTTTATGTTTAAAACTGATTTAAATGTAATAAGTTATATAATTCAAACAACTTTTCTATTCATTTATCTAAAAAAGGATAATTAGTTGAATACACAAAACTATATATATTTTTAAAATCAAATTTTTATAAATGAATGTTCAAATTAATATAATAGTTGTTAGTATGACTAAATACCATAAGATGAGAAATTCGAATTTGTTTTCAAAATCCATATTGTATAACTATTTATATTAGTATGTTCAATGTTTGAAGTTTAAATGAAAATATGTGTCTTTTTAGCATAAAATAATTCATTTTGAATCGTTTAAAATGTTATTTTAATACATCTCCAGGAGACAAATATCTTATTTTTGAGTTGAAATTAACTAATACCGATAAAAATGTGTTCTAAGTATATAAATATTTAGCCTGACCCAACCTATGAGAACTAATTTACAAACCTGGAGCTTGGAAATCTTCAGGATGTAGTTGAATATAATGTCTGTACATGGCATCTTTATCGGCCAAATATGAAGTTCTATATTGCTTGTAATAATAGAGGGCAGTAGCGCCAATGATTCCAGCACCTAGCTTTACATGTATTCCTAAACAAAAATGATTTATCCAATATAAATGCATATAAAGTTTACGTTTAAAATTACATACTAATAAAACTCACCAGAATAAAAAGGCCTTCTATTAATTGTATAGGTGTACCAGACTGAACCCGCACCCAATACAAACCCCATGAAAGGAAACCATTTGTTTTCCAACCATGTTGTATGGTATTTTTCATAATCTGGTCCTGGTGTCAATAAATTTATTGGCGTTGGATCTACAGAAGTTGCAACTTCATAATCTACAATGGGCTTCATTTTTAATTTTTTGAAAAAAAATAATAAAAACCTAGCCAAAGGAAAATTTTATATTTGACCTCTTATCAATTTTATCAAAGATTTTACCCGTACGACCGATTGACTTGCCAGTATTGCCAATACCACTATACACGTAATAACTTTAGTCCGCGTTATGAAAACTGGCGGTATAATTTGATAACTACTATAACTACTAACTATCTATAGTATATATTTGTATTAACTGAGAAACTATAAAACTACTCAGTCCAGTCAGTCCTCGAAAATTTTAATTTTAGTACATCATAATTCATAATTAAAAAAAAAAATAGCCATAAATTAATTTACAGAAAATGAGGGCATTGAATCGTATTATTATTATTCGACTTCGGACTTATCAATCGAGTAAATAAACTGTTTTAAGAAAATTGAAGTAAAAAACTTAAGAGTTGTAGAACTTGTAAAGTAAAATAAGTACCTACTTGGCTACTTGGTTTAATATTTGTACTTTATATACTTTATTATAGACTTATAAGTTATAGTGCATGTAATCTCTTAGCTTACAAAAAAAAAAATTATTTATGTGTCTATTTATAAGCTTTAGTATTACAGCAAAATATTATTACGCTACGCAGAACTTAATATTATTCAATGTATTTCTTTTTAAAGGTAACACGAAATAGTTCAGTCCAGTGCTCGGCTATAGATATATTATCTGTAGCCGTGGTCCAGTGACTTCAGATTGATATGGGGTTTTCGGGAATATGGGGAATATCTAAATACATATATTTTAATGATTTTAAAATTATGCTTTTCATTGCGGGCTTGTCCAATACAACTTGAGTTTCTTTTAAATAACAACGGGTGTTTTCAATACTAAATTTGGATAGACCGAATTTTTTCAAGTAATTTTGATACCATGGCTCTCAAACCAAAATTGATTGATAAACAACGAGAAAATGTTTTAATTAAAATCATTGAATTTTTCGACGACTATCCTACGATTTTACAAATTGTTATGCAATTCACAACGCTTTAATGTTTTTAGCGATGGGCACCCCACAACCCTGCATTTACAAAATTTGAACTGGAGTAAGTAGGTACCTTGTTCCTATACTATTGTCTATTAAATTATTATTGACATAATGACTATTCAATAAATCGTAGTATTATTATGTATTAAAATATAAAACATCTTATTAAATTCTGGCCGTGTATTTCTAATTTCCGAAGCATATACCAATAGACACGGATCTAGAGTATGTTTACGGGGGAGTAGTAAAAAGTACTAAAAAAAAGTACCAATAAAAACGCACACGACCTAAAAGCTATCGACAAGACAATGCATTTTATATCTAACTGTAGCCCATTAGCGCAAAAAACAATACCTTTTTAACCATAAACACAAATAAATTTTATAAAACAAAATGTATTTTATCAAAATCATATAGTTGTTAATCAAGTTTTTACAATAGTAATATTAAAATGAGTTAAAAAATTTAAAATTTAAATTATATATTTAGTAGTTATTACTTGTTAGTATAAATGTATAATTAATAATTATAATGAGTAGGTATCTTAAAATTAAATTTAAATTTTAAAGCCCACAGTTTTTAAATAGTCAAACCGGGAATTTTTTTTTCTATATGTACAAGTCCCATGCTTTTATATTAAAGTTGATTTTAGAATTGTGATATGTAATTTTTCGTCTATTTAATTAAATTTTTTAATAAACTTCTGCCCAGTGATCTTTATTAAGCACTTCAATAAAATTATAAATTGATGGGTGTAAAACTTGTAGTGTAACGGGTGCAATATCGTATCAGGTAATACAATTTATTTTTTGCGCTTTTATCCCACTAATAAGTAGTAAGGTACAAAAGCACAAAACGAATTTGCGCTTTTGTTCAATCACAAAAAATAGACGATTTGCACTTTTGCAGGGTTTCACCACATTTTATCGACTGCCGAAAAAACACATTTCAGAGTAACGGGTCCGGCGCCTGTGTACCAATTAGTTTTATAATTACATTAGCATCTTGGCTGCTATATTATATAGTATTATATACAGACTACCGGCAAACGCGTTCTATCGGCCGTTATAAGATGTGGTCTACCTGTGGCCGGACGGTTTTTACACGGGCTTAAGAAATAATACCTTAGAATTATAAATTATAGATATCGTTTAATCTCCTTTATTTGGTTAACACTTTATCTTTATGGTCTTGTACTTTAAAGACTTCGATAGCAATATGTTTCGACATTTCGTAAAAGCATAGACTCAGACGCTTAATGCAACACTTAATGCGCGACACTACAATTTATACGCAGTCATACACTAGGAATGGAATAAATAAATCGGATTAATTAATGCAATTTTTAAGTGATATGGCAGAAGATTTTATGAACTAATGTATACTTTGAGCAGTTGCTAGTGTTGCTAAACAGTTCAACATATAACAACACAATATTCCACATTCTTGCAAACAATTTAAACACAATTGATAAACATTACCAATAATTTATAACTAATAATATAAGTACCAAGTATCTGTACTTAACTAAAATTTTTATTTTTTTAAATTATTATATGTTTTTTTTTTGTTGGATGATTTAATATTATATTATATTTTCAGTAGACTGCATACTATATGTCATATGATAACAGACATATTTTTTTTAATATGTCTAATTAACCTTTAGAAGTAGTAAAAATGATTCAATTTTCAATGTTGTGTGTTAACTCTGTAACATTTTATATAACTATTAATTAATAACTGTAATAAATGTTGAAGTAAGTATAATAGTTTAGATAGGTATGTACATAAGAACAGATTAAAGGCTAATAATTTTTTATATTTAATGTACATGTGCAGATATGAAGCCAATTATTATACCAGTTGACATATAGGTTGTCTGAATGACTATAGAAAAATAAATTATTTTTATTAATATAAAGTAATATAAATATATAATAAAATATTATTAAAAATATAAGTTGACAAACTCCTAATAATTTCATAATAATTATACAAAAATTAATCTTTCTGTTAATTATCAGTTGTCACAATACGCAACTAAAGACAATTAAAATGAATAATTCAAAAAAAATTTCTGAAAACATATTGCTCCCATAAATTAAGATACTTACAACTAGATAGATCCAATATTATTTCATTATCAATATTGCGTCTTTTAGTACCTATTTTAATGTCTGATTAATCTACATTTTCTAATTTTTAATTTTTCTTTACCTATAAAGTAAGAAAATATTCACTAAATATTAAATATATTACCAGAATTTTAGTCACCAGATGTGATGATATAAAATATCATAAAAATATTTATATATTATTTTTTTTTTTTTGTTAGGGATTCAGTTCAAATAAAACTATCATATTATATATATGGACCCATTTTATTTGGCAGTTAATAAATAATAAATAAAATATATAAACAAACAATAATATGCAAAGTATTTAAAAGTAAGCATCCTCTATAACTCAATTTTCACTATTTCTTTTTTTTCATCAGACACTTCAGTGTCTTGTTCAACAGGTGGAATTGTATCTTTTTTTATATTTTCTTCAGAATATTCCTCTGCTTTATCTATGGTTTGTGTTTGGAAAGGAGCACTTTTTATATTTTCTGTGTCATAAAGTGGCTTTATATTGAACATGCCATATTCATCCATTGGCCCATTAATAATTTCACATAGTGATGGTGATTCTATTGTCAAGATGTATTTACATGTTTTGGGCTCTAACAAATAAAGTGCTACTGATTCTTCATTATATCGACCTTTGACACATTTATACCGAACCTGAAAAAAAATTTTAGAGATTAGGATAACAGTTGAATAGTTAAAAAATTAATTATTTACTTCAGTTTCTCGCTTATCACCAGTTTTTTCACAGACAGATCCTGAAGAGTAAAAATGAGATATAACTTGTTTCTTGCCAAAAGCGTCCAGCTTAGGTTTTTTCTCTGGATTTTGAGATATCCACTTAATATGTTCATCTATATTAAATGTTCCTAAAACAACAATTTCATCCGGTTTTCCTTTTTCTTTGTGAACTTGTCGAATGTATTTATTGTAACATATTTCATATTTCCACCAACCAGAGCCCTATAACAAATATTCATTATTATTGAATATTGACCAATATTTCTTTATGCAGTTTTTTAACTTACTCCATATAAACATAAGTCTCCATTTACATATTCTTCAATTTCATTGTTTGGTGTTTTAGAGTGCATCAATAAAGAATCTTCTTTTGACAAATTTAATTCTGATTCTTTATTTGGTTGTACTTTAACTTGTATTTTAGTTTCCCCATTCTTGAAAAATATATAAAAAATAAAATATTATTTTTAATATCCAATTTTATAACTCAATTTCAAAATGAAAAATAACCAATAAACCAATAAAAAGAATAGAAAAGCAAGATAATTTAAAAAATAAAATAATAAACCTTATCTATTGAAACAGCAATTATGTAATTTTCCTTTTTATTGAGAGGATCCTTTAAAAATAATAAAATTAAAAATACTTTCAAAAATAAAAATAATAAATAAGCTTGCAACTGGTAAACAAACTGTACTAAATGTAAACTAGAAATAAAATTAAGTAAACTTACAGTTAGCATTTTTATTTGTTTTTTCAATTTAGATGTATCAGATTGAAGGACTTTTAAGTTGTGGGGTTTACGCATTGAATCACCAACAGGAAGGCAATCAATATTTAATTCATCACTGTTTGGTGGCCTATTTAAAATTTTGCAAATTAATTTTACTTAATCGCGCAGAAACATAAGTTTTATAAAAATAATATAGAACATATTATTTAATTTATTAATAATAAATACTAACTTGTACCAGGGATGTGTGCATAAAAAAGATGTTAAAATGATTACTTCATATTGGCATGTGGATGTTTCTTTTACTGAAAACACATTATGTTTACTTTGAGGATAACAAACATACAAAACATTGGTTTGTCTTGGACGGCCACTAAGGTCACATACTGTGCCATCAGACATGCTCATTTCAAAATAGGGTAAGTTTACACCATCAACTTTTCTTGTCTTCGTAGGTCCAGGATAATTTAAATTTGCTAATCTTTTCAGTTCTTCCTCTATAAAATAAAATAATTTAATGAAATAAAGAGTATAAAAATATTTATAACTGTAAATTAGTTATTTTTACATAAGTATCTATTATATCATTTTCTGATTAATTGTCACAAAGTTAATACAAATTATTTTGTACATTAGTTTACCTAATTTAAGACCATCAAAAATTTTCCATTTTCCTAAGAAGTACTCTTGCTCTTTTTGTGTCTTTCCTTCACGTTCATTATGATATTGTCGGACATGCCGCCCATGACATACCTCATAAATCCAATACGTATCAACCTGTAATAAAAAAAATTGCAATTAAAATTTTTTAAATAAAAATCATATAATATATCTTACTCTATAAGAACAAGCTTGTTTTGAAAATAATGGTGATAATAGTTCCAATGGGCTAGGTCCATTATAAGATGTGTCGGATTCTTTATTTACTTCATCTTGTTTTGGTAAAATACACTTATATGATTCACCAATAGATGTCATTACATTTAATGTGTTTTCATCTTGTTCCTAATAAATTAATAATAAATTATTGTCATAGATGTGTTTACGTGTCTGGTCACTAACAGTGGCAAGACCTATGAATTTAAATTAACTAAAGATAGGTGGATTTAAAATATGGGTAAATCATAACAATTACATTTTGTTGAGAGACTAGATTTCAATTATGATATAAGTGATGTTTTTCAATAAAATAGAATATATACTTCCAATTTTTCTTTTTAATGATAACTATATACTATTAAAATGTTAATTTAAAAATAATTATTTCTGTTTTATTTGTTTTGGATAGATAAGTTTATTAATGTGAAAACTTACCTTTGCCAATCGGTCAGTGACATCTTTACCTGGCCAATTTATCTTATATAATATAGTATCATCGAATCCTTTAAACTCTTGAGAATAACAAAAGTTTAATGAGAAAACAATGAGTAAATTCGAATAAATTCTATACGACGAGATCATGTTATAATATAGTTTGAGAAGAATTAATCTTAATAACTATCGTAACAAATTCAAAAGTAAGTATGTTCAAACAATGTATTTTATTGACGTTCGTTTTATATACTTCATCATTGTATGATGTATTATAATATAGAAAACAGATGGCAAATGGGCAAACACTAAAATACAGTAAGTGTAAGAATTTGTTTAAACATTAAGTCATTAAACAATATGCAAATATACATATACGATCGAAATTTGACCGACGACACGATATGTATGGGTAACTAAAACATTATAGTGATAACGATAAGCATCTATTTGAAATAATACGTAGATCACTAATATTATATTATTATATTATTTACGATTAAAGATTGTACTATCTTAAATAGTGGAGTAGATCTAAAGTTGATTATACTTGCAAATGTACATTACCTAAAAAGAATAAAATATATTAAATTAATTTGGGACTATAGTACCTTTTTCAAAAATTATATCTCTTGAATCTCTCAATAGTGACGTATCCAGAATTTTTTTTGTAGTGGGGAGGATATTACATTTTTTTTTTCTAGTTTTTGTTAAACTATAGTATATAATAGATATCTACTTAATATTACCTATTGCATTATGACCGAAACCCTTGCTCATAAACAATAAACACGTGTACTTTTTTCTTTTGACAACAGTTAATTAGTTAGCCATTACGGTAGGTTTAAAAGTACCTATATTAATATTATTGTATATCGTATATTCGTATATGGTATATTGTAATATATTCGTGTTAGTATGTTTAAAATGTTAATAATACTATAGTTTACTACAACTACTCGATCTGTATATAAAAAACTTTCTATATATATTTGAGAAAATCAACTAAAATATATTATTTATTTAATCAATTTTTTTTTTTTGTAATTTATGTTGCTTAAACCAAAGAAATGCACCTTATGTATATCCTTAATATAATCCAAGACAATAATTTACATTAAAATATTCGAATAAATTGTAATATATTTTAACAATCGTATTTAATAATACTATTTTCTATTTTTTTTTTTTTTTTAATATTAGTATATATTCCATAAATAAGGTTGAGGATCAATTGTTTAGATATTTTTCCTTGACCATTACAAACTAGTCTGCTGTTAGAGTCCGTAATATTATCTTTTTACAAAAAAAAGTCTTTGGACTTACGGTCTGTAAGACAGAACTCTTATAATATTTAAAACCAATACAGTTTATTACTTATTAGATATATTACGATTATATTTATCGATACAACAGTAAATTAATAATTTATACAATATAATCGTTTAAT
Source organism: Rhopalosiphum nymphaeae (assembly GCA_036289425.1). Taxonomy (NCBI): domain Eukaryota; kingdom Metazoa; phylum Arthropoda; class Insecta; order Hemiptera; family Aphididae; genus Rhopalosiphum; species Rhopalosiphum nymphaeae. Next base: position 14,724,289 of record JAZAQC010000016.1, on the reverse strand, counting down.
GTTTTACATTATTTTTTTTTCTTTTGAATTTTTAACAATTTTTGTTCATTTTTAAAAATCATAATTTACATGGTTAAAATTTAAATTACATTTGTGATATAGATACTATTGAAAATGATTAATATAATATAATTAGTAGGTACCAACATATTTTAACACAGTGGTCTATAAATATAATGTAGTTATGATTCTATATCTACGTGTATTGTGTATTCTATAGTTGACAGTACTGTCACGCAAATATTGAAATTTAAATTTTAAAGTTTGAGTAAGAACTGAGAAGAAATATGTAATTAGTAGATAAAATCAACCATCTATTACATAGTTATAGTATTTAAAATAATAAAATCATTGTGTATTATATTTTAATATTTTATGGATTATTACTTTTGATATTTTTCAGCGCGACGAAAATTTTAGAAGAAACAAACATCTTATATTCTATTATTGCAATAGTACATCGTGTCACCATCGTGATTTATCTCTTGGCAAGAACAGCGGTCTTGAGATCATTTACTTATACAGTTATTATATACATTGAATCTGGTTCCTTTGCAAAAATATGATGGTTGAGATGACTAATTACTAAGCCAATTAAGTACGTTTCTACGTCTACGATTCAAATGATGTTGACATTCTGATGGGCATATTAAAATACAATCACATGCATGTGGTGGCGAGAGACTTCTACTTATTCCTCCAACATCTTCACATTTACATTTAGCATTACAATTATCTATACATGCGGAAAAGGATAGCCAACTGGCATCAACTTGCAGAAATATAGTCCCAACGATAATGAAGTGAATAAAATACATTTTTATTTCCATTCAATCTTCTTTTTCTGGGGGGGGGGGGAGTAAATATATTAGACTCTAAATATATTAGAATCGATAATAAATATATTTAAAAATATCAATTTAAATTTTTAATTAGGAATTTAAATAATATTATAATATATTAAAACGAAATAGTTATAATGCTGTTTGAAAAATCTTATAGCAATCACGTTTTAGTGCTATGCAGATCACCAATCACGTATTGAATTAATTATTGGTAGGTTGTAAGTATATCATGTGAGTGAACATTTCTTTACTTTTATTTCTGATTATAATATAAATATACAATATACATTAACCTTTTAAGTGTAGTTGATGTCTCAGTGAAGTGTTGTCATAATAAAACCAGCCGTCAACGAGTTTGATTTGTTAAAAATGTGATAACTTCATGAAAAGTTTGTAATTAAATCTCGACACTAAATCAATAATAAATAATTTGAATTAATTTAACTGATCTAATATTTTCACCGTATTTAGTATTTGCCTAAATTATATTTAGTTACCTCAGTATAATGTGCTTAGTGTATGTTGGTTCAGAAATATGTTAATCATTCGAAATAAAATAAATTTATTAAATATTTTGTATTAAATGCTAAAAATTTCTATTAATTAACACAATAATATTTAAAGCAGGTACTTTAAAAAAATATTTTATGGAATTGATTAGCATGAAGATGCTTTCACCGCAAACTCTGTAACATAACAAACTCTGTTCTGGGCTTTATTTAGTATTTATATTATAATCCCTGCACTTGGTATGACGCAATAAATTCCCATAATTATTTCTTCGATTAGAGGCGAGAGGAGAGGAGTTTTAGATGTAGCATATGTCCACCCACCCCCTCCGTGTTCGTATTTATTTATTACCAGTAGACATTTTACAAAATTATGAAAAAGATATTGTATTACGATGTATGTGTTTAGCTATTATTTGATTATAAACATACTTTTTTTTTAATGTTACAATTATATTTAGGTAAGTAGTGTTTGATATTTCATGTACGTAAAAATTCGATTGATGCTTATATCTATAAACAAATGAAATAAAAATAATAAAATATAGAAAATTATAAAAATGACTAAATGTTTGATGAATGAAAATGGACAAAATAATAATTTGAGTCGACAATAATAAAATTATTAAAATTATTGTATATAAAAGAATCGATATAATTGTTGTCAATAATAACTGTAATAACAGTATTAACAATAACAACTCGATAAAGATGGTGAATAAACCAAATAATAAATAAATAATTCTAGATAATGATATTAAATAGTCTATAATTAATATATTATCGCTCGATGTAAACTTGATTAAAGTACTAATCATGACTGTTTATTGTTCATTACTCACTGCCAAGAATATTAGTAATATTATAGTTGATTAATTATTATTTAATTTGATCTTTAGACAAAGAATAAAGATTTTAATTATTTTTTTGTAATTCAATAAGAAATTTGCGGGGGTTAACATTTTTACTATCATCAATATATGTATGCAATTTTCTAAATAATATTTAGATTAGTTTTAAGCTATTGCTTATTTATATATGCATAATTTAGTAAAGTAATAAATTACTATTATCTTCATTCTTTTTCGTGTTATTGGCGGCTAGGACCATCCCGCCTAACACTCATTCCTCTCAGTCATCTCGGTCGAATGCTCGTTTCCTCCAATTTAATCCTCTGCTTAAGCATAGTTTATATTATTATCTATGCGTCTTGGGCACTTCCATATTATTTTTTTACTAGATTTTTCCATATCATACGAAGTTTTCCCAGTGGATTTTTTCCTGCTGGATCCTGTTCTAATTCTAGACCATTATTTGTTCTTATCCTCCACTCATTGTGATTACTATATCCTTCACCGGTCCATAAATCTTCTTTAGAATTTTTCTTTCCCAGACTATCAGCTTTATTTAATCTTCCTTTTGTAGTCGCCGCGTTTCCTCTCCATATGTAATAAACTAATAACTTAATTACTAAAATAGCGATATAAAATACTAAATATCTCGTATTATAAAATATACTTGTATAAAAATCGACAGATCGAGACCTCTGCAAAATCGTTTTTCATACATAATAATACGTTGTTATTGAATTTAAATTTAACAGTTATATAGTAGGAAGGCGGCACTTTCCCACTTTTTATACTTTTAAAATCGTCTATGGAGGAGGGCGACTATACTCAATTTTCCTAATTATCATCACTCGTATAGCTAGTAATTTTCTTGTTTGTGATATCTGTTACATATTCAGCATTATAATATTAAATTATATTACACGTATAGTAATTATAGTAACAATAATCATAAGTATCATATTACAATCGGTGGGGACTGTCTACCGGTTATTAGCAAGTAGAATTATAATGTACGTTATGACAATTTATGCTTTCAATAATAAAGGTCTATAAAACACGTTAATGTTGTTATTTATATTAATAATACATAACAACATCCATAAAATGTTTCTTATATTTTGTGCTACTGACCAGTGATGTATTTAGTATATACGTAGACTTTTGTATTTGGAAGAGAGATAAGTAATAAAAAACTTAACCCATGGTGTTAATACTTGGGACTCCCATTTAAAGTTTAGGTGAACGGAGTGGAGTGGTACGGGGATACCCCACAAAATGTTGCTCTACTAAGTACTAGTACGCTCACCTATACTTCAAATACTTATAAAATATAACTTATAACTAATAAATTACTTGTCCAAATTTTGATTTGTGTGTTAAAATATTCCAAAATATGAAATTATAAATATATGTTATCATTAAAAAAGGAAGAAAATTAAAAAATTATATCGACAATAAAATGTATTAAAAAATCTTGTTTTATTTCGACTAAAAATTATGTAAAAAAAATATTTTCAAAACCGTTAGTAGATTTTGAAATAATAAGTGTTGTTTAATAAATGAATCACCCAGTATTAAAAATACTGAAGACTCCATCATACATTATAAATACAAATATTAACTTACAATGAAATTAGACACATGTTATTACATACTAGTTATTCGTATTACTGTTATTTGTTATTGGTTACCTATTGGCATTTGGCTATCAATCTAACACTGTCTCGTATTTTAAAATGTTTCTATGATCATACGGCGTAATAAATAGGCAATTTGACTACATATTATAATGGGTAGTAGCCAATGGATACATTACATTTTATGATGTTATTAATTTATTATATATTTTTAACATCATTTTAACAATAAATCGTATTCTGTACTACAAATAAATTACTATATACACTATGATGCTTAATTTGCGCCTAGATCAAATGTAAACTCTACGTGATCATCAATGATCAATCATAATATGAACATTACTAAATCAGCCAGTAACACATACACAATATTTTTAATGTGTAAGAGGGGATGTGATGTTAAATTATAAACAATTTACAATATTGTTTAACCATTTTCTTATGTTTAAATAAGAAAAATAAAAGACATACATTGATACATCATTGTAAGCCTATTAGGAATTTTCATAATTGTTCATCGTTTTGCTCAGAATCTAAAATTTATTTAGATTCTAAAAAAGTGACCATTATTATATTGCAATTAAAAAGCCATTACTGTATATCTTATTATATAGTATATACCATAATACAAATTCCATTTGGTTCAGCTAATATTGGAAAATACAGTCAAATAATAATTTACTTAATATTATAGAAATATAATTATTTCCTATTTATTTTATACTATTATTACATATATTTTATTATTTTTATTTTGATGTCCAAATGTAGTACCTGTTTATAATTTTAGTGAAATTTGTGGATTTTTAATATTCACCAAACTTACTTTCTTTTGTTTATACAAATATATGAATATAGTTCATACTATGAATATAATTTTTCTCTTTTTGCCATTGTTATTAGTCATTATACCAATATCAATATCATTATAATATATAATAACAATTACATAGTATTATATATAATATAAAATTGACAGCTGATAGATTGTCTCTGACCTCGGCTCAGAATCAATTTTTGTATTTAATGATTTTATATTAAACTCAAATTTTACACATTCACCACCACTATGTCTCAATGACAAGGTTAAACACTAGATACTTATACTATACAATAGAATGACTGTTCAGTTTTTCTATTAAATTTCTTAATTTATTTAATTAACTTTTATGGCACTTTAGACTAAGAAGACGGCATGCTAGCATGTGTTGTTTATGTTATAATATACATTCTGATTATTACTATAGAGTGCAGTTTATTTATTGTTAATGTTAGAACAAATTTACTCATAATAATAAAATTAGCTCTAATATAGACTGTAAAAATCCTTAGTAAAAATTTATTTTGTAGATTTACTATGTGACAAGATATCACACACTTGCTAATACAGCGGTTTATGATATCCTCTTAAAAAAATTATTACATCCAATAGTAAGCTTCAATGCTAAATTGATAATACATGTTTTAAGTAAAGCGTAAAGCAATTACTGGAACGAGCACACCCCATAATAAATTTAAAGAAACAAAGAAAATAAACTTTGATTAGATATAATGAATTAATAATTACATTTATCGTTCAAAATAATATAAGAATATAGCTGTTTTTAAATCATAACAAAAAAATAAATTATCATTGATAATTTATTTTTCAAATGATTTACCCTGTTTACCTAGATTATATGTGAGTTTTTTTGTTTCCAGTCATAATTTTTGAGGTATAACTTACTTAATATTGTAAAAATCTAGGTACCAAAAAAACCATGAAGTTAATGAATTTTATGCAAATCAATAAGATTTGAATAAAATATATTGAGTTGATCTTTAATACCATAACCATATTAAACACTAAATAGTTGATAGTTTAAAGTAGGTATTTAAAATCAAATTTAAATAATATTATTTATCTATAATAATTTTTAAAATTTGTTTTTTGATAAATGACAATAACAGTAATTATAATATAAATTAATCTTAATACATTTTACATAAATATATATAAATATGATTTTAATATAAAAAAATAAAATTATTACACAACATTATACTATAAATAAAATTAGTGTAACTCTTGACCCAATAATGACAGCTGTTCTAAGAATTCTGGTGCATTGTTCACAACAGTTGATCCATAGACAATTCTTAACTGTGGTAAACCAGGTGACACAGTTTTATTTTTTACATATTCCAATAAATTTTGGTATTCAATGTAATTGCCTCCGCCAACTATAAACACTATAACCTCACTAAAATTATTTTTTGATTTAAATCCATCAGAATTACGTAGCTGTTTTGGATCAAAATAACGAAATTCATCTGATGTGCCAGATGATTGTTTATTTTCTAATAATTCATCAACAATTCTAGTCACAGGAAATGTGTGTCTTTTAACTACTAAATTTTTCACTCCTTCCATAACAAATGAGGAAGTATGAGAAAGTAATTTTTCAAACATATTAACAGATTTAGTACCACCTCCGTACTGATTTGATGTTGCTGTGATATTAGAAAACATTTTCCATCTTTTAATGTATTTAAGTGGGCTGAGGTCACAACCTTGTTTTTCTAAAGCAGATGAATACATATCGATGTCTGAATCTGATATGGAATGTGTATAGATGTAATAAATTATAAATAGTCTCATTTTGTCTTCAGGAGTTCCAGCTTCTGTATCATTTATAATATCTAATATTTGTTTATCTAAAGATACTTGGCTCATTACTTTTTCCTCAAACTCAAACAGTAAATCTAAACGTCGTGATTTAATCACTGATAAAATACTAGTAGCTAAATCTGTATGCATGTCTATTAATCTTTTCTTTTCTAATAGTTGTGGTAAAGAGTTAACGGCAGATGTCAGTTTAGCAGTATTATCACTCATCATGGCTAAAGCCACATCACTTTCACCATCTAAACCCATAGATTCTTTTAACTGTTTGACTTCTTCTTCGGAGTTCTTTAAATGCTCCAATTCAGACTGAATTGATTCTGCTACTGTAGGGAACGGGCTTCCTTTATGAGTTATCCAAAAGGAATCTTTAGGATCCAAATCAAAAGTTTTTGGTTTCTTGTGCTCTTGAGCTACTGTAACCCTATTTAAATTTAGTTTTAATACATCATGTACTAATGCTTGATAAGTCCATGTGTGATGTAGAGGTGTTGCCATATCAATATTACGGTCAAGTACAACCAATAGGGGTCGTTGAAAATTGTATATTCCAGAGTTCTCAGATGAGAACAAACTATTTCTAGTGTCTCTTAAATTTTCTCTTAATTTTTTATCTAATTTTTCAGCTACCATTTCTGCAGCATTACCACGAGCACTGCGAATAATAGGTAATGTCCCAAGAGTTACAAAAACTGAATATAAACCATCAACAGTATCATCCATCATTACTTCTACATCAGTATCTTTTGCATCTGCACGGTTCAATGCATAATATGATACTGATTGAGCATTTTGATTGCTTAATATAAATAATTCATCTTCCAAAGAAATAAAATTTAAATATTGGTCATAAATTTTATGAACATGACTTACATTTTCAGTTTGTAATGCTGAACTAGCCAAATCCTCTAGTTTTTGACGACAAATAGCTGAGATAAAGTTTAAATAATATTTTTCATATACATTATTCTGAAAGTCTTGAGCTATTCTGTCAAGATTATCTTGATCTGGCATACAAAAATAAATAGCTGCTACATCGGGAATAGGATCTCGTTCAGAATGAATACTTAAATGCAATGTTACACCACATTCTCGTAATTCTTTAATTGGAATTAATGGTGATAGTATGTCTTGGCCACGGCGATCATATATAAGTACTTTCCATACAGGTTCTGAGCCGTTATCTTTATATTCGGGACTATTTAAGTTGAGCATTTGCTTCAATGCAGCAATTTGTTTATCCCGAATTGAAGATGCCATAATTATAATTTTATTATTGATTTTGTTAGTGTTTTATTATGTAAGATTGTATTTAATAAATATTGATCATTACTAAAATGTCTTTAGACTTATATTGATCTTATAAACTTGATGTAATTATAGATACATATTAATTTTTAACTGGATATAACACCTAAAACAAAATAAAAAATATAGTTAATAAAAATAAATAAATGAGAAATATAGTGTTTGTTGTACCTAAAGTATGACTAACACTGTAGTCTAATCCAATATAAAAGTATATTAACCTATTATAAAATTGTAATGCTTTTTATTAATTTTTGAACTTTAAACTAATATTTAGTTGTTTTGATATAACCTTACTGGTTATTGTAAAATAAAAATGGTACAAAAATATATTTTGATCTTTAACCTGGACAATAGAACCTTCTGAAACTTAACATCCCTGACTGATTTTAAAAATGGTAGAATAATTAATAAAGACATTTAGGCATTACATAGTTAATAATATAAGCAAAAAAATAATTAAACAGAATGCTAGCATTTCAGTTAGAGGATAATAAAAATAAAATTTATATATATTTATATAATAACCTATTTATAAATTTTATTAGCTATATACGTTTTTATTGTTAATTTTGTATGTAATATCAATGTCGTAATTAATTCAACAAAATAATATTTTTTATTTAGACCTCAATAAAATTTAAATTTAAATGAGTATGTAAAACACTTACTTTTAATTAAATCCAAATGTATAAGACCAAAAATAAATTTTAACACTTAAATAAACATTTTTTTGTTAATTTTTAAATTAATAACTTCAATAAGTACATAAAACGTAATGGTTTTTAATTAAATACTTAAACGAACAACTTTATTTTTTAATTTTAATAATAATCATAATAAAAAAAAAATTAAATACCTTTTGATTATTATCAATCAAGTTCATTATCAATGTAGTGTTGTCAGTTACCACGTCAATTTCATATTTAACCGAGTACCTAGTAACAAAACGGCGTGATCGTCTGACATAACCACAAAATAAATTCTTACGTTTCTCTTTAGTCTTTACTGTTTCTGGTTTCATGTAAATAAAAAAAATTTTGTGTCTGAAATTCTCTGAAAGGAGAATCTTAGTAAGTTTAAATTTTTAAATTAATTATATTTGCAGTAATTCAGTTTCTCTTTTTATTGCAATGGCGTTAAATTTAAAAGTAAAAGTGCACCCTGTTGTGTTATTTCAAATTGTGGATGCGTATGAACGTAGGAATATTGATGCTCATCGAGTAATTGGAACATTGATGGGTAAGTGCTTAAAACAATTAAATACAAAACATTATGGCCTATCATTAATAATTTCTTACGATTTAGGTACCGTCGACAAAGGTGTAGTTGAAGTGACTAATTCTTTTGGAGTCCCTCACAAAGAATATGAAGACACGGTTAGTACATTTGCATAAACTTCTTGATAGTTAAACTTGTAATCTTTTATACATTTTAAGGTGGAGGCTGATATTGTGTATGCAGCAGATATGTTCAAAATGAATCAAAAAGTCAATAGATCTGAACAAATTGTTGGATGGTGGGCTACAGGTAATGAAGTAACTACACATTCATCAACTATACACGAATATTACTTGATGGAATGTAACAATCCAATACACATCACTTTGGATACAACATTGAAAAACGACAATATGGGTTTAAAAGCATATATTAGGTAAGCTATTGATTTTAGAACAAATAAAAAATATATAACTACAGTTTTACTGGCAATTGTGATTGATATGTTAATATTTTTATTTCTGTATTTAATTTTTTGCGAATATTTTCATACCTTAATTTAATCTATAATATTGTATTATAGTACACAAATTGGTGTTCCTGGAGGAAAAACTGGAAATATGTTTATTAATGTACCAATTGAAGTTACATGTTATCAACCTGAAACAGTTGGATGTATGTTAATTTTTATGTATATTTATCTTTTTTTTTTTAAATTTTATAATTAAAAATATTTGTAATACAGTAATGGTATTAATTATATCTGTATAAATTATTGGGACAGTATTTTACAAATATAAAAGTATAATATTACTAAAGAAAATCAAATAATAATCCATAATTATACTTTGATTGTTTTAATCTACTAGCAATATTACATTTTTTGTTATAATTTTAGTTTTAGTTATTTATTTGTGATTTTTTTTTTTTAGTAAGCTTATGCCAGAAAACTATAGCCGTTGGACAAAAATGTCAAGAACCAATTGCTGAGCTGATACAAATAGAAGAGGCATCATCAAAAATCTCTGATCTTTTGGAGGTAGTTTTATCCTACATTGATAAGGTATTAGCATCAAGTGACTGTAACGCAGCTGACCACAGTCATATTGGTCGTATATTACTTGACCTTATGCACAGTGTACCTCATGTAACACCTGAACGATTTGAAGAAATGTTTAATTCCAATGTTAAGGTAATTCTTTGTTTAACTTTTTTTTTAATTGAAAGAATAATAATAATAATATATATATATATATATATTTTTAGGATTTGTTGATGGTTATTACTTTATCTCAATTGACCAAGACCCAATTAGAACTCAACGAAAAACTCACATTACTCAGTTTGTCATAAATATATCAAGTGTATTACCATAACAGACCGAAAAAAAAAAATAATCTTTAATCATCCATAAGTTAATCAATTTATGCCGTAGGAATTTAATAAAGGTTTTAAGTATTTAATAATAATTGATAATTTATTTTATTCTTAAAACAATAAAAATGGAATTAAAAATTTTTATTATTTGGATTTATTATTGCAATTCTTTTTTTGTTTGTATATATCTTCCTTTATTTCTTATATATTATAGAATTATTATTTTTTTTTTTTTTGTTTTTTTAGTAGTATTTAAGACCTGCATTTTAGTATTATACCCTTATGCTAGTTATTTTGGCAATAAAAATGAGGTTGCATCAGTTAGACACTCAGTGTAAAGTATCTCAAAGGTAGAGATTCAAAACTAAATATAGGGTATAATGCTTAGGAAGGATAGAATAAAGAATAGAAATTCACCGGGAATAGAGTATGAGTGCACTAATTGCATTCAAAATAAGGGAGAACAAATTTAAATTGGTTATTGCATGATGAAAAGTGATTTGGAGGCAGTAAGGTTGTTGGCTATAGAAATTAATATTGGTTCTTACATATATATTTTTTTTAATATTAACTGAAAAAAACAATAACTGTAGATCTGTTTATTATCAGTACTGACAGTTAGCAACAGTCAGGAAGCAACGTGCAGCAAGAGCCATAAGTATTTTGTCATAAATATAATATTTAAATTACTACAGGCACTATGAGTACAGTAACTAAATTAAAAGGATGAAAAATTGAATAAATATGCATAATAATTGTATGTTAACACATTAATACATATTTTTATAAACCATTATTTTATTTTTTGATAATTCAAAAACAAATAACCATAATGTACCATAGATATTTAAATTATTTTCTTCTGCTGGTATTCAGTACTCAAGGGTTATTTTCACCATCAGGATTTCCCTCCATTTGTCCTGAATTAATGTTTTCCATTCTTGAACCTGTAGTAATGGGGGCTTTTATTTTATTCAGCTATCTCTTTCTGTCTTCCAAGAGGTTTCTTCCTCGTTGGTGTCCATTCTAATACTGTTCTAAACCTTTAAGGGTCTTCTTTTCATTTCTGCACAAAAGTTAAGTTATTTTAATATATTAAAACAAATAATAGAAATATTAATTATCTTGTATTTTAGTAATAATTTAAGTGGGGATTTTATACTTGAGTTTTAATATAAATGTAATAGTTTATATTTTCGATAAAAATTCAATCTTATTAATAATAGTAAAATATGCTGACAGTTATATTTGCTCAGAATTATTTTTCATCAATAAAAAATATTATTGAATTTAAAATTAACACTAATATTTTAGTGTTTTACTCAATGACAAAGTACATTCAATACCTACATAGATGTCAGATAAGTAACTTATATCATTAATTATTAAATACACTAGTCTATAATCAATGGCCAATGGTTATATTTTTACCTTTTTCAATAATGGTCTTAGCTTTTAAATATTATAAGTAGTATTTATTGATTTAGTATAGAAATAAATAGTTATAATCAGTACTTCTAGTTTTTAAATATATTGATGTACACAATAGAAAAAACTTAATAGCTTAATAATTTAGTAAGGAATCAATTGTATTATTTTTTATTTAAGTGCTATAAGAATAACCTATAGACAAATTAAAGAGGTTATAAAAACACATTTTGATGACTCATAAATAATAATTACAATACTACTTGTTTTATAATTATTAAACTATAATTATATAGTAATAATTGTAGTACTTTTTAAATATTCACATTTTGTACTTTATAAATAACACATGTAATAGTGCTTTAACATTTTTAAAGTTATTTTTAAGCACTGTAATAATTGATATTTTTAGTATTCACAAATAAGGCACAATTAATTGTAAGATCTGGAAAAATTTCTACTAAACAATAGAAGTGGTTCAGTAGTATTTTTTTTTTTAATTGGTTTTATTATACAATCTGTAAATCTATTATTTTTACAATAAGTATAATTGTTCAGTAGTATATTTTAAAATGCTTTATTGACTATTGCCAACAGTGTTTTTTTTTATATTTTAATTTGCATTGCTTATAGTTAAAATAAATTTAAAAAATTTTTCGTGTGCATATAAAACTATATGCATGTATTATATTTTTTTTTAACACAAATAAAACTAAATTTTAATTTCAACTCTAATTCAACATTCATTGCAATACACCACTTATGTCTTATTGTCATATCAGGTTACAGATATTTTAAAGAGCCAATAAACTTATAACAAACATAAATATAGGCATCATAAATTTATGAACAAAAAAAATAATAGGTCATTTAGGAAAAAAAATATTACATATTTTGGTTAAATTACATTTTTACCCGTACTTTAATTCTAACAACCAAAAATGCTATAATTGTATTATTATTTATTATTATAATTATTATATTATGAGTAGTATCTTATAATAAGTTTAATAAATTGCTTAAATGGAAGATAGTCAATATTAAATAACTATATTAGTAAGTTGGTGTTAGAACACGTAAAAAACTCTTTAAAAACCACTTCTATAACAACAATGTTTGAGTCAATTATTACATAGTTAAATTACTCAACAAGTATTGCATAGTTACGGAAAAATGGGTCAACGAGGCATTTTAATAATTATTTATAATTCAATATGTAGACAATCATTAAAGGTTGTGAGTCATGAGTACCTATTACATTACATCTACAAATAAGATATAATATGTATTCTGCGTTCTAACCAACATATTAAATTTTTGGTAACTTTGGCCTAACAACTAAAGGGTTGTTTTTTTCGATAGAATTGCGACCATTCTTTTGATAATCATAGGAGCAATTGTGCGATTCTGAGTACCTAAAATGTAATATAAATAAAACAAGTTAGAATTTACAATTAAGATCTAAAATTAAAAAATAATAGAACAAATAAACAAATAAATAAAACCTAATATAATTAATTTATACTTTAAAATAAATAATTATTTTTTTTTGTTCCCAACACAAATGTTTTGAATTAGAATAAGTACACATTAAATATATTTTCAAATGTTATAATTGTATAAACAAATTAAATGTATTTATAACTTACCTATGTACTGGACAAAAAGTAAGCCCACATCGACATGTATACTGAGCGCTAATAGTTAGTTTCTTATTGCATTGAGCGCATCTTTTTTTCTTTTTCTCCACCACTTGATCAGGTATAGTTTGATTCAGATCTTCAGGTACAATAGCTGGAGATTTTTTTTCCATTCTATTACTTTCTGATTCCATAGGTTCTTCATCATCATCAAGTTGAATAGGCATATCTGATCTATTCAATATCCTATGTATAGCTCCCAATCCTGTATTATTGGACAGGGACATGGCAGTCATTTGTTCAGTCGGTGACGCTTGTCTAGAAACATTTATGTGGATATTGTGGGATAACACCAATGATGAACTACTAGGACGCCTAGACCAATCTGTGCTGGACACATCAATATCAGTACCAGATTCTGAAATACTGAAATCAGAACATGTAATAATGTGTTATAGCTTATAAATAATACATATTGCATTAATTTTAATCAATTATATAATACTTAAATATTAAGTGTAAACCTAAAATTTTAAACTGCAGTTTTAATATAGTTTAATATTTTTTAATTTATTTGATTATTCTACATTAATATCAAATCTTACAAAATAAATTATAAGATAAAAATATTTTATTGTTTTATATCATATACTTGATAGTTTACATTAAATTACCTGTCAATACTTGAAGTACTACCAGTATGTCTAGGCTCATTCATGATATGGCAAAGTTGTCTAGTTGTAGTTGATTTTGCATTCTTCTCCGAGCATGTAGTACTTGCGATAGTCGGTAATACTGGTATTCTTGAGAATTCAGCACTACGAACATATTTTCCCAAAACAGGAGTTGATTGAACAATAGGTAATCTCCATGTATGTAGCTTGCTACTATCTTTTTCAGTCTTCATTTGTGATTTTTCTGGCGCTGAAGCTGATTTACGATGCTCAGGTTTTGTTCTTTTTAACTGGGAATTTTAAAAATATTATGTTAATTAAAAAAAATATAATAATAAAATATTGTTTGATATGATATACATTAAAATAAATTAATATGTAGTAATAATATACTTAATTACTAGGTGAAATATTATTGTGGTCAGTTTATATATTTTATTTCAATATTTAATGATAAATTAGCATAAGTTAATTCAATTATTCTTTTTAGAGTAAAAGTTATTTTATTAAATGTAGAATAACTTGCCATGTAATTAAGCCATGAGATTAGGTGAATAGTCACAAATAAGTAGAGCGTGAACAAAATCGTTAAAGTAACTTTCCCTCAACTCTCAAAAGAAACTAACAATGAATATTATACTATTTTATATAATATTGATGAAAATAATTTATAAGAGTATATTATAAACCATGGACATATGTACATTAAAAATAAAATCATTGTCTAAGTTAATTTAATCAAAAATTTGTTTTGAGTAAATATTCTTGTTTTTTTTTTTTTTTGTAAATTTGTTGTGTAATATTAATTAGTACTAGGAAATTTTTATTGTTGACCCATCACAGCTTAAATAGAGACAATTTTTTTCCAAGAAAAATTTTTCATGTTAAAGATCAAAAAATACTTTCTATTATGAGTCTTAAAATAAGCAAACACACAAACACATCACTATAAAATTAATGCATTCATTGCTCTGTTCAGATAAAATATAAGTTTACTGAGTAGATATAATACAGGGTAATTCAAAATTTATGTTACAGCCATGTTATTATATAAATATTCATATAAGAGAAAAATGATAATAAGGTTATTTTATTTAGAAATATCTAAAATGATAAGTAGTTTTCATATTTTTAATACTTCAAGTGGAGTTTTATTGGTCAGCTTAAGAAATTCAAATAAGCAAACCAATAGTTTGCAATCCTAATGAGAATAATTTTTTTCAAAGTATTTCGATACTTATAATCGATATTTAGATGAGTAGTTAAAGTTTAGATTAGAGAAGTGAAATGGTAGGGGATATTACACCACATATGTTGGTCTATTACTTTGCTTGCCAATATTTAAAAAAAAATTCTTCACATTACGATTACAAAAAAGTATAGGTCCCCTTTTGAATTTCTTAATCTGACCCTTAAAACCTCTCCAAAATATTGTAAAACAATATAAAAATTACTAATCATTTATAAATAAAAAAACTTTCATGTAATAAATTTTACTTCATTAAGAATATTATATATATATAATATATACCTATCATGATTATCAACTAAAAATTAAAATTATTTAATAAGCCTAAAATAAAAACTATAGAAACTGTGTATCGGGAACTTGCCGTCTTTGATCAAATTGTGAATAATTAGAATTTGATTATATACTTAACACTAGTAAAGTGTTATATATATAAATTAGACATTTATAAGATACTAGCTTATCTTGCACGGTGTTATCTATGACAAATTAAATAATACCAGTAGATTAATTCTTTTTTAAACTCCATTAATTGACATTAAACATAATTTTTAATACTCATTTAGTGTTGACCAAATATAAAATACAGGTCTAAAATAATACACAACTATAATAACTATTACAGACTTACAGAGTATGTATACTAAGTTAAAAAAATATCTGACTGAGAATATTATCCACTTTTTTTAGGGAATTTCGGAAAATTCTTTCTAAGTTGGTGTCTACATGATGCAATATAACAACTGACCAAATGCTATATAATAGCTTCAGCAGTTTAGACTAGGCGATGATGAATCAGTGAATCAAGGCACGTTATTTCATACATAAAGAAATTAATTAGTAATTTTTAAACGTTTAGTTTAAACTTAAGATGTATCAGTGGACAACTACTGAAAGTAAAAAGTATTTAATATTAAAATAATATCAATAATTAATGTAAGAAAAGGACAAAAACTACAAAAATAATTTAAAGAAAAATTAAACTTACTTTAGATTTTGAAGAAATAGAAAGCGTTTCTAAATTATGTTTCAACAGCATCATCTTGAGATATGTTGTATTATTTTCAACAGATGGCTTAGATTTTTTCTTTTTTGGTAATTCTGCTGTAGATATTTTTCTAGACACATTTTTTTCACATATATTATACTATTAAAAAATTAATTCAAAAATATTTTAAAACTTACTTAGTGGATTCCTTCAAATTTGTTAAAGAACCATCACTATTTTCAATTACACGAAGTAAGTTAATTACTTCACCTTCGCGAAATATCAAAACTGCAAGCTTACTACCTGGAGGTGCATCCTCCAATATTTCTTTTCTGTAAAATTAATAATTACAATTATGTAAGATAAGATTACATAAAAGAAATTATATTATGATATAATTTATATGATGCGTTTAAAATTCAGAGAACCAAAAATCAATAATCATTTTTCTAATACTTCTCTATAGCTTTTTGGTATGACTATGTTTGATTTTCAATCATTAAGCAAATTTAAACAATATAAAAGTATTGCTTTTACTCAGATATTCATAGAAAGCAAATCTAATAATAACCATCATTATAAATTCAAAACATTAATCTTTTCACTTATAATCTAAAATTGTTACATAATTGGTATGTCACTAATAGCGATTAAAAGTAATCATGATAACATTATAATTTAATGTGTTTAAGGTAATATATTCTGAATTCCCTAAATACTGAATTAGAATTTGCAAAAAACGAAAAATGTATCATATCATTTGTATCAGTAATCAGAATACAGTGCAATATAAGAATACTAACAGATTTATTTTAAAGGAAATTTACCTTTGTAAAAAAATCTTCATTAATATCACCTATAAAATAAGGAAATAGTTAACTAATTTTGCTTATGTTTAGTTTTAGTATATACCTGTTTTGTTTATTAATTTCTATTGATAAAATTGTAAAAAATTTAAATTACTTAGGAATATAATAGTTTTAGATTCATGGTTATTATGCTATTATACATTAAGTAAATTTGTATTTTCTGATATTTTGAGTCATTTATAAATTTGTGTTTGAGATATAATCTATCTTTGTTTATAAAATATTACTTACTTATTTAGATTAACCAATTGTCGAATAGTTTCATTGTCCAAGGGCAGCATTCTACGACTTGTGCCAATGGGTCCACCCTGTAAGGACAACACAAGTCGCAATGTTGATCCATCATGAAGATTATTATTAGCTATAGTTGTATGGTCAGATAATATTTTTTCGCCTAGGAGCAAATGTTGTTGGTTAACTGGTATACCTGGGGAATAATCATCAATATATTGAAAATCAGAAAACAGACAAATAGATATTTAATTATTACACAAACCTTCAACACGTTGTATTCGCGACTTCAATGAACTTATATAGTCTGTTGGGGACACAGTAATTTCAAATGCTGTACCCGTTAGTGTTTCAATAGTAAGCGATATGGGTGAATCATCTAATTGTTCATTGTCAGGATTTGATCTCCATTTTTGTTTGCGTGACATACCTAAGTGAATTTACAAGGTATATTGTCGTACTATTGTTGTCTAAACATTATATTATTCCAGTTAAAACAACAACACCTGGAAAAATGAAATGTATAGTAATGATGACATCATTCTTAGTTGCCATAAATGGTGCAACAAAGTTCAATAGCTATTGAATTGAGATTATAATTTAAAACATATACATGTTGTATGCCATTATTATACACGGTGAGATAGTATGTGACCTTAGGCCTTAGGACCAAATACAATAATAAAACGCATTTTATAGTTTGTCTGAACATTTCATTGCATTTAAACGACGCGTAGGTAAACTAGGTAATACTTACTTATTCCAAGACGATGTTTATAATGGCAAGTTCGAAGTAATGACACTTGAAGTCCACTACCTACAATCAACTCGATGATTGTTGTGAATCCGTCGGCCCTCCCAGGTGATGAGCAACGAGCGTCTCAGAAAGACAAAGAGGCGATACTATAGGTAGTGGGTATTAGTGATTGTAATTTTACAGGCGCCTAATGTGAAATGTGAACGACTTAAATGCGGAAATGGTAGCTATTTCGCCGTTGGTGATGGTGGTGGGTCAGTAGGTGATCGAACTAATGATAATAGACTTTTTTCTTTATTATTATATTGTCGAATTTGAACACACTGTTACGAAGCGGATGGTGAATAATAATAAAAAAAAATAACAAACGATTAATCCACCGACAAGGACGTCGCGCGCTCGTGCGCCGAAGTATACGCGCGTCAGGAAAAAATCAAAAAAAGAGAAGACGGCGACGAGGACGGTGTCGTTGTTGGAAAGGTGTGAGCCGTGTGGGGGACCCCCTAACGGAAGTGTTGAGGACTGTGGACTGTGGAGACGGAGAGATAATAAATTATGGCAAAATAAAAAAATAAAAAAAATAATAATATTACGACGATGACCGACGACACACGACCTCTATCGTGGGAATCACGAATTCGCGACACCTCCTTGGTATCAATTTCTATTTCAGTTTCCCTCTCCCTCTCGTCAATACCATCTGCCGCCGGTCCCAAAAGCGTTTTAGCTCTACCTACACCAATTTAGTGTACAATATGTATATTATGTGTATTATTCATTTTATTTTATTTATTATTTATATTTAAAAATATTATATATAAATCTTTGGCCTCTGCGAAGTTACGACTCCTATATTAACCTTCACTTGCTTTACTCAGCGAACCACCAGTCAGACACGAGCCACAAATAAAAGAGCGTTCGCTATGTCCAATGTCCATTAATATAATTATCATACGGTTAATGTTTATGATTGACATTATTGTCATGTTTAAGACATAAGGTATTAAGGTGTATTTATCATGACAAAACGGATCCATTTTTATTTATTTATCAAATTAAATACGTCATACGGTTTGATCGGCTTGGTCATAACCACGGTCTACGATTAAAGATGTACTTTATAGTTTTTAAATAATAATACATCTTTAATTGTGGTGACGAATTAAGATGTACTAAAATACTAAATACATCTAAAATATTACTATATATAATTAAGTATGTCTTAATTCACGATTGTTGTCATAACACAGAACAATATTATAGTCATATAACATATTATATAATTATATAGAAAGGTCGAGTAGTTGTCGAGAAATAATTTTCAGATTATTGTACGTAGCGACACTGTTTTGTTAACTTTCGCGCCATTTAATGTTATCAATTATTATTCATCAGACCATTCAATTATCGTTTTAAAGTTTTAACATTTTAGACGAACCGCTTAAATGCCGATTGACGAATTTGTTGTATTTTGTATGAACAAAAGACTGTTATATCGAATATTTAGTATAATTTACCTTATAGTTTATAGCCTCTAACAAGAGTTTTAATTTGTTTTCGTGGTAATTACTTTTTGATTTATGAATATATCCAATCTTTTGACGATACTGTAGTCGATTGTTCTATTTTTCTTATCCTTTTTAATAATTCTTGTATAATGTTTTTGGAAACTATCAAAAATAATACATGATTGTTTTTCGTCGAAAAAATCATTTTTTTTTTTTATACGGACTGTGGAATTGTGTTAAACGTTTTATTTAGACATGATTTAGGTTTAAATTTTTGCTTTTATTTTGATAGTAATTTAGTATTGCATATTTGAATTCAACGAGTTTTTTAATACTTTTATAAGTACGTAAAGTATAAAATATTCCTGTGTATTTTCTTTTCTAATTATTTGTCACAATGAAAAACTCCGCATCAACTTCTCGAAGTGATGATGATTCAGAAGTTTCAGAAGTTTTAAGCAAAAAACGTAAAGTTGATCACATGGTTGACGGTTCAATTGTCAAAGTAGAATTAAAGAATTTCATGTGAGTTGATTTTTACATCCATTGATTTATCATTTTTAATTTAAACATATTTATTTTAGAATTTTATACTGTATAAATCATTAGTAATAGTCTCATGTAGATAACATAAACTGTTATTTTATACAAATATATCTAAGTATAATAATACAATTTTAATTTAAGCATCTAGTTGAATTTTAAAATTATTCATTACTAATACAATTCCATTGTATTATGTCTACTTAATACTAGTTGATTGTTATTTTACATGCATTCTTATTCTGTTTAAAAGTAATATAGAAGTCCTTTTTTATTTAATATTAAAATTATTAAAGTTGTTAATTGTTGTAATGTAGTTATTTATTTAATTTTACTTGGTTTTTACTACTATGTGTAGTTAAGAGTTTTACAATTATATGAATACTTAATATCTATTTCCAACAATTATATTAAATGTTTTTTTAAAGAAACCTATAGTTTTTAAAACATTATCTAATAAGCCAAAGATATATAAATTTTATTGATTTTGCAGGACTTTTACTGAAGTTGTATATAATCCTCATTCAAAACTGAATTTAATAATCGGGCCCAATGGATCTGGAAAATCGTCAATTGTTACGGCTCTCATATTAGGATTTGGTGGTAATCCAAAGGATATTAATAGAGGAGACAAAGTTAGTATAATTTTAGTAACATCATCAAGTATTAACAGGCAATTTTTTACTTATTCGTAACACATCAATTAGTAACATAAATGTGACCAGGTACAGGAGAAGCTGAGTAAGCACTGTCTTCTCCTGCAAATACTTTCTCTATAAGTTAAATATAAATATAACTAAAGCATCTGTAACTAAAATATTAACTGAAGGATGATTAAAAATAATATTTTATTTTGTCAAACTTTTTATCTGTTGTATCAGCTATCATTTTTATGAAAAAAAAATTGATTCATTCTGATGTGGATTAATGTGTAAATGTGTTATTTATATTCTATGAGTGATAATAGCGATTGAGAATCGATAATTATTAACTTTAAATGTAGGAGTACTAAGTTATCGTTATTCATTAGAGCAATGACTTTCATGATTTTTATGCTTTAAAAAATTTTTTGTCACTATTGAATCAAAATATTTGTAACTATCTCGAGAAAAATAATTATCAATGTACATTATTTTTATGTTAAACTTCAAAGTATGTTTTAAAAATAATAATTTTGTAAAAAAAAAAATAAACAAAAGTAATCATTAAAGCATCTTTTAATTTGAATGTTGTTATTGTATTTAACTATTGTTATGTATAAACTACTTATAGGTCAGTCAATTTGTAAAACTAGGTAAATCCGTAGCAGATATTTCTATAGAACTTTATAAGAGATCAAATCAAAATATGAATTTGAGAAGGACAATATTTGCCAGCAATGATACTTGTCACTATTATGTCAACAGTATCTTAGTCTCAAAAAAAAAAGTAAATATTAAAAAATATTGTATAATATTAATGAATATTGTCATTTTTTTATTCTACTTATAGTACATTGATGTTGTTGAAAGCTTTAACATAAAAGTGCATAACTTATGTCAGTTTTTACCACAAGACAGATTAGAAGATTTCTCAAAATTAGATTCTAAAGGTTTATTAATAAATGCTTTACAAAGTATAGGTAAGCTTCTAACAAGATTTAAGGTTTGATAAATGGCTTTTATTTAATTATTTTATTATATTAATGTAGAAAATAAAGACTTATTGATCAATTTTGAAAAGTTAAAAACTCTTGCTAATAGTATAACTACATATGATGGCGATAAAAAGAAATTACAAGATAGTATCAGATCAGAAATTGCTGTAAATCTAAAGTAAGCTTGTATTCTTTAAGGGATTGAAAATAGTAAACTGTCTTTGTCCACTATACATGCAACATAGATATTTAGATTGGTTCTATTGACTATTACTAATGTACCAATTAATCTAATAAAGCCTGGGTTATAAAATTAGAGAACAAATACAGTTTGTATATCTAAATAACAATATATACTCAAAGTAGAATACACCAGTTCTGCACATTTTTTCCCCTTCCACCAGTCATTATCTATGCCGTTATATGTAAGAAGTGCACTGACGGTCGGAAACCTGTTACCGCTTGGTGTTTTTTACTTTGAGACAGAATATAGTGTGTTTTGCTGTGTCATCGATTATCTAGGTTGTCATGAAAATATAGCCTAAATTTTCTTTAATATATGGAAGAAAGCCTATTTAATATGTTTTGTAATGAAAATGTGTGAGAATTAAGTTCAGATGTCTTATACATCTCTTATGAGATAAGCACGTGGTAAATAAATAATTGAAATTTACTACCGATAAACTTTACTATATTTTTAGTTTTCAATAATTTAATTATAATATCTTTTTAGATTTTACTTTTGTGAATTATTTTTAAAATTTAAAAAGTATACTTGAAATGACTTGACATAAAATTCAAATTTGTTCTCAAAATTTATCGTTTTATTAGAAAAATTAGTGTGTTGGGAATAGAACACATCTAAATTCTTATACATTCAATTTTTGGGCCAGAAAAACGATAGAAAATTACTGCTTTCAATCTCCCTGAACCTCATTTACCTATATTATTAATTCTATCTTAAAATTTTTCATTTATAGACTAGAAACAATTGTCAATACATTCACAGAAAAAAAATCATTAGAAGAACAGTTATTAACTGTGTTACAAAAGAGATGTTGGTCCTTATATATATTAGCTTGGCAACAAATTTCTGGTGTATGTATATCTTTTTTTGGTTTACAAAACTGTGTATTCTTATAGTGATTGTGTATTAGTATTTGGGTTCAATCGGTAAGAATTTCATTATAACAATTAAATATTATTTTAAATATTTATAAAACTGTTGAAAATTGCATGATAATTAATCTACAAATTTATATTTATAGTCAGTATTGATTACAGAATATATCATTATTAATGGCATTAATTAATCTTTTGGAATAATTGTGTAAATAATAAATAAAATGATGGCCTTGGGCATGATTATCCAAGTGTTAGAATATGTGAATTTATCACTACACTAAAAAATATCAAATTGTATACCTAATGAATGAAAAATTAAATATCTATCATTGTAATATTTTGTTGAATGATATGAATCAATATTATTAAAAGTGATAAACTTTTATATTATATTTATTCTCATTTTTTTGTTCATAGGAAAGAAAAAAATTTGAAGAATCAAAAAAACATAATAATGCTGCCTTGAGTCTTATCAATCAGCATAGAGAAACAATAAAAAATAAAAAATTAGGGGAAAATAATCTGAAAAATGTGGTTCTTCAGAATGTAATTTACTAAATCTACCTGTATAATATTCTGGATAATTTTAGAAAATTTATGTTTTGTTTAGGCAAATATAGTGAGTAAGTTAATAGAAAAACTTAATAATCAAGTTGGAGCTGCTGAATGTCATGTATCTGATTTAAATGATTTGAAAAAAACTGCTAGAAAAAGTTCAATAAAAATTGAAGACCTTACAGAGTCAATATCTGTTATGGAAGAAAAGTTAGAGAGTATAAAAAATGAAACATTAAATGTTGAAGGTAAAATTAAGGTCTTGAATATTTTATATTTTTGATACTGAAATAATTAATTATATCTTATCTAGAGTGTAAATTAGAACTTAACGAAATTAATAAAAATATCAAAAGCATCGATTCAAATATTTATCCTGTGAGGAGTAACTTAGAGAGTGTTAAAAATAAATTGAAAGGTCTAACTGAAAAAATGTACGGTTAGTATTTTTATACTATTTATGTAAAAATAATATACTATATTAGTTTCATATAATATTTATTTAATTTTTATTAAACTATTTATATTTTTATTAAGCTATTGATCAAGAACTTGAACGTGAAAAAAGAAAAGAGGATGGCAAAAATCAATTACTACAGAGAAGGTTTCCGGAAATGTGGAAAGCAATTAATTGGCTAAGAAACTGTGACAAGTCAAAAATTTTTCATGGACAAGTATTTGAACCATTATTCACTCAGGTATTTTATATTAAAAATATTATTTATTATTTATTTAGTTTTTAATTATATTTTTGCATAAACAATGCAATTAATAATAATAATAATAGATGGAAGTATATGACCAACAAAATGCTAAGTACATAGAAAACATTATTAATTATCGGGATATGATTGCATTTGTTTTTGAGTATGCAGAAGATTTGACTACATTTAATAAAATAGTAAAACAAGAACGTTGGCAAAGAATAAATTCAATTTCAGCGCCTCCTGCCAATATTGACATTAACGAGACACCAAATTATGATATAAATACTTTAAGGTAAACAATGAAAATTCAAAATACTTAATAAAATAATGATAGTTGTAAATCTTATGATTTTTTTTTTAGTTCTTATAAAAACTTTTATTTTATTTTATTTATTTGTATACAAACTTAGTATATTTTCATGTTTGAAACAGACAATTTGGTTTTCATTCATATGCATTAGATATGATACAAGCTCCAACCGTTATAAGGAGATATCTAGCTAGAAATTATGACATGCATAATATACCTATTGGTTCCAAAGAAGTTATTAATAATCTGCAGAGTTTACCCAGTAATATTGGGTTTTTCTTTGCAGGTAATGCAACAAAACTGAAATTGTAATATTTATTATTGTTAATTGTATTTTTATTTTATGTGATATAATTGTATTTATAGGTAATGATCAAGTCCATATAAAAACTTCAAACTATACAGGAGAAAAAATCACCCGCCAAACACAAATATCAAATGAGGCGCAATTTTTGTTGTTTTCTGTAGACTCAAATTTGATTAAATCATTGGCTATCAAGTAAATTGTTATTATAATTGTATAATTCTTACTTGCTTATGAGTACTTATTTTAATTTTTCTTTGAAATGTTATTGATGGTGTTTTCTTAGTTAAAATATATTACTAAGAATAAAAGAAATGAAATAATAAAATGTTTATAACATGAATATTAATAAGTAATAATTAATTTTTATTTTGCATTTTTTTATATTTTTAAACTTTTTTTTTTTGTAATTTTAGGCTATTTTAAACTATTTTAGTATTTTCATTCTAAATATTTTTCTCTATTATAAATATCTTATATTTATGTATTAAAATGGCTGTAACATAAATTTAGAATTACCTTATATATAAATCATAGTTAAAACAAAAACAGATGAAATATTTAGTAGATTTTTTTATAGATATCTTTGGTTAAGTAATTATATTAACTTAGTACTATTTTTGTTTTCAATACATGTATTATATTTTTAAAAAATACTAAAATATGTATGATAATTAAAAATGTAAAAATATTATCCAAAAACATGCAAAATCAAATTTCATCCACTAATTCATTAGGCTTAGTTTCAAATTAGTATTTTACCTATTTTTTTAATTATTTAATGAAAATAATATGTAATTACATATGATTCCTGCCACTAATCATTAGTATTCTAAATTGTCTTCTCGCATTGTTTTAATAAATTAATTCGTTTTAACAGAATTTTGTTACTGTGGGATTTTCAGAAAAGAAGAAGCTAGAGTAAATTGTGAACATTTTGAACAACAACAAACTGAATTTAATAATCAGCTCAGAATGGCTGAAGATAGTCGTCAGCCCTTTATTGCTAGAAAAAAAGAAATACAAGGAAGTTTTATGAAATTTCAAAATAGGCAACAAGCTTATGATAAAATGATCAATGATAAGGAGTTTAAACAAAATGAACTAAAAATAGAAAAAGAAATGTTGACTAAATTATTAAGCCAAAATTCGGTTCGTTTATTATATTCTATTAAGTATTAATCATACATCAGTTTGTTTATTGTCTTTGTATTTTTAGCAATTAATCAATAAGTATTTTGATTCAATGAATGGAGTTATTGAGATGTTGGACAGTTATTCAACAAGTATAAAATATCTGATAGCTTCAACCTCTATTGTTGGTAATTGTCACGTTAATATAGAAGAAGAAAATAAAGTTTTGAAGCAATTGAAAAAACTCTATGAAACAAACTTGGTATAGATATTTGTGAATTAAAACTGTTTGTTAAGTTAATTAAACCTTTCATGATTTACATCTTTATTTTTAGAACAATTTCAACGAATACCTGAAGTACATACAAAAGTTGGATTCCGAATTTAAGAAAATGTTTGATGTAGCTATACATTGGTCTAAAGGAGTGTCTCCATATGATAGAACTTTATTTCAACCTTTGAAGGAAAAATTTGATGATATAGAGGAGTCTGATATTGAAGATTTAGATGTATTAATAGTTGAGAAAAAAGCCAAACTCAATTGCCTGAACTGTGATCCAAATGCTCCTCAAGTAAAT
This sequence comes from Rhopalosiphum nymphaeae, assembly GCA_036289425.1. Taxonomy (NCBI): domain Eukaryota; kingdom Metazoa; phylum Arthropoda; class Insecta; order Hemiptera; family Aphididae; genus Rhopalosiphum; species Rhopalosiphum nymphaeae. The sequence goes on along the minus strand of JAZAQC010000016.1, from coordinate 14,697,637 downwards.
CTAGAACAAAAAAATAATTTATTACAATAATAAATAGACATTAGTTATATTTTCTGTTGATTATATTATAGTTAATAAAAGAATACAAGGAACGAAAAACAAAAATAAAAAATTTGGAAAATAAGTTGGAAAGTTTAAACCAGAATGCTCAAACCAAAGAATATGAAATTGATAGATTACACTCTGAATGGTTACCGAAAATACAAGAACTTACAGGTTTGTTGAGTGTAAATTTCCACAAGTTTCTTCTATCGTTTGGTTGTAGTGGCATAATTGAATTGGATATTGGCGTAACGAGGGTAAATATTTTATAACTGTTATTCTTATTGGCAATGATTATAATTTATGAATTAAATCTAATTGATGGTTTATAGTATGATTTTGAAGCATATGGGCTATTGATAAAGGTGCAATTTCGAAATGATATTCCTTCATTGAGGCTATTAGATGCCAAAACCCAAAGTGGTGGTGAACGTGCACTGACAACAGCATTATTTTTGTTATCCCTTCAAGAAGTCACACATTTTCCATTTAGAATTGTTGATGAAATTAATCAGGTTGGCTATTAAAATGAAACTTTTTTAATAATATTAGATATTAGTTAACTATATAAATGATATATAATAATATTATTTTGTAGGGCATGGATAAAGTCTATGAAAGGAAATTGATGGAATTGTTTATGGAGTTATTTGAAGATAGGAAGAATCAGTATTTTGTAGTTACACCAAAGGTCTGTTAAATGTTTTTATATGAGAGAGTGAGATTTTTTTCTATAAAATTTAACAGTTTTTATTTTACTTTAATGGTAGATACAGTACTCCACTATTAAGTTATGTCTTTATAGAATTAATTTTTTTTTTTGAACATATTACTGCCAAACAATTTATTATAAATCAATCTCAAATAATTGCTTATTTTATGTTCATATAATGAAATTATTCTTTAAAAATGTGTACTTTTTGTATTGAATCTACATACATAGATTTTTTTTCAATATTATATTATAATCCAAATATTTGTATCATATTAATATAAAATAATCCTTTATTAATTAATTTTCTTAAATCAAATAATATTTGTTATAAAAAATAATTTGGGTATCATACGGTTGTTGTTAAATTTAATTATTTAAGTACACACACACACACACACACATATATATATATATATATATATATAATATATAATAATAATTAATGAGATATGTATGTATGTATTAAAATTTTTATTTTTCAACTTAAAAGTTATTATGGCTACAATCATTAAAAAAACAATTTTTAGTATACTAATTGAACTTACATCATTAGATACCATAATACCATTGATTATAGAATAGTCTATTCTATAATCAATGATGATACCAAGTGTGCGGTCTTAGAGTATGGTTATTATAATTGAATTGTATATTATAACAGTGGTATGGTGAATGATATATTAACTGTGAAAATACATATTTTCAGATTTCACCCCACTACTCCACTAATTAATATTGGTATCAATTTTATTAAGTACCAGTATTTTTTTCTGTATTTACACAATTTAAATTATCATATTTTATCAATGAAAGTCTTTCGGTTTGCCCAAATTTTCCCTCATTCTCTTGCATTATTAAAAATACAGTACACAGGAATGTTGATCTACAAATACACTAGTGAGGGGTAAGAGGGTACCCCCTCAAAGTTTGACGGAGGTAATTGCCCATTTGGAACCTATGTTCACCATGCCATTGTACTGTACACTGTTGTCATGATTAAATAATATTTTCAGTTTAATATTAGAATTTAGCTTAAACTCGTTATGCATACCCATAATATTATAAATAGTAACTGAAATGAATTGTATTTTAATTTAATAATTTTTATACTATAATTTCAGTTAATCAAGAACCTCACATTTAAAAACACCACAGTGGACATTATATTTTGTATTGATAAATAAAGAATCAAACATGACCATAGGGATATTTTTTATCCTATCACTTATAAGAATGACTCAATATTTCAAATATTGTGTATTCTTATACTATTTAGTATTAAGATTGTTCAATTTTTTAGTTTTTTATTATTTATATTTTATGTTATTTACAATGCTATGAGTTATTGTTAAGATTCATGTTTCATAATTATATTCATAAAATATTTAAGTCTTAAATATTCATAAAAATAATGTATAATTGTTTAACTGTTTTGAATGCATATTATTATACATATATAAATATTAAAAAAGACATTATTCAATAATTTTGTTTTGTTTGTGTTTTACTTTTTATTATTATTCAATTCACAAATTTATTATACACCAACTCATAAAAATCATACTTAATATCTACCATCTAAATAATATCTAGAAAAAAAAAATGATAATAATAATAAACAAAGATTGTACAATTAAATATTTAAAATCAACTCACATCATAATGATTATCTAAAATCAAATATACAAAAAAAAAAACTGATAATAATAATGTGTTAAGGCACTAATTAACCCATAATAGTATATAAATATTTATATTCAAATTAATTATTTAATTTTTTATTACAAATACACAATATATTATTATTAATAAATAAATTATAACTATATAAAAATCTAAACACAGTACCTAGTTGAAAAAAAATATTTGTATATATATATATATATGGCAGCCGTGAAAATCAATACGAATGTATACCGAAAAAAAATTCTATCACAATACTTGTTAAAAAAAAAAATATATATCGCCGTGTCTGCAATGGCATAATATTATCATGTCTAAGTTTTTTTTTTTTTTTATTAAATTGTATCCGTTTTTTTTGCGCTCTCGTCGTTTAAAATTTATATTCCCTCCGATAAAATCCACAGCGATCGTCCCCCAGCAGTGCGTTTCGGTGGACGATCGGGGCGATGTTGACCGGTGGGGTAAAGGGAGGTCACCAACCGCGTAAAAAATAAATTTAATACAAATCATTAGTCGGAGTGGTATCAAATAACACGTTATAATGTGGCGCGTGATCAATCGGGTTAATCGGGCAATAAAGTAGGTATCCAATAATAAAATGTATCTCTGTGGGTGTTGTACCTATACACCGGAAACAGATCGACGGCGCGAATTATTTTCGACAAATGGGTAAAATTTTTAGTCCCGGCAACTATACGACAACGCTCTGCGCACCCGCGGTTTTCGGCAACGGACTTCCGCACCTGCATGTAATCACCCGCACCCAAAACCGAAGGCGACATACCGATGAAAATAAAATGCTGTACCTACATCACGAAGTCCTGAATTACATATTATTAAAATGATAGTGATGACCAATATAATATTATATCTGTGAACCTATTCGAAAACCCAATACAATGATGATGGTGTCGTTGTTGGTGGACTACGCAAGGACTATAATGATATTATTATGGTATAAAGTATATGTTTCGATCGATCGATATAATATATCATATTTTCAATTTCGGGTAAATGAGTAATTATAATAAATAATAATATATCACGATGTGTTATAGTTTTATAAAAGTTCTATTTTAATAATATAATATAATATGTAGATCACTCACACGACGTGTATTTGTTTGCTCTTCCACGCACACACGCGTGTGCGCGTTATTGTAATTATTTATAATATTATTAATTATTAATCTATATAAAGAATATATATATATATATTAAAATATTTTATGTACAGTGGTGTTTGTACAAATAATAATAGATCAATATCACAAAAGAAAAAAAAAAAATTATAAAACCGCCAAACGAGGTGGGAGGAACCGTTTCCAAAAATAAGTTACACGATTCAAAATATAATAATAATAGGTAAGTGTATATTAAAATATAATATGTACATAAATAATATTACAAAACAAGAACTTGGTCTGTTAAAAGATGATTAATAATAAAATAATAATAATAATAATAATAATAATAATAATAATAATAGAAATAATAAGCGAGACTAGTTTTAGAAAAAAAAAAAAATAATAATAATAATAATAAAGATAGTGATCGACTCGAAGTCTAAAAAAATGTATTTATATATAAATCGCGTAATAATGTGACCATACGTAGGTCCATCGTAGTACGTGGTGTGATCGTGTTGAACCTCCCTACGCCGTACAATGAGACGTGATCGCGCACGACGGGCTTACCGCGGTTATATAGTCAGAGTCTTTGAGGGGGGTGAGCGCGCGTGTGTGTATGTGTGGTGTGAGGGGTGGGGTAAGAGAGTGGCGGCCACCTCCGTGTTGTATAGGACGTGGTCGCAGAACATCGAAAAGACGTATTGTCGTCCAGACTTACTATACAAAATATACGATTGAGCGTTTATACAATAATGATGATAATATCATACCCGTACGGCGTACACACGCAATATACATCGTGGGTGTATGTATAGGTAATACTAGGTAAATATGGTATGATATAATAAATTATAAATATTATTTAAATAATCGTTTTCCCTCTCTCTACTTATACGTATATACAACAATATCATTGGTAATAATAGTATGTAACACAATAATAATAATAATAATAATAATAATAATAATAATGATAATAATATGTACACAATATCGACACTGCTCCGCGTATATAAATATAATATATATATAGGTACACCCTGTGTGTGTGTGTGTATGTGTGTGTATACAAAATAAATGATTAGATCAAAACGAAAAAAAGAAATGTACACCGCGTAAATATACTAAAAATTCGATTACCACATATCACTGTACGTTATTATATCCATCTCGTAGTGTATAATAGTACCTATTATATGTATAACAATATTATTTTTAACAATTTTAATTATTATTGTAATATTTATATCATATAGGTATATGCGTCTATATAGGAACTGATATATACATGATATAGACCGAGCGAGAGAGAGAGAGGGAGAGAGATAGAGAGACGTGGGCAGATCTGTACGCGTCGATCGCGCGGTGACGTATCACTCCATGTGCCGGTACTTGTGGGCCGTCATCTGGGACAGGCCGAGCACGGCGTACTGGCAGCTCAGGCAGTGGTAGTGAGTCTGCTTGCCCGAGTGCACGCAACCGCCGGGCTGGCCGCACGCCTGCGCCGGGGTGAACTTCTCGAAGCCCGCGGCCATGATCGAGTCGAGTTTCTGGTGCTGGCGCCGGTGCGCCACCACTTTGTTGGTGTCGGTGCACACGAACTCGCACTTGAGACAGTGGAAGTGCGACGCCTTGTTCTGGCCGGTACCTGCGTGCAAATTGGTTGGGTTATAGGTAAAAGTCATGATAACGACGGTAAAGCGGACGGATGAGTATATTATGCAGTAGGAGTTTTTCGGGTTTAAAGTTGGGCGCGGAAGTATTAGTGTGTTTATGTTTTTTCTTTTTTTTTTGAAATTGCATCAATCGATATTATCTACCGGTTTTTTTACCGGTATCTATTGTCTATAGGTGCATTTCGAATACTGATTTTAAAAACTCTGTCAATCTAGAAAACGTTTTGATTTGTGTGGGATATTATCTCATAATATACGAAGGTCCGATTATAGACATAGTTAGAAGGTGTACTCACTTATGGCAGAAATGTAAGTGCACTCGGCTCGCCCGCACGACACGTTGGCCCTGTACTGCTGGAAGTCGCCTCCCATCAGAGTGTCGAGTCTGTAGAAAAGAAAACAAATGTCAGATAAACGATACCCACACACACATCGCGCGTAATATGCCAATCGATGTGTTTTAATGTAGTCAATGACAGCATAGACTGCTGTGCTTCCATCTACATAAATATTATATCGTTGTATGATGTCTAATCGGAACTCACCTCTCGTGTCTGGCCGTGTGCTGCACGAATCTGGTCTTGTCGCAGAAACTGTAACCGCAGTCTTGGCGCATGCAGTGGAAGTGCGTCTGGTGTTCTCTGTAGCCGCAATGCGCGTAATGACAGTCCTCGTTGAACCGAAACCGGAGGTATCCTTCGGGAACGGGTTCGTCTTTGAGTATGCGCATCGAGTTCTGGACGCGCGCCTTCCTCATTTCCGGGCTCATGTCACGCGAAGGCGACACCGGCAGGTTGACGCCGTGGTGGTGTGGCGCCGCGGCGGCTGTTCCGTCGCTGCCGCCGGCTGCCTCGCCGCCCCGGTGGTGGTTCAGCAGCCCGTTGTGGCCGGCCGCGGCCAACATGGTCTGGTGGTGGTTGAAGCCGGGCGGTGGCGCGAACATCAGACCTATAAAATACGACGAGTTACTTAATGTATACCGATCATCATCACGTCATTATCATTTATGCTATTAGCGTATTTATAGGGAGTCGAGTGTTATCATAAAATATCATAAACACCCATTTTGACTCTGTCCGTCGTAAAGAGACTATAAAAAATATTATGCATATGGTGCTGCTAGAAATTTTTTATTCTCTCAGTCGTCTATTACTTCGTATTTGGGTCACCTGGTCTATAAGGACACATTATAATAATGTTCTATACACGATAACGACCAATTCGTCTCATTTTTTCTCGCTCACTTACACATCCTCAATGTATATATACAACTTTAGACCATACTATAATCTCCCCGACAGTATATATACTACGTGTTCGAATAGCCTATACAAAAGGCTCCGTGACCATAATTTTGTCACTTTTTTGCCTATAACTGACGCTTCATGCGTATTGTTGACTTTAGTAGGGCGAGGAGAAGCATCAATTGATATTGATATAACGAGCTTAAGTATAACTATAAAATCCCACCGTAGCGTCGTTTGAGACTGCAACGTAATAATTTATATTACTTGGCGGTACATTTGCCTGTAGAGGGCTACGGCTCGAAATTCTTAAAGGTTTACGGACCAGCGTTGACGTGTTACTCATTCGGTTTGTATTATTTATCGAATGAATTCGTGAGGGGAAATAAAAAGAAAAATCCATCACACTGACCATGTACCCAACTTTTTTTTTATTGTTTTGATGAAAACGGTTTGTGTTGTAGTATGTACTTACTTGTCGGCGACGAGTACATGGCTTGGATGGCGTGTGGCATGAAAGGCAACCCTTGGGACGTCATCAGAGACGCGAACTGTTGGTTTGCCATAGCGGCAGCCATGGCTGCACCGAATCCCGGCGGGTACGGCGAGTGCGGCATGCCGGCGGCCGATGAGTTATTGCTGTCGTTCGAGATCGGCATCATTGTCAGTGCTGCGGGTGTGCGGTAAATACCACGAAAAACGAAATAATAATTATTATTACTTTCTATCAAGGTAAACAGAACCATTTTATGTTTTTATAATACAAATAAATTCAAGGGGATTAGGAATATTTATGATCAGAAGATATATAAATTATTTATGTAATTTCCGTCGACCGGCTAAATAATTTTTCGGGTGAAATATTTAATAATAAAAACGTTTCTTACCGGGTGGATGCTGTGCGATCTCCTCGGTATCATCGTTGTTGTTGTTATTGTTGATGTTCTCGGTTTTTTGCATAAATGTCGGTAAGGCGCCCGGCGTGTGTTTGATGATATGCGGCTTGAGCTTGTCCAATTCTGAGAAAGCCTTGAAAAAAACGAAATATACATGGTCGTTTTTTAATGACGTAATAATATTGATATTATAATTTATAATAATAATTCATTGATGCTGCTGCACGCAGACGGACTCATTCGCATATGATATATTATCGGCGATCGCGGATATATATATAACGACGGGACAACGAAGACTCGAATAAACCAAACATTTTTGTTGTGCGCACGTTTCCAATTTGCTCGTTATCGCGGCAATTAATTCAATTCTGTACATTTGTACGTGGTTAATACATAGTATATACTAATATACTATATAAACATGTACAATTATAATTTATTATTATTATTCGTATAACGTATTTAAATGCATATTTTTTATTTAATCGCAAAACAGGGTAAACGTGGGCGTAAACGATGTGCTTATAGTTAATTTTTTGCGCATCATCGGGTGAATGGTTAGGTTTGGTGGGTAAACGAACTCTGAACTGAATTTATAAATACAATACGAATGAAACAAAGCGCGCATGGCAACGCAGGGCACTATACTGTTGTACGTCAACAGGTTGCGCCACGCGTTTATTTTCCAACGACATGATGTACGATACTAAAATATTTTACTCAAAATCAGAAGCAAAATAAATATCTTCGAAGTTTAGACCAAACTGATTGCTAGTTACTTTTCTCTTTTTTTTTACATTTAACTATAACGTGATATCAGCGTAGGTCATTTAAATTTTTTTTGGCATTATACATACTGATGAAATAACGAATATAATAAATAAAATACGATATAAATAAGTTCTGCAGAGCAACTGAGGGTTTCCGTAGATAAAAAAAAATTGGATTGGTTTCGATTAATGTATGTCATAAATAGTTTTCATGACTGAAATTTGTCCATTTCGTATAAACGCGTAAAGTTTTATCGTGTGGTGAAAATATATTAACGAAAAAAAGCTTTTATGTTTATTACGGTAGGTATCGCATTTTCTGTATCAAGCTTAAGGCTTTACGTTCGGTATGCTGCAATAATATATCGATAATAAAAATAATAACCGTGCAATATATTCCTATATTCTACAATATTTTATATACATTTATAAATATATAATACCAATACATGGCGATGACCTGCAGACAGAGAAGATCCTCTCGATCGCGGTGTATAATAATTTTTTGTATCGATTATATACAAATGAATACACAAATAATTTCTTTGTATCATCATATTTTATTTTTTTACAAATTATTTTTTGAAGTGGGTTATCCGCCGATCAACGGAAACGAACGAATGCGAGGCGTATAGTTTATACGATAAACGTGAATATTATTGTACGCGATATCATCACGCCCAGGACATGTTATTATTGTTATTGATAATATTGCACCGATGTCAGTGCGAAAAAAAGAACAACGGAACGAAAAGACAAAACGAACAAAAAATTGAAGGTCATATTGGTAATATTATATATTTATATAGTATACCTATGTATTATATAGTAATGATATTTATTGTCTACATTTACGTGGTTTATGATTTTATATTAAAATTATTATTTATTAAACGCACGCATTGGGCGTACCATAGGTCCTTGTCGTTAAGAACTATCGATCGCCACAAATGTATATACAAGTATATAGATGTACGTAAATAATTAAAAGTGATAAATCGACAATATTAAAAAAATAAAATAAACAACCATTAACCACGTTTTTCGTTTACACATCACGTATATATAGGTATTATCTGTCTAGCAGTTTTTTTTTTTTAGTTTTTTGTCGATTTATTTATTTTTTCAACGAGCTAGTCATCGTCATATGAGCAATAACAATAAATAATATAACATGTGCATATTATAAGACCCATACGGTCCACATAATGTTGTGCAGCAGTAGTAGGTACATAGAGAGAAAGGTGATAAATATGATACGCGCATTCGGATTTTATAAATTGCAAAAACTAAGCGCGTAGCAATTATAACGACCTATATAGTCGTTGATGGTGTCTTGGGTTTTTCAACGACAATTACATGGTTTTTACTTTTCTGCAGACGGCTTGACAGATTTAACGACAACGAACTCGGTCGAAACACGTTAATATTATTACTGTTGAACGCTGCGGGTAGTCTGCTCGCGTATATATTTAATAATGTGACGCAAAGCAATACGGAACGAATAATTTAGCGCTAAAAGAAAAGTATATAAACACCGTCCTGGTGGCGGGCGGAGTGCAATCAAACGTCGGGAGGGGCCGTTCCGAGAAGTTCGAGTATTTCGACCGGTTTTCGTTCGGATATCGTTGTAGCGAGAAACGCTAAGTCTCGATCTACTGCACGTAATATAATATACATATCATTGTTAGGTACAATTAAAATTGTTATTCGTATTTTTTTATTATACAAATGTGTGTGTGTGAGAGAGAGATAGTGGAATCTAAAAGTTTTATATAATAATTTAAAAACAATCGGAAAAATAAAAATTATTGTTATCAAATTTTACAAGCAACTTAATATTGTTATATGAATGTGCGAATTGGTGGGCACATGATGTGGTGGTGGCGACGGTGATGATTGCGGCGGCAGTGGCAGCGACTTGTTGCCCGGCCGTTAGAAATCGGGCGATGCGTGACAACACACAAAACCCTGGGAAAACGGCGGCGGCGGAAATCATTAGCCGCGCGATTCGACTGGAGCCAAAGGGGAAATACGCTTATAGTTTTTTAATCGGTTTTTTTCCGTTTCCGAAAAAATTAACACCCGGAAAAGGAACGAGTGGTGCGAAAAAAAAAATAAATGAAACAGCTACGAACGCGGTCCGCGCACATAATTGTGCCGGCGTCGTCAATCATTTAACTCTTTCGTTACGCGTGTCATTCGCGATTGCATATGTTCAACGAAAAAAATGTGTATATATATAATATATAAAAACGTAATGCGCACCCTGCACGTATTTCCCGGGGATTCGACGACAATAATTATCGCAACTTGTACGTATATATATAAACGTAGCCGGAACGAAAATCGAAAGAAGTGAAAAAACGAAAAGGGGTGAACGCCGCGGAAACCGATGACATTGATGCTGATCGATTATCGATTTTCTCGGGACGGCGGCGGCGGTGCTACACGCGGCGGGTAAAAAATAATAATGATAATAATAAAACCGAGCCGGGTGCGTTTTTTTTCCATAATATTCGCCTTTTGTCGTCGCATCATTAATCATCTTTTCGGAAGCGATTCCGCACGATCGATTAAAACTACTACTACTACTACTACCACTAATATTACTACTACCTACTCGTTTCTTTTAAAAAATGATTTTCCCTTCTTTTATTTCCTTAAAAAACAGTTTTTTTTGCAGAAAAAGTTTTTTCTTTTTTTTTAATGTGCTTGAAATTCTCACGAGATTGTTATTTTCGTTATTGTTAACGAAGTTGTTGATGCGAAATTCAAGACACGTAACCGGATACCCTCCGTTTCTTTACAAATATTGAGTGTTTTTTTTTTCACGCCATCATCAATTTTAATCAGCAATGAGTTGATAGTGTGAAATGTGCGCGCACTTAAATTGATTAGAATTGAAACCGTTTAATGTGCCCCGTATTGCCGTTTATATTTTAAAGACTGAATAATTCCGGCCGAATAATTTTTTACGCGTCGTTGTTGAAATATTATATCATAATATAATAATAATAATATACGCAGTGCGTATAGCTGCTATACACAAAAAACCGCTTGGTTTCGTAAATTTTAGTTTCCACGTCGACGGCGCCTGGCACGGCGTGTTTATATAATATTATACTCAATATTTATAATTCATAAAAAAAAAAAAAAATCTATATTGACATATACGCGGCCATAACACATAGGAGCGATTTGAGCTTAAATTTTTCGAGCGAAAAAAATTGCCAAACCGACGGGTCGTCATCATGAAAAAGTGTCCGGGATATATGGACCGCAAGGTGTTCGAATTCGGAATGGAAGACGCGGGTCCGGGACCGGCGGCCTACGGGACCCGGACGACGGTGGGCCGTCTGAATCGGTTGCCCACCGTGGCCGACGCGCCGTCGTGTTCGATGCACAAGAAGTTGGACATGGGCAACGAGACCGACGGGCCAGGGCCGGTTGTGTACAATCTGGCGCGGCTGACATGCCGTGGCCGGGCGCTCGCGCCGCAGTATAGCATGGCCAAGAAACTGCCCGTGGACGGCGACATGGACAACCCGGGACCGGCGGCGTACATGCCCACAGTCCCGGTCAAGGGGCCCGTACCCAAGATGTTGTTTCCGCTAATCGACCCGGATCCCGTAATGTCGGAAATATTATTATTATTTTAAAATATAACGACCATCCGGTTAATTATATATACACGCCCACATAAGTTCCTTTTTTAAGAAAATTTCAATTTATGAAAATAATACTTTTTGAATTGTCGCGTCCTTTCGTATTAGAGATATCTTTCACAGTTTTACTAGACGTATTTTATGTTTTAGAGATATTTTGACTTTATTTTATTTCATTGTAAATCGGATTTCCTACAAAGTATGTAAAATAATTATTATGGTAAATGTGTTTATTAAAATATAATATACTAGTAATTAGTCGAATCTTAATAGTATTATAGTATTTATTATTAGTTGTTAGAAAATGAAAACTTATCATACACTTAAATGAAAACAAATTCAGAAATATATCAGTTTTTTTTATAGAATTTACCACGGTACAGTAAAAAGATTTTTTTTATGTGCTCATTATTTTAAATTGTATAAAAGATTTATAGGTTGTTTTCTTTAAAACAAATTTTGAATTGTTCAATTAATTGCGTGTTCAGCCTCGCATAATTTAATATTATTCATTGGTAGTTATATATTATACGTATTTGACTATTTGAGTATATAGTATAAGATTATCATTATGTGGGTATATACGTTTGTTTAAGAGAGCCGCCAACCCCGGGTCCAACGTTTACAAGTTGCCGTCGACATTGTCGCGCAAAACCATTACACTGGCCAAGAAAATCGACGAAATCGTAGACATCAAATCGCCCGGACCGGTATATCAAACGGTGCCTTTGAACAAATACAAAATCAAAGCACCCCAATACAGTCTGGCAAAGAAATTCGAAGACCCTTTGTTGACCAACGAGATCAAAGGTCAATCGCCTAGCCCGCAGGCGTATAATCCCACACTCAAATACAAGTACAAAGTTATGCCGAAGTTTTCGTTTGGGATGCGCCGCCCTGATAAATTTCCACCACTAGTTGTGTGCGGTGACGAGGTGAAAATAACAAAATAAACGGTTTTTAACTATATTTTATCTAACGACCCTGCGAATTATTTTTTTTTTTTGCAACCACAATAAAATATTGGTACTTCGAATTCGAAATTCGAAAATAACTATTACAGAGACACCGTAGTGTATAATATCTATAGGTACTGTCACGCTTTACAATAAATAAAATAAAATTCTCGTGAAAAAATATACAGTTAATTAGTTGTTATATTTATATATTTACCTGATTACACGCGTTACAGTGATAATGTTCTTTTCGTTTGAGTTTGCAGAAAGCGCGGCTGCAGGGTTGCTCGGGTCCGTACTTCTCATGTCGTTCTAGACTCATCCACTCTGGTAAAACCTGAATAGTCACGACCGGTTCGATACTCAAACTGGAATCTGTTTTCGGTTTTTCTAAATAATGCACAAACAATATTTTCATTTATATTTATTACAGTCATTAAATTTTTTATTATACAAATAGTTAAATCTACTTTTGCAATTTAATTCGAAACTATAATAATTAAAAATTAATATATTAGCTAATTAACAACAAGAATTGCGTGGTGTACAATAAAGTCTTCCGACTATATATAATATATATATTTATAGTGTGACGATCATAATAAGACGTGTAAAACGGTCGATCACTTCCACCGGAAAAAGCGAAGCTAATAAACTGTAATACTATATTGTGTGTATAATATATTGTATATGTACATATATTATATACCTATAATATAATCAATTTCTATTATATAACAAAAAATAAAATAATAATAATAACTAAAAAAATAATTTCTGCATGACCCACCTGTCAGGGTTGCAGGGTCTGAAAAATTTGGAGAGGAACTCTTAGCGTTCGATAGGCCGCTCATAGGGTAGAAAGTGCCCGAAGCCTTCACCACTTTAAACAAGACAGAAAAAAAAAACAATCAAGACAAAAAATACTACACTAAAGTTAATTCGTTTAAAACAGAAATAAATATAAATAAAATAAAACACTTACCCGTTGTCGATCGTTGGCTCGTAGCTGAATCAGACGGTGATGGTGTAGCTTGAGGACGCACTGGTGACATGATCTCTTCTTTGATTTGAGTTTCTGTGACAGACCACGGGCGAGTTACATCATTATATGGTTTTAGGCATTTATTTTTTATTATTCCGTAATAATACTGGTAAAGGAATTTATTTTACAATATTATTTTTAATGCGAACTTACCTAATTTCTCAGAAATCTGCAAACCAGCGGTTGCCTGATGCTGTAATAAATGTTGAGCCATTTGAGTATATCTGGTGAACGAGTAACCGCATCCAGCTCTCACGCAGTGAAAATGCTTGTTGATCGTGTTGCTGTAAAAATATCGGACCATGACATAAAATAATGAACCGTTTATATAACGCACAATATTACGTATTATTATCATAATATTATCAACGGCAGTGACTCGAAATAATAATTGAATTTTTCCAGTCGTCATGTTATATAATTATATTATTGCACTCACTTAGCACACGTCTCTAGGCGGCAGTCGACCGATCGGTCGAAGAACAAAAATCCCTCCATGATGGTGACGTTGTCATGAAAATGCGTGGAATGGGCTTGTAACTCTTCGTCGTTGTCTGTGGCAAAAAAGCATCGGGGCCGGCGGCAGTGATAGTGCAACGCGACGCCTTCGCTAGTGTACTTACAGAGATTGTCCGGACAACCGTAACGATATTCTTCGAAACAGTGTTGTTCCTGAAAATGGACGAAAATACATATTTTATAGATCTCGACAAACAAAACGACATTTAAAAAAATATGTTTACGTTGTCGTGACGTTTTATTCATACGTATGTCACATACAATTGTGATGGTTTTTTTTCACCCGCCGTGATTACAGTACGACGATAAAAAAAAAAGAAATAAAAAAAAGAAACATAATAATATAGTCAAAATTCGATATTATAATCGAAAAGAAAAAAATTATCATCGAATTTAACATACATTTTTTAATTTATCAATAAATTACGTTCTTAGCATTTCTTAAAAACGTTTTAATTTGGTCGAATGTTTTTAATATATATATATATATATATATATATATATGATACACATTTTTCGCGTTTGGCGATAAAATAAAATTGTCGGAGAACGTTGTCGTTACGCGACCCCTAAATATGCTATTAAAAGACAACCCCAACCCTAGTATCGAAAATCAGATGAAAAAACCTATCTATTAAAACCACACGTTGGTGCACATAACATGACAATGGTAGTGAAATAATATGATATATACACATATCGTGTATCGTCGTTTTTGTCAACGTCGCGGTGAGTCTTACCAGCGTGGTCTGGGTGGGCACTTCCGCATCTTCCGACTGTTGCGACTGTCCTGACGATTGCGAGGGCTTGGGCAATTTGAAACTGGTGAATATGGCCTGCGGGGAATCGCCGGTGGACCCACCTGCGTAGTCGTTCCATACTTCGATTACTCGGTTCTTTGGCGGTCGGCCTCGTTTCCTCCTGAACAGAGCGTCTAACGAATTGTATTGACCGTACGGGACGTCGTGGCTCTTGATGTGCTCGCCGCGCTCGGACGGCAGTACCGCCTCGTAACATCCTTCCTGCAAAACGTACGAGTCTCGTGTTATATAATTATTGTTATTTTTACTACACTTCATTGATACGGTGGCGTATTGTATGTGTGTGTGTGTGTGTTTTTAATGAGCGTTAAATGTCATTATACCGGAAACGGCGGAAACTGTGTACTTACCAAAACGCAATGGAAATGTTGGTCCTTGGTGCACGTGTCTTGGCAATATGCCGGGCCACCCGGGTAAAAACTCTCGTTGATCCGTTCCTGGTTGTCGTGATTACGAGCGTGTGTTTCGGCAGCGTCTTGAGTCCTGTAAACGAAAAAAAACACAAAGACGTTTAGATTATAGTAATAAATACATTGTAACTTGCCTAATGCACCACTGCATAATATAGTATAAACGCCGAAAAAAATATCGTTACATCTCCTATTCAATCTCAAAAGTATTGAAACGTTTATTATTCTTATTAAATTATTTTATCATTTTATATGTATTGTTTTTTGTGAACTATGGTTTTAAAATTTCAATCGCACACAAAGAATAGTATTCGATAAAAATAAATATGAATAAAACGTATGTGCATTTAAACATTATTATATCCATAGTATTTTGAAAATGTATTGAGAACGTACTTGACGGGCGATTCGCAGTTGGGCTCTTTGCAGTGGAAATGGTCGGTGTCGGACATCGCGCAACCAGAACCGCCGGTGCACGTGTTCGGTTTGAACCGGGTCAGGTATCTGGGCCACATCTCCACGTCTTCGGGCGACCCACCGTCCGCGCCGCCAGTGGACGAGTTGTCCGTGAAGAACCCGTGACCACCGCTCATCTTGGACTGGGCCCGCGGCGTGGAGGACAATGGCGACATGGGACCGCCGCCGCCATCACTCGAGCTGTTGCTGTAGCTGGCCGCGTCGCCGGCCTGTGCGGCGAGCGCGGACAGCGAGGCCAGCGAGTTGGCCTGCTGGTGGAGGAACTGCAGCGAGCTGCTGGGCGATATCGACAACTCGTTCATTTGCGAATCTCCCGCGGCCGCCGCGCCGTGGGCCACACGTCTCCCGTCCCACGGCACCCATTCGTCGTCGCTAACCTGGTCCGGCGCGTTGCCGACGCCAGCGCCGCCGCCGACCACGACGCCGCCGACGACGCCACCGCCGCCACTACCGGCCATGTTCATCACGGCCTGCTGGGCCAGTTTGAACTTTCGGTACGCGATTTCGCTGTCCTTGCGCTCGTGCTTCCGCTTGTGGCTCAGCAACTGTCCGCTGGAGTGCAGAACGTAGTTGCACCCGTCCCGCACGCAGTGGATGTGATTGCACACCTGCGAGAACCGGCAGTTGGAAAAACCACACGGATCCGGTTTCATGAACTTCTTGAACCCGTCTCTCGCCAACTGTTCGTCTTTGATGTGATAGGTCTTATGTTTTTCTGGAAAAATAACGATATGCATCATTTATCGTGCATAATACGCGGGCACATTTTAATCGGTACTTATGTACGAATGATTAATTTTGTTCGTCTCACGATTTTTGCATTTTAAAATAATATATACATTAGTCCCCCTCCTTACCACTACCCCTCCCCTATTGAGTAGTGACAGTCATTATTTTGTATTTTTCGGTCGTATTGATCAACATAACAATTTAGTATAAACTGTATACCTATCATAAATACGATGTTATAAATGTAACTGTACAGTATGATATGTATATAGTAATATACATCACCTACAATAACAGTCATTAGTACTAAAAATCATAGAAGTTTTAATGCGGCTAAGAAAAGTATGAAATAGTAAAAAAAATATAATATTTAATTTTTTTCCTTAGTTTGAGATAGGAATAATATGAATTTTAAATCATTTAACGAGACTCACCCATATCAGCTTTATTTTTAAACGTAAACTGACAGTGATCGCGTCTGCAGTGAAAATGAGTTGTTCTCTGACCGTAGAACGCGCAGTACGGTGTCCGACACTCTTCCGTGGCTCTAAGCCTTTGGAACCCTTCTTGTATTATGGCCGAATCTTTTCGGTGATAATTTGCGTGCATCTGCACGTCGGACGTGCTTATATAGACTTTATCACAGGTGCCCTACGAAAAAAAAATTACGATAATGTAAACTATAGATGTATTGATATTATATTTTAAAGTTTCTATAACTCACTTGAATGCAATGATAATGTGTTTGCTTGCGGTTGTGACTGCATCCCTGATATCTGTCCGAACAGTCATCACTAGGCGAGTATCTCATGAAACCGTGTTGCAAGCTCTCGTCCCTCTTTTTGTGCCATTTGAAGTGTCTGATCATTTCTTCTTTCTTGACGAACACTCTTGAGTTGCAGTCAAGACAATGGAAGTGCTCTCTGCGAGAACAAAACAAACAACAATAATATTAAACTGACTCACATTGCACTTCGGGCGAGTCGCTCTGTAAGAAGTCATCGCCGTACCTGTAATTCAAATCTCTGCACCGAGCTGATCCACATTCTTGACAGCTACTGAACCTTCTCACGTAACGCGAGTAATCGCCACTGGTCGGCGTCGAGCACCCGCTACCTCCACCATTGCCGCCAACGTTGGACGATGCTCCTTGCAACACCATGGTGACGTTATTGAGGGCCGAAGCAATCGAAGAAACTCCGGTCGTCTGAGATTCAGGTCTAGTAGTCGTCAGTGCCAACGGACTTAGGGATCGTTTTGATATTCCGTTA
Organism: Rhopalosiphum nymphaeae; assembly: GCA_036289425.1. Taxonomy (NCBI): domain Eukaryota; kingdom Metazoa; phylum Arthropoda; class Insecta; order Hemiptera; family Aphididae; genus Rhopalosiphum; species Rhopalosiphum nymphaeae. Next base: position 14,679,582 of record JAZAQC010000016.1, on the reverse strand, counting down.
TCTGTGGAAAAAAGTAAAAATGAAATTTATATATATTTATATATATAACACGATGTAATGTGTACGAGTATATATATTATATATTGTTTATGTATTAAAACACGCGACTTATAAGTCATCTTAGGCCGGGTGTCGGGTTACCCGTTCGGTTCTCATCGAGGCCATGAGAAAAATGAGCGAATTTTTCAAATCCTATATAAAGAATCCGTATATTGCGAAAACAAAACAATAACGACAATACGAGAAGCCACCGGATAGGGTTAAATCATTGTGTTCCCGGTAACCCGAGCTGTCCGTGTCACCTCATTTTACCCCGAAAAAAACCTTTCTTTGTACGCATGTAATACAAAAATATATAATAACAGTACATAATATAAAGTTGCAGAATGGTTTTTTGTGGAAAAAAAAATATAAGGTGGCAGACGCGTAACCCGATGCTGGGCGAAAGGGGTGACACACGCAACCGGGAGAGACGCGCCGGACTGTTTTCCCATAATTACGTATACTTGCAGTGGTCCAGGTGCGCATAGAAACGAAATAATAAATCCTTCGTGAGTGAGACCAACCCTTTCGACAAAAAAAGAAAAAAAAAGGTCACCGTCTTTTTGTGAAAAAAAGACCGCGAATACAATGAAACATGTGATGTTTAAAAAGGGAAATTTATCAAAAAAGGAATCGCGCTACATTGTGTTATATATTATATTTTTTAAGGAGTTTATACTGTCGGTTTTGTAAGATTATTATTTTATTTTTTTCATATTAATATATACGTGACGTTATTTTTTTGCTCTATACCGATTCCCAGCATTAATTTTAATAAATCCGGTAAACAACGACCGCGGTAGCTTTTTATACTACGGTCGACGACTTAACAGTGTCACTGCAACTGTCACATTATAATTTGATATGCCCAAAACAGTTTTCTAATCGCCATGATGCAAAAGAAGTTACCTACGCGATAACAATCATTATTAAGACCCGCGTGTATTATAATATTTTCGTATTTGATTTTCCCGGTATGCCATTGCGCGATCGTATCGAGTGACGTCAAGGAAATCACGTGGGACAAGACACACGCACTCAACTAAACCAAACCCTGAGACCAAACGTGCATAATATAATAATAATAATATAAAAGCGTTATTGTGCGCGCGCAGTGCATGATGCTCGGCAGTTGCAAGTCATTCCTTGTATACACAATCGTATAGGTACACGAGCGTCTCATGCTGCACACCGCCCTTGACACGGATAGTGTTTTACGAGTTAAGAAAAAAAAATAAACAAATAAATAAACGAAAAAGGTGATAATTGTACCTAAATAATATTTGTATATAATGTAGGTGTACGCATTATATGTAAGCTATATACACACCTTTTTTTGAATCCGTAAGATTCCTGTATACTATAGACAAGTGCTGTTGTTAAATGAAAAAATCCAAAATTTTAGGTAAAAAGTAAATTCCAAAATAGACTGAAGGTATGAACGGTATGAGTGGTATGACAAAATCGGATCACAATAATATTATATATAATGGTCGTCCGAGGATTTTCCGCCGACCCATATATTGAGATAAAGTTTTATCTTCGTAAACGACGCAAATTCATACTCCGCGCGTCGCTTAGAATTAATGCGAAGAATTGAAATTTATAAAAATAAATACTCGTCGGCCAACGAAGCATTTCGTTATCATCGGCGTGTCGCAATGTCTTCGATTGAAAGTTCACAATTGCCTTACCCCCTCATACGCACGACAACCACCAAGCACCTATTCAGGCTCGATACAGCCGTTTTCCCCTTTTATTTCACTAACAGCCCATATTGTGCGCGAAATTGAAAACTTATCAGATTCGGTTTAAATACGCATGTTCGGGTCGTCTCTCTCATATCTGGCCGCAAGACGACACAACGCAAATTAAAAAAAAGAAAGAAAGAAACGGAAAAAGAATTTTATAATGAACATAGTTTTATTGTTCTAATGAAAACTATTGATCTCCGAGTAAACCAGGTATTTTTTTTTTACATTATCAAACTTTAAACTTTTTAGCCATTGTTCGAGTACCTATTGTACAACTGACTGGAACAAAATAATAATAATAATAATAATAAAAAAGTTTAAGCGCACAGGCCTCGTAGACGTTTCACAAAAACTCAATCACCATGGTAACCGATTATTGTTGATATTATTGGAAATTCTTTCTTCTTATTTTTATTTATTTATTTTTTACTCCTATCCACTCTTCTCTCGACTTCTGAACATTTCTCTCCCTCCTACCCCCCGGTACTCGCCTTACGCCCCTCTTCGACTTTAAAATTGATTATCCTGCGAATTCGTCTTTCCATTTATATATTATATATATATATATATATATATATATATATATATATATATATATATAGTACTATAGTATACTAACACAAGCCGGATTCAATAATACAAATCGGTTTAGTCTGTCGGTACTTCGGTAGTATTTTTTTCACGAGAAAACAAAAACAAAACGCCCGTCGTTTTCGCGAAAATTCCGGTTGCCACGTTGCTATTATAGTCGTCCATCACATTCGGTGTGTAGGGTCGTGCGCGCTCATAGGCAAATCACGGGGGTGCACTGCAATCGTTACGGCCTTGTAAATATAAGAATGTGATAATAATACCATGATAATATATTATAGTGTTATAACACAAGTTAAACGTGATATTTATAAACGGCGTGTTATTAAATCTATACCATACGTATATAATATTATTTTAAGCGATTGTATTGTATCATATAATAGTTTAAAAAAAAATTATATATTATAATATTAAAGTTTATTTATATATCATTATCATATTATTATTATAATTATGATATATTTTTCCTATAAGTTTATATCTGTACGCTGCGTCTTTCATCGGACGGTTTTTTTTAACTCTCTTTATTTAATATATTATGTACGCGAATTGTGCGACTTTTTAACCGTTGCTGTCCGCCCGTCTTCGCCCCTATGTATATACGATACACGCTCACACACGCGTACCGAATTTCTCGCGTATCATTTTTCCCGTGGGTGTACAGAAAATTGCTTCGGGTACAAATCCATTTAGTATCGGTGTCACCTGCGATATACACACACACACACACACACATACATATACACGCGCGCGCGCGCACACATAAAAAATACATATTCTGTCTCATAATTCATCGGATGCGCGTTATAAAGGGATGGTTTAACAAAAAAAAAAAAAATAAAAAATACCATTTTTACCACTATGTATATACGGATTTCACGGGTTAAACACTATGTTTTTTTTACGTCCTTTTACAGAAAATTTAAAAATGATGATGAAAAGACACGATAATGGTATTTGAATTGTACGAAACGTGTCTTAAAGACATATATGAGGTCATGACGAAGCATAAACCGAAACGCTTATAGAGGTGTGGGCACGACTCCTCCGTATATATATGTATTTATATTATATACATATGCAGTATATATACGCGTTGCATGCGGGATTTAGTAGGGGAATGAAATAAAAAGAAATCGTTTTATTTTATTTTACTTTTGTATATAATATTTTTCTCAACCAGTAGGTATTATACACTAAAAAAGAACATGTGGGTAAAATAAATATTAACAGAAAATATCTATGTATGCGGCAGCCACAGCCGCCGGAGGTATTTTGTACGCAGTGAAATCTGTGATATTTTTTCGACGTGATTAATGGGCATCCGTTATCTATTCAGTGCCAGAAACAACGAGGAAAACATTTTTTTCTTTCTATCTCTCTCTCTCTCCCTCGCTTCAGCTTTTCACCACCCGCGTTCGCGACTTAATGACTTCTTTCGGATTTACGCTCTTGTACATGGTGTTATTTTTTGCGAGTACCTATACTTTAATACATGTATATATTTATATGTTTATTGTAATATATATATATTTATATTGTTGCAAAAAGTGTTGTAATTCGGATTGCTATTGGCATTTTTTCTCCATTGCGCGTTGCACGCGAGATGATCGAATTACAGTATCGTACATTTTATTACTGCGGTAAGTATATACTATATACCTTTACGCTGCAGCCGAGGCTGTTTCTTTTCCGTTTTCGACGGTTTTTCTCGTGTGTAGTTTTACATAAATTTTATTCGACCAGTGCGTCACGGTCCGCGTACCCGTGGGATTAAGCAAAAAAGCAATGATAAACATAATAGTAAAGAAAAGAAATATAATAAACTAACAATGGGTAGAAGTGCGAATGCAATATTATGCAATCCGATCGTCGTCGCATGATCTGGATCCGAACGATAGTTTTATCCGCGTGTATAATATTATATATAATATGTAGGCACAGCCATCGCAACTGTTTTTATAATAGTTGTAAATAATATTTTTTATTATTATTTTGTTTTGTAATGGATTATCCTCTCCGTTTTTACGAATTCGCAAAATATATATAATCAGACGCATAAACGTTGCCAAGGTGTAAAGTTTTCGTTTTATAATAAATTTGACGCATATCGGCGTGCGTACGTATGATAGATGGTATCGTTTCGATTTTTTTGTATCATTATCGATGGCGTATAAAATATATTATATTATTTGCCAATATATTATTATGATATTCTTGAGCTGCATTGATTTTTAATAATGATTTGGAAAGAAAAAAAATCATGTTTAAAAAATTTAATACTCGAGCCAACGCTATCGCAGTGTTTGATTTATTTTATAAGTCGAATTAACAAATACCGGTGTGTGTTTTTATTTGTTTTTTTTTTAATATATACATATTTGTGTTAACACATATTTTTTTCACTCGCAGGTATAGCCTGTGGCGCTAAGGCCGACAACGGTCGAAAGACCAGTATAAACATTAGTTTTTATTACGAGTTATTTATCGTCGATTCGTCGTCAGGCGAGAATTAGGTTTTAAAAACTAGTGACAAATTATTATTATCATTATTATGTTATTATTATACGCCGAGAGTCTAACGATTTGGTCATATACCCATAGGCATATATATTATATATAAACGGGAAGCGTGTACACAACGGTTATAGCATTATTATTATTACTATTACTGATATAATCACAGTCGGGATCGCCCACTAATATAACAAGTAGGTATAACGACAATAATTATTGTTCGAAAATTGACGCGACAACACATCTTTTATATTATTATCACCCGGTCCGGTCCTAATATATATACTGATATAGTGACATTATACAAGACAGTAATAATAATTTTAATATGGACGCGTCAAATTTATTATCTATTATAGACACTACATCCGTTGTCTTACGTGTCGTTGTTTTTAGTTTTTACGCGATTTTATTGATCCGGGTGCATTTCTATATATACAGGAACAATAATATGTCTTAACGATAATATTTCACACGCACACCGATATACAGTAAAATATTCGCCGTGATCATAACCGGATTTCGACTCGCACGTACCTACACATATAATAATATAATATACGTGTGTTATATACTATTACCTTTATGTTGTATGCGGATATATATGCCGCGCGCGATTACCCCCTTTACGGAAATAATTCTAGCTGCACCCCACAACATGTAAGTTGTGCCTATATATAGGTACACAATATAATACAATATATAACGGAGCGCGAAATTCTCTAATCCCGTATCCGATTTCTGTTTACGTAACAAGCAGGGTCGCGCCATTTTGCGTATTATAACAATTTTTTAATTTCTTTCGGCGAGGCGCTAGTGAAACGCACCACTGCCACTGCTACTGTTGACGACGACAAAACGGCCGTCCTTAATCCTTTCCACAAATTAAATAACGTATACAATATAATATAGGTGTACATCGTGGCGGGGTTCCCCCGAGGCTGGCGGCGGTGGCGACGACGACGACGACATGTATGGGGAAACGGGAGGGACCGGTTTTATTTTTTTCTGTTCGTTTCGACCTTTTTATAAAAAACCGACCCTCTGATATAAATACGTATATATGATTAAATAATATAAAAATCACTCTTCATAATGCTCGTCATAACCCTTTTTTTTTCATTTCATACGTTTTCTACTAACCTAACCTATATATAAAGATACGCATTTTATAGGGCAAAACAGACAAACACATACGCGTGTATACGTACTATGCAGGAATACAATATTTTTTTCTGAAGGGGTTGCGAACCACCTGGACCTAAACATCACAATATGTGTTGTAGGCATATACGTGAGCTTTTTTTTCTTCCCCCTTTTTGCTCTTTGTCGTCTTTCCGAACACTCGCGACATACTATATTTATGTATACGACACTGGCTATGTATAATACTCCCACGTCACGTCGGACGATGAAAATTGTACATAATATTTTGTAGAAAAAGAAATTCGATGTATGCAATAAATGATAATATCTAATAATTAATATGACACGATATTATACAAAATATATTGCATGCTTCTTAGTGTGTACGAGTATATTCGTCCCGCGAAATTGAATCCGATAAGAAATATTCGATACAGTATAGCGATATATTATATCGCGATCATTATTACGTCGAGCACGATTATTATTATAATACATGTCCGAAACAGAGAAATCCACAAGCGCGAATAAGTAAGTTTGTATTCAACGGCGTGCTGGTGAATGTAACGCGATTTAGGTGCTGTACATAATGCAATATAATATTATTCTGTTTGTTAAGAATCTGAAACATTTGCGATATTCGACATTCGACGCACATACAACGACAACGACGACGACGACGACAGTTTTCGGTGCTGCACTCGTCGCGCTAAGAGGTATTTGTTTTTTCATCGCTATGCTATGATAAATTATATGCGTACCTGTATTCACTGGTGATAGAATACGATTACGCGAAATGTACGTTTTATTCCCGCCAAGCTATACTTTCGGTCTATAATTCGGGTGCATTTGAAAAGTTGCAACAGTGAAATCGGATCAGGTACGTCACAGTTATGACGAATTTCGATTTTTTTTTCGTTCAGGTGGTAATACGTCATAAATCTTAACGGGCAATAAGACAAAAACGCGAATTTATGTCTGTGTAGCGAAAAAATTGAATAAAAAAAAAATCACAACAGCGACAAACTGTGCAGAAAGGTTGCCGGGGGGAGAGGGGCGCACGCGCATTCTCCGCTGTCCGGTCACAAACCGTGACATTTTCAGCACCGCCGTCGTATACATTATTGATGAGTGAAAAATAAATAGGTACGAATGGTACGATACCTATCACGGTCGCGAACAAATAACAATAATTATAAAAAACGATAATGTAAAAACGTATAATATAATATATACATTACAGCAAGATACACCTAACTATAAATATAATAATAATACAATATTATGTACACATCGTATAATCTATTTGGTTGTATATTTATATTATATAATAATATGCACACGTCCGGACGGGTGCGTTATATTAATAATTTATTGTTAAAACGTAAACACAGCCGGAATTTTGAATCGAAATTATATAATTTTCTTCTAGACTAATAATATAATTTTTATTGAACAATGTGCTTAAAACATGTAGGTAGTAGGTTTGTACTTATTCGTCGCGTTTCACACGACAGTAACACAAAAAAATATATATACTATTTTAACCCCCTGCTCCCCCACGATGAGGTTAATTCGTTTACGGGAAACGGATGTGTCGACTGTCGAGAGTGATAATTTGCATTTTGGATATAGAACCCATGCCCGCTACGTGTATATGTATACATATTACATATGATATTAAGCACGTCGACCTTATAATTTATATATATAATATAAAATGTATACACGTGTAAACTGGAAATGTATTTCGACGTGTAAATAATCGAAATATGACATTTTACGTTTTACATAATTTTGCATAAGTAATTCGAAAACTTCTCGCGTACGTGTACGTATATAAATATATACACATATACAGATACAAGTACACTTCATAACGCGCACACAATATAATATTTAATAATAATATACACCTTAACGAAATGTTTATGACTGTTGAAAAAATAAATAAAAAAATTACCAGCATAAAGACGTAGACGATAGAAATTTCCCGAAAACTTGAGCCGTCGTGCAAACAGTTTAGGTACCATTATATTATTATATTTATTATTATAATAGCTCTTAATTTCGAATAGCGCTTTTAATATTATTTCATCGTTATGTTAATATAATATATTGTTCTCGAGTTTTCGACAAAACCGACTTATTGTTAATATTATTTTTTACGTTTGTGAATTTTGTAATATATTAATATTTAATTGACAATACAACATGTTAATATGGTTTTCGGAATGGAAATATATACATAATCGTAATTACTGTTATGATTGATTCGGATGCGAAAATTGAGTAGGTAATTTTTTATTTTAAATAATTAATTTATGATTGACGTAGAGAAATGTAGATTTTTTTCCGTTTAACGCGTGTACGTTACGGTTGAAAATGGATTAATAGATGAGTCATTACTTCATTAGATAATATTATATACCTACATTATCTTATGACATGCACTGACGATATACCGATAAGTATACTTAAATAGCAGTATTTTCACTCTCACCGCAAAAATAATAATAATAAATTTAAATTATACAATATAATATTATTATTCACTTTGATGACGATTATTTATAATACAGAAATTATTTATACCAGTCAATAGTCTCCCCACCATTTTCACTATTATTATTATTGTTATTTTACATAAAAATGACCAAAGAGCCGGAGATGGAGAAATAAAAATATGATTATTATTATTATTATTAGTATCAACTAACGAACACGACAAATGTGCGCGCGGCGGATGAACGAAATATGTTTTTCTATAGAAGATCAGCCTTGAACAGCCCGCACGATATTATTATATTATCTCCACATATAATAAGTATTTTATACACGCTACTTCAATTGAAATATCATTACACAATAATTGGGCAATATACCATCTCGGTGCGGGCGTTATGTGTATGTGGCAAATTTCAAAAACTTCAATTTTTTTAAAATTAATTTACCGCGTCGTTTTGAGTTTACCTCATACTTATACGATATTTATAATACTGTTATCTTCATTTGGATTTTCTCTTTTACGACCAAAACGAGATCGGAATTACCGGCGGTGGCCCGAGAAAACGGGCTTCATTGGCGAGCGCGTTTATTTTATTAGTGTTTAAACTGTGCATTTTTAATAGTATTTAATTAACAAGTGGCCGCGAACGGTCTTTTTGTACTGCCCACGCGTGCCGCCTCAGGTTTTTCTTGAATTCTTCGTGATGGGTGAAAGCTATTACTGTGTGCTGTACGCGTATGTATGGTATAGGTTTATTTTTTTTATGTAGACCTACACTAAATTTATACTCAGTTCGGAGGTTATTTCGTCGTATTTGTTTTGTTTTTTTTTTTTTTGAATAAAAGAAAAAATATGTTTGTGCGGGAAAATGCGCGTGTTTATCGAGAAACGAAAATGTTGTGTATTTTACTTTACAATTTGATTATCTATTGTGGCACGCTCCAGGGAAAATGGTAAAAATAATCGATATTCTTGTAAGTTTATTGTGAGTACAGACAATACACAACAAAGTCTCGGAAATGAAAATTGATTTCTCTTCGACTTACATTATATTTCTCATACATATTAGATTTTGTTTTCACAGAAAACAATAGACATTAATGTTAATTTGATTTAACGGAAATATTACAATATATTTCCGTTACGTCGGATATTCAAACGTAGGTACGCAATATTATTATAGTACATATAGCAAATAAAAACTATTATTTTTAATAATAATAATAATAATAATAATAATAAAAGATCTAGGGGATATGGCAATATGACTCTCGCGTCAATTCGTCAATTCGTTCGCTTCATGGCAAAAATACTGTTGTATAATAAACCAGATTTTGAAGGGAAAACGATATTGTGCATATTATATACTATGTATACCTATTTAATAACTGTATAATGTTTTTAAATTTAATTAAAATTGCATACATATATTGTGATTTGTGATTATAACCTTGCGAGTATTTGTCTGTGTAATTAAAATTGCAAATTTTATAAAATAAAAACTATAAGTATTTGTTAAATTTAGTATCATTCTAAGACTATAAAAAGTTTAAAAATAACACTAAAAGTTTTTCTTCTTGATAGGAATTCAATATTGGTTTTTACCTTAGATTTACCAAAATATTAAGGTTTTTTTCGTTGATTTTGTATTCTGAAAATCTACTGGGTACTACCTAATTTGACCTTCCTACAGTACCACCTACCCATTTGCTTTCTGTATAACATTTTTTATTTATAAATTATAAATATATAAGACTTAAACCTTTTATTCGAATAATGATTTATTGATCAAATACATAAATAATACACATTATTTTAAAACCATCAGTATAAAAATCTATTATACATAGGTATCTATGACATTGTATATTGTATACTATTACCATATTTTTGCGTCCTATAAATATTTATATTAACGACAGGTACTCAATAATTATTATCGATTATAAATATCAATATTTTTCTATTTGTCTAATTATAAATTATTGGTAAACACGAATGGTAAATTACCTGATTAAATTAATTATCATAAGTTTTTAATTTTTAAATGCACACTGTTAAGTAATTATATGATACTTATTAAATTTACTACAACAGTAGGTATAAGAGTCTCGTTCAAATATTATGAAATGCTAATTGCATAAAAAAAAATAATAATAATAATAATAATAAAAGAAACACGAACATATACGGAATCATTTTTCGGTTTTATTAACTGCTTCGTGGCGTCACACTGCCGAATACGTCAAATATTTACATTGTATTAATGGCGGACTATCGAATTATTATTATTATTATTATTATTACTGTCGAGTAAATGGTTTTTATGTACACACGTTAACTCTAATTAGCAGTTTTAATCGCATATGTGCTTTTAATAGAATACTGTATTAATTGAGAAAAAAATTGCGTGAAAACAAATTTTAAATGCATAATAATTAATAATATATTAATATAATATTTATTAGTAGTAGTTAAAGTACCTAATATACCTATATATTATATATATGTATATAGTTCGAAACGTGTGTATACGATCTGAAATTCGGTCGACAAAGGGCCCGCACATACATGTATACACACACACAGGCGCGCACGTATACATTTACACGCGCCTGAAACGGTATCGTAAAAAAAATTAAATAAAAAAAACCAAGGGCATTACCGACGAATTCATAAATACTTAATTACTAGAGGACAATAAAAAACAGACAAACGTTGTGTTTCCGACGTTATTATATATAGCAAACAATGATAATTAACATTATAACCCGGTCGGTGAACGAGGCGAATTAACACATGTCGGTTTTATATAAATATATACATAATGAAAAAAAAAAATGAAAAAAAAATAATAATTCGAAGACGAACACAACGCATCCGCGAATGGATGTATACCGCTCTAATACAATTATATGTATAATATACCTAATATAGGTGTCATACAAGTTCTAAAGAAAAAACGGTGGTATTATATCATTTTAGCGGTGACGCCAACAATTTCCGGCAAACGGTTTACCGATCAGTGTGAGAATAATGATTTATTTAAATTGACGAGTTTGTTATATAATTATTATAAGCGTTTATTGCAAAGGTGAACGCGAATCGAATGGACGGAAACGAGTATTAAACCATGTATGCAACGCATGTGCGTATTAAAAATATAATTGTGGCTGATGCTACCTCACGGATAGGATTGAGACATTTTCCGAGTTTACACACAACAGCAGCCGTTTCAGTTAATATCTAATAAATCGTATACAATATGCAAACACCTAACCCGGAGTCGTATTCCGGTTTCGTTGAAGGCGGTGTGCTTAATATATTATAATTTTCAAGTTAACGCGCTCATTATAATATATACTACGCTGTAAAAAATTGTTTGAAAAGAAAGTCAAAAATATGTAAAAAAAAAACTAATGTTAAAGTATACACTTCGATATGTTATATTATCTAGTGCGACGGGTCCCGGGTATTTAATATAGGTAATAATAATATATGTTTATTTCGATATTTTCCCCTCTTACGGAATTTTACTATATAATATCAGCGTAGTAATATCATATACTTTATACAAAAAAAAAAAACCGTTGTTCCGGTATATAATATAATGTTGTAGGGACAATAATATCATCAATACTGAATACGAATATTATCATGATATCATGTCGATCTCCGTGAAAAATTCAGCATGAGGTCTATCGTTCATCATCACGACCGGCCGTGGTATAGATCGCATGACAATTTCGCGATACCTCAATATTATATTATACACATATATTATTTATATTACAAGACGCGTTACACCATAGCACGTAGACACTATGATCACAAGACAGTACAGATCAAATTTTAATTTATTATTAAGCCCATAATATTATGTATCTGAACGTTATAATATGATCTTTTCGCTCATCATAAAATAAGTGTAATATACGATAGGTACCTAGGTACTCGAGGCGTTTAAATACCATTGGCCAAATTATAAAATGTATACAATCACTCCGTACAATCACTTATGGACTAAGACTTGCGCAAAGGTATATACGCACTCATTGTGAACACGGTCGTGACGACATAGAGGATACCTAAATACATACAATAATATAAAAGTACGTTGGCGGTAAATGTGCGCGGACTTTGTGTTTGCACTAGCCGTTTTCATTGCGTGTGTAATATATTATCTGCGACAATGGCATAGGTATATGTATATGCCTATTGTATAGTAATAATAATAAGGTTTTATTCTAGTAGAAATTATTTTAATTTTTTCTCGTTCTATTCCTCGCAAACCGATATTTGCGCCGTTCGAATAGCCGCGGTGGCGAGACATGTAAATACGCATAATATTCGACTGGTTAAAGGCAAAAGCGGGAGCTAAGCGACATGGTCCATATAATACTATAATACTGAAAAACAGCGACCGATTTTCTTTTTTTTTATTTTATTATCTGCACGTTTAATATTAAATTACTAAACACTAGTGTTTTATGTTAAATTTTTTCTTAGTATTCGTTATAGTATATTCGCTCTGTTGGAAAATATTGGCTGCGTAATTTAGTTCATTTTATCTAGAAAAAGTCGATAATAATTATACCTCCTTCTCTTCTTCTTATTCTTCTCAACCACCGTAGGTATCCAAAATATCTGACCCGAATCGACTTCGTAAGGAAGTGCGCCCGTAGCATACTAACAGAATAATTAAAAATCCACCAGCCGTCGTACGCGCGCCACTTATCCAATAATACATATTATTTACCATATACCTACGCACATTATTATTTTTAACCGATAACAATTAGCGACATTTTACGATGTATTTACGGCGACTGCTTGTAGGTACGTGCCGGACAACCTGAAGAATGCGTTATTATTTTATTATTCTTTCAGGTTCTTAATATAATAATATATTATTATTATTATTATTATTTATAAATTATAAGCCAAGCGCCCGCCCGTGATACGTCGTGGATGCGTACGTGCGCAAAAAATATCCTAACGTGACATTTTTTTAATTAACTTGGCGTATAATAATACAAGTACTTAGTTACTTGGTGGGTATTCTTAGGGTATTCTTATTTTATTAATATTATTTATACATCGCTACTGTATAGCTAATAAATAATATATTAATAATATACGCGTACGGAGATGACGACGAAAACGACTGCGCGTGACGGTAATGCCTAAAAATTGAAACATTCGGGGGAGGTGGGAAATCATAACACTTCATCGGACTTTAGCCATTCTGCAACAAAACGGGTTATAAGAATACGAAAGAAATGATGCAGTTCCTGCCGCGCGAATACTTGAATCGCAAACATAATATTAGTATACTATATACGCTTCAAGTGTCCATATATATTCTCGCACACGCACACATATAACACTCAAACGCCGTTTAAAACTATAATATTATCACTCGATTGAACCCAAACGAGTGCTTTTTCTGTTTTTATTACATCTCTATATATACATATAAAACATACACGTTGTCAAAATCCTCGTTATTTAGTCGCTACTAAGTCTTATCTGTACTTTTATTGTTAAAATAATGTATATGGTATTATGATGTATACAAACTAAGATATGTAGGTATGTATAGTATTTGTATACAATAATAATCGTATACAGGTATAATAAATATAAAATAAATTGTTGACGAGAAAATATCAGACGATCGACAGACTATCAATAAAAAGAATTTTTTTTACCAGATGATAATGAATTTTCCCTCTACCTCTTCAATACAAAACTCGTCGACTACATTGTGTATTATATGGGCTGGGAAAATTCTTTAAATATAATCAAAACATACGTCTCGGGGATTCCGATAAATCACTCTATTGTTTATAAGCGCTGTCGGTTATTGTTTTATTATTATTATTATTATTATTATTATTATTATTATTAATGTTAGTGTTTATAATTTTTGAGTATGGGTTTTTTTTCAGAGATTTCCGTAAACAATAAACTCATTAAAACAATAGCCAAAAAATCACATAGGAGCAAATGTTCAGTCGTCCCTTGTGGTAAGCGGTCGTAGTTAGTGGCATGCTGCAGCGGTGGCGCTTTGAGGGTGTAAGAAATATAGGGATTCGTTTATAGGTACACGTGTTTCGTATACAATATATATATAAACATTATACACATATAAAAACGAATGTATATTATTTTTTTTGGAAAAATACAGAAATGACATAAAAAAAGACACACCCCCCAGTTGAATGAGTGACAAGCGTGTCTTTTTTTTGCACCCCATCCGTGTCTGTTTACACTTGCTCAATTTCAATTCACACAAGGTTCGCTCTGGTTGTAAGGATGACACGTAAACGATAGTTTGCGGTAAAATATGAGCGTGTGTGTATATTACACCCTGCAGCCGTTTGTATGCACATTTTTAATATAATTAATATTATGTACAGTGTATAATATTTCTATAATATATACATTTATAATATACACAATTTATTACGATCTTATATAATATACCGAAGGACAGTTGTTAAATTATTGTATTGTAATGGGTTTGTGTGACGACTATCCAACATTTTTTCCTTTCGTTTATTAGAACGATATAATTAGTTATTTTAGAAATAAGTATAATATTGTAAACATGTTTTTTTAATGCTTGCAAAGGGTTGTGAAATAATATTTCAGAACGATTTTATTTTTTTATTTTTCTATTTTTGGCCAGCGATAACTTGTTTTACTACGTAACAGCGAAAACATAAAATCTAAAAATATTATACTATCAAACATTCGAACATATTTTCATTCCCGAGATTCTTGAATTTTTTATACGGCATAGGTACATAAAAAAATAAAAAAAATTCACGATTTTTGTAGAAGTATTTGTTAAACAAATTCACTGCATGTTTTGTTATTATAATTTAAATTATATGAGTTTTATTTTTTTTTGTTTGTTTGCTACAAACCATGAGATCTCACGACGTTGTGTACGTATACACATTATCTGTAAACATATATTTGCGAAAGATCGTGACATACAACTTAAGATTCTTCGACAACAAACTATACAATAGTGAAAAAAAAATTAAAACTATATACTAATGACTAATAAGTAATAATGAATTGGAATTATTTTTTTATCGTATTTAAAATAATACAATATGCTGTAAAAAATTGATGCTTGTGCATAATTACATAGTTAAGTGTAAAAACAAATAAACCAATACGGTTATATATACAGTATGCTGGAGTTGTCGTTTCTAAATCATAATATTTATCATACTATAGGATCGAACTATGCATACTATTGCGTACATTATTAATCGTTATTGTAAATCGTTTTATAAATATTATATATAAATCAAATATTATATTCTTGCAGTGTTCTATAGAGTTACACAGTTACGATAGTTATAGCCGTAGCTATTTTATATACACACGGGAGAACAGTAATCAATGATCGTTTAAGACTAATTCGCTAGCGGAATTAATGAGTGAATGTTTTTTTTTTTTTGAAATTGTAATGATTTATGTTATATATATTATATATGATCTAGTTAGACCGGGTTTTGATTTGAATAAAATCGGTTTAACCTCAATCACATGAGACCTTAGGGCAAACAGTAAATCGTCCGAAAGCGGTTCATTAAAACGAGCTATTGTGTTTGATTGCTAAATTGTCGAGTCCCGCATATGCGCGTTAAACTCTTTATTAATACATACTTTTTTTCATCGTCTACGAATTCTTTCTTTTTTTCCCTCACAGTTACCGTTTTCATCTTTTATTATTATTATTATTATTTTAATTTTTTTTCGAGTTTATATTCCCATTCGTCTGCGGAACGGGTTAAGAGGAAACGACGTCGGACAAACAGCAATTGGTCTTTATTACTCTAAACTGGTTCTGTTAATAAATTTAGATTGATACAAATGCCGTATTATAGGCTAATGTACACACAGTAAGTACTACTACGACGATGACGACGATGTCGGTGGCGAGGGCCTATAAGAAATGTGAGCAATTGATGCGTTCTTTACATACCGACGCCGCCGTAGTTACCGGTGTGAGCCAAGAAAATAAAACAGTTACAAAATATTCGTAAAAAATAAAATTAAAATAAAATGTTGTGTACAGTAAACACGTGTATCGATGTAGCGAAAAGGTTTTCGGCGTGATGCGAAACAAACTAGGACGCGCAGTCAACAAGAAAAAGACCGTTGCGAACCTTTAGTGAGTAGCAACGATAAAAAAAAAATAAAATAATAAAAAACGAAAGGAAAATACACCCTCGTGCATGTGTGGAGAGAGGGGAATATAAAAAAGAGGTTTTTGTAGAAAACAATCGGCGATTACACGCATCAGACAAAGGCATCGGGTTACGTTCGCGGTATCGTTTTTCTCGCATTTTTGTGGAAACTTAACCGAGCGCGCTTAAATACGTTACTACGATATCGTCATCATCCCATATAATTATATATATACACATTTTAACAGAGTAGCTCACGTTTCCCACGTGGGATTATTATGCTCCGAACCAATTGCCCGTAATTTTCAAATCAACCCTGCCGCCGGTACGGATCCTCAATACAAATAATATTATACCAATAATAATAATCACAAATACGCGATGATCACGGTTCACTGTGGTGTATAATCAATCGATTCATTTCCTCTGTTTTTACTCAACGCGCGTAGATATTATTATTATAACCATACAAGATTAATTTTAAAAAATAAACATTTTTTTTTCTTTAGAAAACACTACTTATTCATATTTTGCATCTGTCTTACAAACGTAAAAAAATATTTCAAAATTGGGTACAACTAATTTTGTGTTGTTAAATAAAATAATAATGTAAATTGGCTTATTTTAAAATTTAAACGTAAAAAAATTATATATACATAAGGGTCGGATTTATTTTAAGAAATTTTAATTTTTGGCAGAATATGACTATAGGTATGTGAAATAATATTACTAATTAAAAATGCTTAGGTATACTTAAAAATTAAAATGTCGAAAACAAGTCGACACTTAATCGTAGATAATGTCCTTACTTTTAAGATTGACAATAGATTAATTTATATAATTATTATTTTAGATAGCAACACTAAATTGGTTTTATTAAACTTAAATACGACATGTTTACGTTTAAAGCCGAAGCAACACACCCTTTCGCTCAAAATTCACGCCGTTTTGGAAGACTACAGACCGTGGTGGTCGACGACGCTACCGTAATGGGAATCAACTCGCGGTATAATATATACCTTATATTATTATATACGTTCATATATAGCTGAGTAGCTGACCATATATGAAATAACTAAAAGTCCATTCGTCCGCCAAGATTTAAAATAAGAGATGTGCTAAAAGAAACCACGTTAAAAAAGCGTAACGTGGACGGATTCCTCGAACGGGTTCATCGATCTTTTGGGATTTATTTTTGAATAAAAGAGCGTAAAGGCGGTCCGGTATTTGACCTTCGCATGCGGCCAGCGGTTGTGCATTTCCCGCATTGTTTGGAAAACACGACATTTGCGATAGGCGGCTTTTGGCCAATCGCTTGACACAAATACCATCGAACGGCAAACGAAGAGAGAGAGAGAGTGAGAGAGAGAGAGAGAGAGAGAGAGAGAGAGAGAGAGAGAGAGAGAAAGAAAATCAACTCGTTTGTTCATCTCGCGCCACCCGTGCACCAAAATAGACGGTCAAGGGTGGCGGGAAGGGACGAGTAAAAAGGGAGCGATGGAAGGGAGGTGGTTGTAGTAGTGGTGATGGTATATACCGGTATCGAGGTTATGGGCTTTCGTTTCGTTTGCCAAAAAAGAAAAACCCGAACCAACAAATTGTTTTACGCTCAACCCTTGCACATACATGTAATATGTGACGCGCACACACACACACACACATACACACACACACACACATACACACACACACACACAAATATATATATATATTTAAAAGCATGTATCGACGCACGCAGAGGTTTTATTCATATAATATGTATATATAAATTGTTTTATTTTTATTTTTTTTTTCCAATTCACTGACCTTGGGCATTGGCGTAGGTCGGCGTCGGCACCGTGAGCGGAGCGGTGACTGCCGAGTGCGGCGACAGGGTCTGAATGCCTAGTGACGTCATCGCAGCTGTGGTACCGGCTGTGTCCCTGTGTATCGGAGGCAAGGGTACGATGACAGACGGTGAGACGTGCTGCAAAAGACAAAACAAAATTCGTTTTACTAACAACGTTAATATCACGCAAATTTATATATTCTAATGACGGGTTATGATATGATTTGTCGTTGTAAATGGGCAGACAATTTTAATTGATGTACGCACAATACAATACTTTGATTAATAATACATTTTAGGTATATGTGTGTGTGTGTTTGTGTGTGTATGTGTGTGTGTGTGTGTGTGTGTGTGTGTGTGTGTGTGTGTGTGTGTGTGTGTGTGTGTGTGTGTGTGTGTGTGTGTGTGTGTGTGTGTGTTTCGTGTGTGTGCGTGAGCGTGCGCGCGGGCGCGTGTACACACAACACGGAGTTATTTAAATTTTAAATCGTATTATTCATCGTATATATTTGTATTTTATAATACTTACGTATATTTGATTCCATCAAAGATAAAGGTTTGTGTAATGATAGATACATATTTTAACAGTGGTTATATTCAAAAAGAGTACCTATGATAAATTTAATGTGTTTTTAATTTTCCGTCGCATTATGATTGCACAATCCACGAGCATCTTTTATGTTATTTTCTCAAAACGAAATCTTAAAACGGAAGGTATAATAACTATATATACCATAAATAAATCGTTATTAGTTATTATATATATATATATATAATTGTACCGCGAAGATGAGATGGTATCGAATTTTTCATAGACACACGCTCGTCAATTCTGTTGCATATTATACAGATCTTAATATAGACTTCAGCTTTATTATATTATTACATATTAATAAACTGTCAACATAAATGTAATATATGTATATATATATAAATGCGGACCAAACAAATGATAATAGTTCTTCCATGTATAAAAACTAGGAATGTGTATGTATAATTGAACAAAATTGTGTAATGTGTGAACATCGTCTGTACATATTATAATAAAATAGTAGGCAGGTATTATACGCGGATTGGATTTTTCGCATTTCACTCGGTTATAAGAACCGAATGCGAATATCGTTACGAGATTATGCAATCGTCGTTCCTTATTTTAACAATAGACGACATTCGTGACATACGGCAGTTATATACCTATATGATGTGGCGGTGAAATACACACACACACACACACAGCGTGTGCTCGGTATAACGATATCATTTGCATACGATTCACACGGGGACGGCCATCGATGTCGACGGGAGGAGACTAGAGACAGAGAGAAAGAGAGACTGTTTTGCGGCAGTGGTATTGTAATAATAATTATGCTGGAATAAGATGCGAAAAATAATAATGAATCTTTTTGCCGTTCGAATTTTGGGGGTGAATAATAATAGTAATAATTATTATTCACACATCACGCATAATACACGTATATAGGTAACTTATATTAAGAATTGTATTTCTACTAGGTCCCATGGAAAGGAAGAAAAAAAATAACAACTAATAATTTTTTGGCTTATACATCACCTGCCTAACCATGTATATATTATTATGATTATAATGAGAGAAGGTATTTGTGCGAAAAAAGGGTTAAAGTTCTTTTCATCATGGAGAAGACACCACCTAGATAATTTGAATTTTACGCTCCCGCGGGGAACCGAAATTCGTCGATGCGTGTTGCTATACTATATAAAATAATATATATTATATTATGTGTTTTTTTTATTTTATTATTACCTTTATTATTGTATACGTATAATGTATATATAGGTACCTATATTACATAATAGACAATAAACGCGCGGAGACGGGGCCGGAGTGCTGCACATATACACTATACTATTTGCGGCGCTGTGAAACAAGCGAAAACAGAAGAAAAAAAGAGAGTAATAATAAATTCAGAACCACAGGGGAGATTCGATATATGTAAAGGAATAATAATAATGAAAAAAAATTCGCCTATTATTACAATGCGAATTTCGATTCCAAAACGCGGATGTACTTGAATAATTGCAGATTCTAATAAAAGATAGGCCGAGGTTATTATTCCTTTTTTGGTGTGCAAAAATCGTATTATGATATATAATATATATATATGTAGGTATACACTCGTTAAGATCTCCTCGCGCCCTTCTACCGTCATTCTTCAAACCTCCACATGTCCTCACGTCGACGCGTTTTTTCCGAATTTGTTTATGCGATTTCGCAAATATTATACAGACTCGTGTCCGTCCAAACGCGGGCAGGGTTGAGAGTTGGGGTGTTGGAGTGTTTCAGCGATGCTGATTTAAATTTCCGAATTGTAAACGTTGTTTTCGCGCGTGATATAGTGTGAATTTGTGTTTTTATTTTTCGTTTCTCCTTTTAAATTTTATCCTTCCTCTCTATAAGGTCATGTCCATTGTTCACGTAACCGACATATATACATACGTATATACGTTTACATGTAACAGAAAAGCAGCAGTGGTGGAGCGCGCGTGTAGATCAAGGATTTTCGCGAAATCCGAATCGCAATTTTTACACGTATTGCGAAAATGTGAGATTTATACAAACACGTGCGCACGCTCACGAGCGCGTTTATCACGTCGTTGTGACCGACAACGTTTCGATTTATACATAATATATAATAATGTTATACGAATAGTTTGACTTTTTGAAAACAATAGTGGCTTTCGGAGAACGCACTATATAATAATTTTTTTTTCATTGTTTTTAATTAAAACATATTTTATAAGAATAATAATGGGGGATCGATGACGGCCGAGCTATTGTTAGAGCTGCTGTAGCGTTCGACAAATCAGCTGATTCAAATATTATTATGACTTCAGTTGTCAACAAATATTTACTAAGAATATATTAATCTTGTATATTATACGGTATACTATAAATAAAAACAGAATCCTGCTAGTTCACCTATCCATATTCCTTTTGTATTAAAAAAAAAACATAAACAACATAACACAGATAACTGTTTGGAAATTCGAAAATTGAAATAATACATGTGCGATAACACGTCGAGGAATATTTTGACATTTTATATATACCTACTGACAGAAAAAATAGTTTCGTTGTCGTGACGTTTTCTTCTACCCACTACTGTGGTCGTGTTATAATATCAATATTATGTATGATAAACCTTATCTATTTTGTAATATATTACCTATACCTATTTCGGAAACGCATTCGATAACTGTTCGCCCATGTTATAATCTAATGTTATACGTCTACCAGCTCTAAATGGCTTAATCTAATATAAATATTTCATAAAAAAAAATCTAATTTCAAAATCGTTCAAAATGGAATTTTTTCTCTACTCGTGCGACATAATCGTATTAGAATCATATTCTAATAGTACAGACATGCAATATAATATATTAGGCGGTATGCACCTCGATATACCTTCATACATCACACCAAATTGATTTATTATTACGGCAACACGTCCCATTTTCGTTAAATAATCCTCTTTCTCACGGATCGATCGCCGAGGCGAGTAATCGCAAACACCGCATCGACACTTTGTACACATATTACAAGCTGTACAACTGTATTATTAGTATTCCGTCACTGTCGGATTGATGGTCCATCGAAACCGGTAATAGTGCGAAATAAATCGCATTATAAAACCAGTATTTTATAATGGTAATAATAATAATAATATATTATTTAGGAGAGGACTATTTAGGAATAGGTATTTAGATAATTTTTTTTTATAATTCTATAATGCACAAATACGTAAATTATGCGAAATCAAGTCGGATATTTTATTTCCTTTATCACTATTATATTAATTTTCCCCTACCCAAACGGAAAAAATATAATTTAGAAAGTGCGTGCAGCATTATTGATAGACGTCGAACTGACCGCACCATCGGTACCGGCACCGGTTGACGGTAGTTTTTGAACATTATTCGCGTCTGTAGCATTATTGGGCGTATACCTATATCATTATCGTTGGTGAAAAACTACAGGTCAAATGTCAACCTCCTGTCGAACGTTCGCCGACGCGGCTGCGGTATATAGTGGCCAGAAACTATACAGTATACAGTGTATATCATAATATAATATATACGACCGTTGTACTTAATTAATGTATGCGCTAAAAACGTTATGCACGTGACGGATCGTATAACATTTTTATAATACAGGTGTACCCTGCACAGTGTACGCCTCGAACGGAAAGCGATCGCGATGATGTTTTGCTCAGACGACGGAAAACGTCGACGATAATACCTACGCGTACAATGAAATCAATTATCATCGTTCGGTATCTCGAATCGTGCGGTTAACTATAATGCAAACGAGTCTTGTACAGAAAAGATTATTCATAATAGTATAAGACTATAGTCTATAAATTTAGACTCTGGCTTTTTATATTGATTATCGGATTTTTGTGCGTTTCTCGTTCGAGCTTTTACATCAAGCTTACCAATACATTGGCTGAATCAGCCGTACGGAATTATCGTCGTGTAGCGTAATATAACTTATTAATATCTCCTCTGCTCCTCCAGTAATATATACAAAATGTTTGCAAAAAAAAAAAAACGACAGAAATTAGAAACAATATAAACCACCTCCAGTAAATGCTAGTTTAAATCACGCATTGTTTCGGACGCATATAATTTGCTAATTTAAATCGTTTCGTCCGGGTATCCCATCCATATATATATATATATATATTTACTAAACAATGTTTAATGTGCCGTTTAAAAGATAAATGTACGAAACACGTGTAGTTTTTTTTTTTAGTATACGTATTACGCGTACCTACCAACGCGGTAGATCCGACTCTTTGGTCAGCCGGCTGGAACGGGCTTGGTATTATGTATATAAAATGTGTTCCTATATGTATACGTTTATTTATATGTATTATGAGCACATCATTTGTCCATTATACATACAGAGGTAGGTACATGA
This sequence comes from Rhopalosiphum nymphaeae, assembly GCA_036289425.1. NCBI lineage: Eukaryota > Metazoa > Arthropoda > Insecta > Hemiptera > Aphididae > Rhopalosiphum > Rhopalosiphum nymphaeae. The sequence goes on along the minus strand of JAZAQC010000016.1, from coordinate 14,656,013 downwards.
ATAAGCGATAATGTTGTATTGGACAAGAACACGCGATAGTTATCGCGGGCCGTGGCAATAATTAAAAGCAGGTTAAACGAATGTAATATTATGTAAAGAGGGGAAACGAAATCATAACGATATTTCGATTCCGTTCCGGTTTTGATAACAAACACGCACGTACACGCACACATCACGATAGCGATCTGAGTATCCGAGTAGGAACATAGATATAGATATGTATTTTGTTGTTGAAACAAAACACCTTCTCCTCTTCACCTACCATAATAGGTAGGTATAGGGAGGAATTCTATTATACCCGCAAGTCGGGAAAATTGTTATAATATGCATTCATCACAGTAAATCATAAGCCGTGACAAGGGTAATTCAGCTATATTTTTGTGTGTGATGTGTATAAGTGTTCTCGGTGTGGATGATATGAGCGAAATCTTAAGAAGAATTTTGCGCGGATATTCGCAGTTCGCACATATACACATAATAATATATACTATAATACACGTATACAAAGCAAAAACGGATTTCCTGTGCAGGTACGGGTGAGACAAGCGTGGGTGAAAAACAATTCTTAATTTTTCATAAACCTATACGGAATGTACGTTCTCGCAGTATTCACGATCGCGCATAGCTGCGTCCAAACATATCATGTTTTGCAATAGTACATAATATTATCGGATTGTATTTTGATATGAAATCATTGCAGAAAATATCATAAGACAAAAACTGTCCGTGCAAATGCCCTTCGGAAACGCTAAAAATTTCATTGTCCACAAGACACCATATATATATATAGGTATATTACCTACGTATAATGTATGGCTTTTTTTTTTTTATTATTATCCTTATATTATTTATTTAGCTATTTTTGTTCGCTTCGAATTATACGCTTTTTTTTATTATTCCACGCGGTGTATTCGTCGTTCACCACACCGACGACGTCTCGGCTGCTTATAGACCCCGCCCGCCGTAGATCCCGAAGATTTGCATTATTATTCGCGAAAAAATTATTCCGAAATAAATTTACACGCGCCATGACCCTCATATACGTATATTTCGCACGTAAATAATATTCAGCGTTGTGCAATAACGGCTCAGCGGACTAGTATAATATTATATATTTTGTGTTATTCAGTCGACGACGGATAGCTGTGATAATTTTATAGGTGATAAATTGAAATTTCGCGAGGAAAATCGCGATGGCAGTCGATTGGAGGACGAAAAAAAACCCGAATCAAAGGCAAACATTTTCCATATTTTGTCTACACAATATATGTATAGAATCGTATAATAATACGAGTGCTTGTTATTATTATTTATTAGGAGTTATATACGGACGGCGACGAAGACAACGATATTTATTTTGTTTCTGATTATTATACGAGCGTATATGCGCGGCAGTGAAATGTAGTCGACGACGACGACAATAATATTTAATATTCCGTCACGGCGAGATTTATATCACGTTGGTGATTATGATGCGCGTTTGTATACGTACGAAGAAAACCGTAAGTATTAGTATATATCGGTTCGCGTGTACCTACATATATACATACAATGTATACCGTGCGCAGACAGACACGCGTACTAAATAACCGATAAAATTCGCAATTACGCGGCAGAGTAATAATATAATTACCCACCGTGTTTCCATCGTGTTTTATCGTAACTTACGCGCATCTCTCTCCGAGAATGATAGGTAAATCTTTATTCGATTAGCCGTGTCGAGGGTGCAATGTAATAACGTTAATACCTGTGATTATTATTATTATTATTATTATTAATTTATTATCGCCGTCGTCATTATTACAATACAATATAATATAATGCGCACCGTACGGACGATGATTAGCAAATCGGCAAAGATCGTCGTTAAAGCGACGGCGATTAAATTTCTAATAATTTTCGTACGATATTAATACAGGTATCTCTGCACGCGTGTATACATTTGCGTGTGTGTGTTTAAATAAAATGGGCACCGGCGATGATGCGATCCTAACCTAAACACACGTCATTTTACATTATTATTATTATTATTATATATTGTCGATTCCAAACTCATATAACCGTATACGTATACGGTATACTCATACGTATATATTATACGCGAGCGCAAAGTACCGCATTAATATTCACGCACGGTTGTAGGCTAACCTATACAACAATCACACTATTTTTTAATATTTAATTTTTAATTTTTCTTTTTTTTTTCATACGCATTTATATTCACAAACATAAAAATATGTACGACACACCCATTATTCTCCGTTGGCTTTCTAGACCCGATTTGCACACAATACCGAAACGTTTAATGGCTCTTGTCGTACTAAATATATTTATAATAATAATACTGTCTTATAGAGAAATATATATATATATAAATATACGCCTTGTCTAATGTTGGCCGATCCTTAAGAGCGCGCACACTAATTTTTTCTGTATATTCTTCGGTCTCGTATTATAAATAATAATGTTCTACACACTGGCACACATTATCGAATTCCCGAGGCGTCACCGTCATCGTTACATCGCATCGGCGGGGTAATTATATGATAATTACGTCGTAATTATTTTGTGACTTTTTTTCTGTTCTAAACCTCTTTAGCGCGTATCCCCCGAATACCCGACCGATTTTCGAAGTTCCTCAGCGTTGGGCTGCACGACACGCCTCGCATCGCATACAATACAATATATATATATTGCTATTATCATTGTTACAACTTATATAGACTATAGTGTACTAGATATTTAAATTATTATATTTACAAGTTGTAACTGTATAGTCCGGTAAACGCGTATCGTTAAACACGATGTAAAAGATCAATAAACTCTGGCATATCGCGCATCATACACATACTCACACGTATGTGTTGGATTTTTGGTGAACTCAAGTAGAATATTTTTTGCGTTTATCCACATATATCTTGTGCACTCATCGTGTAAAATACGATGTGAAATGAGTGTAAAATATATCGAATTAACGTACTCTTGGACTTGCGGCGACGTTGGGAGGGGGTAGTGGCGACTTGTTATCTTTAACTTGAACGTGATCTCGCAATTTTATATTGTAACCTCAAAATATGGGGGTAAAAACTGTTTCAACATAAGTCAATTTTTAATAGCATGCAACTTCATTTTTTTAAAGCATATATATATATATATATATATATATTTGTGCATTTACAATATGCATTTGCATGTGTGTTTGCGTAAGTAAGAGACACAATGTTTCGAGCAAAATCATATACGACGGCGTACCTAAATAAATGTACAGTGCACCGACGGTACGTAAACTCGGAAAGTTGATGCGGAATAAAACGAAAAGCTATCGATTGACGACATAATACATTTCAACGAGCTGAAACAAAAATCAGTATTTCTCGATGCATACATTGTAATATATATATATATATATATATATATATATATACACGTGCGTATATAGGATATGTACACACACACATATAAGTATAATATATATAGGTTTATGAATATATATATATATATATATATACTTTAATCTATAATGTAGTAATAGAAAACACTAACGAAAAGCGCATTTGTGCATCACGGCGTCTAAGATATGCTGCGCATAGCGGAATGAACATGACCAGGAATCGAGACGAAATTATGATTTTTGTTTTATTTATATTTATATGCTGTGTATTATATTGAGTTGGGACTTCAGAAAGGCATATCAAGTATAATGTTGATAAATAATTACCTTTTGTGTGGGCGAAGATGGAGCTGAATTCGCCGGACTGGACCGTGGACTAGCCGAGGAGACGCTAGTCGGTTTTTGGTGTTGGGCCGCGAGCAGTGGCAGACCCAGGGCTGGATACAGACCCACACCTCTGGCTGCTAATGATTCCAATATACGACCTAAAATAAGAAGACAATTTGTTAAATCTATAATTATTTTATTAATGCGTCGTTATGTTATCTGACAAAAACACATAGACTGCAAATATATCGCTGAAGTCGAATAGTAAATAAACGTTTACCTATTTATATAATATTATTATATTGAAAGCGCTTGTCGTGCGCGTACGTGAGCGTTAACACAAATACCCCCGATGAGCTACATACACAATATACATACAGATATAGACATAATATACAATAATACAGTGGCTGCCGTGTGTGCGTATACACGTATATTTACATAATCAACGCATTAGTCATTGTGTCACAGACGGACGTGAAATAAGGTAAACACGAAACCGGAGCAAAAAATAAAGGAGGTGAAAAATCGTGCTCTCTATCGCCTGGCGATACTATACGTACGTGTAGAAACCGACGACTATGACACGCCTTTGGGGCAATTTTTGTGAACCTGTCAGTTGGCGTAAGATAAGCATTTTATATAGGTACACATACATTTAATATTTTTTATTTCATATTTGTATCGGCGGTGTGGAACGCCACGGGCGTCAGTACCATACAACGGCATTTTTATTATGCGTAATGAAAATGTGGTTCACATATTATTACAATATATAATAATAATAATGTAATATATTTATGCGAGTATTATACATGTATATTTATTATTGTTATTATTATTCGTTTTTTATTATTTATCGTCTTTGAATAACACACACGTTTATCATTTTTATTCTCTTTCTTTTGGCGGAAATCGTGAAGTGAATTTATATTTTCTACGAGAAATCGTGCGAGAAGTCACAAAAAAAATCCAACGTCGAAAATCCCCGGAGTGTCTGTTTGACGTATCTAGAACGACGAACGTGACGAAGACGCGACTATACGTTATACTGCTATATAGTTGTCGGATGGTAGGAATACGCAAATAACGCGATATAGTCGACTCCACAGATTACCGAGATAACAGTATAGCGCACCCAAAGAGTTATCGTTGAATATCAAAAATTGTGCGCACGCATATTATTCAATTGTACGGCCATGTCATTAACACGCCGCTATAGAGCGTATAGCCCGTGGGTATGTTATAATAATATGCTATACATTTAACGTGTACAAACTGCAATTTGGCGTCCGCAAATAATAAAAAACGTTCGTAATAAATTGCGATCAGCAATAGTAATTGTAGCACAGGGAATTACTAACAAAACACCGTTGAACTCAGATTTTATCCGAAAAAATTGTTTCGCCAGACCGTTGGGCCGACCTGTTATCTGTCTGCGACACGACCGCCATCGTCGTATGCTTTGGTAAAATTCACCAGCGTGACTTTGTTTTTCTTCCACGCGAGTAAAAAATTATTGATTGGATTTGCAACCGTTTTACTGGTCATGATATTATTGTGTGTTTGCGATGATTTATTATATTTCGTGTTAATTATAATGATTTGTATTTGAAATATTGTTTACTAGGAATTCTTGAAAATTTGTTATGTCGTTTTCCATGTTGTTTGACCAGTCGTTATTTCCCGGTTGCTTGTATATTATATACGTATAATATCGTATAGGTGTACATATTTGAAGTGTTTTATGTAAATACGCCCATTATCGTCGTCAAGAAACCGTCGTTTAGTCAGTATAACGCGTTAATCTCGTCGACACGGATCACGGTCGGTTATCGCCAGGTTAATGTTTTTATTTTTGACTGTTTTTAAAATAAAATATAGATATATATTCCCCTAAAATTGCTATATCGCGTGAGAAGTCGCAAACGGTGGCTCCGGATACGCATTTACGTGTTAAATTAAAAAGTAGTTTCCACTACTGGAATATTTTACATTTGACTAATTTATAGGTTTTTTTTTTTTTACATACCTATTTAATATACGAGTAAATATAGGAACCATTATTTCTCCCCAAAAATAAAAATAATATGATACTAATAACGCCTTCATAAAAAATATGTATTATTTACGTACAATAGTCGATATAACTATTTTATATATGTGATGATATAATACTATCTATATTGTGTATACAATAAACGCCTCTACATTATATAATACCTAATAATATAACATTATATTACTCTCGTGATCTGCATTTCACCCCGCTACAGCGTGGTTCGCGTGGACGGGTTCAATCCGTTTTCTATTGTGACTCAGGGACCCGTAAAAGTGGAGCACAATGCGACGGTAATGTGACACCCGGAAGGACGAAGAAAAAAAAAACGATGAAAAAATTTCGAGTGTTTCGGTTATTTCGTTCCCGTCATTACCATCTTAATCCGCGTGCGTGCGTGCGTGCCTTTGCGCCGGGGGTTCGTGCTGCAGCGTCCGAAAAAAAAACCCTCGACCCCTATGTCACACTTGTCACCCCCCATATCGTATATTATTATATATTATTTCAACCGAATATTTTTGCACGAGGGTTTCCGTAAAATGGGTAAATATTATTTGCGGTGGAAACTGTTAATAACCGTACACACGCACACTCGTACACACTAACGCCGTATACCACGCACTGTTGTAGCAGTCCCCTTCGGCAGTTTGATATCCTCATTATTATATATTATATATATATAATTTATACGACGCACAGACACATGGGGAGATCAATTGAACAGGTTAAAAGCTATATAAACGAGAGGTTTTTTTCGCTCCGCATAATATCCTGGGACCGGGATAATTTTTTACGTTTTTTAAAGGGGACTAATGGATGACATCCTATTTTGTTCCCACCGTGCTTGGGCGTTTAACCCGGAATATGATTTTGCAAAAAAACACAGCCAGCAGCTGACAAGATAGGTAGGCATAGGTTATGCGTATACGTAGCTCGCCGCCTATTGTCGAAAACTCGGCAGGATACTTTTGCATTTATATTATACGATTTGACAATAAAAAAAATTGTATAATAATAAAAAGAGAAGGCTTCGATGATAGAGTTAGATTGCGTGTGAATAGTGAAGATCGTTTTATTTTATACGTTTTTTTCCTGAAGTCCTCGACGACGTACATAAGTAACAAAAAGATTAACGGCCTATAGCGGAGACCCTAAAGTTCTTTCCCTAAATATATTGAACTAGAAAAAAGTTTTTTTTCCTACTTGTTTTATTTGTTGATTGAGCAATAAAATACGTTAACAGTATATTTTGTTAGTGATTTATAAAATATTATATGCATAGGCAGTAGATACATATTATAAGGTAAATAAATATAGTATAGGAAATGATAATATTGTGTGGATACCTGACACCTGTTGAAGGATATCATCTATAATTTACCGGGATAACCAAAGAAATTATTCTTATATTATATACTGCTATTATAGTTACACCTATATCATTGTTGGTAAATTATTCATGAATTTTTGGTCATTTTCAGACGAGTTGTTTATTTAAGTATTTAACTATCCGAAAAATTATGCATAATGCTATATAGAGTACATCCGCTCTACAGTTGTAATGATTAATTTCTACGAATTTTAATGAATACGTTTTGTTAATACACACATATACACTGCAATAGTATGAAATATTAATGAATATAATAGTTCATTATTTCCGGGCAACTGTCTAGAATTATTTTTTTTTCGTCGGAAAAATGGAGATCGTCACAAGTGACTGGCTCTATGTTGGTTTTTAGACGAATTGAAATTTAACAAATCCCAATGAGAAAAAATATAAATAAAGAAATAAAAATGTCAGTGATATTAAGATATTTTTTACCGCATTTGACTAGACGCATCCATCCATCGGACTAGTTAACAACGCTACTACATAACAATAGACTGAACATTTTCCACATGAGTAACTCATACGCGCAGGGAAGTAGTTCTTTTACCAAAAACAATGTACAGTCCATCGAACCATACATTTAAACCCGTAAATATTCTAGAAAGTATTTTCTCGAAATGTTAATTTCGAGTGGTTTGACTCCAACTATATATTATAAGTGCACTTTTCTTCGTATATTATAATATTTTACATATTATTGTATACGTATAGTAGCATACGTTTAATATATATAAGGCGAGTATATTATACCACTTTATGCTCTACAATGTCATTTTAATATATTATGCTTAAATATCGTAAAATTATTTTAGATAAAAATGTACAATTAAAATAACTGATTATTAAGCTGCAACATTGATGATAATTTACAAATTTACGACGTAATTGAGTTATGTGTTTTTATAATTCAATTCATTAGAATTTTATTTACATTTTACATTTCATCGTGTTCAAATATTACAACAAACTCGAGCGCACACATATAAAAAAAAATCGAACTAAGTATTTTTATAAAAACCAAATTATTTGTGTATATTTATTTTTATGGTTAATGTATTATATTATATTTAAACACGGACATAGTGCATGCTGCAATGTGTTTGGCCACTTGACGAACAGTAGAATCCATTGAACACACAAATCTGGTGTTTTTCTACAATGTGTTTTCCTATATAAGGCGTATGTGTGCGTGTTTAAGTATTTCTTCTTGAAAAAAAAAAAATAGAAAGAAAAAAATGAAAAAAGTTGTATAATGAACGTGCACTTGGTAATACGAAATGGAAGTAAAAAACGTGGCTTACACTCGTCAACAAACGCCGTATTTGGTAAATCAAAACAGTTATGTTCATATTGATCGAAGTGACGTAAGCGTTTTTCGGTAAGCCTCTTTGGTCCGCGGATCTATCGTGACATCATTGTTTATCGACTTAAATAATAATATAACCACACGTTGTCCTCTCCGGCCGTCCACCATCATATTATTATAAATTATATTATATAAATATGTATATTTTTATACAGCAGTGCATACAATATATTATTGGGCATAGCAATGTATTTTGAATCTTAACATAGATATTTTACTTTTTTTCGTTGCGTACATTAGTGGTAGGTAGGTTCTCGTAGTTGGGCATTTCCATCGTCCATAAGCGCAAGGGTCTACTATTATATATTACTTGGAAATCCTCGCGCAAACCTTTGGCCGTTGAACCCAAAACAAAAGAGAAAAATCTGATTACACACGTCATGCAGCTGTCGTGGTGCAGTTTTTTAACCCTCATATCGTTTGTAAATATATATATGCGTGTACGTGCGTGCGTGCGTGTGTGTATCCAGGACACCCGAAATAACGAATCGGAAGGGGTTACGTTGAGTTCCCAGAGAATAACCGAAAGGATTAAATAATGGGGGAAAAAAATCGTACGAAAATATGTTTTCAAGTGTTTTTCGTGTACATGGGGATAAATAATAAAAAAAAAAAACTATATATATACAAGATTATCCTACCTGGCCAGATGTATGCCAGCTGTATATTATTATAGTTTACGCCGATCCTCGGCGGGGGTTCTTTTGACATCTGCTTTTCCAAGTTATCGTTAATATAGGCTTACCTATAATTCTATAAACCATAGATACAAGTATAAACAAGTATGAGTACACCGAAAGTTCGAAGATTTCGGGTGACCGCGTTGTTGAAAAATAAAAAACATCAAATTAAAAGCATCTGAACGTACAACGATCGTTAGAATCGTATTAACGCACACGTATATATAATATATTATAATGTGTGTGTTTTGTAACAAACGCTACTACCATTTTATTTATAAATGTATATAATATCCACGTTAGAGTACCGCTATATTATACATTATTATAATTGAAACGGACATTAGTGTTCGTGTTTTCCGTATAATAATAATAATAATATTATTATTATTAGGTATATACTATATAATGTAAATACTAAAATACATAATATAGTTATATACGACTTGAAAACGGCGAAAATTTAAACGTTCGGACGTAATTTGATAACCAGCGAAATCAAATCTGAGACTGGTTTCGTGCAGTGTTTGTAGACACACGTCACCAGCGCAGACATATATATATATAATATATAATATAGCTGCAGAAATACGACTTTTTGAACCTATATAATACACGTCGTGTATGTACATATAAGGTTTTTAAATGTTATTATTATAATGTGCGACTGGCCCGAACTGCGTTCTGGTGAATGGTTTTCCATTAAAACGAGACAACTCGCTGTTGGTCCGTGTGTATTTTGACACGACTCTCTAAATCATTATAATAATTGATGAAAAAATCGAAATATAATAACGTCGTTAGAAAAACTCTGCGGAACAGCCACACGTGGGCGCTTCCAATTGTTCTGTGCGTACACGTAATATATCAATTAATGTGAATTTTTTCGGTAAGAATGTAAATAAATCGCCGTGTGGCCCGCTGAAGGGTATTTAATAATAATAGGTAGTACGTCAACGCAAGGATTGCGCAAAAACGAACTCGGGTTATGTCGACGCGTAAATAATAAATTATAATGAATCAGTTGGACAGGTATACGGGAAAAATTAATCAAAAACAAATAAACAAATAAAAACACAGCGTACCTATTACCTATTACACGATATAAGAGAATTAGATTATAATTTATAGGGTGTAGGACTATGTTTAATACGCGTATATATATATATATTATTATTATAATTTGTGATCAGCACGCATCGCGATAAAAACACGTCTGCAGTGCTCAAAACCGAATCCACGGCAGCAGACTCGATTATAATAATATCCCCACACGTCCAGTGTAGGTATGCACACAAATACGCTCACACACACACACACACACACATAAATTGAACGAATAATAATAATATAATGGTTACAGAATGTGTAATTACAGATGTCGATGCCGGTAATAACCTCGTTATACATTGACGTATTTCGACAAATAACGGTCTCAGTTAAAATAACATGTCCACCGAGCATAATTTTTCAACTAGAGGCGGTGGACGAGAACAGTGAGGTACTATACAGGAGTAGAGTTCATCGTGCACGCGTGGTGTACACATGTACACGACGTACGGTATACTATAGCGGCGTCGTATTATTATGATATAACATGCACGCGGATAAAGGATTTTTCTTTAAGCGCCCCGCTTTAGTTTTTCGCATAGAACCGACAAATGAGCGATTCGCTTGAAGAGAATAAAAAATAGCTCGTATGTATCATATCCACGAGTAAACGAGTAAACGTGCTTTACGTTGACGATGGACGCCACTGCGGTACCACGCTCGTAATTTCGTATAAATAACCATGGTTGGAGGGACTAGTCGGAGGTTTTCGAGTTCGATAGATGTATTATTATTTATTGTACATTATGAGCTTCTAAAATGGAAGTAAAAAAAAATTAATAACACGCGAAACGACCTGTTTCGACGGACTTGCGCTGTGTACGGGAAAATTATTTTTCAAACGACACTGTTCTCGACGCCAACGATTGTCTACATTCATCAATTTGTCATGTGTCGAGTTTTCCATAATATTATCACTGTTATTGTGATATAATTATTGGGTGGTAGACCGATGATCAGCGTTTGATATACACTTTTCCGGGCTCTGCTGTTGCACAGACAAGACTTCTGTGTATATTACGCGTACACTTGTGACGTAATTCGCATACACACTATATATACACAAAATAGTACATACAATATTGCAGTCGGGGTCTTCAGAGTTTAACACTCATCTCATTATATGTATGCAGAGAAATGGCTAGAAATATGCGCGTTTGTACAAACAATTTAAGGGATAAAAACCCCTGTAGGCACAGCCTACGTATACATACACGATGTATACACGTACATTAAACGGTATAACAAACTTGTGGTTTCGGCATTATTAAATGTATTTTAATCTTGATTGTTAATGCTTATTAACGCACCTATTTAAGATGAGTACACATTTAGGCCAACATTAAACGACTTTATCGAATAGATATATTAAACGTTACATATTTTATTATTTAATAAATAATTCAGACAATCATGAATACCTACGGTATTTATTCCATTAACGATGGTGACGCATAGACTAATTGGTAACAACTATAGGAAACGATAACCGAGCACCCATTGTAGCCGGGATAAATGAAGCATATTTATTTAGGTATTAAAGTAGATACTCGCATATTTCTTTTTCTAGGTTTATAGAATACAAGATAGTTATGCCTCGACGACTGCTATCTTGAACACGCACGTATCGTTTAAGTAAAATCTCGATAAATAGTCTCAAAGTTCTATACTTCACCAGATTTTACGGAACATCGTGTTCGTCACCTCCTACCACCGTAACATATTTTTTCTCGATGTTATAATATATTATAATATGTAAGGGCAAAACCATTTATCATTGGGAGCACCGTGACCAACGCTAGCCAAGAGACACGCCCCGGGTGTCGTTCTGGGCACCGACGACACAAATGTGCGACATAATAATAATAATAATAATAATAATAAATATATTACATATATTATGTGCAAACCGCGGGCGTGATAATGCGATAAGGTTCGGTTTACGCGCGCGTGTTATATAAAATCCGGCCGGGGTCGGGCGCTGATACACGCGAACCGCCGCCGCCGCGCGCCGTCGGAAGGTTTCCGAAACCTTTCAACGTAGGAAAATAGTAATAATATTAATAATAATAAAACGAAAATCAAAAACGAAATAAATAAGTAAATAATATAGTAATAGGAAATAGAAAATGCGAGGAAAAAAATTGTCCCAAAAGACACTGGGGTGAAATTTGCCATTGGCTGCAAAAAAAAACCCGCATTGGCGAAACCGTACAAAGCGTGTTTTCCGCTCGAAGAAAATCCGATTACCGTTTCCGTGCTGTCCCTACCCGACACAGCACAACACGTCGCGAGCGGTGCGCAAAATTGCAGCATTTCAATTGCACTCGTCAAGAAGGGTCATCGGGGCGGTGGCGGACGGTTTTATATTATATATCTTATATATTTATGTATATGTATATACGTATACATAATAATAACGTATATATCGTGTGATGTATCCGTGTGCGTATATAGTGTATAGGTGTATACACGCAGAGAATTCGCTGACTCGACAAACCGATAATATGTAATAACATGCGTCTACTTCGAATTTATATAGATAATAATATAACGTTATATGTTTACGGCACAAAACGTAGTTTGGTGTGAATTTTGTAATACTCAAATGTAATACATTATACAGCGTTTCGTCCGCAGTGTATATTATATTATTGCTGCAGTCAGACCGATATTGACACTTCAACACTCGAATGCAAAGAAATTCGCACAAAAAACTCGATTCATTCCAGACACCCTCTTTGTCGTGCGCGTATCGTAATATAATAATAATATATATATATACAAGTCGATACAAATGATTTTCCAAGGATCGGGGTACGTTCGACGCACTGCGGTGGCGATCTACTTCATGAAATATATACTTTTATTTATGTATTATTATTAAAAATATGTGTTATTATATACATATAAGCATATTATTATTTTAGAGCGCGTTTGTAATTTGTAAGCACATTATATAGGTTAATCCTCTCGCACGCTCTGGTATTGGCTAGTATATACACTCAAGTACTTCTACGCCGCATGTCGTAAGTATATTTTTTTCGTTTGATTTTGCTTTTACCACTACAGGTATGGTGAAATATTGAAATGTTAGTGGCGTGAGTCATAATAGCGTTATAATTACACTTTTACACGTATATCCATATCATGTATAGTGTAGATACAACGTACATAAGTATACTCGTCGATTGGTAGAACGTCTAATATTATTATGTACATTTTATATTATGCTATGCAGTCAGTACGATTGGACGTCAATCGGAGACGATTTTATTGTTTTTTTTATTTATTTTTCATGAAAACGACTCGTTTCCCCGACAATGGGTGATGATAAAACCGACAGCAATGGGGTGTGCTGTAGGGAAACAAAAAAAAAAAATCGCTCGGGGTGGTGGTTCGTATACGTATAACGATATTTTTCGAACAATTAAAAATCGTACAACGGGGATAGTGCAGTATAGTGGCGCGGGGCGATAGACAGAGAGCCGCCGAGGTATTGAAGAGGTAGAGAAAAAGAGAGAGAGACAGACAGAGACAGATAGAGTGAGACTGATCGTATGAGTGGGAGAGGGCACGACGGCGAGTAGCGGGAAGGGAGAACGGCGAAGAAAATATAGTCAATAAAACGCACCCCGGAATATAATAGAAAAACGCGTCCGTCCGTCTGGGACAGTTAAAGCTATCGTAAAAGTTTCGCGTATCGCGTCATAAAAACGGGGCCAACATGGCCGGGCGGTTCCCTCAAGACGGTTTTGCGGCAAATTTTTTCCCTTCGACCCGTCCCAACGTTACCGCCACCACCGTCGCCGCTATTGCCGCGCCAACACTATAGGAATATTTTCTTGGTTTTTTTCCATGTTTTTAAGGCCAGCGTGCACACATTGGCCATAATTTATTGCAGATGTTAGCATACGATTTGTATCGGCCTAAAAAAAGAATATTATGACCATAAAAAAAAAAAAAATGAACGAGTCCGCCGCCGTCGTCGTCGTCTCCCAAAGACAGACGGTTTTTACAACCCTATGTATGTGTGCGTGTGTGTGCGTATAACGCTCGTTTTATTTTTCATTAAAATAAAGTCTCACTAGACTTATGTTTTATTTTATTTTTTTGTTTCCGTTAAAAAACTCCACAGGCTTATAATACAGCTCTTTTCCCCCTTCTGCGAATCTTTAATGACCAATAAAATGTGTACATTAGTCGTACATGCATGTATAGTACATATTATATTATATTGTGTATTATATATATAGGTGTGTACGGTGACGAGTAACGATAATGCGTTCGCTTCCCAAAACAACAATATATACCAAGAATACTCGTGTAAGTATTAAGTATAATATATTACGTGAATATTAAACGATAAATGGTTTGAAATCGTGTATTTTTCTTTACGCGTGTGTCTTCCGAAATCCGCTTCATCGACGTCTGAATGCATGTATGACGTTAGGTGCCCGTTCGAGACGTATTCATGTAAAATATTGTGTATAATATCGTGTGTACCTACAATATATCGTTGTTAATTACGCGCGTCATTCGAAATATAGAAAGAAAAATCTCCATAAAACGCCGCTCGCATATAAGTCATCGGGCGTAATGTATATACCTAGCTAGTACGAACGAGTGTATTAAGACTGATTCAAAACGCGGACGGGTAGTGGGGATGGGGAGGAAGGTTTGATTAATCGTTCCCACGACCGAGATGAGGATAATGATTGCTGAGGTGAGTCGACACATTCTTACAAAATTTACAGGTGCCACGACTACAACACGGGTGCGAGCGAGCGAGTATGTGTGTGTGTGTGTGTGATGATGATGATGATGTGTAGAGCAGCGGCGGCGGAGGCAGTATGTGAACAAGTCCGACGATGGAATAATAAGAATAATAAAAAAATAAATATTAACCAAAAGAAATGAGAAAAAATTACCGAACGAAATGATTTGAAATTTAGACGTCGTAGATCTATCTATAGGTACCTGCAGAGTAGATTATTCATCAAGGTCGATACAATACGCACGAATACCTATCCCTCCCCGCCAGTGCCTCAAACGCCTCGTATAAGTACGCGGTAATTCGTATACTACACAGCGTATATATCTATCGGTACCTACAATAGAAATATGTATAATATAGTATACAAGTACACAACGGGTATGTTCACCACGGGTGTGCCATCCGCGGGTATCCGTTTTCGACGGTTTTAGTTAAAAATGTCGATTTTTGACATTATTCGTACCATTTGTTAAGATATCATTGAGCAAGACCCGTTTAGATCGATCGAAAAAGAAGTAAACAAAAAGTTATTATTACGTGATCAAAAACAGTATATGATTGGGTTATAGAGTGCAATTTTTATTTTTCATGGCTCTAAAAATAAGACTTTTTAGGCTTTAAATAATTGTGCATACCTCCTTACGAATATAAGAAAAAATAGAAAATATTCATCGAAATAATATGAAGCGCACGGTTTTTTATTTATTGTTATGGTTTCTAATTACAATATGCTAATTTATAGTTTATGTCAATATGTCTAATAATTTATAACTAGGATTACCCATAATAACAAAATAATTAACGAATAATTAAATACGATAGACTTTATAAAAACAATAATTATCCCATATAAGTAATTGATCCAAACGAGTTGCAATTTTTCAATATATTTTTCTCAACTGGTCCTAACTCGCAACGTGTCTTGTTCGTAGTAATATTATTATTATATTATATTATACCGTTGCGAATGCGCACATCGGCCGGCCCCTCGAGACGTTTTAATTATTGTTTTATATTCTTATACGTGTACATTAATCAATTCATTTCGCTCGATCGGACGACCACCACTCTGCGGGGAAACAAACACGTTTTCGTGTAATTGAAACCGCGATACATACCTAAATACGGGATGGTTGCGTCAAAGCATCCGGATTTACATTATATTATCTCGAGAACGCATAATCATTCTTCGGCAGTCTTTTGCGCATCCATATAAACACACACACACATATATATATTATGTACAATGTATATAAATACACGATATAATATAACCCGCCGCTATTAATAATCGATCGCGTGTTCGGTTCAGACACGAATTCAATATTTGAAACGTCCGCGGGCCAAAGTATTCGTGGCTACCGCGCGCGTTATGTAAACATCTCCTCGTTAGGATCGCCATCATAATATTATATCGTATATTATATAGGTACGACGCACGTACTGTCGCGTCCTTTACAGGTCCATTAGACTTTGTTGACTTTACGTTTATATCGTTTAAAAGCTACCCCGTAAACCATCGTCGGTTTGGTGGTAATGCACCGTCGTCTCTTCGATAATTTGCCGATTGATACATAATAATATATTATAAAAATGTAGTATAAACTAGTAAATACACGATAATGCTGAACGAATCGAACATAATAGTACGACGAAATCGTGAGTAAGAAATCAAAATTGAGTTAAAATGTTACTTATTTTTGCTATCGATTCTTAACTATTACCGAGATTAGTTATACTTTTCCCGATTGATCTTCCCTTCGGCGCGTCGAGTACAATATAATATTAGATTATACGAAGTCAGACTTGGGACTTACCGGTGGAGAAGTTAACCATCGGCACGTTGTTGGTGATGGCGTCGGCCACGTCCGTGTTGAGCCCGTAGATTTCTAGCAGCTCGCGGACCGTGTTCTGAGCGTACTCCTTCAGGTCGGTCGCGTCGTGCGGCTGGTGGTGTTGGTGGTGGCCAGCCGCCGCGGCCGCGGCCGCGAGCAGGTGCTGGACACCTTGGGCGGCGGCTGCGGCTGCCGCGGCGACGGTGGACTGGCGCTTGTCCGCCGGCGGGGGTTGGGGTACGGCGCACGTGAGATCCATCGGTGCGGAACCGTCGTCGACGCGCGGCCGCTTGGCCACAGTGGACCCGGTGCACGCGCTCAGGTCGAGCACTGCGGCCGCAGTCGAGTCGCCGCCGGACGCAGCCGAGTCTCCGCCGGCGCCCCCGTTGCCACCGCCACAACCGTCTTCGGCCGTGTCCTGCGTGTAGCTGATGTTGCGCGGCTGAAAGTTTTTCCGCTTGTTCCGCGTACTGTGATTATTGTTAATGTTGTTATTGTTGTTGTTGCTGTTGCTATTGTTGTTGTTGTGATTGATGACGGACGCGTTGGATCTGGCCGCCAAGCAGACCGGCTGCTGTTGCTGCTGCTGGTGCAGCTGACGCTGGCGGCGGCGGTGATGTTGCTGCTGCTGGTGCTGCTGATGGAGATGGTGGTGTTGGTGTTTGTGTTGATGGTCGTCATCGTCATCTTCCTCGTCACGGGTCCGATCGGCTTCGGCCTCCGAATCCGTGTCCTCGGCCGACGAGAACACGCCCAGCGGCGGCGTTTGCACTTTGCTGTGTCGGGCTGCCGCCGCCGCCGGTGCAGCCAACAATCCCGTATCGGCCATTGTCACCATTCAACCTGTGATCATAAAATATGCATACGATTATTTACCTGCAGGTGCTAATTTATTGTTGTAATGTTAAATGACAGCTGTGACGTTCACTCAAATAACGCAGTTAATTTATATGTACCTAATCACAACGTATTGTATAGTTATATACGGTATATACTTATGGTAGGCGCGTACATTTTTTAAAAATCAAATGAAAAAAAATACGTTTTTCGATAACGAAAATTCAAAATGGACTTAAACATTAAAATCGACGAGTATACGAGAAGACGAATAATGATCGGGTCGCGCACAAATTAAAATCGACTCGGCTCTTGGCCTAATTATCGTCGACTGCGGATCAAGTCTACATTACGTCTAAAAAACGCATAGGCGACTGAAAACCATCAACGTTGTTTATAACGAATACGATGGCAGGGCGTTGATCGCCCCGGAGAGACGTACCAATACAATAATATGAACACACACACACGCGCGCGCGCGCGGGTATACGGTCGCGGGTCGGTTTAATACAATGACTCGGACATCCACAATAACAACGCAGTATATGTGTATAAATATATATCTTTGTATAGGAGGACCCAGACGCGCGTACGCTATAAATATTATAATATACCGCGACGACAATAATAATAACGCGGCCGTCTTCGGTGTCGTCGTCGTCGTTGCGCCCGGCGCCTCGGCCCGAGTATAATATATATATATATATATTATATACAGTTTTCTCGCACTATAGTAATATGTATATATATATATATATATATATAGTGATGTACGTCCGACGGACACGGGAGGCACCTGTGTATAATATATAATAATATCCTATTAATACATAATATTATATGGACGTATTGCTTCCGGCCATCGGTTCCCGCGTGTCCTTTTCACGGCGACTGCGACGCGTGTATAGTATATTATTATACGCGATGTCCACAAAAGGATAATATTTTATTATACATTTATATATACATATATATATATATATGATATAATGGGACACGTATATGGACGTGGGAGAACTCGAGATGGACGAGTGCGCGTGCGCAGGTCTCGTAGTATTCGTATAATAATATAATATGACACTTTTTGGTTTTCCAATTTTTTTTCTTCTATAATATGCTATCTATAATACGACTGCGGTCACCACCGTCCTTGTATTTCGCGCACGTAAAGCAGTAAATCGAAAGTCTCGATACTATAGGCCTAAGTATAATCGATAGTGTTGGAATAAAAGAGTCGCTAGACTAAATAATAATATATTGTATTATACAGCGTATACGTTCGCTATAAAAATATACAGATGAAATAATATAAGAACTCAAATTGGACGTCCAACTGGACAGAAAAATAAAACCTGACGTTTTAAAGAATATATGAACTTTAAATAGTATGAAGTCACTGGAAGTGACATTTTAAAATCAAATGTCTGTATAATTTTCCACAATATGCGGCGGAAATGACCGCAGACGACACCACCGTGGCGAAACGCAGGAAATGCATTTTGACGCAGTGACGTCGAGGGACTCGTGACGAGACGCGCGATGCATGTAAAATATAATGTACTGCAGTTTATTTATTATATAGTGGATACCTATACGTAATAAATACGCAGAATCCAGTGCGCAAGGAATGCGTGGAAAAAACTATTGATAGTTGTATAAAAACGGCACCTGCTATAACACCGACTACTATTTTTTTCTGCTATAGTCCGGCGGCTGTTAATTTTTACGGACCGGAATTCACCAAATAAGAAGAAACAGGACCTGATACACAGCGCCGTTAATTAATATTCTCGTGTCGTTCACTAAACGGATTTCGTTTCTAAAACTGCAGAAAAAAATACCGTACGTTAAAATCTGATTTCTACAGTGCCTCGCGCACTATACGTCCGCGATAATCGATTTTTAAAACGGTCTAGACGGAGTGAAAGCAATACATAGGTATACGGATAGGTCGAGTCGAGTGTATTACGCGCATTTATTGTACACGAGTATATAATTATAATGACGGATTCGCGGACATAATCAAACTTATAAATATAAACCCTCACCCGAAAAAATTGTTTGATAGCGAAAAAAATAATTTAGCAATAAATCGCAAAGGTCAAACCGAAGTCGACGAGGGGTTGACAATGATCAGGTGCGTTATTTCGACGGGAGCGCGGAAGGAAAGCCCCCGAAATCATTAGTCACACACGAGCTGTTCGTGCAGCATGCAGTATGATATGCCGGTCCCCAAGTATATATAGAAGTACTCGTTCAAGTGTAGGTCGGACCGAAAAAAAAATAGAAATAAAACGTGCCCCGAAAATCAATGAACCGTATCCACACAGCATATCGTCGCGGTGTCTTTATTTTGGATCGGTTTCGTACCCTCCCGGTTGCAATTCAATATCGCTGCGAGGGATAACCACTTAATAATTCGCTTTTTGGGCGACGGTGATCAATATAAACAAAAAAAAATAATAAAAACCGTAAACAGATGCAAAACAGACGATCCGGCGGTGGTCGTATATTATGTTTTATATTACATAATACGAAATAAAGGGTAAATTTTGCGTGGAACGAGTGTAATATTAGTGAGTGGTTTAATAACCTATAACCATACGACTGCAGTATATTATATATATATATATATATATATATATTTACTACTGCAATGTTGGCGGTATCTCGCCCGACAAACGTTATAGGTCGTCAGACTGTGCAGTCTGACTTTTGTAGTGATCGATGTTTTTCGTTTTAAATTATTCGAAAAACAATAGGAGTTGGGTTTCAGCTAACCTTTTTGCACTCGAATAATAAAATCGGGTTGCCGGAAACAAAAAAAAAAAAAAATACACATATACGTCATATAATAACAAAAAAAAAAAAAATGCGCTGACACCTGGTTACCGATAATATACAGGTGTGGTTCCCCTGGTTGTAAATGACACGGCCGTCGTAGACCGTATAAAATAAAATATATAATGCTTTGCATTTCGAAGAAAAAAATTATAATATAGCAGTAATAATCCGATCAGGTGAAATACGAAACGGTTAGGTACAATAAAAAACGGTAGACTATGATAAATTAAAATAATTATTAATTTCTCGATGGCGCGACTGGCAAAAGGATACAATAATTATTATTATTGTGTTTGTTTTATGAGGATATATTTTTTTTTAGACTGACAAGATTTTCGGCAGCTGCAGGCGACACCGAAAGTAGCCGGCTGCAGCAGTAATAGTTAACCTACCTATACACTGCAGTGAATTACGGAGTAAACGACTGTATTAATTGCACAATATAGTACGCAATAAGATTTTGAAAAACGTGTTTTCCCTTTTCTGTTATTTTTTTTTCTCGAAAAAAACATTATTGTCCGCTATTGCAGGCGTATATATATAGTATAAACATTATACGTGTATTATAGACACCTATAGACTAGGACTATTATACATTTATACACATACAAGACATCGCAACTGAAGGACGTCCTTTTGTGCCCGTTCCCACAATGTTTCATTGTGTTTTACTGGAATTTCCAATCGCCCTTCTTGCGCGCACTCCTGTCCTTGTCGCGGCTGCTGCAGTGCAGTCTGGTCTTATCGTCACATTTGTTGTGGGATTCAAGTTAAGGACGCATTCTAAACTGATTTGTGCTTACTGGCTGGGAGTGTCCATCGCGACGCAAGGCTATGTAAATAAGAGATACTAAAAACAATGTATTTTATCTACGTTTCTATAGGTATCCTATAGGCCCATTTATGACGTTTTTGAAAACTTATTTTTTTTCATAAATCCAATTTTAGAAAAATTTAGGTTACTTTTGATATCAGCAAAGTCATAACTAATAAAAAAAAAAAAATCATAGTTTGAAAAAACTGTAAAATGTTTGAATAAAACATTATTACAGGCATTTTATAGCATTACTGTAAAATATAGAAACTAGATTTGGCTCTATTTCTCATTGTTTTTTTTTTTTTAGTTAATATGTATTATAATTGTCTGCAATTATATAGTATAAAATCGTGAAAAGTATATCAATGCTTTTGAGCGTATATGAATCGAATCGATAAGTTTTGGCAACGTTCATTTTCGTCCAGGGGCTAATAAAAATAAATAATAACGTTGTTGCAAAATTGAGCTTTTACAGCCTGGTGTAAAGGTCACTTTATAGTTTATATTTATATATGATAAACGTATAACAATAACCAGATACGTGGGGAAGGAATGCGGATAACGAAGATGACGGCTTCTCTCGATAAAAGTCGATTGTACGATATCCGAGTACAGCGCGCGAGATGTACACATCTATAAAATGCTCTAAGCAACAATATGATATTTCTGTATTAAATAGACAAATATGCATTATGTGTATTTCGTGTGTTTAAAACCTATGTATACTGATAGTTCAAGTATATCGAACGGTCAGATTAAACGCGCGATGCACATGCATTATATTTCTCGTGTGAAACGACACGCACGTAAACCTAATATAGATGTACGTGCAAATCGACTTTTTACGCGATTATTTTAGAAATTTATCGTTAATAATTTATGTACTTTTATCTAGATACGCGGTCAGACATGACGAGAAGAGCTGGTTGACCCAAACGATGACGATTATACATATAATAACGATATATATTATCGATTACATTTATCGGAGACATTAACGGCGGTACATGAAGTCAACGCGACGCCACAGCGGCGCAATACTCGTGATTATTATATGAGCGCCTCCTGTAAAATGTTAAATGTACCTGCATATCATTGTAATAAATTGTAATTTATATTTAAAAATAAAAAGCGTAAGCCAACTTTTATATATTTATATAATATAAATTATAATGTATATATTTATGAGCAACAACAACACCGTGTAGTACACAACGATGTAGTTAATGTACCGACGACGCGGGGTAATACGAAAATAGTAAATACGGTTATGTAGGTCCATCGTCGGTAGGTCCGGGCGCCAGCGAGTCAAACGTGCGGCCGATTGGTCACGCCGCAATCTTCCGGTTGTTGCAGTCTGACGCCGCTTTTATAATATGCGTGCACCTATACCTATATAATATAGTGTGTGTGTGTGTGTGTGTGTGTGTTATATATAGGCATATACTAGATGTCGTGTTATCGCGTGTTATTCTTTTGTACCAGTACCATATAATATTATATACTGCAGTATATCGTATATAATATTATGTGCGTATATATTAATAGCTATGATTTGGTTTTTTTTTTATTATTATTCTGTTGTTCGACGCACACACAATATATAATAATGTGTACTCGTACATGTAATAGAATACAGTGTGTAGTTTACCCCGGGTGTCCGGCCGCGAATCGGAAAAATAAAATAATAATAACAAGTTTCCGATACGCGTTTTATACCTATTTATTATACATTTATGCGTATGAAAAAATACAATCGTTTGCGAAATCGTATAAAATTATTTATTCGTGTTGGTCGCGTGGGCGATGTATTACCGTATAACTCACGCGTGTTAAACGCAGATATTATATCAAATAAAATTCGCACAGAGTCTATAGCTATCAGTGTATACTAAGCATGGGCCAAATATATACATAATATTATACATAATACTGTATTCAGTAGGGTAATTTACGTTAAAATTACATTTACGACGAAAACATTTTGTTCTCAGTGATGACTTCACCAGTATATATACCCATCATGGCGCATCAATTACAAATCAAATTCTATTGACTGACCCTTTGCAAAACAAAACGAGTCGAAAAAAATTAAATGCGAAATTATATGGGACGTACATTGTTAGAGAATGAGTTTATGCCCGGTGTCGTATAAACTAAAGAAAAATTAATGGATAAGTAAAGATCATACAGAATTCGAAATTTTAAACGTATAGTTATATACCTAATATTATATACCTACATGACGTCTTTCGAGTATAAGTAACTGTAAATAATGTATCTGCGCCAAGCGCTGGCTTACATTATAATCCTTTACATAATTTATTGCGTTGTGACGGTGTGTTAATAATTTTGGCCTGCTAAATCAATTTTCTGCAACAGCAGTGCGACGACAGTGGCCAAGTTTATACATATAACACATAATATAATATATTATGATCGCCCATTTGGAGTAAAGTCTGTATACACATTATAATATATAGGTACACATACAAACACATAGTGTTACACACTGCAGTCGTGAAAAAAAGAACTTACCTGCCCACTACACATAAGTATATACATATATATATATGTATATAGCTGATATAGATAATAAGTAATAAGTTTATATCATAATATTATTGTGCGTTTGGAGTTTTTTTTTTTTTTTTTAATAGCGTTCGCGCGTTGCCGTGACAGTCACGTTGGCGAACCCCACTCGACTTTAATTATTGTTCGAGTAATGCAATTTTTTTTTACGTATAAAAATAGTAACCGTTGTACACGCATAATACCGGTCGGCCGAATCGCACCACTACTATAATACATATAGGTACTCGCTCGTAAATTTAACCGAAATCACACCGTGGAGAACGTTCTGAATTTCAGTGTCGCGTAATAATAACAAATAATATACTATTATGTATATTACAATAGTATATATAGATTGTCTACCTAAATATACTCAATGCAGCTTTCACGACCAAACGTATCTAATAAAACGGTGATCGTTATCTGGCTAGTCGACTATTATAGTCATTGCGTATTATTTGATGACGAATTCTCGCGCATGCCTATACTGTATCATAATGTATACCCACAAGTATATGATACAATAGTTTACGCGTACATACAAGTGAAGTGAGTATATTATGTGTTCACGCGTATGTATATGTGTCGATAAAAAAAAAGTCAAATCGCGTCCGATACTCCGATATATATATATATATATATATGTGTGTGTATAATATCATGTGGTCTTTGCGGGGTTTCGGATTTGCACGCAAATGTATGTAAATCGCATTGTTCGCGTCCATATTATTGTGCAACGTTACACTCAATACTGTACCTACATATATATTATACACTGCAATGCGCGCGTATAATGTACAACTATATATAGTAGACAAAAATTATTCGCGACACGACACGTCACTGCCGATGGCATTTATTTATATACATGTTTATTGTAAATTAGATAATAATAATGAATTCCCCCGAAATAAAAATCGGGCAAGGTCTACGAAACTATACTATATCTGTATAATCATTGCGAGACTGCAGTACAGTGTTGTGCATACTGACGTCTACATTGCGCGGGGTGAAGTCACTGCGCAAGACCTATTTCAATTTCGAATAATATTATTATGTACTATAACATATTTTATTATTATTTCAAATCCTAAAGGTATAGTGAAATTATTGTTGCTCCGTATACTTGTTGAATACATTATTCGGCAATAATTATCTATACAGGCGTATTGATATTGTTATAACCTTGAATTGAAATCCCGCGAGTATTGATGTATATGGCAACACGAAACGATCAAAAGAAATCTAAAAACAATAAGGTGTCAAATTCAACACATTTGATGATAATACATAATTACATACGTTTCGCCGTCATTAAAACTAGCAAATATCCCGAAAACTATATATTCTAATGGACGTTACACACATAGTAAAACCTACAATGTATATTGTATATATATTTATAAATATAGCTACCTCGTCACTGTCCGTTAGAAATCCAAAAGAAAACGAAAGACATCATCTAATATATAATATCCAGCCGACAACGATGACGACGTTTAGAACAAAGATCTGACCGTTTTTATATACTTTATTATTATTATTATTATTATACAGATGTAATTAAATTCCCGTCATATTTGACGACGTCTGCGAACAAAAGAACAATAATAAATCTTTGTTTTTGTCAAAAAAACCAAAATAATTAAGATTCCCCCGGTTAGTTAAGAGAGGATATGAGGAGACGCGGAGAAAGAATACGAAGAAAAAATAAATAAATAAATACGATGAAGGAGTGTGTCTGCCGGCTATCGTCTCATACGAAATGATAAATGACCTCAAAAAACACCGTCTGCCGGCCCACCGTAAAATCGTCTAAACAAACCCAGCTCTGTGTATTCTTTTTCGTATTTTACCCGAGTTTATACGCATCATATACGCCAGTGAACGTGTAGTGTGCAACGTATGTATATATATATATATATAATATAATATATTATGTATAATAATATTTTTTCTCTCTTAATTTTTTTTATTTTTTTTTTTATTTTTAATTAAAATATGATTAACGAGCCAATAAGAACGACCTCAGCGGGCCCGGAGAATTAGTGCACGCACGATGTATCCATCGCAGCGCAGCGGTGGCGATGAAGATTATAATATAATGGAATCTAATTAGCTTCAAGGGTATATAATATTCGACGAGGATTCATTAGAGAACCGTTTAAATATTATTGTGTTCAAACGGGGGAAAAAAACGAATTTTGGCCGACCCGTATAATTTCTACTGTATACGTATATATTTTTTTGTGTGGAATATGCATTTTTTCCTTTTCGATGACTCACGCGCAAGCGTTTCGTGCTTCTAAAATTGACACCGGGCTTTACGGCGCTTTTCATTAAAAATAATGACTCATATCGAATATTAGTATTTACGACGCGCACCCCGCCCGCGTACGCCTTTCCCACTCTAGCTGTTTTACTGCAGGGAAGAATTAAAAAAAAAATAAAAAATTGAACTCCTATTCATATGCAAACACACACACAGAAGTGAGTACCCCTAGCACGTAACGAGTTCTCAAAGAGTATTAAAAAAATATATATACCCCTTCTATATATTTTATTATTGCTATTGTGTTTGTTTGTCGGTAACCCTTACATTCTTTTTTTTACTTTTTTCCCCGATAAATATACATATATAAAGTTCCCATCGTCCGTTATTAATATTTGCATAAGTCGACCGTACGGTCGCCATTTTGGAATCACGAACCCGTTTTAAGTTTCCTTTTGTTTTCAGCCTTCCTCCAATTTTTCCCGAACATATTGATCATCATCATGGTCAACGCTCCCATAATCCTCCGCCGCCATCGCCACTGCCGGGTAGGACATGTCACCCGAACGGCGTTTCCCCCATTAGATAAGTATATTGTTTATAAATATATATATGAATTATGTACATAGCACCCTTGTGCGCAGCAATGGTCTTTTTGTGTGCGAGTGTGTGTCCGTTTGACTTAATCAATTTCGAAATCAATTTCAAAAATACAAAGCATGACGTTCAAACGACAAAAATATATACGTGTTTATTGTCTCCTCCGTTCTCGCGCATAATACATCATACATAGGTAACTACACTACCACAGGCAAATCATATATACTTATAGAGATTTGTATTTTATTTTTATTATCATCGTACAACGTTAATAAAAACGTATAACTATATAAACTTATTTTTAGACGTACAGATTCAACATTCTAATATTATTAAACAAAACGTTTTTTCATTTTACCTACAGTCGTTTATTCAACGATTTATTCAATAATATTACCCCCCCTTCCCCCCAAAAAAAAAAATTTGGTCTATAAAAGAGACAGTTTTCAGACGAAATAATGAATACGTTTTTCCAGTTTCATAAAGATTCACCTCGCATTATGTTTACAATCATTATAGATGACCTTAGTTAGGTTTTGTGGTTACACGCGAATATGCGAAAAATGCAATCATTAAACGTTTTATGGGCACATTATGGTAGGTAAACGATAAGACGAATTCGACTGTCACGGAAAATCGACGTCGGTCGACCGCGTGTAAATAATATAATACGAATATCGTGGTAAAACGCGAACGGCGATCGAGCGATGTAATTATTGTGTAGTGGCTGGTGTACCGAACGGGAAGAAACGCACCAACAGACGGATATAATAATGATTTATAATAATTATTATTGAAAAGGAAAAAATAAAAAAATAATAAAACAATCATCAATTATTTTTATTTATATTATATAGGTAGCTGACGGTCGGCGGTGGCGAATACGTGTAACGGTGTGGTGTTCGACACGCTTCCGCCGTTCGCGATGGCGTCACGCCGAATCGTCGTAGTCTCCGCTCTCCGTCGTCGCAGGCTGCCATTATAAGGCGTGTTTATTATTATTGTTATTATATATTAAACTTTTTTTCTACTGTCGACTTGAGATGGCGAGCAAGCCGTATACATTACAATATCATATAATATACGCGTATTGCGTAGGTATATTATAACTACGTGTTTAGACGAGTTCGCCAATTATATCGATTCAGTCGACCGAGATGTAACGCATTTATATCAAATGTTAAAAAAAAAACTGGGCTCCGGCGGGTTATTAACGCGAAACGTCCAAAACGGTATATCGTCAAGAGAAACAGAGACACTATTAATATACATTCCAAGTATTATTTTAACACCTTATATTTTATGCGATATTATTATTTAGGTAGGTACTTATATTTATTGTGATTATTTTTTCAACGTATCATTATATTATATTATACGATGTCTATTTAACTGTATGGATATATAGCTATACGTGGTTAGACGTCGCGGTCGATCCGGTTTTTTATTTTTTTTCAGTTAAACACAAAAAGATCGCCCGCGGACCATATCGTATACAAAATATATTATATACACACACACACACACAGTCACAAAAATCGTTCCTCCTTCACCTCATTCTCGGAATTTAGAGTAAAACGCTCGCGCGCGCGCGCCCACAGTCGAATTTCATTTTTATGTACATCAAGTGTAGTGATGTGGGAACCTATATATATGTATACATAAACTTACTTCTTACTTACGTTATACAGTGTGCGTAAATAGAGTGCACATTTCTTAATAATAATTGCTTAAAACAAGTTTTTTTGAAAGCGCGAAAAGTAATTTCCGTGTCCTCCGTCGATGTCGTTGCCACCCCCTCTGCGCGCTAATCGCGAACTGTTATTAGGTCGGACAGCAAAAAAAAAGCATTTTCTCTTAAACGACGGGCGAGATCTAGATAGAATGACGTCAAGGTCCAGACGATGTGCGATAATTATGATATTATCTCACGATGGAAAAACGGATGAGAAATAAAACGGTAATAAAATATTATAACACATATATATATAATATTTATTTATACATATACATAACTACTTATTTTATTTTTCAATGAATGAATGGACCTTTTTTGGTGTGTGCGTAACCTATCAAAAGTGAAAGGATGTAACACATTTGTTATGTTAATAAGATTTATTTAATAACCAACGATGCTCGGTGAATATGTAAATGCACGATTCTTTTGTTGGGTATTTACAATATTTTCGTGTAATCTGCGATAATGAATGCGGCGCAGCATCCGACCCTATTTATATATAATATAGATATGAATGTATACATAATATACATATATTGTGAATGCGTATAAAACATCTTTTAAGACAAAAATATTAAAAGAACACACGGATTTTACTTATTGACGGGTGCACGTTTCCTAACCGGATCGCGCGCGCAATGAAATCTTGTAATACCACGGGTATACTGCAGTATATATTATAATAATACTACTATTTTTACCATCGCCTAAAACTGTTTATTTTTTTACGTCTGATATTAAATCGTTCGAATGATAGTAATTATCCGTAAAATATAATTATTATGAGCAGCATATATGTGAAATTGTATGTATTTTAAAGTAAATGTAAAAGTATACCATCGCAGTTAAAACAATTATCGGTTGAAAATATTACAAATTATAATATTATTTATAGTTATTAAAACACTCCTTTTTTTCCCATACACACAGCTGTTAAATTGTTTTCAACAAGAAATCGTACACTCATTCTCAGTCGCGTGAAATTTCAATAGCAGATATATTATAATAGTAATAATAATGATAATAATAATCCATAATTTGACCGTTGAATCAATAATATAGAGAATTAATAAGAAAGTTAAAAAATATATAATATGCCCAGCGTCGTTTGTGTACTTGGGAAATAAAATGAATATAAAATATTAATAATTATGCAACGCAGATTGATTATATTATTTGAATATTATAATACGAGTATATTCAACGAGTCGCTAAACTCGGGAGAGTTCGTTTTTCGGTTTATTCGAGAAAACGTGACAAGCCGCTGATTGATCGGACCGGTTGGCATATAATATAATATTAATATAATATGCGGCGGGGTGTGGAGGTCGCGTCGGAATGCCGAAATCTAAAATTGCCAACTCCCTGGGGGTCTGGAAATACTGAATTAATAATTTAAATGAAAATACGTGTAATTACTGTTAACATGCGTTTTTTGGCAAAAAAATGTGTTTACCTCGGTATGGGAATTGGGAACGGCCTTCAAAATACACAATTTCACCTGTATTATAGACCTACCTTTGTAGGTGTACCTATATAAATATATATACTATATTATATACCTATATAATATATAATATATTACTTGATGTATTCCACGTGTCGTTATTCACAACTAAAATAGTGTACAAACTTAGAAAAAAATATATTGGTATTTTATCGATTTCTATTTTTTTTGATTTTAAGCCAACACGTATCAATCTATATCTATTCAGAGGCGTGTCTGTTCTATTGCTGGTGCGTGTGCGAAACCAACGCGTACGTTACTATACATATAATCGTGTAAACCTTACGTGTATTAGGTATCTACAATTACACTTTTTGCAGGTATATTAAATAGGCGTAGACTGCGATGTGCTCACACAATTACATATATATATATATATGTAATACCTACCGATCATCAGTAAAAATCGAATTAAATGCTGTTCATAATATAGCCATTTCTAAATCATATTTCAAGCTTGGCGACTCGAAAGGTTATATTAATCTCTATAACGTAGGTATACGTATACCTACGTATACTACCGATAAAAGTTGTTATTATATTTTATTGTCATTATTGATCATATCAAAATATCGTTCTATATTTTTATTTTTTTCGTAGCTTATTTATGATAATATATTATGCATAGTATATGATATGATATATACCTATATAATACATAATATTACTATAATATATGGACAAGAACGTGACCTCATAATAATACACAATAATATATTGTATATATATTTTAGCACGCCCAGACCCGTATATTTATATTCATAATATAATAGAGAATATTCTTTATTATCGCTAAACTCGATAATATAATGTATAATATTATGTACGCATAATTTACATGTGATTCGATATTAATAATTCGAATCCGTCGCTGCAGCAGTTGCATGTGTCCACACATTTTATGTTATAGATCTGGTATTCGTATAATATTATACTGCAGTGGTCGAACACCAACACTTTGGACACGCATAGTTTTTCGATGTAAAGGTATATATTATATACTAGTTTACGACTGCATCGGTTTTGCGCATATATTCCCAACGGGTTGTGACTATTGTAAGCTTTTAACTTGTAAGTACCTATATTTGTACGTAATATATGTATATGTAAAATAACTCACCACCACAACCCATTGAAACACTATATATATTTACTGTATAACACGATGAATCAAGTGGAATTTTTATAATCAATAATACACCGCAACACGTTCTATATGAAAAAACAAGTATTGTACTCGTTTAATGGATCCGGATTGAAACTACATACATCGTATCTCCCTAATCCTCAACCCTCTAAACGACAAGCAAAACTATCGAGTTACACCACAACGGCCGCGGCCGTGTAACGAAATTCACATGTTCAGCTACGCGTTTAAAAAGGTTGGACTGATGTACGATAAATTAATAAACACGTTAAACGGAAAAACAGATTATAATGAAGTATAGGTAATATCCCTCTATTCAGTGTTTAAGTGCTGTATAATTTCCGAGTTTTACACCCCAATTTTGAAACATTACAATATGACCTGTGCAGAGCTTATGATTATAATTTATAATGTATATTGTATTTTATGAATTTCGGCTTTTTCGTCTGTTTATATTTTTTATTGTTTCAGGGTACGGTAAATTAACGGTCAAGATTAATTTATTGAAAGAAAACTAAGAATAAAATCTGTTAAACTGAAAATTGATTGGAGTGGCTCACATACTGTGTATGCGTGCCGCGTGATGGTGGCGGGAAGGTGTTTCCGTACTAAACGTATGTACGTATGGCGTCATAATATGATAATGGTATATAATAGGTACTGTACATATTATTATTATTATTATTATTATTATATAGCCGTCGTGATCGGAAAATAATATAATAATAAATTGCGAGAAAATAAAAACACGAAAACGCAATTCTCGAGTCGTTGCCGGTGGTCCCCGTCGTAGTATAGAAATTGCGATTATCGCCCAATACGGATAAGTCATTCGGAAAAGTCTGTTGTTGATCATCGCCACGCGTGATAAACCAACATAATATTCGTCGGGCGCGCATTAACGTCTCGCCGGCCGATAACACGCGACAGATAACGGACGTCGTTCGGCGGTTGCGGGGGTCGCGGTCCGAACCGGTGGGCGCGCGCGCGCGCTTCCGATGTCACGTGCCCGACGAGGGCTGCGGCGGCGGACCGATCGACCGTCTCGACGCGCGGGGCCGAGGGTGCGAGGAGCGTAACCGCCGGGAGAACCGGTTGATTCATTCACGGTCCGTTTACGCCGCGGCCGTCTAGCTCTTCTCGTCCACGTGGTTGGTTGCGTGCGCACACGACTCGTTTTTTTTCTTTCTGGTCCTCTCTTACAATATTATTATTATTATATTATTACCGTATAGTATTATTTTAAATGAAATATTATAATATCGTATACGGTCGTTCATTATTGCTGTGCAGCCGTGCTAGGCTTCCGCGGTTACCGAGGATATATATGGAACGGTCGTGCTGTGATAACGCGGGTAGGACGGACACAACTACAAACGGATTTACGGTCATGTAGGTACGATGAAGAGATTTGAGTTAACTGAATTTTCGCGATAGTTTCTAGAACTTCCAACTCGTGGGAAAATGCTTTAGTGACATTAATGCGATATTTTTATTTAAATTAGCACTATATGAAGTTATGGACTAACGCGCGTAGATACCACCTTTCTACTGTTAGTCTTCCACTTTTTTACTTATTTACTATAATTTGACATTTTATTGCAATATTAAAAATATTTATCAGTTATGTATAATATCATAACAATATTACGCTCCAACGTCTTCTTACTATCGGTAGAAGATAACACCCGTTTATCAGAAATTCGGTTAGGTTATTTTGCCTAGGTATTATGACATAATAACTAAAGGGACCTTATTGGAAACCTGTCGCTGTTTCGGTTGATATTGATATGTCACGACAAACATGGATTATTATCTTTGAAACGATTATTACACCTTATTCAAATTGTAAAACCGTCAAAGGCGTTTTATCACCGTAACACACATAACAGACACACTGCACACACTCATTTTGCTCATGCACTATACAATACTAAAGTCCTACAAAACGCTTTTGTCCGGCGGCATATAAAACAACAAAAAGTAAAACGCAAAGTGCCAGGGACGGCTTCAAGATTATTTCTTTCGGTATTTTTATTACTCTGTATTTTTATTTTTTGTCATATGGTCTCATATAGATTTTCATCTTTGACGAAGACGCCCAACTTCCCCTAAATACTACGCGATAATAAGAAATAAAAATGTACATATTATTTTAATATAGGTATATATCATACAAGGTGTAATGTGTATCTAACGTTTCTTTCTCTATTTATTTGACCATCTCTAAATCCATCTGTTGCCGTTTACCCACGTCAGCTCGTAAAGGTATATTATTGATATAAAAAAAAATATTATAAATATAACATAATCATTGCGCGTTATAACGAAAACAGCCGTCATTGCGTTTTTAACCTTTTTGGATTATGACGACGGCGGCAGTGGCTGTTACTGTGGGTTGTGGGGTGGAGGTGGGTGAAATAATATTATACATCCATTAACACGTTTTATAGGCGCGGCTGCGTACCCATGTACGGTGTATACATATAAGACGAACGCGAGTATTATTTTTTTCTTTCTTTTACCATATAATATTTATTGTGGGTATATATATATATATATATATATATATATATATATATATATATACGAAACGATCAGTATTCTTGGCGCTTTTACAATAGCTCCAGAGAGATAATAATCACATCACACAAAACCGTACAATCTTTTTGTTCTCGAGACCGTATACATAAACATATATATAATATAAAATGTATATATATTTTATAGAGGCGAGGGTACCTATATATAATATTATTATGGTATGCGCGCGCGTCGATCAAGTGGTTCTCAGCGTGAAACAATATTAATTATACGTTAATTGCTCCTTTTGTGTGCGGCCGGCCGGCACGCCGTTTTGGTCCACGCCGCTGTATAGCTTTATAGTGGTGTGACAAAAGGTGAAAATCACGTTCAAACGATACAACACTTTTTTATAAAACGTACACTACAATTTTATTGATGTGTTAGTCCCGATGAAGTGGGTGCATAAACAATAATGTTATAATTAGAAAATGGAAAAACGCGGGTAGAATCGAAGGAAAAGAAGAAGAGAAAACGAGCGATGATAAAAAATTACCGACATATCCTTTGCTGGTTGTAATATACTGTATAGATATGTATACTATTTATATACCACGCGATTTCTGTCGGTATTTTCGTTTGCGGTCAGAACGCTTCTGACAACCGGAGCACGCTATACTGATGAGCGGTTGGAACACCACCGCGAAACGGGTGACCGCAACGTTTGCATAAAATAACGACGTGTTGCACATAGTGTATCTATATAGATACATTGCGTATAAATAATATATAATAACGTTATATTGGTAGGTAGGTATATAATATCAGTACGATTAAAAAGTAGGAAAAAATTGGCGAAATTACAGTGTATCCGATTTGAATTCAACCTCGGGGCGTTTTACGGTTTTTTATTTAAGAAAAAATAATAATAAATAATAATAATAATATTAAAACGGAAAATACATACGTCTATCTATCATGATTACATGAAAACTGGTCTAGTATAACCGGCCTGCGGATGGCGTGGATTTTTTTGATAAAATAATCGTTTTGACGAGATTGAACTGGTTTTTGAAATGAAAAATAAAAAAACCACTCGAAACGCGTATAATATTTTATATGATATTATTAATAAGTGGGTCAGTCGTCCTCGCTTTCGGGGTGAACCGCGCTATGCGAAAACTGCATTGGAATCAATTCACTATGTATATTGACACATCACCGCCACCACGCTGCCGCATTCATCGTCGTATAACATCGGTTTCTCCTTCTCCTTGACTCTCTATCTTTCCACCCCTTCAAGACTTCTTACTCATGCTATCACCGGTAAGTATAACTATATATTATTTATATATATATATATATATATGTATATGTGTAGATATACAATATACATACGATTGCAACGCAATCATTTTCGGGTTTCCATAAGTTTTGACGATAAAAATGTACTTTTACACGGGCAAATGTCGTAAAAGTCTCGACGTTATCGGTTTTTTGCAGACGGTAATGTATTCGTCTGCTGGGAAAAAGAAATGAAAAAAAAAAAGAAATGTTGCA
Organism: Rhopalosiphum nymphaeae; assembly: GCA_036289425.1. Taxonomy (NCBI): domain Eukaryota; kingdom Metazoa; phylum Arthropoda; class Insecta; order Hemiptera; family Aphididae; genus Rhopalosiphum; species Rhopalosiphum nymphaeae. Next base: position 14,620,656 of record JAZAQC010000016.1, on the reverse strand, counting down.
GTCTTTGTTGTGTGTTTAAACTGCTTTTCAGTATTGATCCGAAAAAGTTTTTCCTCAGTTTTATTTATTTATTTTTTATTTTATTTTTTTTTATAGCGGTCGAGTACTAGGAAAAAGTCAGGGACGAAGGACAGGGACTCGCAGCGTATTTTGTGTTTGTGTGTGTGTGTGTATATTTATGTATAATTTGTTTATATGTCTGGAAAAAATTTTAATCTAAACGGAAATTAATTTTGTTAAAAAAACCCGATTTGGGGGTGGTCGGTTTTGTTTGTATAGATCGGCCTATGATACACACACGCACTTGCACACATACATGTCTATACTCGGACAAAACATACAACAGTTGCAATAAAAAGCGCATACAACAATGGTTGTATGTAATATAATAATTGATGTACGACCGGCATCATATACTATATATATAATATAAATTATATATAAATGAACGTACATTATATACGCGAACGATTATTACAATTTTTCCCGTTTTTTTTCGCTTGGCCCACCCCTCCTGACCACCCCAGCAGTTCACATTTCGTTCGCTCTCCGCTATAGTACTATTATTATATAAATACTATTTATTTATTTATTTCTATATCGCGCAGTTGGCTATGAGAACAAAAAATAAAAATACAAAATAATAGTATAATCTCGTCGCGGTATTGGCATTATATATACATAAAACCCGGTTTTAAAAGCGCATAATAAAACAGTATTAATTCATATGTATACATGTATCTCCGAGTGCGTGTGTTGTGAGTGTGTGTGTGTGTGTCCGCGCACTCATATATAAGTGTATCGTATGCTAATCCGAACTGCTCCCATTCCAGGCGCGCACCCGCCGCCGTCGCCGCCGATCGCCGTACACCGTACCGGTTTTCGCAGCCGCGCACAATCTGCATCTATATCTATCGCCACCGCCACCGCCGACAGACGGAACCGGCATTATTACATTACGTTTGTTCGAGTTCAACGGACATTATGCGTGTTCTCTCCTTAAACGCACATTATGCCCGCGTTCCGGCCACTACTGCCACCCGCTCAACACTGCACCCCTCTCTGAAATACCGCCGCCAAAGAAACCCGCGATAGAGAGACGATTTAATAAAAAATTAATTTCACTACCGATGACGACTTTCCAGTGAGAACAGTCATCGTCGATCAAAACGGTAATAAAAATCAAAATAATATTTTACAATGATATTCTCGTGGCCCGGTGAGTGAAATTTTTAATCACACACGCCATATTATATGCATATCTTTAAAGGTGTATATAGATACTAATTAATTTTCTTTTAGTTAAATTGGATACATTACTTATGTTTTTTAGAACGTTATAAATTAATAACAATAGGTATTATGAATGTGTAATCTCTGCTAATTAATAAATATATTTAATATTCAAAAGAATACTAATATTACTAAATATTTCATGTCACGGATTTCTAGTTTTAAATAAATGGCAACCTTAACTTCAAAAAGCAATTATATAACTATACAAGTATTATATACGTTACACTCGATATCTGTGTAATTTTCGTCTGATTCCTTTGCGAACGAACAAAATAATAATAATATTAACAATAAATATTGCAGCACGTCCCCGCTGCCACCCGTCGAGATCGTAAAGTCGTAAGTCGTAATATTCGTTTTGTTATGCGCGGTGGCGGCGTCGGACGAGGAGATCCACGGTGTGACGACCAGTTCGTGGAAAATAATGGTTTGCAAAAAAAAAAAAAAACCGAAATACTAATGCGTTTGCAGAACTGTTGAAGATGTATTAAAAAAAAAAACTCGACTCGGTAGACATGCGCGTATATAAATATATATATACACCGCGAAAAATATTAAAAAAAACTACATCTGGAATAGTTGTATAAAGTATATTCATATATAAAGGCATACATAATAAACAGTGATTGACCTCTTCTTTTCCAAAACAATTTCGGAATTTATCTCTTCCGAGTTTTCTTAATCACCATGCTTTGGTAATACTGCACAATAGATACGTCTTGTCGCAGTATATTTCTACATCACTCGCGTCAACTTTTACCTAATTTGATTCCGATTATGTACATGCGTTCGTTGTTATAAACCACGGTCGTTACTCATTACTTTATAACATTAAGTATATACGTTATTCTTCGTTTCCGTCGTTTCATTCGGTGCGGAGTTTATATTCTTCCTAGGATTTTATAATGGTTATGTAGTTCGTGTACGATAGGTGAAACTAGATATTATTTTTATGTGCTCGCGTATATTGGTTGATCTCAACAAACATATCTTTCCTCAGTTTTCGTTCACTCGATCTGTCATTGTGCAATACTACCAAAAAATATATATATATTAATTATCATTTAAAAAAACTCTTATACAGAGGGACGACAATTACTTAAACGGAATCAACTTTTTAAATATTTTTTTATTGTAGTATACACAATTTTAGACGTTGTTTGTTCAGAGTTTAATTTTATAAATACCTATAGGTACGTGTACTATTGATTTGGGTAACAGATTAGGTCTGTTATGGTACATATTTTTATGTTATTATATCACGTCGGAATAACAGTCTCCGCCCACCTAATGCAGATGTGGTCGGAGCTTGAAAGATTATTTTCGTTGTTTATTCGATTCAAAAATATTTATTATAAATTTACGATAAGTAATCATTTACTTCGATGAAAAATATACGCGAATTATACTGCAAAGTTTTGGTGTTGACTGTTAGCATATGATGGGTCTTTGCCAACACTTCGGCATATCATAATATGTAACGCGTGAACAAAAAATATCGAAGAGATGTTCAATATTATCATGTACCTACCTTTATGTACCACATTATACCACGGCATAACATAATAACATTATAATATGTCCCTATACATTTCTTAGTTACCTATTTATACATTTTAAGGTTTCAGTGGACATCGCGAATATAACTACAAAATTGCGCGATGATCAGAATCATAATAATATTTCATTATATGTATCATTGCGTCCGGCGTACACGAAACGGACTCGGAGAACAGAAAATATCCATTGTATGTACGCAGCGGACGGGTGAGGGGAAGTGGTCGCCTCTGTGTAATAATAATACGCGAGTGAAGAGCCATATGGCCACGGCGTTGTCTATATAATATACATGTGTGTGTGTGTGTGTGATGTCTGTGTGTATAATAATAACGCGTCGGCAGAAATGCGCGTACAAGACGGTGGCGGTAGTGATGAGGGGGAAGGGAAATATTAATTAAAAAAAAATATAAAATATAATAATAATAATAATTCCCCCACGGCTCGCTCTGAGTAAAAAATATTCGTGTAACAGGATAAAGACACTCGTACACACACTCGCACAGATTTTTCGGCCAAAAGAAAGGTTTATGGTTTCCATGCGCGCGTATATAATATTCTTTACATATATGTGTGTGCTTGTGAATTATGTCTTTGTTTGTTCTTAGCCGCCTTTTTCGACGTTTCGTACATTAGTGCCTTTTTTATATATTTTTATATTTATTTATTCGGCCAATTCAGACGGATGATTGCGTGCCGGTCAATAGTAAAAAAAAAAAAAACTTATCACAAAAAAACTGATTCCTCTCATTTGTGTATATAATATATATATATATATATATATATCATTCATATCGTATAATATATATATAATATATATTATATATTACACTGCTACGTCGGAGCGAAAAAATACACGCCGAAATGGCCGGGAGCGAATTTCGAAATAAATCCGGGTGCTATGTAGTACTCGTTCATTTTTCATTTGTTTTGGCATCAAAATAACCAATAATACTATATTATAATAAAAATAATAATGTAATGTAATATACATTTTAATAGTTGGTAGATGTACATTTTTTTTTGTTTACATTTTTATTGCATGTGCGTGTAGTTGCATCTGGGTCGACTGGATTCCACATTGCTGCAGTGCCTATTATATACGTTTTTCCCTACCAGGAGAAATGCACGTATACGAGCAGGCATGGACTTTTGATTCCAGGAAAAATTGTTTTTCCGCACATTTTTACTGTTCATTTTTTTTTTATTTTTTTTTTTTTAACTATTATATGTATTTTGATTTTAATATAAATGGACTATTGCAATAATATAAATTCCACATGCACACACGCGTGGGTTATAGAGAATAATAATAATATAATAAAATATATAAGAATAATAAAAATTGCGAATTCCACCCGCGAAAACCGTGGACGCGTAGTGGTGGAAAGATATATTATTTAATAATCCCTCTATAAACCACAACGTATGCAGTGTAATAATAAAATAATATTTATAGATGTATATAATATCATGACGAACCTTTAAACGCGCGTTTGTTACTTACCTTATATATATACATATATATATAAGTACGGAGGAATCGGTATCCATCTATTACTCGGCCATACGTATGTATAGGCTTTATCGTAGGCGTAATGTTCATTTGTTTTTTCTTATTTTATTTGTTATCCGGTATATTGTTGATTCGATATAAATAAATTTACGATTCAATATACTTATTGTATATTTTATACAGGATACACCCGTGAATTACTTTATATGCCTGGTGTCAATATTATATATAATATTAATACGTAATATTATATTCGTTTGCCATCACTGATTATATATTATATTTTAATTCAATACTGACGTGAGTGCGTTATTGTTATTATGTATGGTGAAATTTGTCGATTGAAAAAAATTGCCATTACATAATCTACTAATCTAAAGAACATAAATGCAATTTGTCATTTTTCTCATGATTCGTTAGCAATGGTAAAAGACATATACGTTAAACGTATGATATATATTATTATGTATACTAATAATCCGTATAATTATAAATACATCGATTAAACATTATAGAATTTTAGAAATATACATAATGTATATTAGACAAGATTAATAATAAAAATTTAAAAAAACCTTAAAACGTAGTTGTTAAGATGCCAATGTTCGGAACATATATTTTCACCGTTGCTGTATATTACGTATATATTATTACAGTCAGACGTCAGTGAATAATAAAATTGCCAAATTCTCGCGCTTGGCGTCAGTCGAAATGATTGAATTCTCAATAATTGCAGAGTTGATTTCGCGAGTTGTGTTTAGATACAAGACGATCGATGATGATAATAATGATATAGGTATAAGTAATATATTGTTATGAATTATTTTAATGACGCGTGGTGCTGCGTATAATATCTGACGGTTTACGATTCGTAGCGATTTTGTTGTTTTAATTGAATTCTAAAATGTTTTTTTCTTATATACATTTTTTATCGGTTCCCGGGGAATAAAAATGTATAATATTATAATGTCTCGAGCACGTATAATAGAACCCGATAAAATTGATTCCGGGTAGTAAAAACGTATGAGAGTTTTATAGTTTTTGAATAATATACTATTACTATAAATTATAATGTGTAGTTAATTACTCGGTCAAAAAGTAATAAGGCCCATTATATTATATTATCGTGATGTGTACAACAGATGCGATGGCGGGTTGTGCGGTGCACGCGTTTATTGGGCAATTAATAGATTGGGTGACAAATACTGAAATACAAATACATACAAATAATAATATGGTATGCGTAATATATTATCTGGTTGTGGTCTCCTATATACGTATTACATAATGTGTCACGAATAATTCCGGAGTGTAGCTACATGAACAAAATACTAAGTTTTATTTAGTTTATGATGATGGAAATTATATTTGTGTTAAATATTATATATGAACGAAAAAATAAATAAATCTCGTTAAATTTTTGCATTTCTAGTGAAATACATAAATATGTATATACATAAATTATTATGATTAAAATATTATTAAAATACAACACTATAGCCTGTAATAGGTTTGTCGAAAGCCAACACGTAATTTATTTATAACAATAATAATAATAAAAAAAAAATATAATAAAGTGTGCCTATATATGAAGTGTATTAATGTGTACACATTGTACCTAAAACGTATAATTATAACGTATATCCGTATAATTTAGGTATGCGACGTTTACACGATGAAAAACGTAAGTAATTAGCTTAAAATAAGAAGTGAGCACGGTTCGCGCCTTTAATGTTTAAGAAACCTTGACAGAGCGTTGAGTATGTACACACTAACACGCAATGCGGAGTAAACAAACAGTAGCGGACACTCCTATATCCGGCGTAGTGTATCCTTTACACATTATACGTATACGCGTGTATGCGGATACCCTTTCACGTGTTCGCTCATGTACGCAGACGAAAATATTGGTAAACAAGAAAAAATGAAAGAATGAAAAAATATACGTGAAGACAAACGTTTTCGATTTTATTTTTGAGTATGGTAAAAAAAAATGTAAGCGACGAACACTGGAACACGACGCTCTACTTTTTTTACACACTGAGCTGCACCTTTTTTTTCTCAACAACCATAAGTATTATTATTATTTTACAGATAGAGATAAATAAAAAAAAAAACATATGACCATGGCCTCCAGCAAAAAGACATCAAACATTTGGCCGTATAATAATTATTTATGTACAGGACTATTTGACGATTTATTTTTTTTATTTTACGTTTTAGGTTCGCCTCCCGGTGAAAATGTGAAAATATCATTGTAGGGTAAACGATTATATTATAATATATGCATGTATATGTAGGTATTTATTTTATATTTTAAATTATTACGAGATAGAATATGTCCGAAGGGTTTCTTCTCTTATTCGAAAAACTTATCAGCCGGCAGTTGGGTAATGGGTATATATTATATTATATTACACGTATAAACGGGTGTCTGCTTCGCGAGTATATTTTGGACGGCAAGTCAAACGCATATAATACAATATATAATAATACAAATACGTGAGGTATAAAAGAAATGCGTGAAGGCTGTAAAACTTTTATTAGACGGATCTCGACGATAATGCGCAGCTCAAAAACGAGAGTATAAAATTTGTCATTTTTAATGATCTTGTGTAAATCAACTATACTGGGTGATTCATTTATCGAACAACATTCATTATTTCAAAATCTATAAATGTTTTTGAAAATATTTTTTCTACATAATTTTCCCTCATAATAAATTAATAAAACAAAATTTTAAAAAAAATATATTATTTTTTATCGTTATAATTTTTTCATTTTTTACTTTCTTGATTGACTATATACATTTTTTATTTTATATTCTTATAAGTAGAATATATATCAGAGTATTTCTATATATAAAAATCGAAATTCGGACGAGTAGTTATAAGTATTTAAAGTATTGGCGAGCGGCAAAAGAGGTTTAGAGGTACTCCGAAAAATATTGGTCCACTAATATTCTGCTTACCTAAACTTTAAATACTATTATAACTTGTAAACTGCTTGTCCGAATTTCGATTATTTTGTATCGAAATACCTTGAAAAATATTCTACTTTAGAATATGAAATAAAAAATGTATGTTGTTGCTCAATAAAGAAAAAAAACTGAAAAAATATTGAGAAATACATTTTTTTTTAAATTTTTATTTCGACTAAAATTATATAAAAAAAATATTTTTAAAAACATTAATAGATTTTGAAATAGCTAGTGTTTGATAAAAAAACCACATTGTATAATAATACATTATATGTTTTTTTTTATTATTATAAATATTTAAATAATAAAGATTGAGATGAGATTTATTTAAAATAATAACATTCTATGAATGTTATTTAATATAAAAATTCTAAGACAGTAAAACGCATAAAATATAAAATGAATGGTATTTTGTAATAATATACTTATTATATATCAAGTCCTTACAATCATTGGTAGGTGCATGTATGTCTCTGCATATTCGCTAAAAAAATTACACATTTAGCACAGGTAGCACGAATGTTTACTTTAAATGGCTTCCTGTGTACAGGTGAGACAGACTTCTTTCCGGAAACCAAAAAAAATGTTGAAATTCTACACGAATTAAATGCATTTGTAAGCATTATTACGAAATCGAAAGAAAAAACATTGTCGTCTAACATTTCCGAGGTGCCGTGTTCTATTTTAGATGTCACTAAAATATGAAAAATTTATGATTGCATAAAACATGTACTATAGATTTGTAAAGTGTTCACAAATATCGATCAGAATGTTAAACATAAGTTTTGTAATAAAAAATGTATTGATAAGAAACTTATTTGTGTAAAAGAGATAAACAAATATTTAATGCACAGTAGATCAGTTCAAATTAAAATGAACATGAAATAGATAATAAGTATCTTCTTATAGTTTGTAGTGCATTGAACTTGAACTTGTTTTTATGGACAATATAGAAGAGCCTATTGTAAGATAATTAGATAATATCACAGAAAATGCAATAAAATCTCTTTTGATTTATGATAAAAAATATTAAATTATAAGGGTGATCAAAAAATTTAATATGAAAAGTAATTTAAAATACATTTATATTAATTAGTATATTGTAGGCATAATATCCTACATAATATGTGTATTATAGATTATAGAAAAAACACCCAATTGATAAAAAAAAATTATAATAATATATAATATCAAGCGTTTTAATCGTTATAGGTATCTAAGCTTTTTACTTAGTTACATGAAAAATTGTATCAAAGAGAGGGGAAGGGAAAAGAATTAAAAAATTAGAATAAAAAATTATTAGATAACGAGGTGTATTAATTAGTTTAGGTCAACTAGTCTTATTTTTTTCATCGTTTTTTTACAGGCTTACGTGAATTTATCATAATTTTTTTATGGATGCCACTTCAAGACTAGATAAGACTGAATTTCACGAAATTGAACGAATTTTCTTGTTGTGCAAATAATTATAGGTGGCACTTAACAATAATTATGTTCAGAAGGCAAATAATAATAATTGTCTTTAATTCCTAGAATACTGCGATTGCCAAAATAATTGCATCAATAATTTCAATCTATTATTTTTATCAATATATTTTCTTTTTTTGTTTTCTAACATTTTAAACTTCATAATGAAGACTGATGTATGTACGTAGCTCAAAGTTGTAGACATGCGTGTTAGGAAATTTACTGTATTTTGTAAGTAAAAATAAATATAGATGTATCGTTTAATTAATTAATTATAGCAAGTATACGAGGAGTTTCTGGGTATGAGTATGTATTTTACTGTGTGTTTTTATACGGTAATTGGTGGGAATTTATATAATTGCGTAATAAATCCGATTACGAGTTTTATAAACGTAAACTGTTTATATTCTATATATTATACTATCATAACTCTAAGTAAGAATTGGATTATGGCGTAAATGGTGAATGTGAGGGAAAAATAAAGTCTGGAAATTATTAAAAACTACAATATTGACGAAAACGCATAAATACGTATTAAATTTGTTCAAAGGAAACCCATAATGACTAAAAATAATCATTAACTGTCGAGTAAGATAATAATTGAAAATTTTGGCACAGATCTAGACTATGATGACGGAAAATAAACATTTTAAACCTTTTATGGAGTCATTATCGCGCAGAAAAATACATGCGCGTGCGGCAATAGAAAAGAAAAAAAAATTGGATCGTTAACGTTTTTTGAGTGAAAAAATTAAATTAACATTAATATGTACATAATAATATTATGACGATGATGATTTACTTACAGTAACAGCCGATCGTGGTGTACAATCACGCACACGTCCTGCGTCCACGACACTTGCACAAACAGTGAGAATTTTAACAGTGAAATTTTTATACGGTTTTACCGCAAAAAAAAAACGAAAAAATTAAAATAAATAACAACAAATAAATATTACTAAAAAAAAACGGTTCGTAAATGTCAAAATTAATATATACAGGTGCGTATATACCGGTGTTTTAACGAGCGCGTCACTCACTCACTCACTCAGAAAACACAAATTTTTTTTTATAAGTATACAAAACTAAGAATCGGCGAAATCCGCAAAAATCGCGAAACAGTCGAGGGGCGAACGGCACTCACGGTACGCGGTGTTGGCATGTCGCGGGCGCGTGTTCGGCGGTGCGGATAAAAACACTGTAATATATACTATATTATACTATTATACTTGAGCAAATGACACGGTAAAAAAACAAAAAAAAAATATCAAACAAACAAAAATCGCGTTAATCGGCGTGTAGAAAAAATCGAGGAAAATCTCTGCTCCGGCGAGAAAATAATAAAAAATGATTTTCTCTCCCCCGCGTGATGCGTAGTCGGTCCGGCGGTGAGCAGAGGGGTCGGTCGGACCGCGTGTGCTTGCCGGGCGCGCGCGCGTGCAGTGCTGTACGGACGACGGACGACAGCGGACAACCACGGTGACGGCGATTGCGACTGCGACGGCGGCGGTGGCGGCGGTGGCGGCGGCGGAGCGACGAGTGTATATCCCGCGTGCGTGCTGCTGCGGCGTAATTTTTTTCCTCCTTTTTATTATTTTTATTATTATTATTATTATTAATTTCGCGGCGCGTGTATGTCGTACCGCGAATAGTGTAATAGTCGTCGTCGTCGTCGTCGTCGTCGTTGTCGGGTGCCGGTGCCGGTGCGGTGGCCAGGTGACACTGAAACGTAAAATTCGAAAAGCAGGAAACCCTTCGTATCCCCACCGCGGACGCGGCGACGGCGCCCGAGCGGCCGACCCGGCCCCCGGCACGCCGCCGCAACCGTTCGGCCGTGTCTGGGCGCGGCCCGCCGCGCGGGCAGGGGGAACGGATTTTCGAGTCCAATGGCCACGTCTCACGCGTTTCCCTCCAAAAAAAAAAAAAATTAACACTAAAATAAAACCAAATTATATTATTATAACGTTTTCGCTCTATTGTATATAGTTATATAGGTACCTTCGTATATTATTATAATATACATGTATGTATATAATATTATAAGGTTTACCGCCGTGCCGTTTGTATATTCGTTTTATTATTTCGGTACTTACATACTATTACCTATGTACATTGTTATTATTGTGTCGGATCGTCCGGGAGTAAACCGCGACTTAACCTGCGATCGCGACGGCGTTTACCAGTTATATAGGCGTGTATATAGAAATAGATTTCGCTTGCGAAACCGACGCGAATATTTTAGACTTCACTGTTTATATAATAATATGCTGTACCTACCTGTGTTGTTTAGGTATATTACAATAATGCGGTGGTTGAGTTAATAATTTCAATTAAAAAAATATATTTTATGTACACGTACCTATAATACATTATTATAATGTGTAGGTATTTCGTATAAAAAACGCGTTTATTATAATATTATATTTTACAGACGCCTCATATAGTAGGATTAAAAACAAATTACGATTTTAATTTTTTTTTTTTTTAGGTCGTAAGTATACGCCGCACAAACGATTTTTTTAACACTATAATATTATTATTATGCAGTTTATATATTGACGGAATTTTGAGGAAAATCACACGCGTACAAAAACGTTTATTATATTATAATAATATACGTACTCCGGTAATGTTATTCGAATTAACCGTAATCGTTCGATCGTTTTTCAAATACATATTTCGTATCTCAGCGTTAGTTCTGCAACGCGTCGACATTTATCATAGTCCCGGAAAAAAAGAAACGTTATCCTGTGTAGCGTATGATTGAAGCGATAAATTCCGAGAAGAGTATTTTATCATATTTATGATTAAGTTAATTATTTTCCCAATATAATAATTTTGAATTTCATGATGTAGTGTATTATACTGTCGTCAGTAACATTTTTTAAAATAAAATAATAATGCTCGTATATAATCCGGATTTTTTATAAATATTCAAATTTAAATGAGAAATTTGAAATTGTAACTATACATTAATAATGTTGAAACTCTATAAGAAATTAATACACAGACGCTAAGAAGAATTTCAGGTTTTCTTTAATAATTTGTATATAATCTATATCAATACCGATTTAAAAAATATAATTTATTTTAATATATAGGTTAGATTAATTATATATGTTAAAATAATATTTAAAATCTTACAATATGTCAATAAAACTTATCTAGAATAGATTATGAAATATTTAAATACATTTTAAAACATTTCTTACCAGTTATGTTGAGTATTTACATGGTTTAAAAAGTTAAGTACTAAATATCTCATAAGTTTAAAATGTTTAAATTATGGAAATTATTTTTGAAAAATATTTAAAATTATAGTATAATGTTGTTAAAAATATACAATAGGTTAATATATAATTTAATGTTTCGCTTTTAATATTTTATAGTAAAACTATAGAATTTATTATAGTTTTATGTATTAAAAAAACTTGCTTCGAAGTTATACGTTGTATCTACTTTATGTGATTTAACTTTTTATATTTTTAAAACTTCTCAGTTGAATTTTTCAGACATGAAACACTACTTAAAAGCTTTATAAAGTCATAAGCTTTTGAGATCAACTATTGTAGTAAAATAAGTATACCTAATGATTTCATAAATATAAATAATAGATTTGTGTATATTTTAATACTAAATAAAAAAGAGTAATGGTTATATTATGCAGAAACAGAATAGATATATGAATTATTTTTTTTGCTTGGAAAACTATTAAAATTGAAATCAATGAAATTAAAAATTAATATTTGTTTATAATTTCTGGCACATCAAGTTTTAACATTTTAACATATTTTAATAATACAATTTTTTAACGTAAAACTGAAATAAATGATAATTATTAAATAGGTACATATTGAAAATAAAAAATAATCTGCTATACGCATAGAAAAAACTGTGCGTATTATTGGTATACAGTTTTTTTTTTAAATTTGTATAGTTTTGAAATAATATATCTAGTTGTATACACACATAAATTTTGTTTATAATACAACATATAGTGTATTAAAATTAAAATTAATATTAATTATGTTTGTTTCATAATAAAACGTATCGATGTCGATGTGATATAAAAATAATAACCTATTAAACTTAACAGTTATTTGTTTTAATGATAAACATTTTGCTAATGAATTATACTTTTTTTTATTTCTTAGATATAAACTGAATATCTACACGAAAATTAAATTACTAAATTTTAAATAATTATCAATAACACACTTGAATAATTTATATGAGTTTTAATAAAAGTACCACTTTTTTCTTTAGATATGAATAGATAGGTACACGATAGAACCTACATATTCTATTAATTTTGCTAACTATGTAATATATAACTCCATTTAAAAATGTTAGTATTATTCAATATATTTATATACAGAATGATTCTTTTAAATATATTTTACGCTAATTTTCTTCTAAATTATTGACTTTTTGATAATATATATATTTTAGATACTATGAATTGTGAAGTTATTACTTATAAACATATTTTAAAAATGTATATTATCTGCTTTTTTTTTAATTTTTGAAAGACAGTCTGTATTGTTACATTTTTTATTTTAAATATCATTAAGAATATTATTCTAAAATTAAAATTTAAATTGAATTTTAATCAAGTAATTACTTAACTAGTTATAATGTATTTATAATATGTATTTAAATTTTAGGTGAATTAAGTATTATCTAAAGTATCTCTTCCCTAATCCAATGTAATTGTCAAAACATCAAATACTTTTAACTAATTAATTACTCGAACAACATTTGATATTTAATAAAAACAAACAGTTAAACATATCATTTCAAAAATGTTCATACTTTTTGATTATATGATTGGTAATTGAGTAATTCTTAAAAGAATCATCCTGTATACATTTATATGATAATTAATTTCTATAATTTATTGAAGATATTAAGTATGTACTATCAATATGTGTATACTTTTTTAATATTATTATAATTATTATAATTGTAAAATTATTTTATCTAAAAATAAAAACATAAAATTTTTATGTTATGACCAATAGATTATATTATAAAGTAAAATATAATTAATTTGACAACTGGGAAATTATTTTAGATAATAAATAGTTTGAATTTAAATATTAAAAATAACATTTAATAAAATTCTTTTCGTATATTATTTTATTTTAGGTGCAGCTTGAAAAAGTTATAGACTTATAACGTGTAACAAAAAACAAGAACAAATATATTATTACAAAACACATATTTTAAAATGAATTCTACAATTAATTTTAATGCATAAACATAATATATTACTTTTATTGAGATTTTACGTTGAAAACATCCAACGGATTATTTATATCTAAGTATCAAATCCACAGCAACTGTGGGAAAGGGGTAGAAATCACCAGTAGTTGCATTTGTTTTGCTTATAAATAGTGAGTAAAGGAGTTTACGAAATTTAACGGTCTCTTTGTATAGTTATATACATTGCATATGTGTACCTATACATACCTATCATCGGATACGTGAAATGGGGAGAAAACGGTACGACGAGGGTCAAGTGGTTCAATAATAATAATAAAAAAATCTAGGTTAGAAATGTGTGATTTTTTTTTTTTGTCTCGCGAATATTATTATGAGCGAAAAAGAACTAGTTTGGAGTGGCTAATTTTGCTTGTCGGGGAGCGGAGCCCCCTAGCCCCTCCTTTCGCATACGCCCATGAATATTATTATAATGGGATTTCTATTGTCATTCAGAGTGACTATGATGGTGGGTAACAATAAAAAATGAAATACATACATATTATTATCTAGAATTAAAACGTGTCTCAGAAAAATCGCACCGCCGCCACAACAATAATGACAATAACACCACCAACTCACTGTATAATATATTACATACTATACTCACACATCATGAGTTCACGACGAATCAAATTATCTTGCTTTTTGTAATTCAAAATTTGTTCTATAGTTGAATATTATCGATTGCGACTTGACAAACGATTTCTATAACGGTTCTGGACCCAACCTGGGTTATAAACATCAGCATAATGACTTAAATCACTTATTTTTAATGACCACCTCCACGCATATTAGAAAAAATATTTTTAAGGATTGTGTAAATATTGCATATCTAATTTGAGGGGCGTCAGTTTAAAAAAGTTGAGAATCACTGTGATACTTACAATCAGTACACGAAGCGCATGTGTGTCTCAACGCCACACGGTTTTCATTTCGCGGTTACAAAATGCGTAAAACACTAACAAATAATAATATATTATAGATACATAATTTAGTTTGTTTCCGGGAAGATGCAATGGAAAAGTTGTAACGAAATTACAATAGGGCACTACGAATTTGCAAGAGTAAAACTTTTTTTCCATTTTGTCGAATACAGTCTGTATATACACTGTGTCACTGTGTACAGGTACCTCAAGATTTTCGGTTGTTGTAAGATATTAAATTATTATTCTTCGTCTTTCGACGACTCCGTGAGGTCATAGAGTTGACAATGCCACGCGTTACGATGTATATTCGATTATTAATACATATATTATCATATTATTCCACCCATGCAGAGAAATTTCCAACAATGTACTTAACGCACTTTTAGGAGAATTAATTACAAGAAGGTTTACAAGTTAAAAGAGATACACGCGTTCTTGTGTGGACGCACTGTTACCTATGTTTTTTAGAATTCATAACGAAATACAATATGGTCTGATGTGTTCTTGGCATTGGCCGACGGGAGGTAGAAACATATAGAAAGGATAATTGATTGATATTGGGCGTAATCGATGGTATCTTACATATAATATTCTCTTTTTCTTTTCTTTTCTTATACATATTATACGCGTATACACTATATATTATTATGCTCTATTCTGAGCACATTGTTATCTGAACGATTAACTTGGCGGTTAAAATGTACTACACAATGGGTTTAAAAGAAACAAAAAATTGTTTAAACCATCGTCTGATTGTGTGGCACATATACTGCACACACACACACACACATAGCATATATATACACACATACATGTATAATGTACCTATATAATATGTAACTTCAAAATTATTTATGTCAGATCCAAGACTCAGAAATAATTATACCCATATATAAGTCGACATGAGCAACAGACAGAGACGTACCAGATATAAAAAAAAAATAAATCCTTATTCACTAAAAAAAATAGGTACAAAATTTCAACCATATAATACTAAAAGTCATATATCATTATTATTATGTATTTATGCTCGTGCTTTTCGTGTAAAACTGCATATCATACTGTACGATAATAGAAGTTAGAGCATTATATACTTACGGCGGGACACACATAAATTCGAACACATATTATATTAATTGCGTATTGAGTGCATGTATTAAAACGTCGAATAAATATTATAATATACAGTGAACTAACCGGCAGCATATTATGGTGAAGTATAATAATAATAATATGATATGCCCTTATTATACGACATAGCCACACAGGTAACGTGATGTATGACTGGTGGATGTGTGAAATACATGTCTGAATTTCAATTTGCCTATGCACGGGGCTGACAACGCCACACATATTATCGTAATATTAGTTTATTACAACAGCATCGTGTAACATCGTTTATTGAGATATATAATGATATTAAGTACACTATAACATGCATCTGAATGCCCAAGACGCTGAAAAATTACATTTGAGTGCATATCGTATGAGAATTCGATATCAAATTATATTATTAATATAATTATTCAAATTATTGTATTTGTTATCTACATTGCTGTTCCGTAATAACTCGATAATGGGATTTCATTTAATATTATAATACTATCAAAAACCAAAATGTCATAAATTTTACCATTTACTGATTTCAAAAAATAGTTTATCAATACAGTTAAAGCTAATCATATAAATACCGTAATTATTTCTATACAATTTTGAACGTTTTATTATAAGTTATAATATATTATATTATAATACTCATATATAATATAACTACTTAAAATAAGTGAAACATTTTTTTCCTTATAAGATATTGTGTCGAACTATCAATAATGACCGTGGCTAATAGAGTGTTACATAAGATCATGACGATGCAATAATATATTATAAATTGTATTATTATATATTACTCCAAATTATTAAAAATAATTATACGATTTGAAGGTTTTTAATTAAATGTTAAGAACGATAGCACATAGTATATTTAATTTCAATGAAAAGCAAATGAAAAACATAGTTTAAAAAACTTATATCATTTAAGGCTATCTAGTATCTACCTTTAACCACCATTGGTTAATATCACAGACCGGTTAATTGTGAATGGTTTTTTTATTTCATAAAACAAATCGAAGTAAAAAATATTTTTATTAAATAATTATATTATATAAGTTTTGAATTTCAATTTTTGGGCACTGATATTTATTGATATGTACAACTTGAATTTACACTATGTCTGATATAAAATAAAAATAGCATAAAATTAACCAGAAATATAGTTAATGAATAATATTTCATAATATACTTTGTTATCGGAAATATATTTTCCTCAGACAAGCAACTGAAATGCCACGTAAAAAAAACAATTAACGTGTAGATAATAATAAATAATAAACAAATTTGTACAAATAAATTAAAATTTTAATATAAACAAAAATGTATGAGTACAAAGAAATATTTATATGGCTGAAATTTTGTATGACTAATTAATATTGCTGTTATGTTGAATAAAGAATAGATCTCTAGATCTTGTAGTCTCATGTTCAATATTACGGTGCAAATTTTAAACTCGAGAATATAATATTTACATCCACGGTGATTCGTCAAATAGGTACCTAGTTATTATTTCTACATCAGTTTTCCGCAATAAAAATGATTTCTGCGTTGTAAAGTGATTATCATATGACGTTATTATTTTCACGGAACATAATATACTGTAATTATTACTGTTATATTCTACTGAAATCAATCTTATTCCATATTATTTTTTTTCGGTAACTGTGGATCGCATTAATTATACAATATAACACCGGTGTCAATATTTCCCTACATATTCATATTTTGTCTTTTAATATTAATAAACTGATGGCACATTTAATAACTATAACTGCCCATTTGTTCGTTTTAAGCCAAAAATAAAACGTCTGCACGTAACACGATTGCTATAACTATACGGCTCCAATTAATGTATGATAACACCATCTCTTAAATACTCGCAACTAACTATACTTTAATACATTATTCTATAATATGTATGGTGAAAATTAAGTCCCTACTCTTACCCTAATTTAACAACTATATGTGAATTGTTTTGTTGATATCGAAATGTCCTGTGACTGTGCATTGATTTTATTTTATTTTTTCAGATATGATGTTGTTCTGTTATACACACACATATTATAATGATATATTATTATATTATATATTATAATATTTTATAATAAATGTCGTCGATAACCGATTTACTTTGTTGGGGTAATAAACAAAGTAATTCATCACGCATGTTCAGTGTTCATCCCATCACCCCCATTTTGCATTCAATAATGAATTAATTCAAATAATTATTTTTAGAATTCTTAATATATAAGTACTTAAGACCATATTTTAAATTCATAAAATTTATTGTATTATTAAAAGTTATCCTGCGGAGATACAAACTTTAATTATTATAATAAGGATTCCCCCTTTTCTACTGTATATTATTTAGGGATTGATTTTTCTGAAAATATTGATGTATTTAAATAAAAATTCAAACAAGTACTCTTTGAGTTATTTGATGTTATGAATTAAAGATATAATAGGTTCATAATAATGGATTTGGAAGATAAAAGAGTTATATTCGTATATGGCAAGTTGACAATTTCAGTAATTAATAATCTAATAACATTTAAGATTTGTAAATATGGCACAAGTTTAATAAATACTAAATTCAATATTACATACATTTTATATTTTTGCAAAAATATTTTTAAGGACTATTATCTTTATAATATATACATTTTAATAACTGAAAACTACTCAATCAAATATTTAAAGAGGTATATCAACATTTTCAAAAATGTATTCACCGAATTTGAAAAGCCGAAGTATGTAGTACTATAGGACAGTTGGTTATCATAGGGCTGGGATTTCAATGTCCTTAAATATCACGATTAATGACCTTAAAAAAATGCAAAAATGACTTATGTTTTATAAGTTTATATGTTTTATATGTTTTGAGTTTTTCAAAAAATGTTTTTAAAATGTATTTAAAATTTAAAAAATTTACATTACATATACATAAATATTTTATTTTACTTTATGTATTAATAATATAATTATAAATAAAAATTATTCTTGATTGTTACACTGAATCACGAGAGTGTGCTTCAAATAGAAATGCCCTCCTGTTGTCCGCCAATAAGTTCATATATTGTTAGTATATAAATATTTTATATTATAAATCTATAAGCTATAATCTTTAATTCAAAAACTCTAAAAATGACTTAAAAATCCTTAAAATGTCCTAAAAAATAAGAAAAATGACCTTAAAATCAAAAAATACAAAATAAAATTTCTTATTTCAATTTAAAAATACCTAAAACATATTTGTAATAAAACGAGTATCGTAAAAAAAGCTTAAAAAAAAATGTAAAGTGCATCGAAACCCCAGCCCTGGTCATCAATATCTTAAAAGCTTGAATTGTTGTTCTTTAAGTATATTTAACATTTTCAAAATTCAGAATTTGAATAACTGCATTATTGAAGAAAAATGAGACTTAACCCGCAGGTTGGATGAGTTGTTCAATCACTCTGTATATAAATTATAAGTCGTGTGGTGATAATATACTTGTGATATTAAACCGGACGATAACTACTAGATATGTGTCGTATGCTGTGTAATGTGGTGATGAAGATTTATTATCATATTGTATCGGCCTCTTGTAATTTGTAGTGTTGTACAAAAATGAATACGTACAGTATGGATTTAAAGAGAGTATAATGTGTTGCAAAATTATGCTTTAAATTCAAATTTCTAAACATGAAAACCATCTATGACTTTGCCAACCATCACGAGTTTACATTTGAAAATTACATTTTAAATAACAATTGTGCAGTAGGTTTATCAATAAATTGAAATTTTTAAAAAAAAGTAATGAAGTGATAGACCAATACGATTTTCGCGAGAAATCCAGGATAACAATAATACTATATCA
Organism: Rhopalosiphum nymphaeae; assembly: GCA_036289425.1. Taxonomy (NCBI): domain Eukaryota; kingdom Metazoa; phylum Arthropoda; class Insecta; order Hemiptera; family Aphididae; genus Rhopalosiphum; species Rhopalosiphum nymphaeae. Next base: position 14,600,676 of record JAZAQC010000016.1, on the reverse strand, counting down.
TCGAATCATCAGATCATTATTATCACTCGAAAACAATTACCCGGTCGAGTACACCAACAATAATAATGCGTGCAAAAACAAATATTATTACATTATCATGTAAGCGATGCATTGGACACTCGGAATAACTACCGAGACACCGAGTTACGTATATGTGCAAATAATATTATATATGTATATAGAAATAACGTGCTGGTACTTAAACTGCAAGATGATGATGATAATAATAATAATAATGTACGCAACGACGACGACGTGCGATTATCGGCCGCGAGATCTCCGACGAAGAGAGATGCTCTTCTCTAAAAAAAGAAAAAAATATATATACATATATATATATATCAGTTGTAATTTTATTTACCACTATAAGTATATCTATATTTTAGCGATTATAACCGTTTTTTTTTCGTTCATTCGTTTTAATTGTTCGTTTTATTTCATCGGGTTAATACGTCACTGCTGCAGTTCCTGCTGCTGCTGCTCATCGTGTGTGTGTGTTTTTATATTTCATCCCTTTTCTCCCGCTTCGCCCATGTATACATTTTCGCCCCGTATCGAAACGGGCAATAATTATCGGGACGGGGAAAAAAATGCAGAGAGAAGGATGATAAAAATTATGTATTGTATAATAATAAAACACTAGGGACGCCAGATGGCCGCTGACAATGTTTTAAATTAGAACTGTGATGCGCGCATCTCTCTTGTAGTTTTTCTTTTTTTTTTTTTAAATTTATTTTTTATCCTCCACTGCCGTCGTCGTCGTACACGATAATTATTATTACAGCCCATCGAATTTGAACTGTTCGACGACGGCGGCGGTGGATAATTATTACGATTGTTATAGGTCCTAAGCTCTATAGTGATAATAAATTCAATGACAGTTTTTGAGATATGATTTTGATAAAACTAAATCGTATCTCGTCAACGTTAGTCCTATACGGCTATACTCGTATACACTTATATTGTATATTGTATACTATTTGAAAATAAGGTTGTCATTATTTTGGTCGATAAATAAAAAATAAATTATACTTCAATTTATTTAAACCATCACATACTACAACGACTGATTTATCATACTAGAACATATTATTACCAAGAAAAATGATGCACAAATTAAATTTGTATTTAAAACTTTTATTATCTAAAATAAAATATTATTTTTATACATACCGGATGGATAACATACATTATGCAATAATATAGGATCACAATTTTTTTTAATTGCATTTTTTCATATGTATATATATTAAAATTAAATTCTATATTGGATAAGTTTTTTTTATTTCATAGGATTATTTACCAACTAACAACTTACTAGTATAAACTTATTTTATAAAAACATTTTTATGTGAGTGAAATTCAATAATATATCCTATATCATGTTTAATAATAAAATGTATAATGATATGGGCTTGCATATTATATGTTTGTTTTATTAACACTTATATAATTTATAATACCTAAGTAATAACCTTTATAAAATTTATAATTTGTCGAGTTGTAATAATCTGTTGGTTGAAGATCAATAAAAAAAAGTGATAAATCACGAGTTTATTAAACAACATCTGTTTTTTATTTGTTTGATAAAATAGTCTTCTAAAATTAAGCAATAAGATAAAAGTTTAACATAATTAAAAAAAAACTATTATTTTTTTCTGTATATTTAATTATAATTTCTTCTGAATTATTTTTGAACGTTGTGATATTTTATTAATATACTTTTTTATTATATTTTCCTGTAAAATAATAATATAATATAGTGACGAAGTGATAGATTGATATCGTACAAAGTATTATAATAATGTGTGTTTGATTTATTTCTACAGGCTTATAATAATATATAATATTTTATGCAACAATGTGCTTTGTATTATAAACTATAAAGTAATTAATGTTTTTGAAGAAAACAATCATGAACAAGTTTCAAAGGTTATACATACACAATATTAGAATAATCTTTATTCGTCATTTTAACGTCATCGATGCATTATTACATTTTTCCTCTAATAATCTATAATATAATATACGTTTAGATTATCATATTGCACGAAGATATTACTAGAGAACTTGTGTCATAAGTTATATTATTATTTTCATAAACAATTGCAGCAAATATAATATTGTATTTTGTTGTAACAAGTGCGACTTCCGTGAACATTTATAACACGAAAAAAATTATATTATTTAAAACGACTATCGACGTCTAATTAGTTAATCAACGTGTATAATAAAATATGATATTATAATAAGTGTAAATATTATTATGAATCATCCGCATTCTATAGATATACTCATTAGAAAAAAAGAAAAAAATAGTTGGCGATATTTCTTGTAAATTTCAATATACTTATCTATTACTATAGTTCCTTTTTCGGCATATTGTAACGATACTATACGTATAATATGTATCAGTTGGACTTAAATCATTTAAGGCATAGTCTTTTCATTTCACAATTTTTATTGTAATATATTATATGGACGCATCACAGGCTAGAAATTTTTAAACTGTTCATATATATACATTTTTTTAAACGAGTTTAAATAATTCACAATATATATCCGTCAAACGGGTATTATACAAATAAAGCAGTTCAGTCCCATGCGGTATTAATCAACATATTATATACGATAGGGTTTCATTATGCAAATTACGTACGGCATTGTTCTCCGTGGATGAGTATAGACATCGATCTTCACCCTATATTTTAAATTTTATTTTTATTTTTTAATGATCATCCATCGCCATATGTCGGTACGGGAACACGAATAATTATTTTAAAACACAATTAATCCAAAAATTTGTCCTGTAAAACGAACGCGCGTTTAATAATATGAAATATCCGTGGAATTTTCTGAAATTCATCGTCAACCATAATATAATATAGATTATTAATATATTTATATTATATTAATATAATAATTATAAATTTAATTTTAATAATTTTATGTACGAATGCTGCAGACGTTCGTCATCGCCTCTCTTCTGAAATATTATTAGATTACAACACAACCATTTTTCTGTAAAACGAAAACCACGAGAGCAGCTTTTTTACCACGATAATAAAACACACACATTATAGGTATGGCTAGGTGCACACGTTATCATTTAATTTCGATGACCCTGTTATATATATCGATAATGATTTTTATGTTTACCTACGGTAATTATTACGGCTTGAGCATTTATACGTGTATATAAATTATATATCATTATATTATATTAACGGAATCGATTCATGAGCTTTTTTTTTTAAAAAAACAAATAACGTATTTCAAATAATATTAATTATGCCTTTATTAATTAGGTATAGATTTGTTAAACGTATATAATGTTACTGATAAGATTAGAGGTCATTTCAATCGTATACATTATACCTATATTAGGCGCATAGTTGATTCGTACACTCACACACATGCGTACCCCGCGCTGTCCGCGCGCTTGTGTCTGTAATCAAAAGTTTCGGGAAATCATTCTTTAATATAATCATACTATTATATTTTGGACCCAGCTTCGCACGCAAGAAATCTATCATATCACCAAATGCCAACACCAATATATTCGTATTTTTCAACGGAAACGTAAAAAACATTAAAAACCTATGATAATATTATTATAATGACGTATTACCTGTTAATTAATATATCTGCACGGTATGCACATCCGCAGATGATATAATGCCAAATAATAAGCATTTTGTAAATAATATTATATTGCTTTTGTTTATTCACTTGATTCGTTTTTTTTTACAATAAGATCATGATATATAAACATTATAAACATTTATATTATAAAAATTATTAATAATATAGACGCGACTGTAAGTACCTACCTATATGATACATTATTGTAATACCGACATTACAATATATGAATTTAATATTTAAATTGCTTTATATTATAATTAATAGATGTGTTTTCCAAATAAAATTTAATTGAACTAAAAAAGTACATTAAAGTGAAAACAATGAGTGAAAATATTACATTCTACGGAACAAAAGATTTGTGGGTGTTAGCCAAACACATGCACCAAGTGAGGGGCTTATCGAATAATTATAGTCGCGCTAAATGGCACATGAAATATACGAATGTTCATAGAGGGACGAGGATAATATTAGCTGCCTGTCTACGGTCTGCTAAGGATAGTTTGGAAGACCTAACTTCAATTCCACAGGGGTGTAACCATGCGAGACCATGGATGACACTCGAATTTAAATAATATGCATGTGACAATGTTAAAAAGAACTAACGCTAGACCTATTTAAATTGTAAAGAGTCGTATACTGAACAAAATCCTCAAATGGCGAACCGTTGTATAAAAATTAATAGAGTTAACATTTTTAGTCTTGCAATAAACTTCTCACGTGCGAATTGCAGGGCTTTTAAGATCGGTTGAGATCAAAACTAAGATCACCAATGCAGTTATTATTATAAGGTGAAAGGAATGTATACCATTAAAAGAATAAAAAATAATTGTCGATTGGCGTTGTCATTGCAGGTAAAAGTCATTGATTAACATTTGAGAGCATGAAAAGAAAGGCATAAATCGTATAGGTCATATTATCGGATGATTAAAACGAGTATTATTATAAAATCATTGACTCTATACCAACATAAATGTAATAACACTATATATAGTCATCAACATTTAGCTTTAAATTTGGTTACTGGGATTTGTCCGCGTAGTTTTCTCACATATCTGGAACAAACTTTGGCAGTGTGCACTTAAATCTTACGTTCATATCTAAGTGTGCTCCAAGGCATAAGTACTCACAGGATATGGAAGATATAGAATGGTGTGAAGATTTATGCCTAGAACTGTGGCGACCACCATCCAAATCTGTATGTGCAGTCGTATTATTGACTATAATACTACTGATATTAGTAAACCTACTACAGAGAAAGTGCATACTGACATTAGTAAAATCATTGATTATAAAGCATTTATAATCAATGGTAAAATATACTACAGAATAGTGTATGCTATATAAGTTTACCACCACTGAACAATCTACACTGTAGTTTCATTATATTGTTTAGTCATTTTATAAATATATTATAAATAAAAAAATACGACTCGTCCGTTTAGAAAAAGAGCAGGTGGAAAACTATGACATATTTCATTCTTCTGGCATGAATTTGAATTGTTACCGTTATTTTAATAATCGGCGGTCCTATATAATATTATAATAAAAATCTAAACATTTTTTTGATCCCGATAATAATATGATTCTTACGTTTTATATAGCCTTCGTGTATATCATAATATTGCGACAACGCTGTTTCGTATATATAGTGTTGTAAGCACTGAAAAGTTATTATATTGGTATTATGCATATCATATTTTAGAAATTGCAGCTATTAAATATGTAGTTCTTGGAGAAGAAATAATACGTTTTCGATTCAATATAACAATGGAACAATAGTTTTACATAACCTTTGCAATAACTATACATATAGGTAATTGTACATCTGAGAAAGTGTACGAGGTTGCATTTGCTCGAAATCAACATTATAACAGCCAAACAAAAAATAATTATGCATACGTTCTGGCCAATATATGTGGACAATTAATATACTGGTAACAATTTGATATATTTAAGTGTTTTATAAAATTAGATACAGAAAAAAAATGCCAGACAATACGCGTCATATTATAATACATTACAACATTCAATTAATATTAATTTTTGGAAAGACACGTGTAAATTTAATAAAAATAATTTAACTTTTTAAATAAATGAATCGATATGGTAAAACGTTACGGGTGCTTTCATTAAATCATAATTACATTAAAAGATAGAAGCAGGGATGGAATATGAATTTGACTCTGGCTAACAATTTGTTCAAATAATTATTGATTATTATTTATTATAAAGATTTATTATCTGGTAAGGGGGAGGGATTAAGAGAAAATATTCTATAGTCGCTCACACGAGTGTTTTTGAAAACGTATTTTTAATTAGAGCAAAGTGTACAGGAAAGTTATAACTCAACGGTAAATTAAAAATTTAGTCCAATTAAATTGTTTGGTATCTTAAATTTTCGTTATCCTCATTCTTATTATCATAACAATAAAATAGAAAAGTGATATTTTATTATATCGTTTTTACATGAAATCAAGCAGAATACTTCTGAATTTATTAGTACGTATAATATGATCAATTGAATTGCATTTACTAACCTATATCTATAGATATAATTTTATCCCTTAAGCCGATTTTACTGCGTTTTTGTCTGTTTTATGGTGTTAAAAAATGACCTCAATGCTGAAAATTCAACAGTAGATCATGTTAAGTAAATGATTCCATGCTTACCACGGCTATTCAGGATACGATAAAAACCATACGATGACGTAACTATGAACCCCTATGATAAATTATTATTAATATACCTATTATATTATTTTTAATAGTACCTACTTAATTGGTGCTATAGTAACTGGTAGTATAGCTAAACTTTCAGTTATTGTGGCATTTATTACACAAATGTCGCCTAGATCTAACGTAAAAATATCAAATTCCTTTTTATCTCCTCCGAAGTCTACAAAAGGAAACTTTATAATAAAATATTTTAAGTTTGGTATAATAGTAGAATTAATATGTAAACTAAATATATAAAACAAAAATTAAATTATGATTACTTAAATTGTTTTGTATATTTGTGTATAACTTAAAATTTTTAAAAAAAAGAGCAATATTTGTTACTTTACCTTAGTTTGCAATTAATGCTTAACACACTGTCTTATGAAATTAAAATTATCTAATGCTCATCATATATGTTTAACATGAAAATGTATGAATAATACTATAAGATGTTAGTGCGTATATTATGTAGGTACTATAGCATTGCATGACACATTATTATTCATACAAAACATATTTAATAGTTAATAGAAAAACGATTTTATTATGTGTGTAATAATTTAAAAAAAATTATTATCAAATATTTTCATGAACATTTTTAAAAATTGTATTTAATTAAAAATTAAAACAATAGTAATTGAAACTGAAACTATTATTTCAATATAATAATATTGAATTAACTGAAAGACAAAACTAAGTAAATTTAAAATGCATACTTTAAATTAAGTTTTCATGGATAAATTATTAAAGTTAGTAATGAAGATTTTATCTTCCGAGAGTTTTTAGCTACTGCAATAACAAAAACAATTTTGAACAAAATATTACCACTAAAAAGTGTTAAAACAAAATAAATATTTCATATAAATCAATAATTCTTTATTCCCAAAGAATACAAATTGAAACTTTTAAACAATAAAATATAATATAACTTTAAAAGTATATGATTTTATTAAAACCCATTATATGATGGTGCCCTATAACTCAATCATTATTATTTTTCAAACATAAAAAGTAAATATAAATGTTTTTGTTTTATACTGAATAATTGTGATCTTTCTAAATTGTTAAACGAGTTTCCAATTTATTTGTCTGCAAAGTCGAGTAATAATGTCTTTGGTCTATGATCTATGGTAATATTATATCTTCATAATTTATACTATATAAATAGTCAGATTGTTTTTATAAATTTATTGCATTATATTATGACTCTTAAACATTTTAGAAAACTCTGACGATAAAACTTTTTATTAATGTTTTAATGAAATCATGTCACTAACTAATAAGATTATGCTAGAATATTAGTGCATTATTAGAAATCCAAATATTTGTAAGCGTTGCTCAATAGGTACCAATATAATTTTTAGTATCTAATATAAAACCATTTAATGTTCATTTTATAGCGACGAAATAATATTCTTATTTCTATGTTAACAAAATTCAACTTATAATTTCCGGAAAAGATAATTTTTCAATAATGATAATACCTGAGGTTATTTAATATGATATATACACTATATTATATTATCGCTATGTTTAAAGCCAGTCTATGACAATAATAAAAAAAAAAAATCATCATCGTAACTATATAGATTTATTTATGTTTCGATTCTTGAATAATTATAATCCGTGATTTTGGGTCGATTTTATTCGGGTAAGCTACTTCAACACAAAATTGATAAAATATATATTCATAAAGTCGGTCTTAAAACGTAACTATACCTAAGCTAACCTTTTTTTTTAATAAATATAAACAAAATATTGTGATCGATTTCAATACATCATTTTTTTTTGTTTTTAAACACTTATATTAAACATAATGGCAATTCTAGGTATGAGCTAAAGTCTATCTTAGCTTCATAATATTGTTTTGCACATAGTTTGCACAATAATATTTTATTTTATACATAATAGCTAATGCACAGAGATTTTTCCTGTTCACTTATTTATTCTATCCGGTAATTAATTTTACCCCTTTTTAAATTTCTTGACGAGTTTAAAATGTTACAGAATAAATAATTCATAATACAAAAGAAAATAAGTATATACATCAAGTACTGACGTACTGTCGAATGTATTCATTATATATTATTACCTATACAACTGGATGATGATGATATGGTTATACATTTGCACATTAGTAATATCTGCGTATGGGAAAAATGTTCTCCAACAAACTACCTTATTAAGAATGAAAATTGCTTCAAAAATTAATTACAAATCAATATGAATAATTTTAACTCAAGACAAAAAAATAACCAATAACATAAACCGGAAAATATTCTTTAATTAGATAACTTTTATACCGGCTGTTTTTACAAAGTGCACATTTATTTTTATCGTGTATTGGAAAATAATTCATAAATTATTATAGTAAGCAGTAAATTGATATATCTCCAGATGTAATTATAGTATAATAGCGAAGAATTTGAAAAATGTGTTAAAAATCTCAACCTCGATTATCATTATTTACACAATATGAGTAGTGAAGTTTTTAAATATTTATTATTGAGTATAAAAATCGTAACACACGTAGTATTATTAAATAGCAATATAATTATTACAAAATTCCCACGGCTTAAAAGGTGTATTTGATCATAATTAAACTAGATAATGACTTAGAAACGACTTAATGTTATTACTGCAATTTACGAATAGTAGACAGATAATACATTTTTGATAGTATTATAATGTTAGGCTAATACGTATTTATTTATTTTTTTAAATGTGTTGTTTTAAGATTTTTTAGAAACAATGTTTTCAAGTCTTATCAGTAAGATACTTCAGCATGATTTTTCGATGTACCAATTTTATTTATGCAACGATTAAAGGAACTCATTTTCATAACAAAATTCTGGGATAGTCGTTAATTTCTTATAATTAAGCTTTAATACCATTCAGGGTCGTAAACATTAAAGCCTGTGCAATAATACATCAAGCATACTATCAAAAACATATTTTGTGGATTATAGCGCACACACTCGGTTAGTTGATGTTCATATCATTACTAATTAATTAGGATATACAATTTAATTGATTCTTTTACAGTGTAAAAGAATCTCAACTATTGGTAGGAAGAGGAAGGAAAGGGCAATTAAAAATTGTTGGTACAACTATTAATAGGGAGTGTTACTCTACGTTTATTTATTTTTTTTTTAATCAGTTATAATCATTTTTTATGTTATTTAATGCTAATTTGACAATTTTTTGTACACTCATATTCTTACAGTCATTATTATAAATACATAAATAACACGATGGTTCAACTCTAGAAGTAAGAGGGGAGATCCACTCGACGCCTCCACAAACATGCAAATACTATTTATAGATAGATAATTATTTTACAATCGCAGCTATTTACCGTGACCAAAGGTGACACATCAGACGCGCCCCCCGTTTGGAACGTTTTTTGATAGGTACTTATTGCGACAATAATAAAAACAATATTATTTCTTTATCTTTTTAATAACAATTATATTTTAAACACACTACCGGTATGATATTGTTATTATATTTTATATGGCTTTAAGTACCGTTCGCGCGGTCAGCAGCCGCGGTCGACGGCAGTCGTTGTGTGTGTCTCGTCTGCGGCACCGCCCCGTCCGGCCGGTAAATAAAATATAATATATATACCACGGGGTGGGTGGTGAGGTCGGGGGTAGGGTCCAGATAGTGCGTTCGCGTGTGTGTATTCATCTCTCGGGGTCAAGGCCACGCGACGGCCCAGACGGTGACGTCACCGTCTGCCCAACACACGAGTGATCGCAACAGGTGGTGCAGACGGTGGCGGCGGAACAGTCGCGGTCGCAGTCGTCGTCTATGGTCGCCACCGTCTCCGGTCGCCCCGTATAGGAGTGCCCCGACGCACGCACACACACCCACATACACGAGCGCCGTCGACCCAAGTCCCGCGAGGAAACGCGTGCCGCTACGGTCTACCACGTGCGCTTTTTTTTAGTTATTTCCGTTATTTTTATTTCCACTTGCTATGATAAACAATCCGTCATCCGACCGGAAATCTGTTCGACTGTAATGCAAACATTCCACGTCCACCGTAACCTATGATATTATACTTATAACCATGATACTTTTAGCCGGTCTGAAACCTGCGTGAGTGCTGTATTGAGTTTGTTGCTAAAAATGCATTCGTGGTATTATTATTCATATCCCTACATTATATAAACGTAGCCGTCAGGTACGGTATACGTTCGTGGACACGATGTTTCGTACTTTACATATTATTGGGTAGAGCTATATATAGACTAGATTCGTCATACACAGTTCGTTTGTACAATAGTTTATATACTCGGTGAACCTTTTCGTGGATTTTACAAAATTGCACCAGTAGTCTAAAGGTTATACTTTAAAGGACTCCGGGTAACTAGGTCAATGCTGTCCAATCGATATAATCTCCGATCTTATCAAATCGTTATAAGTATTTTTTTCACATTATAATATTCAAAAATAATTAAACACGTTGTTATGTATCTATATTTAAAGGATATTTTTGTTTTTTTAGAGAGGACCTTCAGCACGACCATTTATTCTTTGACATGACAATCAAAGCGTTACATGCAGCTTATTGATTATATCATTTAATTACATCAAAATCATCAAGGGGAAATATGGTTTTAAAATATTTTATTATAAATAATCATTATAAAAACGCGTTTAAGCCTTGCAGGTTACAGTTGAAGCATAAACGTAAGTCGATTAATTCGTTAAAAAAAAAGAAGTGCCTATGGTTGATCGACGATTGTTATAATCACTGGCAGACAGTTTTGTAGGATTCGTGGTTCCTGAAAAAGTTTTTTAGATTTATCATAATATCTTAAGATCTTACGACGAATACAATAATAGGTACAGCACCACTCCTTTAAGATTTGCCGGACGAGCGTTGTCGAGTCACACCACACTCATAATGCATGATGCATGGCAGTATCTATTATGTTATACCAGCTAATAGTATAATTATACGATCCCGTGGTTGATTTTAATCTGTTCACCCCGGCGGCGTTATACTAAATCGTAGATGATGATGAGCAAAATATATTTCCATTTCGCTAAAAAAGATAGCGGTCGCGGGAGAGCAGCGACATAATACGATAATAAGTGTGCGTGGTCTTAAATAATAATAATATAATGACATGCGTCACGAGTATACGAGTACTAGATACCTATAGTTCTTTCGGGCACGTGTGGAAACGACACCGTTGATCGTATAATAATACATTATTATATTATTATCATATGATGGGTACCAATGACGACGAGGTGTGCGCTGCACTAATTTTGTCTCGGATAATCGGATAGACGATAAATCGCGTAATATTAAAATAGTATGTTGATCATTAAAATATGATATATTATATAAGATTGAAGTACAACACTTGTATACGATTAACGCATCTAAAGTAAATAGTGATTACAGCGCGCGTGCAATATATGTATGTTATTATGATATTTAATTCGATTGGCCGTTTTCGATCATCGCGATAATACTGTGTTATTTATCGTAGTCATTAAATTAAATTATGTTTATGCTATTACAATATATTATTTGAATTGGATTTTAACATACTTTTTATTTTTTTTATCGCCGACCGTTTAAACATAGTTACATAGTTAATACATTTATGCCTATACAACTATTATAATTATTATAAAATGGAAATTATAATAACGTCGTTCTCATTGTCGTATTGTATACCAGTTTATATGTATAATAATATTATGTACACATGGAATAATACCTCGCAATAGTCGTGCCAATCCATTGTGGTATAGATTTTTAATCGTTTTAGTTGTAAATGAAAATACATATTACGTTTCCGTACATGCCGGCACGGTGGCATATATATATATATATATATATCTCATCTACCATACCTATTGAACTTTATCGAATTGGTAACAAACGAATAGCGATTTGCCCGTTGCAACGTTGTGAGAAAGTCCAAAACGTCAAAACTTTGTTGAAACGATAAATTTATTAAACATACCAAAACCGTAACACTAAAATATGCATTGTACACAATCTATTATATTAGCTATACTATTGTACGGTATCGACCAATAAGACGTATTCAGCATTACATATACTATATAGACCTAACCTACACACTCACACACACACACACACACAATACATATATATATAATATAATATTACAAGTATCATGCTTAAATACCCGTACTTTTGATAAATTATGCAAATAAACTGCACACTTAGGTTAAAAGGTGTATAATAAACATTATCGTAATACTGTGTTAGTAGTGCTATATAGTGCTATGTGTATGTTATATGACTATTAGAACGGTCACAGCAGTTTTTTTTACCCTTGTTATTTTTTACAGGAGTTGGCGGGTAAACGCGTCACTGTTAACCTAACCTTTTAAATATATTAACTATCATCTAACAAACATAATATTATGTATATATATTTTTTTTTCACACGAAGAATTGCTTTGAACAAATATAATAGATATAACGTGTATGATATATATATATTTATCATAGTTTTTTCTTTGTGTGGACCATATTATTATTAACTTGAACACCAGCAGTAGTTATTATCAGTTTATTAATAATATTTCAGACGTAATTTCTAAATAAGAATGCAATAGTAATATATATTTTTTTACTGATTGAGAGACACGAGTATAATAAAAAGTTATAATTATTAGATAAAACAAATATTAAATTTTAAACAGATATGTTTTTAAATGCGTTGTGTTTGTTCTATAATATATAAATAATATAACTATAGTGTAAAATTTTTTATGATAAATTATAAATTCAAACTGTTAATTAGCAACAAATAATATATTATTATGTATTTAATATTATCAACTAACGAGTGATATGAAAACTTCCAATTTAAATTATATTCGTTTTCGGAAATCAACACCGATTATATATTATTATAACATTATCGTAATATATAATATTATATAGGTTTGCAGTATTTATAAATTGCTATAGGCCAAAGTCAGCCGAACCAGTAAATTATTGACACGTGTACGTATTAGCTATTCGCCATTATACAAAAGTCAAAGTCTTATAGTGCGCACATGGGTGGGCAAACGTATTACACCCATACACGAGTCGGACACCCTTAGATGCGTGATGGTGATAGACGATGGTTGTGGGAATGTGATATTGTGAACTCTAGCGGTTTTAGAGACACAATAATAATTCTTTTTACGATGAACTCTCCTGAGTAAAAACGTCAAAATAATCGTAAAATAAACTCTCCGAATTCCAAAGATGATCTCGTATAAATTGTTCTGATTTATCGATAGTAATAATTATTATATAAACTATTTCAATAGGTTACATTATTATAAAAATGTAATAAAAGTGAAAAATAGCTAACGAATCAAACATTTGGCCATTAGTTGAACATTTTGTTTGTGTTATAGTTTTTTATATTAATGTATTACTGTGTCTAGTGCCTGACTATTATAATTATTACAGTGTTAAAATGTATACAGTCAAATCGAATACTGTTTCACGTTTTTAGTGATATTTCTAATAATATGTTATGTGGAAATATACATTTTATGTATATGTTTATATTTAAAAAAAAAACAAAATAATATGTGGATACATATTATTTTCATATATTATATTATATAATATAGATGCTAGGCGAGATACGAATATATTCTCATTTCCCAAATGTTATTTTAAATGTAACTAATACAATTAAAAATCGTAAAAACATTATTTTTAGTTCAATCATTAATAACTATTTAAAAATTGTAGATATTAATGTATTGTTGGATGCACTTGTACTATTTCAAAAGATAAAATTTTTAAAACAATACTTATTTTAAGGCTTTTATCGTATATTAGCTGGAAATTAGGAGGTATAAATATTATTTACATTTACAAAAACGAGAAATTAATTTTTTTCAACGAATTCGAATACATTTAAATGTATTCAAATGGTAGACTAGACTGTGCACGATTTTCGAACTATATTTAAGTGTGTATATTATTATTATGAGACTCAAAAATATCATATCGAAATGATAATATAATAATATAATATATTTAATAAATTTCAAACTGAACTTTCACGTTTAGCCTATAGTGAAACGGAATTCTAAAAAATAAATAATATGGATTTGTTAAATGCCCGAAGGAAATAGGTCTTGAACAATGGATGACTTGTTAAGTAATAAAATGTAGATTGCCGTATTTAAGAGCAAATCAGCACACTTGATCAAAGCTATTGTACTCTAATAATGTGGGGTTTTGAATCGAATAATAGGTACCTTATATAGGTACGTATAAGGAATATTTATTTTTTCATAATTATTGTAGATTATATTTTCATTATTGAAACTGAACTATTGCCATCGTCTATACTTCTATAGTATATATACTACATAATATTATATGGTTATATTATATAGAAATACCGTAATCTTTTTCATATATATAATATAATATTATATGCATGCCTAATATTGAGCATTTATAAATGAATAGGAATTTATTATTATTCTCTCTTGAAGTGTGGCCAATGTTAGCTGTGCATAGAGTTGATAATTATTATTATATTATTTCAAGTCTGCGAAAAGATTTTAATCTCTTATTACGTCATTACAGTTCATAATTTGTATGATACGTTTTCTTTGCGCGGATGTAAATAATTATCACACGTGGACGTAATCAATGTAATCGGTTTAAAATAGTTGGCAAAAAATAATTATTCATTTAAATCCATTTAAACTATATAAGTATAGGTATATTGAGTATACATTATTCAATAAAATGTTCATAAACTGGTTGACATTGAGATCAGCGATATTTTTTTATTTTTTTTCGCTGTATCTCAAATACCGAAAATCATTTGGGATTATCTATTTTTTATCAAAAAATACACACCCAAAATATTAAATGCTTAATATACGAACGGGTGTTTCTGGATGGCATGTAGACAAATTAAAGTTAATTTCCAAACAAACGCAGTAACCGGTTTAAATGAAATGAACTCTGATAATGGCTCATTCAATTTTTTTCCGCAGCGGCAAACAACTTAAAATGTACCAACCAAAGCGAGGATCATTATTTTTTCCGTTTTATTATTTGACATTGTTAGACAGTGATGGAGCCCAATCGTTAATGAGATATCTGTAGATCATGGCAAAAAAAATGAAAATAAAAATCAAAGAAAGGTTATTTGCTATTTGACAAAAAAATACACCTAAATACTTTAATGGGGAAAAAATGTTCCTACAACCGCGTGAATTCGTATTTTTTTTTGTCAATCTCGCATTATACACGTGGCATAAAAACCAACAGCAGGCATTGATATAATACATAGTACATCTGATATGGTTTCTAGTGTAAAATGTATGTAAATACATAAATAAAAAAAATAATTAAAAATAATTAAAAACTCAAACAAGAATGAGTAATGGTATTCGTTTTTAATTTAACCTATAGTATGGTTTTTATACGTATTAAAGTATTATTATTATATTATAATATATTTTGGATTAATATAAAATCGTATTGTTACCGAGAATAATATTATATGCATATTTTATCATTTTATCTGATAAAACCGTCTTGAGAAAACAGTTGTACATGATATTATTTATATACATATATATACGTACATTTATAATGAAAATAAACTGCACCACACTAACATCCGTTCTCGTTTCGAAATTTCCGGTTGCCCCCCCAATTGGGTTGCAGCACACACAACGCCAGAATATTGTCACGCCGGAAAAATCGTGAAGTTTTATGACGGCGTAATGGCCGTTTCTTGTTCATAAATATTGTTTATGGTAATACATTATTTTATTACTCTTTAAGTAAAACACAACTCGACAACAACTACCATGTATTTTCCGTCTTCTTCTGCTATACCATAATAATATATAAGACACATTTATATACATCAGTATTTATTATATATGTATATATATAAATATATCTACTGAGCAAGCTAGTGTAATGGATCGTTTTGTTATTGCCAGGCCTAAGTTATTATTTTCTTCAGACTTTTGAACATTAACATGAAAAAAAACAACTCAAAAATACAATAGTATCGTCGGTCTTATCTACAGCGACCGATCCTACCCATTCAAAGTCCACACACACACACGCACCTCGCGCACGCGTATATACATGAAGAACGCGTGACCTATTATTTCATACAGGAGATATTATGTATTCGAATTATTGGAACTCGGAAAATATTGTCTGCAGTAAAAAACTCAATCAAAACGATAATGTCAATCCTATATTGTCTATTTAATACCTAATATTGCAGTTATAATATCGGATGACGGTCACCGAGTGTGCTGAAAACACATCAACATTAAATATTAATAATAATTCATCCATTGCAGGCTGCAGCATGGAGCAGTGAAACGGTACAATATAATAATAACAAAAACAACAATAATAATAATGAAGTATTATATGCCTGCATAATTCTTAGTGTTTATGAATTATATGTACATAATTTGATCGCAACGGCAGATTTGATCGATACGTCGATCGATGAACGAGCAGGAAACCACTTCAATTATGTAAATGCGTCGGTTGGTCGGCCGGACGGACGACGATCATCAATCGAGTTCGGCGTTTTCCCCTAAAACCCCGTTGCGGGGGGGCCGCCGCCGCACCTCCCCGCGGACGCCCCGCTGACGCGCGTTCCACCCCACCACCGTGGCACCCCGCCTGTCCGTCTGTTACACCGCTCAGCGGCAGTGCGGCATTATAATATACGATATCCGCGCGGGGCCAATATGTCACACACCCAGCGGCCGCATTCCGACACCTGACGTCGACCAATCAACGGTCGCGGATAACGCTCGCGCCGCACACGGATATACAATATAATAATATTGTGCTTGCGCGGATAGATACTTATCTCGTCCGAGGCTTGTCAGAATGCCACTCACAACGCGGCGGCGGATACCTGTACACCGTATTATAATACACCTCGTCGTCGAATATAATATAACAAAACGTGTACAAAATAATATACGCCACGCCATGTGAATTCATTCGGGTGATTAATGATCGTCGTCGCATATAGTCATCGCAGTCGTCGTCGATCGTCGTGTAGTCGTCGTCGTCGTCGTCGTCGTCGTCGTCGCGGCCGCGTGCTCTTTTTAATTTTTCTTTACATACCTACTCGGCGACTGCGTCAGAAGAATCTAATTACGCGTACACGATAAATACGCGAAGATTAGGTACACTTCTATTATATATATATATATATATATATATATATATATATATATATAGATAGATAGATAGACCTGGGTCGTAGGCACTAGGTATATGATATATTATAGATATAACCGTCGAATCGGCGGCGAAATGACTTTTTATAATATATTATTATTATACATATTATAAGATTGACTGTCTATTATGGTGTACATATTTTTTTCACTCTCGCACACAGCGTCCGGTCATGAACTCTGTACTCTCTCTGTACGAGTACTGTAGCAGTGCATATCGCGCGGGACGGTCTCCGCTTCAGAAAGGTCTGTGGCCTTATATACCTATCGTGTACACGCGCGCACACATCGCACACTGCTACACCGAAGACGATATGAATTTTGGTCAAAAACAATGAGCTCACAACGAGCAACACACATCATCATAATGATTTTATATAACATTATATAATAATAATAGTATACAAAACGAAATCCCATTAGAGCCGTGTACGTTAATAAAATAATAAACCATATTGCACCGCTGAGCTGGGGACTTGACGCGATATTAAGCGGGTGCTTAACGACCAGCGGTAATCGCGTCAAGACCGTTAGGTTAAGGATATTATCCGTCACTTTACCACATACGCCGTGTATATAACACTAACGCAGAAAAACTGGAAAACGCAATGGCTCGCCCTGTAATGAAGAGTAGAGTGACGTGTTGTATACTATCCCGTCCCGCCACTGCGGGTTTTTATTATATGTGGAAAATGAGAATAATATATAATAAACAAAAGTATACTACATAATAATAATATTATTGTACGAGAGGGGCGGTGGTTAAATATATCTTCTGTAGCGATGGCTGCAAGCCGCAAATTATATCTTAACTTCCTTGAGCAACTATATAATCTCCACATCGCAGATTATGAAACGAAAATGTCAATACTTTTTATTCTACATTTTTACAATACGCAGCAGAATTAAATGACCTACGGCTCAAACGGTCGGAATTCATTTGTTCGTGTATATATCAACACATATATCATATTATAGAGTATAACACGGACACGTCCCGGGGCCGAATCAGTTGAAGCCCAGATTGTTTATTTTTCTACCAAAATAATGCGATGTATTATGTTATTATATGGCATCGACCGATTTACAACGTTTCTTGTCTGACGTGTACAAACAAAATTGAATAGTTACTATAACCAGCTGCTGCTGCTGCACTGCGAAAACAATAAATTATATTATGCAATCACGGACTTACACGTGAACAATGACCACGCGAGTCAGTTTAGATCTAAAGTAGTCATCAAACTTTTAATCATCGAGTATCATAGGCGAAAAGCCAAAACATTGCGCACTAGAATATATCTGAATGTTTCCATCGGGTCACATTTCTTATCATCATCGCATTCGTCGCGAGTTTTTGTAAATCTGTGATGACTACCTGACTAGTCATAATTTACACAGTATCGGTTATTATGATGTAAGATAGCTTATTTAAAACCTATATACTTTTGGTTCGGAAAATATTGTTATAAATAATGCGTTGTGAACTCTGGCTTTTGTCTATGAGTGCTATGACCACCATCATAATATTAGATTGAATTATATTAAATTTCGACTTTAAACAAGGTAGATATTAAATCAGTCACGTATACACGTCATTGATATTCACAACGCGATGTCTAAAGATTTATAATCGATTGTGTTACATCTGTGTAAACACACGAACGGTCTGTTATACGATTGTGTTTCCAGACTTTCGGAAAAACAATTCCTATCTCCGCGTGACGATATACACATGGGTACACCTACCATTTATAGGAATAACGATAATCGCCATTTGTTCTGTACAGCAACATAATTATAATTAGTTTCGCTTAACGTATTAACCACAGAGTAGGTATATGTTTCGCACGCTACAGTTTAATTATTCTTGTATTTCATGTCATTACCAGTTATTTACGTAAACGTACCTATGTACAATAGTACTTCGAGACTTTAACGACTGCCTAATTTTAAATACTCGATTTAGTAATTATACAGTAAAATTATATGTGCATTTATATGTATATATATTATGTTATGCTGTATCTATTGCGCAACGTATTTTAAGCCCGTGATGTTATATTATTATTACTAATGCCATCTTTGACGTCATTTATTAATCATGCATTTTATTATTTTTACATATTATACATTTCAGAACGAACAGAGCGTCGGTACACACGATTTCGTTTTAATACACCACATATTATTATTATCATATATGTTTTTTATTGGATCTCGGACGATCATTACCATACCACCGTGTTTTTTTCTTCATCCTTGTCTCTCGACTCAAAATAATCAAGTTTCATATTTTGATTAATTGCTCGTGCACGCGCGTATATTATACGTACAAATTCAATCTCTAACAAATTGTCCGTTCTTATTTCAGGCGTCAGTTTGGGTGGGTCGGCTGTAACGATATAATATATTAATCGGAGTTTTGAAACGCTTATTTTTCTAAACACACACACACACACACACACACATACACACACTCACACACTCACACTCGCGCGAGCACACACAATATGTGCGTTCTCACGGGCAATATTCGATTTCGTTTTTTAGGACCTATGCCTGTGTTATAGTAATAGTGCGCACACACATATACATATATAATATATAGTAGGTATAGACATAAAAATGATGTAGAACAGAAGATCGGATCGAAAACGGCAACAAATCCGACCACAATATAATGCGTGTATAAACGTATAAATAATATATACCTATATAGTTAAATATAATATGTATTATACAGCAGCAGTAGCATTCGTTGATATATACACCCGTGAAGCTTCAGCAACAGTTTCGGATCAACGACCCTAACGCACGTTTCATTATATACAAACACACACACACACACTTAATGTATATATATATTATATTGAGTTTAATTAAGAAAATGACCGTTTATTATACGGAATTGAGAACGTGTGTGCATGCGCGTATATATAATATATATATCTACTGATGCGGTAATGTACGTACGCTCATTATACATTATTATATATATACGCGAAAATCTTATATTGTTAACAGTGAGGGTGAGAAGGGGCGGTAGAGAGGGGATTTTGGTGGACAGAGGGGAATAAAAAACGAATCGTATTATATCCGTCCGCCACGACCACCACCGCGATTTCGCTCGTGCGCGCCGGACCTCATTACTTTATCACCCGCGCCCCCCTATGAGGCACCTACACGTCGTATGTGTACATGGTTCTATACGTTTAATAATAAATGTTTGTGTGATCGCAAACGTCGTGTGTTTAATTAGCGAAAAAACTTTCAAGACTGCAAGACGGTCGCGACGGGCGCGGGTCGTGCGTCGATCAGAATATTATTATAATATATAACGTATAGAAAACACATCGTCCTGTATAATATGCCCATAGTACAAATATACTCAAGTCGCACGATACGGTACGGGTATTCGTATTATTATCCGATACACGATGCGATGGACGGGAAAATAGAAAGAGGGAGAGAGAGATAGAGAGAGAAAATCGCTACGAAAATCTGTCGCGTGACGGATCCGCAATAAACGCGTGTCGTCGCCGCCGCACACGTCGCCGTGTTGATAACGCGCGCGGCGTGTATATTATATGTAAGTACGTAAGTATACACTGCCAGTCCGACTATTAGGTACATATTATACGACGCGCAAGCCACTCAACACGCGGGACACGTAATGTTTTATTATTGTTATTATCGGTGGCGTAACCATCATATAGTATGTATATAACGCGGATAGATAAGATAAAGGTCCTGTACTGTAATCAGCTATTACCAGGGAATGATTATTAATTTTTTTACGATTTTATAAAATATTATTTTCTTTTGTCTTTACGGTATAGACAACACCAAAATTCAACATTAAACATGGCTATATATACAATCCAAATTCTAGAATCAAGGATATATTCAATTCATGAAACAATGCCGTTTTTAGTGAACTGGTTAGGTACTAGATACTTATTGTCTTACATATATTCAGTGATACCAAACACAGTAAGATGTATGTTTTAATTTTTTTAATTTTCACTAATTTTATAATATTTTATCTTATTTTTATAGAATGACATATTATTATGGATTATTAAATACACGAATACGATGTACGAAGTACGAAGTCCGAATACATCATATTTGTATCGAGAATACTGTTCTAGACGTAGGCAATATTAATTTTCAATAAATTATTTGTTCAACATCTTCAGATCATTTGAAATTGAAATAAGTTGAGCACGTATCTAAAAAAATGTATTTGAAAAAGAATTCCTGCATGCAATCATCATCGTTGCAGTCGTCGTCTCATTCGGTGTTATTGAAATCTAGATGGATATTAATCTAAACATAAAAAGGTTTCTTTGGTTGCGTTTTATTGTAAATATTGTTTTCTATACGAAACGTTAGTTAAATCGTGTTATTAAAACTGTTATATTGAATATTATATTGATCGATGATATAATATTATGATTATTAATACGTGCGTGTGCGCATATATTTTTATTATAACACACAGCTACTGTCAGCGTTGAATCCAGGTATACGAGTACTCCAGGGAAAGCGGGGTAAATATCCTCAATATCCTTCTTTTAATTTCATTTACCCCTTCATAAATATAACTACAGGAAAAATGTATTTATTAAATAAACAATATTCGTCACGATTTTATCTTTTATTATTATTATCAATGAACCGCTCACACATTTTACTTCGAGATACTTAGTAATAACCAAATCATGTTCAATAAAATACAATTCATTTTTATTAATGTTCTAACAGCGTATTTACCAGATTTGGGACAAGACACTTTATTGGGATATTGTATGAGAATAAGTATCGAAAACGAAGAAGATCCACCTAAGGAGCTCATCGAAAAGGTCTTGCATGCAAAAAAAAAAATCGTTGCATTAGATTGATTTAATAATTAATGATATTATGTCTTCTTTGTACAAAATAAATAATATTTTTAAGCAAAATATTTGTATATAATATAATATATAATGTATTAAGCGTCAAATGGACCGAATTAATTGTAATAAATTATAACAAAATATAAATTACTAAAATGCATGACCGATGAAAAAAAAAAATTGAGACCCCTTCCCAGAAAAATTGTGCGGATTCAATACTGACTACTACACGTTCACTGTAATATATTATATTATACGCAGGTATTACTTATATGTATATATAGTTTTCCCCATTCATGTCGAACACATATATGTCATATATACACACATATATGTGTGTGTCTGTGTATATGTGTATATATTATCATAATAATATAATATGTGCGTACTCGTATATGGAAATTTCATTCATCCGAAAAGTCCCTCTCCCCGCTACCCACCCGTCAGCCGTGTAGTTGTACATCACACACGACGATCGTACAGGTTCCGACGGCCTAACCGGCGCTGTGTGCGTGTGTAAAACGCGTGTTTATGCGCGCACCGGTCAAACTTGGAACAAGATAATAAATATTAAACAATATAGGTGTACATGCGCGCGCGGGTGACAGGTTGTAGGCTACCGGACTTGGGGACACATTCTTGGTATACGCCTGCAGTGTACATAAATGCGTGTCTGGCGTGTGAGTGTGTGTATAATACGCGGTCAACAGCGTTCCGGCCGCGGCGAATGCTTATAAAAAAGATAGAAAACACACACACACACGCGACAATAATATTATAATATTAATATAATATATACGTTATAAAATGTTATGATAAGTGATTATGTTTTATTTTATTTTTTTACCGATTTATCTCCATTACTTACTTTATTATACTCGCCGTCGCGCGCAGAGATCGGATTTCGTGTTCGGTAAAATTTTAAACGACGTCGCGCGCTTGTTAATTTATTCGTAATGTCCTCGATACTAGCTGTATAATATTATATATAATGTTATGTGTATAGATAAACATCAAAGTGCTCGCCTTTTTATATAAATAACGACAATAATAATAATGTATTTTATATATATGAAATTATATCGATCAACATATGCAAATGAACGCA
Organism: Rhopalosiphum nymphaeae; assembly: GCA_036289425.1. NCBI lineage: Eukaryota > Metazoa > Arthropoda > Insecta > Hemiptera > Aphididae > Rhopalosiphum > Rhopalosiphum nymphaeae. The sequence goes on along the minus strand of JAZAQC010000016.1, from coordinate 14,577,015 downwards.
GCTATATATACTTATGAAGTATATTATTATATTTTAATATTGAAACCTTTTTTTTCGGCCAAACTACAAATCGGGATTGAGTTTTAATTTATACGTTGTATATTATCGCGAAGCGTTGCACTGTTTTAATTTTTGTTTTGTCTACTGTTCTAAGTTTGTACGTATATATATTATGTTCACCCTACAAAAAAAATACGAAAACGAGATTATACCAGTTGGTTATTAATAATCAAAAACCACCCTATATATACTATGTGTCGCTATCGAAGTCGTCTTCATGTTGTTACGATAATAATATATTGTATTATTTACCTTTTAACACGTCATTAATGCAAGTTCCAATGATAAATAATATATATAATATATATGTAAAATAGAAGAACACTTGTTATACGATTTTTATAATTAACAATTAAATACATTTCATTGTCTGCTACGGCGTATCGTGTTTATACGTGAGATGGCACTGCGATCGTATCGATGCATTTTAACAATTATTAAATGATTTAAATGGTATGTATAAAGTAGCACCTGCACACTGCAGGTCATATGATATTTTAAGCCTAAGACCGCCTATTCCGTTTCGAATCACATAATTCCGTAGCACTATCTTTCGCTCAAACGCTCGCGGGTACCCGTGATGTGTGGTGTGTGGTATATATGAATGTGTGTGTGTGTGTGTGTGTGTGCTGTCATCGCTTCTATTTAATTCTAAACGCCCCGTCACGGGCGCCGGAGCAGGTCATCTCCAGACGCGTTGGACGACGACGTCTTATAGTCTTCGTGTGCGTGCGTGTTAAAATAATAATAACAACGTATCAAGACGAACACTGATGGGAAATTAGGTTTCTGTATAATACAACTTCGTGTGTGTGTTTGTATGTGTACTTGGTACAATTAAAAAAAAATCCTATCTGAAACGAACGACGTGAAATCCAGTAGCGGGTAGATATCTCATATCAATTATAAATGTATATAATATAAACACAGACCCAATTCAATCGCATAAATGACTTATACTATTATAGTCAGGACTTGCCGAACCTTAATTTCCCCGTAAACTACTTACAACCCTCTATCACATATTACCCACACATCTTTATAAACCAATATTGTGCGACCATCCGTATGTACTTCACCTACCCATATCATAACTGAGTAGGTAGCGCACGTCATTTTACATCGCGAACACGAATTATTATATTTCCGGAATAATAGTGATTGTTCAGTTGCGTTGACGCGTGGTATAATAATATCTCGGATGGATATTGATTGACCTCTTTCACCTTCCCCTCATCGGTACAATCATATTATTACAAAAATCAAAACCATGAATCGTATAAAAAATATTTAAAAAACCTATTGTCGCGAAGAGTGATGTACTCATTTGTTTACAATCCATTTGTGAATTATACGCTATATCATACGCGTAGAATATTAAATATTATTATGTTTCACAACCAACTAAATTAACGAGGAGAATAGTATGACGATAATTGGTAGCATATTTAGTCGTTACTGATCGATATAATATATATATATATATGTGTGTGTGTGTTACAAATATAACTGTTATGTATAATGAATGTACGCCGATTCAATGTTCGGGACAATACATATAAATATATAGGTAATGCAATATTATTACGCGATAAAATTATTTTGACGCCAAAACGCGTTAGACGATCAATAATAATATATACTTATTGAAGTTATTATTGCCTCCAAATGGCGTCTTAATTGTGTGTATTATATAATACACTACATGTCTACATTATAAACGTTATTATAAAACATGAATTTTGACGCACTAAATGTTTTGAAATATGTCACATAATACAGTAAAAATTATAAAAATAATAAATATGCAATACACGTAAAGACAAATTTAATTTCAGTTGATTCTAAAAACAATATCATATATTTACGTATGTAGGTATTATGTTATTATAATATATATTATTACGACGAAAAACATATTTTAATATTTCTTTTTAAAAATAATAGTTTATAGTTATTATTATAGTTATTAATTATGTACCTATAAATACTATAAGTGATTTTAATTCGTTATAATTGAAATTAATTATTCATAACAATAATAATTTATTAGTTATTATATTTTAAAATATAATTTAAATTTTTAAATTTAGAAAATGTCTGGAATAATTTTAGCGTACACATTATACAATTTAGTATTACATTGAAATCGTGTCAAGTCAAGTATCCATATAAATATACCTAAATATAATATTATATTTGAAGGGAAAACGATAACATAAAAATTCTATGAGTGGAACAAAAAATAATATCGCACAGTCATCTCAATATTTGCGCCGTAGACGTTCTTTAAAAATCATGCACGTTAAATTTATCACCGATGGGCGATAACTGTATTTAAAATATTTTATAATGCTTATAGTGTTCTACACGAAAAATAAATTATAGTATTATTATATATAATAGGTATATATTGTAAAATGAGCGAAACGCAAACAAATTGTAGTGTTAGCGTAATTACGCGATACATCGTTATTCGGTATTTATTCTACCTCCCCTATAAGCAGTTGTACCTACAAAATGCAAAACTTATACTGAGCGATTAATATCAGCATCCCGTTATGTAGCCATATATTTTATATATATGTATAACTACCACAGGGACGTATTTACAGGGTGATATGTGGGATAAAACAACAACATAATATTTTGTACATTTGTTGACACATTTATTCGATTAGTGATAGATACTGTGAATTGTGATTGAACCATTGCAAATATGATAGACATTATCAGATAATAAAATTGTTTCATAGTAGTGCCCCGGTGCAAATTGGTTTAGGTGCTCCATAAATTTAAATGCTATTAGTGACTAATGATGTTCTTTAGTCACTACAAAGTCCTTTAAAACATTTTAGTTTTGGCTTTTCAAATTGCGCTTTTGCTCATAAATTGTGTTTATTCCAACATAAAATTTATTTAATTATATTGGTTAATTTTAGTATTTGGTATGAAACTTATTAGATTGTCATTTTGTTAAACTTAAAAGTAGATATCAAATGGTCAAAATTTACCTGTAAATTGTAATTACTTAATTCAATAGCCATTTATAGTGTATAATTTATAAATACATGTATTAGAATAAATATATGTAGACAAACGAATTTACGGAAATTTCATATAATTTTATGTAATATCAATGCATTTTATTAAGTTAATAATTATAATAATAACTAGACTATAATATAATTCAATATTATTATTCACAATTTAAAATTACTCGATCACTATGTTAATGATTACGAGTATATTATATTATTTATATTATATTCATACACCTACTATAATAAAAAAAAATTAAAACAAAATACATGTTATTATCTTATAAAAACTAATACATAATTTAAATTTTATTTTGACAAATTTCAAAAAAACGAATTAATTGAAATACACATTATTAATAATTGTATGTATGATGGCTACAATATATTTTTTTTATACTATTTGGTATACAAACATCGATAAATATTTATATCAATCTTCATAAAAAAATCGTCAAACTTATATTTTGCTTTGTAAAAAAAATAATAATAATATAATAGTATTAAATAATTATCAAAATTATATTTGTCATAAGTCATTAAACGTATGTTTGCTATGTCTTGCTAAGTCGAACTCACGTCTCATGCTAATAACGACACTATATTTAACTATTACCGTCCACGCGTAGGTTCTACCTACATAATAAATTAATAACTAAAAAAATCATTCTATTATTCATCATCTCGTGTTATTTTATTTTTTCTTTGTTATATTAAATATTTTTGTCACATTATCAGGTAATCGGCAGGGCCCTTTCAAGATCAAGTGCCCCCGTTCAATGCACCGCCTGCACCGGTGGTTTCTACCGGGCTGTATATATCTTGTGTTTTATGTTTATAATTAAAAATTAAATTAATTTTATCGATAACATAGTTAATAATGGAAAAAACACCGTGTTCATTCCATAGCATGATCTTTTTATAGATTGTCATAACAACGAGAAGAAGAAATAACTAATAGATTTAGATAAGTTATCAAAAATTATGACTTAAAAACGAAAATTAAATTATAGTTATATTGTACATTAAAAAAAATGTATATAATTAAATACTTAAAATACATTTCTCCACTACCATTCTCTATAATACTTATAGTGCAATAATACTGCATTATTATAACTTTAAATCGATGTAGAACTAGAAGAATTTATACTATTTGCGTCAATTATACTTTTTTTATAGAATAATTGATGCCATATTTGAACTAATATTTTCAATATACACTTAAGTCTTACATTAAAAATAAAGATTACCTAAATAAGTCGCAACTCATAAATACATATTTTTAACACGCTTGATATGCGTCTAACGGCTACATTTATAATTATAATATATTTGTTTAAGGTTTACCTAAAAGTTTTTTTAAAAACTCAATATTACGTATTACATTAAAATTCTCTTATTAATAAATTATAATAATTCTTGTTAAAAATAATTAGTCTTGTATCGCAAATATGTAAATATCGAAAATAATATTTTGTTAATTTGATTACTTAATTAATAAAAATGATATGAAACAATATTCGGTAACTTTCAGACAAAACTTTGGAACGCGCGTACTTAGTGATAAAAACAATTTATAAATTATAGCTAGTATATTATAGGTTTTAAGGAGCATTACATGATGTATGTTTCAGGAATTCGGCGTTTAAATGAAACATTTTTATACAATACATAATTATAAATTATAACACAATCATATTATACAGTAGTTTGGTATTATGATATTGGTAGGTACCCAAGTGATTTTTGACCGAACGGAGTAAACATATGGTTGTTATATCGACATATCCGACATCTCGGAACCGTGAAACCGCGGTACGGTGCCCTTGAACCGCGGTATAAGGATTAGGAGGTATTCCACTGCTATAATATTATAATATTATATATTATGTACAACGTACGCACGTATGTATAATATATTATGTACCTACCGAAGGTCTCCCTTGTGGACGCGCGATGTCCCGGTCGGTAATTAAAGTGTCATAACTTCATTACGAGTACCAATCTCTATGTATATATTTTTACGTATAGACGAATGCTCCGAACCGGTTACGAAGAGGTATAAAATAAATACTCATTACTATAGTGTATATGTGCTCAGCTACAGGTATGTACGTATTTCGTGTCCGGTGAGGTCCGTCTGAAAACGTTTCCCAGCGTATACCCCGCGATTGGTCGGCGTCGTGTGTATAGGTACCACGTGCGGTATATACCTACACAGCTCGTGCGTAACCGCGTCGAAAAGATATTTTACCGATAGCACATGTAGGTAGTATACTAGTATAATATTATTATCATCGTACTATTAATTGTCCATCGGACGTTTAAACACATCTAATACGCGTGTGCGCGCTTCCGACGACACACACGCCGCAATATTATAATAATAATAATATATTATTCGGCGGCGGCGGTCACAACTCATTATTTATCGCGGAACAAGACACCTCCGCGGCATCCCCCCACATTTTGTTTGGTTGTCCGCGCGAGTATATAGCCGGTATACCTACCGTTAAACACCGTAATATTGTTATTAAAGTCAACATATGACGTCTTCTTCACCGTGCGTATTTTTCATATTATAATACCATATTTTAGTGTTATACGACGATTATTATATATTATAAAATATTACCATATGTTTATATTATAGTTACGTGCGTATCCTATACGTAGGTATAATGGATCGCTTATACTTATATAGGTAATATAGCGATTCGGATACGCGGTGTGTAGGTATTTGCTGTGAGAACAACTATCTTAGCATGCGTAAATAATGCGATAAATCAAACGTCCGAAAAATAAAAATTGAGTTATATTATATATAGGTATAGATAATTACTGTTGTAATAGGGTTTATTATATGTATATAGGGAGACCGAAAGTTTTTAGACACTATAATAATAAAGTTGGACATACTTCACAAATTCAGCATCTCATCCGGTCGACTGCTTTCTGTTCACGTATTTCCTCGACGTTAGAATATAAATATTATATCGTATCATCGTAAAAGGAATTTCATAAAATTATAAAAGTCAATTATTTAAATAATTACGATTTACGATAACTAAATTTACTCAAATTCAAGGTTAGGCTATAGATTTCTATAATCCTATTTACAACTATGATCGTGTCCCTATATATGTGCGGTAGTTGTTTTGCGGGCGAGATTTAATAATATGTACCGGATAGCAAGTACTTACATAGAAATAATGAAAAAATTAAAACAGGTATTTCGCAACTGTTTTTGGTAGAGAAACGAGCCAAAAATTAACAAAAAAAGCGCTTTTCTCTGCAAATTATAATAATATAGTATAATACGTTGTAATAACGTTCACGCGAATTGGAGATAACGTGACTTTTACGTTGTAATACCCAACGCAAACCCTAAATATTGTGTGTACGATGTAATATATTATTATATTATATATCTGTATACGTATAATAATATGTTAATATACCATGTATAGATTAAGATTGTGCTAGTACGACCGTAGTTCATATATTATATTATTATGTAAAGTGGTCGTAAGTTATGTTATTATTTTCTCATAAAATCGACTTTGGCGGTTTCGTCAAAAGTTTTACGGACGGAATCGTTCAAGGACCGGCCATTATTATTACCTATTCTTTATTTGTTTTTTAGCATCTTTGTGGAACTTGCGAGTTATTTATTTATACATTATTTTTTTTTATGATACAAATTTCCTCTTTTACATTTTATAGAAACAGATTATTGAATTTATAAATATTATGTAGTTACGCAATCAGCGGATGTATGATTTTGTATCGAATTATTACACGCACGATTCGTCTATAAATATTTAATAAACACCGTCGCGACTATTAATTAAAGTATATATGACTATAATATAAAATATACACGCGTATTAGGTAGTTATTATTATTTTTATATATGATAACATATTATACGACCAAACGTGAGATTAACGAACCGAGTAAAATTAAATAAACTCGATTTTAAAAATTACCATTTCGTAGCTAATATTAAATACCTATACATTTAAATATTATTATATTGTTTTTTATCACCTAGTCGTCGATGTAATACGTATAGGCAATAGCCGTAGGAATAATGGCCTGGCTTTAAGCATTTTTTTATTTTTACGATAAATGTTTATACAAACTGTGGGGTGCAATAATGCATGTAGGTAGACATAATATTACGCATTTACGCGGCCGCCGCTATTCAATTTCGGTTCGAATCGGAATGAAATTGTAATAAAATTTAAGAACTACAATGGTCATGCGATTTGTGTGAGCGTGTGTGATAATTACGCACACATTTTCTGTGTACAGTTATCTATAATATAATATTATTATTATGTTTACACGTTTGTAGGTAATTTACAGAAACATATTCCGTAGACCTCAGGAAGGTCAATAGTAGTGTACACCTAATGTTCACACATGTGTAGTGTAATATATTGTAATCTCTCGAATTAAAATATAAAAACTCGAGTTTTTGTTTTACACAATATTATAATATGATTAGGTACAGCACGCGGAGGACGAAAAATCGTTTATAAAAAATTGTGTACACACTCGTAATAATCGGTAATACAGAATCGTCAGTATTTACGGTCAAATGGTAGGCTACGTAAAATACACGTGTACCTATATGTGGTGGTAATGTGAAAACCCGTTTGCACGCGCGAGGAACGTCTGATAAAAATACTTTGTACAAGAAGCACTTAATGTGATTTTGATAAAACGATAAAACGATTTAATATGATCGTCTTCTGATGTGCTAAAAAAGCGCCGATTTCGGCGAATCGATTTTATGCAAGACGCGGTAACACTATAAATTATTATATTATATACGTATAGGTGAGCGAATGCGATATAAATACGATAATACGATATTATTATGTACACATACGATATTGCCATGACATTATAGTGTGTTATGCAACGCGGATCCGGCCGGACGAAAAGCTCTCAGAAAACAATATCCCCGAAACGACCGCAACAGGGGATGGCATATTACTGCTATTATTGTTGCGTAGTGGTGTATTTTTTTCACAGTATTGAAATATATCGTAAACCGATCGATAAAATGCAATATATTATGTGTGTGTGTGTGTGCGCGTGTGTGGAGGGAATAAAGAGCGACCAGCGGAAATCGCAATCCGTGTATTATATTATATATACTATAATAATAATATATAACATGACGACGTCCCGTTGCGTTCGTCAATTCGCGACTTTCTCAACAGCGCCGCCGATAAATCGCTGTGATATTATATTATTCGGCTATATAGTTAAAAACCGTAGTCAGCGTCGCGTTACAATTCTGTTTGGTAAATCGTATTAATTTAATTTTTTTTTTTTTATGTTATTTTCACGATCCTCTTCCGCTTTAAACATCATCTATTTATTTTAATAATACTTATATATTAGTCTACGGCGAACGTATAGGTATAGGAGAAGGAGAATCGCACGATCGAGAAAAAAAATCTACAAAATCGTTTTCTAGAAATCTCGAATTGTTATAATGTAATAATTATATAAATAATATTTAATAATATACGCTATTGCGACCATTATGCCCGAAGCGTTCGGTGTTCACGATCGCCACTTATCACGCGTTATAATAATACGTCTAGAAGTGCACTCGCTATTCAGAGTTCACGGTGTATAGTCATTAATATTTCAGTATAATATTAAAAACGAAAAAAATGACGGTGATGACACAAATGAGATGGCTGAACATTCGCGACTTTTTTTAAAATTTTTATTTAGGTATTCTAGTCTCTTGTTAAAAAAGTAATAAAATATGTATTTTGTCAAATCAGCAATTAAAATATGGAATTTTGTTAGAGATACATTTTATACATAATTATATAGGTACAGTATGAACAAACATACATAGTAAATTACTTATAAATATCTACGATGAATTTTTTTGATGTATTTAAATTTTTGTATGTACCTAACACGATTTTATAACATAAAAGGTTTTTAAGATTAGACATTTTTGATGTTTCGAAACAATGATTATTGTATCTCTAGAGTATTTAATGTTGTAACAAGTGCTTCATATTTTAATTTTGAAAAGAAAAACCTATTCAATCTATATTAAAAATTTATAATAAGTATAATATTATGTTTTTGGACAAACAAATGTTAAAACAAAAATAGCAATATGGAGATTATAGTACATTAATCAAACTATAGGTATATTATGTCCAATATTATGATTAATCACATTTTTAATTCGTTTTTGTATAATATTGAAAATATTATTATAGTTATTATTATTAATATTTTATTATTAAATTGCATAATATATTTATCCACTGCAAACTATAAAATCTGAACCACACTCGTTCGTATGTGGTGTTCGGTTTACGATTTTAAAAAGGCTTCACGTCACACGTGTGTGTAGTGTCCTTCGTCACTTCTTTACATAATTGTCAAACAGTTGTCATACATTGATACATTTACATGTAATATTATACAAATACACTGACAAATGTGTAATTTAAATATGACAAAATTTTCCAAAAAAATATATAACTTAACCTGTTTTCAGTCCTTTTATCCAGCAGTTTTTTTTTAATATGGTCCGTATTATATAATATATATGTATATGTATTTGTTAATACTTTGTATCAATGATTTTCAATCTACTTTTGCTTTATGATAAATAACAGTGTTTTACTTATATACCTAATTCCTTATATTATATAGTGAATTTATAGTGTATAAATAACAAAACATTAAAGCATCCCATTGATGAAACTTCCTATTTTTTTTATTTTATTTGGTTCTTATTTTATTCAGACCTCACAAAGGATTACCAGGAATTCAAAAAAGTTGATGAGCTTTGAATCAAGGAATTAGTGTGAGAGGCAAAACTGAGCGTAGATCCCTCTAAAGAAATTTTTTGTTCTTTTTGAACTGCTTTTAAATGCAAAAATGCAAATCAGTGTTAATGGGACGATTGAATATGGTTGGCCACAAATTTATTATTTTTTTAGGGTTATATTTAAAAAAAATATATATATATTTAAAATTTTAAAATTTCTTTGCTATTTGAAGCTATTATATAAATACCTAAATAAGTATTTAACTAATCTACACATTAATACATAGGAAGTTACACCATTTTAAATTTAATGACAATTTTTACCATTTATACAATGTTTTTATAAAAAAAAATATGTAGATTAATTTGGTAATTTCTTCATTATGTACTTTTTTGAAGACTTTACATGTTTCAGAGATTTAGGACAATCATTGATCAATATAGATATACATATTATTTTTTTATTATTTGTCACTAGAGGAGTAAAAAGTAATATTTATACTTTTTCTTGTATACCTATTAAAATTACCCTGGAAATTTACAATTTTTAATTTTGAGTTTTACATTTATGAGTTAGCATAATAGAGTAAATAATATAATTATATTTATAGTATGTTTCATATATTTTTATATTATGACCGGTAAACTTATTATTTCGATTTGAATTATAATAATAGTGTTAACGATGATATACCTATTTAATGTTGGTATTTTTAATTTTCTCGGCAATGAACGCGGTGTTACAAGAAAATGAAACATCGATGATTGAGTCATCTCAGATTTATATATATTATATTTCAGTAATATTAGTTTTTGATTTTTTGGTATTTATTACTTTATCGCTGTTTTAGGCTTTGTTTCACAGTGAGCTTATATAAGCACGCAGTTGGCTATGGAAGAACCGAAAACGATATCGTACACATAAAATGTATGAATTTTACAAAAATAAAGTGTATTTAATAATATTTAATTTGTATTTTGTATTATTTATTTACTATACTTCGACAGAATTTGAATTGAAACACTATAATAATATTAAAATACCTATTAATGTACACAATACAATACGCGTATAATAATAGTATCATAATGCTCATCAACAAAATCCGGAAACAAAGAAATTACGAAATTCTAAGTATAAATTTACTAATTTAGTGTATTACAAATTACAATACACGATTACATGAATATCTAACCTATTATATTATATTATAAGAGCAATCATTAATACAACACGTGTTTGTGAAAAGTATTTCGTCGATTGTACAAGTATACGTCAAGTATTTATCATATACATATACAATGTAATCCATTTAAGTGCCTATAATAATTATTATTTCAAAAAGTTTTAATTTATTTGAAAATATATTTGATTAATTTATTGTCATTGCAAAAAATATTTTTAATATTATAATTGTTATTGTTATATTTTTTTAAGTTTTTATCTTTTTGATAGATAATCAATTTCCGGAGTACTTCAATACTTAAAAATCGAATTTCGATATTTTATTAGTATGTTTTATGTATTTTAATCATTTTATTTATAAAACTTACCTACTTAAAGTAAATAATAATTAACAAATGAAAATGCTTATCTAAATTTTAAATACTAATTATTACTTATTTTACTAATAGTTATAACTAATTATATTAATTATACGTTTGAAATTTAATCTTTGTGTATCATAAAGTACTCGAAAAATATTTAAAATGTAAGATGTCTATCAAAAAAGTTAAACTCAAGCAATTATTACAATAAAATAATGTAAAATGTATACCTAAATTTTTTTTTAAATATTGTTTTGAAATGACAGTAAATTATGTAAAAGAATATTATTTCGAAAAAATTAAAATTTTTAAATATATTTATAAATGGATCACCTTATATATAACATTATTATAACTTATAAGTAAATTTAATAATATCGCAAGTTTATTCTACTATCAAATATCATTTTATTGTGTGTTCTGGCCGGAAGTGCGAAATCATCATATTATTATGTGTTGTATAATTTAAGTGCTGGCGGTACGTCCTCTTTTAATTAAATTACTTATTAAAATTGTATACGGTTAATTAATATTTTATTATTATACACAAGACTGATTTTACAATAATAACAATGAACATTCTTCGTGCAATTTGCATAAAAACCTATAGGTATATGAAGGAAGTTCATCTTTATATTAATTGTATCAGGATTTTTTTTATTATATTGAAATAAATTAAAGCATTATTTGATATTAGGTGTATATATGATGTATATTGTATTGATGATAATTTATCTATGGAATTATTTGACTCTTTTTGTCTCTTTGATTTTAAGCAGTTCATATTGTCATTCATATTATTCACAATACTTAACGTCATATTTTATAATAAAAAAATATTTTATCATAGTTACGCCTAACCACAGCTATGAGTAGCATGCCTATTAAGCATTATAGATTACATTATTATAATTATTTTAATCATTAATCACTTTATTAGTTCAATTTTACTGAAAATTTAAATAAGTACTTATACTATTTAATTTAAGGTAATTATCTGAAACGACTAACGATGGTAACAAAATTTTAAAATAAATAGTATAGTACAATTAACGCAAGTTAAATATATTTTGTTTAAATTCATTTATATAAGAGAATATGACGTACTAGTATTATTTTTGAAAGTCTTATTATGGATAGAAAGATCTGTAATTTATTTTATAAATTCTATATGTATGAACATTGAACAATGAACATATTATATATTTATGTAATAGTAACTCTAAATAATGTTCTGAACATTTTAAAACGTTCAATATTATAATAAAGCTTTATAACTTGGTTAACTGCTGTATTTTAGTAAGATAGTTTTGTGAAAACTATTTTTTTCTATAAAAATGTCCATTCTCATTTTGTATAGAGCTATTATGAATAAAAATGTGTTCTATAATTGTATGTGTGTATACTGTGTATGTGAAACGACCATGATTAAACACATTGTATTATACTTATATACACTGAATATTTTTTTCTAACATTATAATATGATTCATATCATTTGATATTAGAAATGTGGAAAATAACAAATTGCGTCATATAATTTACGATGCTTTTTAATAGTCAATGTAAATATTATATCGTTTACATAAATTTAATTAATGAGTAACGACGCATTGATAAATATAAAATTGGACGAACGCGTGGATTAATTATGTCCAATGCGTAATAATTAAACAAAAATATTTTTACCTTCGTATAGATTAATAAAACAATATTATGTTTTTAAAATTAGAATTTATCCTTACGTCACGCGTCTATACAATTGTTTGAATACGAATTCAGATTTAAAGAAATCGTGTAACCATAAATTGTAATATCAAATAAAATATTAATTTTTTTTTATTGAATAGTTTTCAGATTTTTTAATTTTAAAATAATTTTTTTTATGATATGGATTTTGTGGATAGCCTAAGAACCGGAAGTTTTAGATATGTATACAGGAATTATGAACAGTGTTGCACAATAATTGAACTTTAATAATGTACACTAAACTCTTAAAATTGGTTTAAAGTTATTATTTTCTTTCTATTTTATTGATTGAATAGAAATTAATATTATTCTCAACTGTTTCAAGTTCAAAAGTTCAATTGAATATTTTTGTTTGGACTCTGTTTAAAATTAACATATCTGTTTTGACTTAGGTATAAAGGTAAAACATTTATTCGGCATTTCTTTCTTTTTATTTACGTTTTCCGTGAAGTTTTGGAAGAAAACAATCAGAATCAAACACAATAAAATAAAAATGGTCAAGTTACGAAAAACGAATGTCACAGCTTTTTACCCCGATGATTTAAACGATAAGTATATAATAATATAAGACTATTGTATAACAGGATGTCCAATAATGTCATTTTTGTTTGTTTTCTGATGTACATTTTGTACAAATCTTCTAGATGTGAAATAATAATAATAATGCAATCTTTTTCTACAGACTTTTTGGGACAATCATTACTGCGAGAAATCATGAACCTATTGCTATATACATATATACGTGTTGTATATTATAATATATTACGACAATAATGATGATGACGATAATAGTGTATGCACACTGTGGCGGAGGAGGAAAGCTGCGGTGGATATAAATTGAGATCGTCACAATGCTCTGCGGGTAAGTCCGCTCGGCTCACGGTGTAAAATGTATGTAATATATGTATTATACCTATGATATTATACACACACGATGGCGAATTATTATAATGGGTTCGGTGTAATAATGTGGCGCATTCCCACGGAATCCACGGTGCCCAGTAAGTCATTGACGGACAGGTTCGATTCCCGACGACGCGCGATCAATGGGTTTTTGAGTGGAATGGGTTCGAGTGCTCGGGACATTCTGTTTTTTTTTTTTTTTTTTAATGCGCCGTTACTGCACACACTCGCATAATAATAATAATAATAATAATAATATAATAAAATATAACGTATATCCATCTCGTTTTAAATGTTTGCGTTTCTCCGTCTCTGGTACATGCATATATATATATATATATATATACCTATATGTTTACGAAACCTCTTGAACCGACACGATTTACTAGTGGAGCGTGGAGAGAATAAAATTATCCCACCGAAATAAAAACAATAAAATGGTAAATCCAATGAGCAATATATATATAAAACATATATATACACTGTTGTAACGGCCGTAAGAGGCGCATCGAACATATAATAATATTATATACAGCCGTCAGTAGTATATATCTACCTACATGTATCTATATATATATATATATATATATATATACTACAATATAGTCTATAGTACGCGTCGTACTCAACTTGAGACTGTAGAGACTGTACAACAAATATTTTTTAATTATTATATACTTATTTTAGTAATATAAATGTATTTTCGAATATTAAATAATTATTAATATATTAATAATTAATACATTGGTAATAAATTTGTTTCTACATGTCCCTAGCACACATTGGCTTGTACAATAACTAATGTGGATAAAAACTATTATTTGCCCAGTTACCAAAATCCATAAAATTGTTTAGTATGCATAAAATCATATTTAGTGTATGTGTAGTGTTTTGAAAGTATATGTTTTGATTATTTTTGGATTAGAAAACATTCGTTTGACAGATGTGTATACAACAGTGATAATATTAAAATATTTTTGTTATTAAATTATCTAAATTACGACATATTATACATTAAAATAAATAAAAAATATCACATAAAAAAAAACAATAGTTTAGCTTGTCATATAATTTTTTGAGAGTTTTCCTAAATCAGACGTCATATTTTTAATAATATATATTTTAATTGTCTACTAGATTTTAATGGTTTTTTCAATGAATATAATGAGACATTTTTTTTCTGTAATAAAAAAATGATTAGGCACATTTTTCGGTGATTTTATTTTACTACCAAAAATTGACAAAGAATTAACCATCAAATATCACATATGGCAGTCGAACCAAACCGCAGTTCACTCACCTATAATAAGTACATGGCATTTCATAAAAGGTCACTGGTAAGATGGAGGAACACGGTATAATATTATTGTCACCACTCCTTTAATTATTGCGTAGTATACGACATTCATCGGTTTTATACTGATAGGTACTAAGACAAAAATGCCGCGTTCCCAATACGTCGGCTGTAATGCTGATTAATTGTTATAATATTACTATTATATAGGTGTATACAACGATATATTTTGATTTATGTGCAACTTTGGTCGTCACCGTACATAACGTATTTTTTTCGTCATTTATTATTTAACTATTTATTTTTTTTTTTATTCAAGTCGTACCTACCAACCTACGTAATAAATAATAATAGTGTGAACGAGTCATGTTGTAAACGAATCGAATGTTTTTATTTTTTTTTTTAAACAATCGCAGTATTATTCACGATATTTCCTGCAAACCTAAAAGTTTAAATTGAAATCATAATTATAGTTGTTTCATTAAACGTTTTATAGACGACTATTTTTTAGTAAATTCAATCGCACATAATATAATATATTTGTAAAAAACAAGAATATACTTACACAAAATGTGAGATTTGAAAAAAATTCAACCATAAGTTGGTGGGTATTAGTTATGTCTTTATTAGTTTGACACTAATATTTATATTTTATTGTACATTTCGTACCTATTATCATTATTATCGATTTTTATAAAAATACATGAAAAAATTGTGGGCCAAAGAACTTTCGATAATCACTTGAGAGTATATTGTCTGCAACCTCATGATTATCAAACGAGTTGGCAATATGTTAAATGAAAGAAAAAACTGTATACTTGCATCGGTAAAGCAAATCAATGTCAGTCACGTAATCCCGCTGAAAAGACGCACACGTGTGTCTTTTTTTTCTTCAAAAATACCCGTCACATATTATACAGTAATAATATTATTGATGCGACCAGACCATTCGTTCTAATTATAACAGCTTAACATTTTGTGAGAATAAAATATAAAATAATATTATGTTGTCGTGCAATACTCGAGTCGGTTATCGTTTTACCGAGTTCCTTCAGCGTATGAGAACAGCAGGTTGACCGTAAATGATACTATTATATAATAATATATTATAATATTATAACGAAAATAATATGAAATTTGTATCAGTATCATTATTGTATTCATAATATAATTTTAGTTTCTACAAGGTAAAATAATATATGCATAAAGGCCCAACTTATACAGATTTCGTAAGGATTGGTAGAAGAGGTGGTTCGGAGGAGTTATACCACTTCAAAAATAAAAATACAGGTCATTATTTAACGATTCTTATTCATTTGTCTTTGATATTTTTCAAAACTTTTTTTATACTTTTGAAATGTAATAATATAGGTTAAAATGGTTATAGGTTTAAAATAGTTTGAAGTAGAAATAATATTTATGAATAATTTTGTATTTTAATCCAAGTAAAAATCGAAGAAAAAATATAAAATATAACATAATCAGGTAAATCATATAAGCTGTTAATATTATATTATTTTTTTAGTTATTTAACTAGTTGTTGATAGTATGATAGAAGTCTATAAGCTTTTACTTCTATAATCGTGTATTTAAATATACATAATGTACATAGTAATTATTGTATTGTGTTCGATAATTAAAATTATTGATTGATTAAATATTTTAATATGTCGCAGATTATATTTAAATTACAAGTATTGCATACAATTTTCAATTTTATATATAGCTACACATTGTTAAAAAGTCGAATTTATCATGATATACATTTTAATTTGTTTATTTTTTCGGAATTTTAATTTTAGTCCATATAACGTATAATTTATCTTTTTATTGTAATTCTTTTTAATGAAATGTCATACATTATAATCTAATCTAATTACAATAAAATGAAAACGTTGTATATGAACACAATAATTACAATCGTTACTAACTAAATTCTTGGAAATATATATATTTTTTTTAAATATATAAAATCGCTATAACTGTTGAAAATAATTAGATATTAATAGGTACTACTAACTATATTATAGTTACACTGTTATTACAATTCATTTATTTGTAAATATTCTTTATAATAATAATGTGATTAAAATAATTTTTTTTTTTAAATTTGATCCCGTCGTCTTGGCATTTTATTATGAAAACGATGTTGGCAAGAATGTTTAATAATTATAGATATATACTTATTATTTACCAATTCTTGAGTACTGATGTTTGGCGTTAATACTTTACAATTTACACGCATCCACTTACGATAAAACACGACGTGTACGAACCCAAATTAATTAAAGCAAATGGCTGTATAATAACTGATTCTGAAATCAAAAACATTTGAATGAATTAAACGCATGTATACACCAATGATATGTTGCTTCACGTGTTTGGTTCATCATATTTTAATATTTAATTTTTTTTTAGTTTATTAGTTGTCGTAGTAACTTATAATATTTAAAAATATTTATATAACTATACTTCATGTATACGTATATTATAGCATATAGATAGACAAATGCTATATAATGCTATATTCTATGATCTGTTTTTATATGTTTTGTAGGAATCTGTAAAAAATTTTTATCGATTTTAAATGTGTTTTCTAAATTGGATTTTCGCTCTTTTCATTTAAAGATCATAGTTTATTGCTTCGACCAGACGTTTAAAGCTTCATCTAAGGAAATGAGTTTCAATAACATTCATTTGCTATTATAGTCTGTAAATATTTATTTTACACTTAAAACGTTCAATTATGTTCTCGCCATATATATACTTTATAGAGATGGTTATATTTTATCGCTGGCTCTCGAGTGCCAATTTTTGCACACATCGAAGCCAAATATACATTTTTGTCGAACTTATTGCTGTTTTCGTGAACAACGAAACAAACAGCTGATATATTTAATGTATGTTTTATATTATATATATATTATAATGACATATCATTCACATTACATTCCACACGTGTGTGAGTGACGCGTTTCTTTCCTCTCATATATTATAATAATATATAATTATACACAATTATTATATTATACATTATTTAATATAGAATTTTTTTACGATTTGATTTTTCCGTCAAACGAATTTCGTAATAACAATATTATTATGTGATTACTAGCGACGACGTTACTCACACATTTTCGAACTCGAATTTCAACTGCAACGCCGACTGTCATTGCGACGGTGGTATATTATTATTATAGCTCCAGTAGATATATACGCGCACATACAGCGTGAAGTAATTGATTTTTACGGTTTTGGGCGTATGCTTTTTGTACTTCTGCAGGTTTTTGTCCTGACGGATATCGGACATGTGCACTGTGTTTAATGGGCATTCTTCCATGTTTCGAATAGTCGCGTGTAATTGTTCTTTCTTTCTCATATCCCGAAAAACTCATTCTGAAATACCAATCGTTTGATTGTGTACATTTAATAATAATTCGTTGGCGAAAATGTAAAAAAAAAAAAAAAATTGCAAGTTATATTATTCAGAGATAATGTTTGAAAATGTCGAGTCCAGACATGGTTAAAACACAAAAAAAATATAATAATAATAAACGTAAGAATTTCAGTTCATTGCAGGACGCATGTATATACATGTATAGCGTCAAAACAGTAACGAGTTTTTTTCGGATATTTTCGTGTAGAGGCAAAATTTTTGTCGGTTTACCGACATCCGAGACGCGAACTGTCTGCGAGGGGGAAAAAAACCGCACAAACTGCCTAAGAAAACCTCTGAACGAGACAAAAGACAAGAAATATTTTTTGGGAATCGAAAACCAAGAAGAAAAAAAAACTCTAAACTGGTCTGATATTTTTTGGGTCTTTTTTGTATGTCTGCATCCAACTTTCCGGGTGTATATTTATTGTCCGAAAAACCGGATTATTACGTACGACGCGCGCTGCATATAATATATACCTATATATGTATGAATTGCAGTCACCGCACGTCAAATATTATCGCGGGACTCGCCAGGACTCGTATAGGTACACGTGTTTTTTTCCCTTTAAAAATCGGTTTTTGACTAAACCTGTATAATATATACATTGTAGTGTGTTGTGGCATCTGATGCGTGGGTCGACTTTTTAGTTAATAATACTAACATTTATATACTATATATAAATACATAACCACCGAATTACTCGTTTACTGTAGGTAATCAACTACAGTCCAGAAATTAAATAATAATGATACAAATAACACTAAAAATTAATATTTAGTAACTTACAATTTAATAATTTGATCATTTTGACGACTGTGTTTAGTGTAGAAAAATTTTGCTCAAATATTTTAAATAAAATAATATCATTTTTTCACAATAATATATTATAAGGTTTTTTATTCATTACTAAGTTAATTATATTACCTAGGTAAAGCAGCTCTTGTAGTTTCTTTTTTCAATCACAACTTGGTACTACAATTTATAGTAGTTTATAGCAATTTTTAGTATATATTTATTGAAACGTTGTACATATTGTACATATTATATTGACTGTAAATAATTCGGGAAAAAATATTTTAATTTATTGCTGTACTAAGAGTTAATATAGGTAGTAGGTAGGTACTAAATTAACCAATCTATGTAGTATGTATTATAATTAATAATCAGTAAGTTACAACTGGTTCGGTAACGGAAAAAAATTAAACAGTTCTCTGATAAAATTATATGTTTAAGTGGTTGAGATTTACTACTTTTAGAGTTTTTACCATCGATGCGTACAACATTGTTCTATTGTTTACATAAATTTATTTTTGAGCTTAAATAACACATTTTTATTTCTAATTTATCAGTTAACACCTTTCTATAGCAAGTTAATTGTAAAATTAAAATCGTCAAAATCAACATGCGTCGGAAATATTATGATACCATCATAATATACTGTATTATACACGAAACGACGTCGTGAGAATGAATAATAATTATTATATTATTTTTTTGCAGATTTTGTTAAAAAAATAAACTTAAAAAGCAATTACAATTTTATGTATACTTACCTAAATATATAAATTATACAACGGCATCCTATATAATATACATGCTTCTAGTATATCCAAGAACGTCTTGTCTGTGTATGCCGCCGCCGGGGCAAAATTTACGACGATCGTTAATCGGTTTGAATTATTATACGCACACGCCGCGAGACTGCTCCTGTAACAGTCGAATTCCTCTATAAAAACGAATTCCCGCGGTAGACGTTCAAGGCCTTTGGGACGGCATTGCCGAAAACCACCGAAATTTTCGTACACTCTCGACACGGTAATAATAATAATATTAATATATTATAGCAGATATACAAAGACTGCAGACTCCTGTATCATCGCCGTCGATGCCGAAATAATGATTGGTTACAGCTTGTTTAATTATTGATTAGGATTCTGAATTGGTGGGAGAGTTTGCGAGTCTTAAGTTCCGAAACGATATTTTCGGTATTGTTTATTTAGATTTGCCGGACTACAATATTAACATATTAATATCGTGTCGATTATCAAAAAGAGGTATTTGATATTATCATACAACTATACATGGGCAATGATAGAGGCACAAACGAATGACACAAATAAATATTTATTGTTATATTTTATATACGGTCATTATAGTATAATATTATATTTTATATACTCGGGGCATATGATAATATTATGTGGAGTTCAAAATGTCATCATATAACAGCGTATCATATTAATAAATTGTCGGTTTTCAAACATGTTTTACGTTGGGTTTCAGTTCAGTTTTGTACAGATAAGGGCTGGTCGAAAATGTTAAATGCAACGATATGATATTATTTATACTTTATTAGTCATTCGTTATTATATAATATTATTATGTTTTATAACGCTGGAAAATAAAAAAACAAAATTACAAAATCGTTTACTTAATAATAACAATATAATTTTAGAATAGAAAAAAATAAATGCCAACCAATGGTCTACAATCAAAAAACAGTCGTTAAATAATTGTGATATTTTTATAATCTTTTCCAATAATATACGGACGTCGAGTAGACAAATTATTCAGAAGAGACCGCTCTTCTTCATCTTTATTTTTTTATTGTCCACATCAAACACTTGTTATCGGAACACATGGTTCTCGAAAAATTATAATTTTGGTTATAAATCATTAATAGTCCTTCAAATACATATAATGTTTTTTTTTATATATAAACCTATAAACCAGTTTTTATAGTTTTTTACTAGAAAATATAATATCTAAGAATTTTAATATTTTTGTGAAACATTCTTTCATAAATAAGGCGTTTGTTTTTAATTAGGTAGACAGATTAAATAAAAACCTATTTGATTTTAAATTATACTTCACCTCAGTCAACCCGAGATTAAGAGTTTTTTTTCTGAAATCGATACTGTTTCAAATATACATATAAATAGGTTTATACTTACTTACTAACAATAATTGTACGCATGTAATAATATATAAAACCCACTTGAGTTTGTGTCATTAAAAGTTTTGTTATCGAATCAAAATTTTGAAAACGAGTGTATTTATAATGAATCTCGTATCTCAACTATATTTTTACTGTCAATTTTTAACCATAATTATTTGGTCAAGGGTCGAGGTGATTCGTCGTGTCAAACGATTATACGGTAAAAATGTCTCAGATAATAACAATAATAATATAGTTTAATTGTTTGATGCTACTTTTTTTTTTATATATAAATTTTTCAGATAATTTTAATTTATGTCCTTGTTATACATACATACATACATATTATATTACTTTATTAATACATAATATACTTTATTTAAACTATTTTATTTATTATTATTATTACTATTTATAAACTAATAATCTGGGAGATATCAATATACGCTGTTTTTTATATTTCATTTATGTATATTGTAATATATTAAAGTAAATAATGGTATTTGTAGTAGGTACTACACTAAGACGAAACGTGTGAGAATAACTTGAAAAAATATAAAATATATGGATATAAAGTTGATACTCGTAGTATTTTATTATAACTATTAGTTTATAAAACGTGGATTTTCGTGTAATAAAAACTAGATATATATTATGCATTAAAAAGTTGTAATATGTACAAAAAATAAAAATGTGCACTCGAAAATTATCGAAAAAAAAAATTATTTGTTTATAATTCAAAATCATAAAAATTCAATAAATAAATTATATCAATGGTCCGAGATCTAAATCGATATTATTTTCTTATCTCAGTATGTACCGATAGCTAAGTACTATTAAAGATATCGTAACTGCGAGCCATATTCGGCAAAACGGTACACACTCGTATATATTTATTTCAATGTATTTTTCGAAAAATCTTATGTGGACAATAATTTATGGCTATAGAAAATCTTTTAATTTGCATTCAAATATTACGTATGCAATTAAAATTTTAAAATAAGTCTTTAAGACACTGAAAAGATAAATTATGTGCAAATATATGTAATAAAAAGATTCATGTATTTTCAATCTTCATGTTACGAAATACATTTTATGCTTATTTAGCATATTATCATAGGATCAACTAGATAAATATTCAATTGCATTTAAATCTATGCTTTAATATTATAACCATCTATACATATATTATGTGTGTCTCATAAGAGTTTGTGTGCAAAATTAATAAATTATATATAATAATCATGTTATTTAAAATATTTAAAAATTTTAATATTTATTTAATTTTAATTTACGTATTATCGACGCAGATATAGATGACTAATATTGATTACACAAAGCTACTATTAATAACAATGATAAAAAAAATGATTTACATCTATCTTGATGGTTGTTCAGGATGTTATTATTATTTAAATCAATCATTGTATGCCCGATAAAATGTATCTTATTTTATTAAAATGTTAGTATTAAATAGATAATAAGTATTAATCATACGATTTGAAATTATAAAATACTAGATGATTTAAATGTTGTGTATAAAAATTATTATTATGAGTCAGTAATACGAGTACCTAAGCAAAATAGAAATCATATAACTGTGTGTTTAGATAAGATTTCTTCTTGGTGCATTTACAAATCGTTATTAATATATATTTTTAAATAAACATCTTCTATAGGTATTTAATTTACTAGAAAGCTATTTATTTTGTTTTACATATATTTAGGAATCATTCTTGTTTTTTAAATTTATAAAATGTCTTAAAAAAATTAAAAATCTCAATTAAATAGATCAATAGGTTAATTTAGTAATGTTACATAGTGATCAGACGTCCGATTCAAAAACACATTATCGAGATTTTTTTGTATTGTACTAAATGCAATACAACCACAGTAATATATATGTATTATATAATATGTCATATTATTTTAACGTCTGTTTCTGCACGTACGCCCGACGTGTTCAACATTTATCGGATTGTCGGTGTATAATATTTTGCGTTTTTGCGATAATTGCTTTCGAAAACTGGAGAACAGAGTTCAAAGTCTAAGGGCACTCGCCACGTTGAGTTAACGACTATCGACCCAGATGAAATATTATTATATTGCGGTGAAGTATCGGTCGAGACGTATCGATCGGTATCGCATAGTTCTTTTGACGATTCTGTTTTCGTCCTGGACCTTCATGAAATCCATAAAATCACTGTTCTCTGGACCAACTTACTATTACCAAGTAGGTAATAAATAATAACTATATAAAACTGTGTTTTATATAATATTATGTTGGTGAAACACTCAAATAACATTAATGACGTTGAAATTAAAACTATATTAATTATTACTGGTTAAAGGTTACGTTTTTCCTGACCCACCAAAGTCCACTCGTGTGTTTGAACTGTTTGAATCATTGCGGAAAAAAACATAACTTATTAACTTATCTTCTTATTTTATTAAATTGAATTTTTTCAGTTTTAATCGGTTTTTTGCATTTTGTTTACCTTTTTATTACATATGTATACGATACGTATATTAGACATGTATCACCGATTATTGCTTATAATTTTTTTTTTTTTTTTTTTTTTTTTATTAGAATAAGTCCTCGGCAACTATGGCCATTGGACCACATTATTATACATTTTTACTTATTATATTACATTATTACATTGATACATTGAGTGCGGTATGTTGTAAGCGTTTAAAGTTAGGTTATAATATATGGTAGGTCACTTAAATTTTATTCATCAATTTTGTGGATTGAAGAAAACGTAGTATTGATTGAACATTGCATTGGTCAGGGGTTATAATTTGCATGGCTGTATAGTGTATCCTATTGTCGTCTCTCTTCGCGTATACGTTTTCCATATACATAATAAACACATAATCTATTCTTTTTAAACATTTATCCGATTAAACATAAAACTATATTATGAACACGTTTCCGATAATAATAATTGTATTGAACCGTCGCAATCTCTCGGTCCCCCAGTGCAGAGTCGGACGACACACTTGCGTGGTAAGCGTACACATGCGGGTATATCAACTTAAAGAAAAAAGTCACGTCTGCCAAATCTGTATAAATACGTAAGTTATATAAACAAACGTATTAGAATAATAATGCAACATCGGCAGTATATATCGTAACTGACAGAGTTTTAATTCGAATCTTGTGTTTTAAAACGAAAGTTTAAACCGTTTCGATTGAATACGGGATAATTATTATTTTGTTGATTTTCAATTTCGCACTGATGCGTTTCTGCATTTAATAAAATAATATATAAATATCATAGTTTCATTATTATTATTTTAATATTTTGAGTAACTAAAGGATCTATACAATAGATAGTTTGTATTTATAATTTATTTCACCATAATATTATAATATCAATCGATAAGTTAAGTCACTGATATACTAAAGATGTATTGTAAAAGCTATTATTTGAGCTTTAAAAGCTTTTATTTATAATGACACCATGTGATTTATAGTATAAACTACACCTCATGCAACACTCGTAGTGCGCAGGGGTATAGCAAGTATGAGGTCGGGAAACAGATCTCTACGTTGCCAGTCAAAAAACCTTAGATGTATGTTTATATATCGTCTTTACACCCTTTTGAAATACATCACAAAATTGGTAATTATGAAAAATAATGCATATTTACGATCTATCGTTAATTGTGTATTTTTATCACTGAACTTTAAAAATCACTAATTTATGATAAACATATAGATATTAAATATCGTAATCTAAGGTAGCTAAAATCCGACATTTATATCTTGTACATTAAAGGAACTTATATTTTCTAGGTTCCTCAATCTCTTAAAAAAAAAAAATCGAAAACGATGTCTACTTCGTTGCAAGTGCCCTGTCTAACCCTAACCTATATATGGTGTAAAGAACGTATGGCTGGACAAAGCGGTATCATTGCGTACACTATTCTAAAATGTAATACAATAAATTGTATATAATAGTCAATAGGTACGAGATACCTGCTTCTATGTCATTGTGTGTATACTGTGTGTGTGTGTGTGTGTGTGTGTGTGTGTGTGTTTAATGTCTCCGTCGATTATATTGCGTGATGCGATAGAAGGTTTAAACATATTTTTCGCGATCTTTTTAAATATGACTGGATGGGGGTGGGGCGAATTCAACGGTCGGGATAATGCACACAAGTACACGCAAATACGTACAGCGATCGCTGAAACCGATTCAACAACCCCTTCGCGTCGATATCTTTCACAGCAGTAGCAGCTGATTTACGCGCAACACATTAGTCTCGGGCGCCGCTCGTCAAAAAAAAAAACACACAACGGGGCTAGCGTGTCATTGTACACTCACAACAGTCTCACGTATACCAATATATATATATATATATATACATATTTCATAAACACACAAGGAGAGGTTTACTATTATTATTTATTATGTATATTATATATATATATATATATATATATATATATATATATATATATGTATTATACGAGTAGGAATGGGTATGCGCGTGCGCCTGGAGCATAATATATTATTATATTATACCGTATTATAATATATGATGTACGAATAATATATAATATATCGACGGGTAAAGGTCCTAAGATTTTCGATGGGAAAACGGATAACGGTTTCTGGCGGCGGAACACCGGTTCGCAGCAATATCACTGCTCTTGTCCGAACGCGGGCACCAAATCACTAAACTATAATATCTATATGATATTATTATACCTGTATAATCCGCGTGTAAATTTATCAGAAAACTCGGTGACACGCGGCCCATACCGCGTGATGGCTGTATAATGTACGTACCTATATTATATAGTCGTACATAAATTATTATTTATTATTTCGAACAGTCACGGCTTTAAATTAATCTCGGGCCGCTGCACGTCAGTCAATCACCTAAATTTTTTTCTTCTCGCCCGACCGTGCATCAGACGTAGGCGGTATTTTTTTTCTTCCCGATTTCGTGTGTACGGCGTATTACTTTACCCACAGTAAAATATAAACAGGTATACGTACGTACAATAAAAACGATCGAGTGCTGCAGGAAAGACGCTGCACGCGCGTTGACTTACAATAATATACTCTATTATATTAAACGTGCGTCAAACGTTATAATAATACATACTTATACATTATTATATTGGTATAAATTATTACATACTAGAAATAGGATACAAGTATGAACTACAAAGCGGCCGAAAATTTCCTGAAAACTTTAAAATATATTAGCCAAAATAATCAATTTAAATTTTTATTGTATAACAAATCTGATTAAAATTGGATTGAAAAATAACTTTAATTAATTGTTAATTATTAAAACTTAGGTAAATATATAATTTTTAATGCGAGTGTATACGTTTTGAAATAATATTTAAATAATATGGGTAGACTAGTATGAAATATGACTTAAAAAAAAAAAGTTTAATTGTATAAAATTGATAATATATTATGGCTTGAAGTTGAAACATATAAAAAAAATGAAAAAGGACCTTGAACAATTCATAGAAATACGAAAAATGCAAAGTAAAAATTCCTATCTATACATTAAAATATTATTTTATTAGTTTTATTAAACACGAAGACAGAATTACATTGTACGATGGAGATTTGTCGATTCCGCCGAAACACCATTTCTTGATAAAATGTGTTTATATTGACTTTACCAGTTACTATTCATACTTTACCGATCGATTCTGTCCAGTATTAAATTTATAAAAATTGTAAATGTATAATGAAATTATATACCTATATCATAATTTATATGGGTTTAATTATACAACAAATTAAAAAAAAATTTAAGTATAATAATATTTTTATTTGATTTTTTTTTAGCAAATTCAAACTTTTAAATAGATACTATTGTCAACATTTAACCAGTTTTTCATCATCAAAAAACGAAAAGAATTCTTAATTTGTTTAAAACTAGGCAATGCTCTTTCTGTAGAACTGGAATTGACGTAGACATCTTAAAGATATTTCCATTTAGAGAAGACTATTTTTTAAGTTTAAATTTAATGTTTAACTGAGTGTAATGGAATAACTTTTGTTATTGACATTTATTTTTATTTAATTTACTATCATTATTTTTCCAATTATTAACACTGGAATGTAATAATCTGTTCTGTAGTTCATCGCATTTATTTAAATACTAAATTGAGTTAAAAATATTAGTTGTGGAAATATTTTAACTTTTCAATAATAGTTATGCGTACAAATTGTGCTTTGATTGATGGTTGAAACTCCAGATGCCGGATATACCTGTAAGGTTAATTTTTGTCAATGAATTATATCTTTTTTAATCAATCGTTTAAAATGTTGTGAAAAAATTGGCTATAGTTATAAATTATGATTATTGGTACATTGGTCATATTGTGAACGGCCAGTTAAATATTCTCAGCAGTTCGAGATTGAATGTCATTTTTTTTTTTTACCGAAAGTAAATCATTTCAGAGAGTGCAGTATGTTGGACCGTTTCCAAACATTTTGAATAGGACAATATTTTTAAAGTGCATAATATATACAATGTTTAAAAATCTGAATAGGTAATAAATATTAAATGGAAAATACAGAACATCGTTTTTGTCGTGAATGTTGAAAAATAAATTACAATTTACTATTGAAAAAATAAAATACAAATAATTGAATACGAGCAATTATTATTTATTCATTTTTTTTCCATTTGTTTTCTAAAATTCAATTTAAAAATGCTCACTCAAAAGTCAAAACTAAATACATTAGAATAGGAAATCAGTAGTATGAACTTAGAACTAAAAAAAAAAACTAGACGCCAACGATTCCGTCTGCCACAGGACGTACTAAATGTTGGAAAACTATATATATACTACTATATATTTTATATTTTATATTTGTTAAACCTAAATATATAAATGTATATACTGTCATTATTCACTAATAATCAATACTGTTTATATACAAAGTATAAAATAACATGACGTAAAAAATACTAAATAGTTACGATTTATAATTATATAATATTATAGTATAAAAATTTTATCAAACTTATAATAACATGTATTATATTATTGAATTATTTGTAAAAATTTAAACATTATAAATTGGAATCAATATGTATTTTTTATCCTGTAATAATCTCTATATTATCGTTTGATCAACTTATTTAAGGATCAACGAGTAAATAGATCCTAATTTAAGATAATTCAAATTTTATATTAAAGACATAAATAGGTACAGAGATCTCACTGTACCAGTATACCAACGCTCACTGCAACCACTTTATTCCTTATTCTCTCGTATTTAAAACATACTAATTGTTATAAATCATAACGTATTGCCGTGTTAGTAAAATATAAATAATAATTTTATATATTTTTTGATTCAAAATTTTCAGAAAAATGTTTCGTTATTAATTATTAAATCAAAATAAATAAATAAGCATAGATTATCATATTCAGCGACTCAAAATATCAATTTAATATACTATTATTATTACTTAAATACTGACATAATATATATATATATAAGAAAATCGTAAAAAACTAGAAGTTAAAATTACGCTTACTCATCTGAATAATGTATAATACCTATAATTTCGACTATGAGTAGGGGAGCCAAACTGCAGGGTCTTCGTAACCCTATTTCAGCTGTATTGATAGAACGCTACTCAACTATATTATATATTATACCATATAACGGTCATCGCAGTGTCTAAATTTATTCATTTTTTATTTGCGATTACATAATTCAATAAATGCCAGTGTATTTGTTATTCAATGGGCTCATTTGCCGATATTAAATATTTTTATGTTTTTATCGATGTTGTAAGACACGATTTATTAATAGTAACGATCTCTCAACTGTTTTGTGAACATTGTAATCCTATATATTTGACACACACTTATATTATATCAACATAATTTCATATGTGTGTGTATATGGCTATTCGAATGCTATAATATAATAATGATATCTATGGTATTTGCGGGTCACGTTTTACACGAATGCGGAGAATCCACTTCAGCGACATTTTTAGACATCTTAGGATTCCGATTGGCGACTATCTATTCTTATACAGTTATCAAATTGATGTTATGGTCGACTAAAATAATGAGTTATATAACGCTACATAATACATTTTGCTGTTAAAAATAAAAACACGTTAAAAAAGAATTGTTACCAATTGAATGTGGTGCAATGGGTTGATTTTCTTGTTATTTGTAAAATATAATATATTGTGTACATTAACCCATTTAGACCTGATTTTTTTTTTAGTAAATTTTTAATTAAGTCTATTTAAGGATGGTCTATGCGAATTTTTATAATTTTTGCACCTATATTCATGGAAATACAGGTAGGGTCACATAAATGACCCAGTGGTCTATAAGGAATGAATTGAACAACAGTTTTATTTATTTTAAAATATAATACTATAACACTATAATTAAAAGAAATTAAAAGGCGTATGTTCACTCTTAGCCTAATAATATTCTTACTAGAAAAGTAGAAAAGAAGAATTGGTCAAAAATCATCTCCGGATAGGTCAGACCAGATTAATCCAAGTGCCAAGACTACCTGTTGAAGGAAAAAAAATCTGCAGGATGCCAAACTTGCAATTACCCTTTGACTTTTAAACACGGATCTTAAACAATAATACAGGTATTATGAGAAGTATAAAGTAGTGATCTAAACACTAGTAACCCTACTATATGTACTAAAATTCCTAAAAGAGACCGAACTTCATATATAAATTTAGAATTGAATTTATATATCTGTATGTTTATTGTGTATTTGTTTATTTTTCTACTTTGTCTCTCTAAGTTTTAAAATTATAAAACGATCCTTAAATTTTAAATAATTAAGTCAAATCAAAATTTTTGTAACAATTAGTTCCAAGTCGCCAAGGCAGTTATTATTAATAAAAAAAATATTTCATATTATATTTGTTAAAACCTTGATAATTTGTATACAATATTACAATAGTAGGTAAGGTATGTCGTCTGTAAGATAGCAATTTGCCAACTAAATAACAATAAAAAAAAACTAAACGTAAAAATATGTTTTAAGGACATTTTTGTTTTGTCCAATGGCTTTAAATTTCAGTGCGTATAAAATTTCATTATTTATACTGGAAATACGTATAAATAATGTTCATATTTATTAGATATTTTGCTAACGTATGTTATTTTAACACCACTGTATCTACAAGAAATTTAATTTTTATAATGACATATTATATTTTCTGTTCAAGCAAAAAGGATCAGGTTCTGTGAACATTATATTAACGCAAGATGCTTTGTTTTAGACAGATGGTTTTATTTTCCCTCTAAGAAAAAAAATATTTAATTAATATTAATTGTTTTTTTTTTTTTTTTTTTTTTAATATAGAAATAATTAAAAACTGGTGAATCAATAAAAAAACATTATTTTTAAAATGTGAAGAAAATTGTGTTATTATTTTAAATTATTTGTGAATATGTTCAGACTTATCATATTAAATTAATTTAAAAAAAAATTATGCTACAATCTTTTATAATTTGAAAATTTTTATTCAGACACACATTATTATAACAATATAATAATATTATGTAAAAGTCGTTATAAATTCATTGCGTTATCTCAGACTTATTATACATATTATTATAATAATTGGTAGGCTTAACTAACAACGCTGTAGTTTATAAGTAATCCGTTATTATAACATATTATTATACCTCTCTCTATATTTATAAGTATATATGTATTATGTATATACATATTAGTTAAAATTAGGCTAAAATTCTAAATTATAACTTATAATATAAACTAAAAACTTTGAGATCATTTTCGAGTATAATCAATAGATCGTTATACTTTTTGTGACCATATTATATTTTTCTCTCGCACTGTGTTTACGCCGTCAGTCTGAATAGTTAAAATAACGTGCAGTTCTATTTATAAAACATATCATAAAAATGTTCTTAAAAAAAAATTGTAATTATAATAAAATAAAATTGAGAATGCACATTATTATTATATTATCGGAATAATATATAATTTCAGGTGACCTCTAGATCTCGTGCAACAGTATTATAATATGGTGTTAGTGTACAATACAGAATACGCGTTATTACTTATTACATGTCCCGTATACAATATAATATTATATTTATTCCGTTATCGGTATTATTTTCTCGCAAAAATATTACGAAATCGAAACTAATCGCTTAACATGTATTTTATTATCATAGTGGTTGGATATCGATATAACACAATTTTATATCATATTCGCGTGTTCTGCACACACACACACACACACACACATATATATATATATATATATATATATATATATATATATATATATATATATATATATATCATAAATATACATGGAATTATATGACTATGTGGAAGGGGAGCCGGAAATCGACTATATAAGATCTGCGCGGAAACCGTTGAAAATGATGAGCAACCGCTGTATAGTGTATAATAATAATAATAATAATAATAATATATTATATGAACAAATGTTATGACCCCCGCGGGGGTAGCAGACGTGTTCGGACTACGTGTGTTATGTGGGGTGATTTTTTTTTTGAACTTATAAGAAAGTATTCTTATATATTTTTAACGCCTTTTTATGTCGTGTTATAATGTCACAAGAGGTTTATCACCAACAATTTGAAGAAAAAAATGATGATCAAATTAATATTATTAGATTTTTCTATTATTAATTTTTTACTTTGTCTGGTGACAGAATAGACATAATCTATACATAATATATACATAAAAAAAAAAGTATATTACACAAATATATTTCCGGTATGATCTAGAAAAGTATAATAATATTAAAAATAAGTAAAATGTTTTTTAAAAAGTTGTTGATTGCAGATGTACATGCAATGAATGCGTCTGGTGTTTATTTGGATGAGTGAAATTGTAATGGAAAAAAGATCATGGAACACCACTATTTAAATAATGAGCAGTGTTTTTTATTGAAATATCTTTACATACATATTAAGTAGTTTAAAATAATAAATGTATTAACAATTGCATTGTTATAACTGTAGAACGCACGTTGCGAGGTGCACGGTTACAATATACAATATATAAATATATCAATCGCGAGTAAAAATGTGGCGCTTTGATATTTCGCATGATTTCCGATTTACATCTGGAATGATATAAAGACGACAAATCGATAAATTGTGCCTTATGATAACAGTAGCTTTCCTTATGCAATAAATACATTTTTAATAATTATTAATCGAATAATAAACACATGTGAATGTTTAGGACCGATTTTTTTGAGATATATACAATTCTAAAGAAATAAAAATAATAATAACTATTTTTCTCATTAATCAGTATTAATAAAGTATAATAAAATTCAAATAAGTAAAAACAATAAGCTATTAAGATAAATTTAAAAATTTTCTGAATATTTGAAGAAAAATTTCCAAAAAAACTGAAAAAACCCGACATTATTACGTTATAATTCTATTTATAAAGACATTGCGTATCTATTTGTCTATTAACCATTGGGTTCATAAATGTTATTGTTAGTGAAAATATTATTACTATAAATAATGTCTAGAATCGCATATTTTTAAATTGGTACGACGGATAAAACAAACATCATTACCCAATATTATTTTATCGATATATCGTATAATATTATTATGATTATTGTGCCCATATTGTAACTGCGTATCCCCCGACCTGTCCCATGAAACATTGAATCGGCTGAAGATTATTTCGTATTGCGTCACACGTACAGCCGGGAACATGGTAGCGTTATGAGTACATATATCATATTATGTTCCCAGACACACAGTGGGTACCCATAGTAGGAGGTACATATTATACAGTTGTAATTATATATATGTATGTATATTTACTTCAAAAAGTTTAAAACATAATTTCTCAACGTATAGTTCAGTTATCGGTCCCCCATCGCCGTAAATAATAGTATATTAATAGAATGTCGTCGTCCGCTATTGATAAAAAGCAAATAAATACCATCGGAAACACGACGCGCGTGTGACAATAATATATGCGCACATCGCGCACCGCACCGCACCGCACCGATATTGTTATCATCGTCGCCGGGCGGCAGCCGGGGAACGCCGTCGTGAACGCCGCTGCGCTCGGGTACTGCAGTGGGTATACGACCACGGGGGTGGTCCGATATCTATCGTCGCGGCCGCCGCCGTACGTGCCGATCCGAATAAATCATTTCGCGAGATTTTAATTATTGCGTAAGAAGCCATGGCGGCGTTTTGCGTGTGGCCGCGTGCAGCACCGCGCGCGCTCATTATTGCATAGCGAACAGACCCCGTTCGGCCGCTTACGGCAATACAACAACAGCAATAATCCATACGCATAATCCACCATACACACAGCGCATATATTACTGCTGTATACACTGCGCGTGTACCTGTGCGCGCGGTCAAAGGACGCGTTCTTCGCAATAATAACACTAGTGGTCCGCTGTTTAATAAATTGCTGTTTAACGTACATAATATAATAATATACTATATGCACACACACACACACACACACACACACACACACACACACACACACACACACAGAGGTCTGTCTACATAAAATATTATAATATACGATATGCGGTCGCTCGCCGCTCGTGTTTCGTCGGCACCCCCCGCCGACGACACTGCGCGTGTACGAAGCATATTATGACAATATCACTCGCATTCATTATAATATTATTACCATTAAACGAGGTATTTATTTTTATAGATTTATTCCTGCGATATTGCAGCCTTCGAATGTACCGTTTCCGCGTAAGCGATTGATCGAGCGGAGTGCAGTGCGATGGACACTGCAGCGGTCCTGTTGTGCCGGTATACGTAAATATCGTATAAGAATTATATTAAATACAGTAGAGTGCGATCGTTGGTCATTTCCCGACAAGGAACACTGGACGTTCTAGGCGACGGTAATTTTTTCCATTTATTAACCGACCAAACCGTAATTATCATCATCTGTCCTATAGACATTTCCGACGAAAGCATATACCAATATTCGTTTCGGACGTTTTTACATTAAAACCCTAACATAGTTATATACGTTATTTTAAGTCTGGCGAATTTTTCTATAACCTTACACATACATAAGATATATTTTACTAACCTAACCTGACATATACCTGTTGGAGTTAGATTCACTCCAATATCTATTGGTTGTTTTGGGATAGGTTAAGGAATACTAAGTGTTGGGTGATATAACTTGCGCCCTGTATCATAAGACATGTACTTTTTTTTTATTAGGTATTGAGTTTATCAATATATTTTAAACACGCAATATATAAATATATTTACAGGGTTGTCCGAGAAAATTACATGAATAATAATGATAATGATAAAAATTAGATAACATTATTTAAATTAAATTAAGCCACACACGTTTGTTTAGCATAATTAATATTACAATCAAATATATAAATATATACCTATAAATTAAAAGAATAACCTATAGAATAACCCAAGAATATTTGCTGGTAAATTAATTAAATAATTGGAATAATTTCTTGTAAGAAAAAAAAATTATATTTTTTTAGATTGATTTTTTTTTAAAATTCTTCTTTGTATCATTATCATTGGCATGTGCGTTTATGTATTACTGATATTCACCCGAACATAATAACGATATATGATCCTTTCAATTTCAGACACATAATATCCACCGAGAAACGAAACGCGTAAGAAATGGGCGGTAACTCGATAAATACTATGCGAGTATTATCAAATCGCGGTATGTTGCAGGGGAAATTTCGTCATTCCAAGCAAACGTGCATAGTAGTTTCGAATTTATTAACGGGTGATGCGTCGTATAATTAATAAACAATTTTTTTTAGTTTTCTTTAAAAGTAAGTATCTTAACCATATTATACACAATCCGATTTGTGTGAACTCGCGACGTTGACCGTACATAATTATTAAGTCAGATGTCTTGCATATTATTATACACGTTGTTGTTGCTTAGTAATATATTATATTTATTATTGGTGTATTGTACAGTCGATAATTAGGTGGAATAATGGTTTATGGCCAATTATTGTGACCTCAACAATTTATACTGTCAATATGCAATTAAACATTTTTGACTTTCGTAATGTTCAATTCAGGAACTTATTAATGACTTCAAGTTCGGAATTTCGTTCAACTTCGCTTTTTTAAAACGCAGATAAAAACTAATAATAAAGTTAAAAATTAAATATTAGTATAGAAAAGCGTTTTTCTTGAGTCAAAAATTAATTTATATCCATAACAGTTTTATACATTCATGAGTTATATAAATAAGTTAATAACATTATAATAATATATATGATACATAATATGTGTTGGTATTAATTTATGAAAACCATCGAGTCAATAAGCTAACTTTTTTAACCTAATACCTACTGATCCGATGCTATGTTAATGTGTGTATATAGCCGTGTATGAATAAGCTATAAGTAAATTTTCCACGGTGTAATGGTTACAAATATTTAATTCACAGTCCTTGTGTATATTTCAGCCATACTAAAACGAAACTAAAGCTTACAAATCGTGATATTACGTGATAATATATTGATATCTCCATGTGTATAATTGTTGCAATATTTGTATTATTAATTTGACCAATGATTTATTTCACGTGCGTTTATTTATTGATTAGTTCATAATATTATACTTAGATGAGAATCGCCTTAACAAATTTGAGTTATACACGCATCCAAACTTTGACCTGATCCGAATGGTTATTGATTTTTTTTTGTTTCCTAACAAAAATGTTTTAAAAATAATAAAACATAAAAAATGAACCATCCATTAAATATTCTATAAGCTTTGAATAGTATTTTTATCCCGTGGTAGGACTCGCCCACGCCATAAGCTGCCATAAATATTACGGAGATATTACGTAGTATTTGATGTAGTTTTATTTTTGTGACGGATTTTAGTTTTGTATTTTTTTTTTTACGTCATATTTCATCTTTCAAACTATAAAACACTATGTCGATCAAGATCAACGGGAATGCGTAGCTGCGGTATTCGTATGCACCTACACGATCCGGAAACGTTTTGGTAAAGGACCTATATTATTATACACAATAATATGTAATCGGAATTTTTTTTATCGTAAGCCCATGTTACTTTTAAATAAAATATCTATAGGTATTCATTATAAATTAAAAGTCATTTTTATAACTGTACACGCCATGTCAATTATTATTTTTTTCCACATTCCAATAATTATTGGCAACTGTAGCTACGAACCGAATCGTCATAATAATATATTTTTGTACGTCTGTCGGGTAACTATTATAAGTATATACCTATGATATGGGATTCAGTTACAACATAAACGTTATTTATCCCATTTCAGTCGTTATTCCGAAATTAAATCTATAGAAAACCGTTAAACACATACGTCACGATAGCAGAATTGTGCCGCCAGTATAAATACTGACTCTTGCATACAACCTCGAGAGCTCGAGTATTATATTGTCCCGTGATTATGAAGAACGATGTCGCATAACTCACAGTCGTAATATATTATATTAGAAGCGCGCGTGTGCATTATTATTATTATTTATGCGCAGTCACGTGTAATAAAGCATAGTATGTTCGATGTGTCGTATAAATCGGAAGTCAGATAACTCGGAGAGCTCGCGGTGATTCCGGTAATCAATGGAAAATCATTATTTTGAAAAATAGGTTGTGCGCTGTAGTATACCGTCCGAGCACTGCAGTGCCTCGGCAAAAGACATTAAAGGTTTTTCGCATACCGGTCGACGACGACGATGACTGTGGATTGTTTTCGTCGTGAGACCGCAAATCACATTAGAGTGGAAAAACATTTACGCGTGCATAATGTTTTTAATACATTTTATTTCATAATAATTCCTAGTAATTTATCTAAAAATAGTAAAAAATCAAGTATATTGTTTAATTATCGATTAAATAATCAATATATATATATATAATGGTTTAATAATGAAAACAGCTAGTTTTATATATATTCAGTATAGGTATTACCATTGGTCTTTATAGTTTATAAGCACACTAGAATGCAGGTAATATAAAATTATGGTAATGTCGAACTCAAGCCAGGAAATAAATCGATTTAATATTATACAGCAATAGTGTTGTTGTAAACGGGACATTCCATAAGGCTTCTTCAAACTGCAATAATAACGTGTAGACGTACGGTCAACTGCAGCTATATATAAAAAAAATAATAAAAAAAGTAGTATTAAAAGTCTAAGTTCATTTAGGTCATTTATTGCATTTTTTCTTCGAAATAGAAATAAATACAAACATAGCTTAATATTATTCGGAGACATAATAAATATATAACACTGTTATAACTAATATAGTGCAACTTCCATATGTCGCATGGGGAACAAAAATAATCGTAATATAGATAAATTCGTTAAATAGAATAACATATTTTTTTTTTTTTACAAAATTACGTATTTCATATTATTCTATATTGTATTAAAAAAAAAAAAAAAAAAAATTAAAAATCATTAAAATATAAACATCAAATACTTATAATATTATAATATTATAAATTTTATTATTTTATTATATATTTATCATATTTATCTATTTAATTTATTATTGTGAAATAATTAGTAAGTTTCGTTTATTTTTATAAATTGTACTTTTTTCGTAAAATGTTTCGATTTTGTTTACAAAAACGAGTTTGTTATCGAATAGTTTATTTGTTAAATAGAAACATCAGGTTAAATATACACATAATTAACAATTAAGATCATGGTTCTCAAAAATAATTCATCAAATGGAAGCTCGTTGTATGAAAGTTTTACTGTAATTTA
Source organism: Rhopalosiphum nymphaeae (assembly GCA_036289425.1). Taxonomy (NCBI): domain Eukaryota; kingdom Metazoa; phylum Arthropoda; class Insecta; order Hemiptera; family Aphididae; genus Rhopalosiphum; species Rhopalosiphum nymphaeae. The sequence goes on along the minus strand of JAZAQC010000016.1, from coordinate 14,538,392 downwards.
TACTTGTAGTTGTAATAATATTTTATTAAAAACAATTTTAATGTTCAACATAACATGATGGCCAATCCCAACTTTGCGATGATACTTTCTAATTTAATATTGACTAATGTCAACGATAAATTTCTCATACTCGGTTGTTTGTAACTTATACAATTTAATACCATGACAATACTATGTATTCAGTCGTTCGATGTCGATCGCAGTTTGCAGAGGTCAAACTTACAGATAAATCATTCTGTACCTAATAGACACATATGAAATCTCAACAGAGCTTTTACATCAATAAAAATACTACACTACATCATTTAAGATTACACTTACTTTTGAATTAGACGATTATTAACTTAGTAAGAAAATAAAAATTTCAATTTAATATATTTTTTAAATTGTAAAACTTTTGTTGCTACTGCTGCCAAATGACTCAGAAAAAATAAATAAGTTAATAAAACGCCTATATTGAGGATTATTGACTTCAGCATATATAATGTATGCGTATGATGCATAATGTTATTTTATAAGATATACGATATTTTTATCATTAAAATTATGTAACACGGTGTTGTTGATAGGCAATTTGGCTACACTATTGTTATGGGTTCATTTAATAGTATCAATACGACGTGTATGGTTTGTATTACCGCATAAATTGAGTTTAAGTAAGATTAAATTAACAATATATCTAAAAACATTAACATTTATAAATTTAACTATAAAATAAAATAAATTAAAAATAGTTTTAATTTTTTTTTGTGGTAAAATCGAAATTTAATTTTGAATATTGTTTAAATAAATAATTAGTTAAAATATAGTTTATTTATAATATATAAAGTATCTACCATTAATTTACTAAATTTTTACTAAACTTAATCAAACTTGTATATAATAAGTTACATACTGGAACAAAGTTAAAATTATAAAAACCACAATGTTAAATATTATAGTAGGGCTGTAAGTGGAGTGAAGCATTCTGGATTGTACTTTTAATTTTACAGGGCATAGATTTTTTCACGTGAATAAATGTATAGCTATTGAATTAAAACAATAAACCATATTTGACATTATGTACATGTATAAAAGCTGAAAATATAAATTCAACATTTAAAAAAATTATATCTCGTCCATAAAGTAGATACCTATACTGAAATAAATAAATAATTGACGAAAATCGCGTGTCTAGAAATTATTAAAAAGTTATAAAATAATGGGAAAAGTTTTCTCGGATCTGGTCTCACGTGTGCTGTCGTTAGGTCAGTAAATTGTTGGTAGTTTTTGTAATTTTTTGGAAAATCGCAAAAATTATCCTTTACCAAACTATGATCTACAGTACAGACGAAAACGTGATGAATAAAACTTTCAAAGCACTGTTTTTCTACGAAAACACATTCATTGGGAGAGAGGAGAGAGGAATACAAGTTCAATAGCTACTAGAGATTTGTAGCAGCCGTTCCACGAACGTAACGATTGAATAATTTTATAGAACTCTACAAATTTAAATTAAATATATAAATACTTCATGGAAAATGGTTAAATGTCAGTTTTTACTCGCGGAAACAACCCTTTTACTACAGTAGTAATATTAGAAATGGCGCAGAAAAAAAAAAATAAAACTAATTCAAAATTTCTATAAGTAAACGTACTGATTCCGATTTCTGACGAATTCGAATTCAACCTTTTGTGTACCAGGATTAATTGCGTCAGCGATTGCAACCTACAAAATCTCGAAATAGGTTTTTGCGTGGTATACTATATTATTATCAAGATTATTTCAACTGGTGTTTGGTAAAAAAAATGAAATCAAATATTAATGATGTTTTAAGTTTATAAAGATTATATCTATGTATGGTGATTAATTCATGGGGTTTTTTTATTCATATATTAGCTATTATTTTAATATAATAATAATCTAAAATGTTTTATAGTTCATAAAAATTTTACAAAAAATAAATTAACTGAGAACAATAATTGCATTTTAAATTGAGGAGTATGATTAATTTTACTATAGATTCAAGAATTAAACAAATGTTTTAAAATGTATCAATTTAAAATTATAATTATAATATAGTTATACATTTATAATACACGTTTTAAGTATAATTTTTTATTGTTCAACATTTTTTTGAATACGTGAATTTATATCTATAGTAAAACCACTAAAAAATATAAAAGATACTGTATTATGGCTGTAGTACAGTGTGGAACAATACGTTTTTTCAATTTTTGGTCAGCTGCAATATATCGTACAATTTCTGTTGTGTCTTATATATATATATTTATTTATTTTGCTATTATAAATCTATCGTTGTTTAGGTTCGTAAGTAGAACACGATATCGGCTTTATCGTATAATATTTTTTTTATTGTTATTATAATTATATAATTTTATAACATTTTTTGTTTTTGTGTCTTCGAGTACTTTTAGCGGTGAAAAAAGAGTATGCTCCAAAAGTTTTTATTTCAGCACTACCTATCGATTGGAAATCGGACACAGATGGTACATATCATTAGAGAGGTCTGCATTCACAGCAGTTTCCAGGAAAATAACGAAAAAACTATGAAACAACAGTGCGATTTATGGCAAAACGGTTTCAAACTAAAATGTATAGGTAGGCGCCCGGTACACTAGCAATAATAGAAAAAACTACCTAAAGACTTTAAATTTGATATGTTCGTAGTCGTCAAAGTGACTTAAAGATGACTTTACATTTCGTATCGATGTCGCATCGGACCAATACGATATATTTCTTCTGATACACCTTCCCGCATTCGAAGTTTGACGAGAAACTTTTCGTTCATTTATTTTCACGCATATTAGATCCCGAAAACACGATTTATTTCGTATTGTTTACCGATATAGATATGTATGTCTATATTATTATTTTATAATATAATTTTAATTATGATTTTATATTTTATTTAATCACTAAATGATTATTTTCCAGGTAAATGGATATATTTGGTTTCTTTTTATATATCATATTCCTGTATAGATTTATGAAATATCACAGTTGAATTTTGAATCAACATTTTGTTATACCACTCATACATTCCGTTTTAAAATACTTATAATTACTATTCACTACCGACTGGTTTGATGTTTAATATAAGATCGTTTAAAAAATGATTACGATAAGTTAAAGTAAAAAAAAAAAACAATAAAAATATATACAAAAATAAAGTCTGGTAATAATCGATTTCAAATCATTGAAACGTAAACATTTTCAAAAACGAATGAATTCAGCATCAAAACGAGTGCTTATTGGTAAGAGAATTATTCTGGAGTGTATTAAATACATTATCTACTGTGAAATATTTTGTATGATATACATACTTATAGAAATTATATATTACGAGTATATGATCGTACATCTTATACAATCGATCGTCCACTACATATATCATATTGCATTGTACTGCTGTCATAAGTGCACGTATATTGTCTTGCACGCGAGTTTACGGGTTCACCGTTTTAATTATTATTATTCGTTATTAACCAGTAAATCATGTTATTTTATCATTCTTGCGATTATTTAACATTTTAGACGCCCGTCGTCCGTAAGACTAAAACATTACACGCGCGACCTGCAGTACATAATATTATAATATATATAGGTAATAGTATGTGAGTTCATTTACCACCATTGCATAACTATAACGCAGTATGTCTGCCTACACTACTGCGGTATATTGTTGTGGAACAGCTAAAATCGTGTAATTGGATTTTTCATTTGCGTGCGAACCGTTGTCTCGGAGGAAAAGAAACTCTAAAAGAGCGTACGGCGGCGTGTACAGTAATAATATTATAATGATACACAACATATAATCGGACGATCGATTAAACGGTTCGCCGTTTTGTTTTATTTTATCTTACAACGACAAGCAGCGTTGAGCGGAAGACGTTCAAATTTTGTTTTACTTATTATGTATATATTTTTATTTCAGCTAAAACAATAGGAAATAGCATTTAATGTAACGGCAGAAAAAAAGGGGGAAGAAGGTAAATGCGCGATGTACTTTCTAAGGTCACGCCCAAACCAGGAAGCATTTTACACAATACGAATGAAAGAGTTGGGCGTCCAAAAATGTGTTCGCATAGTGCCTTGTTTATGTTAGAAATATCATTTTAGCGAGGGCGAACATTGCTGTCAGGAACGTCATATTCGACGAAGAGTATTTTTTACATTTCCCTCCGCCACCTGGTCACCACCGCATACTGTGTCCCGTCATTCTTTTTCTTTTAGTTATATTTTCCGATGGTTTTCGAAACGAAACACCTGGGCGTTTTTAAGTGCTAAAGTGAAAGGACTAACAACGCGTTTTCTTAGTTTTAAAAACGAGCCGTCATTTAAATTTTTGACGAACGTTTTGAGGAGAAAATAAATTAAAGGCCGTTGTTAAAAATAACACACAAAAACCAGCGAGTCTGGTGCTAACCGTATAATAGGTTTATATGCGCTTTAATGATGAATATCGTTTTTTTTTCTTTAGTTATCGGATAAAAGCTATTTTTAGAAAAACTGTTATGGTGCTTAAATATTATATAGGCATATTAAAATGCGTTAATATTTCAGTATCACGAAGAAATCCACGTTGTGGACATGTGTAAGTATATAAAAATAATTGCGAGTGGAGATTTAATTAATTTTGAGATTACTAATAATATTTCAAGTTTTCGATATTATGCGTTAATATACATTACCTACCGTGTTACTAAACATAATCCTGACGATGAGCTACTGACTATAATACCTGTATTTATCATTCGGATTAAATACTATCATAGCGATGTGATGGTTTTTTTACGAGTGTTGCGAAATCTATCCTATCTGAACACTCCCGTTATCACGAGTGCGCATACTACGGACAGATTAATTCTGAAAACGTATTACTATGTCGTTAGTGTATTTTATTCTGATCTCAGTTGTGAACAACTAAGCGGACATTGCGGCGGTGTATTGGAATACCCGCCGATCGAAAAGTGACAATAAATTCGGCGCAAAAAATAGTATAAAATGGGTCTAGCGAACTGTAAATATTACGACACCGAGGCATAAAAATTGAATCGATAATATCTTTTGTGTCAACCTGTTGTAGATTTTGCGCTACATATTATTTTGTATGCTATATGCGGTATTATGTCAAGGCGATCGATTCGCGATTAAGTGGAGAAAAACATATCATCTGTCTGATCAAAGTGGATTTCGAGCATCGACTTAAAGTTGCTTATTTTGAATAAGCCCGATATTGTATTCCATTATTAAAAATCGATTTGACTTGATATTCAAGACTGTAGAATTAAAAATTAAGTACCCCTAATTACTACCCATTATGTTACATAAATCTACAACTGAACATATGATAATAATCGTTTATATAACTCAATCGATTTCATTGTTTTTGGCTTCTAGAATATGTGGAATAATTTAATTGGATGGTATACACAGAACTTAGTGGCGTACACATGATACGACAAACGGATTGTTCTTTATAATAGAATATAATTTAAGTGCTATAAAACTATAAAATGCTATATTATTGAGGAACCACAGGTTATAACGCATTATCTTTGAGTGTGTACATAGAGTTTGTTGTTCTATTTTCATTGACACAAATACTGCCAATAATTTTTGTCAGATTAGTTTTGATATACGGAGTGTTTCATTTTTTTCTTTCATCTTTGTCAATGACATTTTTTTCAAACAACGTACGATTTTGAAAATTGTTATTATAGTTTTTAAATTGCTATAATAATAATAATAATAATAATAATGAATGTTAGTATTTTTCGATTTAATTGAATTTTTTTTTATGGGAAAGTTTTCCGAAAACACCGTATGTTGTGTCATGAACGATAATAATACTATATTAGCTCGTAATTGTTATTATTTTTAATGGTTGCGGAGAATATATTTTAATACAACATTATTCGCGTGTCTGTGAATTTAATGCGATTTTATTTTTGATATTTCACAGAAGGTGCGGGTGCGATTAAATAAAAATATTAACTTATATTACTATATTATACGCAATGCGCGCACGTTATATAAAATTATAGTTTGTCTGTAAACGTTAAGGGTTTTTACGCGCATCATGTATATTTTTAAATTTCAATACCGAATACACCGTTATTACGACCGATATTGGATAAACATTGTATTATTAATATGTTAATCCGTTAAGAAACTTGTATTTTTTTTTTATTAATTAAATATCGTATATAGGTGTGCTTCAAATACTTTTTTACGGCTGTTAATAAAATAAATTTAAAAAATACGTTTCGTTTATTTATAAACTTTTTTTTTTTAAAACGCGTTCACGTATTGCGGTTTCTTCAGAACACACACTGGATATACACGTCAATTGGTTGCGACGACGCACGAGTACGCGCGGTGATTATTGACCTGTATATAGTCAAATTCGCAACACACCCACCTCCCCCCCCTTTTTGGTACTCGATAGCAGCATAATATAGACAGCAAAGGCATATATATATATATATATATATATATACGTAATATTTCAAAATGCGCAATACGACACACTATGTATTATCGATGTTATCAGTATCGTCGCAAACAAATAATAATAATAATAATAATAATAATAATAATATGTGTGACACGACGACACGATGTCATTAAACCTGTACACTGTGTTTATTGCGACATATCATAATCTGTAAACGGCGCGGATTAACGTTATCGCGGGCCGCGGCGGTATCCGTGCCGATCCGGCGGCAGCGGCGTCGGCGATCAGTCAGGACTCGACAATGGTCCGTTACGCGTTCGTTACGCTCGTGTTGTTCTTCGCCGCGGCGGTGCCGCGGCACCGACGCGACGTCGCCGGTCAGTCGTACGACTTGTCCGCGTCGTACCACTCGGACGTGGCCAACGGGCTCAAAGCCGCGGCCGTGGACGGGTACGAGACGGTGGCCGCGGCGGCGGCGACGAATGACGGTTCGGCGGCCACGGACAACGGTACCGCGGCGGGCGTGTACAGGTTGCCGGCTGGCGTGACGCCCGTGTCGTACGAGCTGCGCGTGGACACCGACCTGGACAAGCTGTCGTACTCGGGCAGCGTGGAGATCGCTATCGTCTCGACGGTGACGCCCAAGCTGTGCCGGGTCGTGCTCAACGCCAAAGACGTCCGGGTGACGGCCGTCCGGGTGGCCGACGTGCTCACGGGCGCACCGCTGACCGTCGGCGACTGGCGACTGGCCGACGGCGACGAGCAGCTGATCGTCACGATCGATGGCCGGTGCATGATACCCACCCGGCGGTACGCGGTCGCCGTCGACTTCCAAGCGCCGCTCCGGGACGACATGTCGGGCTACTACAGGAGCTCGTACCTCGAGGGCAACGTCACCAAGTACATACCGTCAATCATCATGATATATATGCGCGCAAACGTTACCGTTGGATGGGGTTTTGGGCGTGTCCTCGGACGTAGGGATTTCGACGACCGCGGTATTTGGATGGACACCGGTTGACACATATGGGCGATGATGGGGGGGGGGGAGAATTGAGTGGTTCAAATTTCACTTTACAACACGTGTAGACATGCGGCATAATTAGGATATTTTTTTATTTTTGAAAATCGTATGATTAGCAAACCCGATAAATTCTATAAAACCTTATGGTTTTGTGACCCAATCTCCGCAGGTATATAATAACGACATAGTAAAATGTAAGCGTTGTATTAATGTTGTCGTCGTATACGAAGCAGGCGGATTCAGAGTGTGACTCGATTACTGACCTCCTCCGATATGGGTGTTGTTGGGTGTATTCAGCGATCGTATACAATATTTTGTAAGCCGCGTACTCTGATGTTTAGCGACGGACATATGTGATATTGAACTTAACTTTTATCGTACGGCGATTGCGATCTTTTCATCTGAATTTTTTTGTGCGACATTGCCACATTGTTCTCTAGATTGCGGTGGGGCGACAAGACACGATGACAGACGCGGTGTGTAGGTATTATGCTAACATCGTATTGTTCCGACTATTGTGTATTATGCATGTCCAGTTATCTTTAATATTTTTTCTACGTTTACAGTAATTATCGACGGAAAACTATTTGGATTCGCGTGGCTGTGTACACAGAAGTGTATCAGTAGTGTTTGTGATTCGTCCGCGTCTCATTCTTACCGTTTCGTTCTTCTCCTCTTTAGTGGTTTTAAAAATAGTACGCTTTCGTTACAAAGCGTAGTGATGTGTTTGTTAAATTACAAATAAAATTCGCAGCTCAAGTATTGTAACAATGTGCTCGTACAGGATTCACTCGCTAGTTATTACCATGGACAAGTATAGGGTTTTCAAACAGGGAGATTCGTCTTTCACCCATTTCATTTGTACAATTTCATCTATTATATATTTTAATTATCAGCGATAAATATATATATATATGTTTGAACAACAAGGTGTAACACACGCGTTTGCTGTTCGCATATATATATATATGGACGACTATTCATTTCATACGGTATTCAGATTGTACCAACTGCTTATGATACGTTAAAACGGATAACGATGAAAATCTACCGACGTATTATTACTGTTGCTATATTTATTACTATTACTATTGATTATAAATTGTATAATTTACTATAACAAGGAACGCCTATGTATTAAAATGAAGTTACATATCTTAGGAAGGGCTTAAAATGACTCAACGACTGCTAATAACTCCTGATCCTTCTACCTTCCACCTATTACGCCAATGATTATAACTACCATATTATACCTACCCAAAAACTTTATAGGTAATAATAGACGGGTCATAAACAGTGTAGTTCACGTGATCTTGCACATGAAGTCACTTGAAAAATAAACGATTAATGATTACAATCGTTCATCTTTCGACTCGAAAAAAGAAGCTTCATTGATCAATACGCAATGTATGCAATTGTGTTACAAAAATAAAGTAAAACGATCGAAACGAGGCTCACCCCTATTTAGTTATTTGAATATTTCTTAGAACATCATTTCATCTCATAAAACGCCACAATATGATAAGACTTAAATCAACTGGTATTATTATTGTTATAAAAATATGTCGGAATGTCTATTTAAATACTTATATAGACCAAGAACAATATAATTTGCTTGAATGTTAAATATTTTCTGTATGCCTGTCAATAATACATTATATAATTATTACGAAAAAACTAACTACATAATCGATTTAATCTCTAAAAATAATAAGATATATGTAGTTGCACTTAGCTAAAGCGATATTACACAGAATTTTTATAACAGAAAACAATACGATTTTCAAAAAATCATTCACAAGATATTTAAGTTCCTTTGCATGTTAAGATTTGTAAGGGTTTTTGAATTCCACGGGGTGCGATATACGTAAATATATTAGTTTGCTTTAAATATTTTTTTCAATTTTTTTACGACTTTCTTAATACATGTTACTCAAGATGTTTTAAAAAATTAATTATAATATTATTTTTTTTTAAACGTTAGTTATTTCAGTTTTAGGTTTCCATATTTTGCACACCATGATTTAGAGATAGAAAACCATTTCAAAATATTTTATAGGATTAATAACGATATTAAAATGTTGATGTTACATTTAAAAACAAATGCTTTAAAATTATTAATATTCGAGGGTACATATCCTTGCCAGTCGAAACAGATTATAAAAATGTATGTAACTGCACTCGTATAGACAATAGATATACATCATACGTATTTTTCCTGTGTGTAATATGCCAAACTAAGATGCGTATGATATATTACATCTTTAAAAAGATCGAAGAGTGTAAGTTGTCCTATCATCATTGATTTATCATCTACATATTTAAAATAAACCGTTCATTACCGTTTCTCTGAATATGCTTTACATAATACTTTACGAATAGTTTCTAAATTTTTGTATCTACTTGATTTAATAACATAAATATTTATGTGTAATAAATTATTTTGGTACTTCCTAACTTTACACCTAATGTACTCGCTTATATTGGTTTCTACGCCGAGAAAACTATTACCATATTACGCGGTATATAATAAATTTGTTCACACGTCGCCGTCCGTATAGAGTGTAGGTATAATAATATATACATAACAAATTACAGTATGTTTATACTAATCGAATTGATAAAAAGCATATTATTATTATAATGGTTTGAAGTGGTGTAATATACCAATAACAATGATAATATATTGTTTAACGGGCGGTGTGAAATTTCAAAGCAAGACTCGTCCACTCGTGTAATGAGGCGATTATTTATTGTTTTTAATTTTACGAATATTATGAAATATTGTATTGTATGGTTTTAGATGGTTGGCCGTGACAAAATTTGAACCCACACACGCGAGAAAAGCATTTCCCTGTTTCGACGAACCCGCGCTAAAAGCACCGTTCACGGTGTTCATCAAAAGGCGGTCAGACCAGATATCGTTGTCCAATATGCCGTTGCTGAATTCCACTAAAATGTAAGCATATATATTTTGATTTTTCGTGTTTTCGATTGTGTTGCGCGCGTCGAGCAGCTTAAGCTCTTTCTGAGCATTTTAACCACGATATTCAAATGAAAAACAGTTCTCATATATCTATCCTATATTATATATACTGTGTATAAGACGAAATGCATATCTCTGTAGTACACCACTCGTAATAATTTAAGTATTTTTCTCGGCTCGTATGCAGACAAAATACAGACATGTACTGGGATCATTACACGGAGACTCCGCCGATATCCACGTACTTGGTGGCGTTTTTCGTGGGCGAATTTTACGCCATGAAAACACGTAACATTGGAATATACACGCACAGGCGTTACGTGAAGCAGGCCGAATACATTGCGGACAAAACGCCTAAACTACTCGAAGCGATGCAAAAATTCACTGGAGTAGATTACACGTTGCCCAAATTGGATTTGTTGGCGATTCCGGATTTCGCGGCAGGCGCGATGGAGAATTGGGGCTTGAACACATACAGGTAATGATTAAAATATTAAAACCACGAATAACTATAATTTTCACTATTTAAAACTATATTTTTTACGGTACTTTCATATTATACATAGATTTTATAGTTTTATGCAGTTGCATATTATATATATATATATATATATATGTATATAATAAGAAAACATTTAAAATTAACACATGGGATACAGAAAATGACACTTTTTATAGTAAAAAAAGCGTATATGAATTTTATTGTACATATTTCTTTTGTTAAAAATAGAAATTAATTCAGAGTTTAAAATTTTGATTTTGAATAAACATAATATAGGTAGTTAAAACAAAAAAAATAATTTTCTGCAAAGTCGTCTAAATAAATATTGTTAAAATAATAAATTTTAAAATAAAAAATTCTCGGCGTTCTGACAGGGAGAGGCTGTTACTGTTGTCAGAAGACTCCAAAACCAAAATCAAAGAATTTGTGACGACAGTTGTACAACATGAACTCTCTCATCAGTGGTTTGGAGACCTGGTGACGTGCGCGTGGTGGGACTATTTGTGGCTGAACGAAGGTTTTGCAACGTTTTTCGAATATTTGGCAACTAAAACGGTATAATATGAAATCCATATTTGTTTAACGGCTGGTGTGATATTACAATACGTATAATAGCAACAATTGTATAATATTATTTTACTGCAGGTTGAACCGGATTGGCGACTAGAGGACGTGTTTGTGTACGAAGTGCATCAAGTGGCTTTGGATGCAGACCAAAGCCCGATGCACGCAATTTCCGGTTCCGTCGAGACCCCAGCACAGATTCGGAGCATGTTCGATGAGATATCCTATAACAAAGCAGGAGCGGTGCTCCGGATGTTGCAGTACGCGGTAACCGAGAATTATTTCAAAAAGGCATTGAACCTGTATCTTCAAGAGAACAAGTGAGAGTGTGGACGTCTTTCCGAGTGTGTCAGACTAAACATTTTGAAAACAATTTGAATTTTCGTATAATCGCGTATAGGTTTAAAGCAGCTACTCCCGAAAATCTGTGGAATGCGTTTGAAAATGTTCTCTATGAAGAAGGATTTGATTTAGGGGGAAATGTGACCGTCACCGAATACATGAAATCTTGGACAGAACAGTCTGGTTATCCATTGGTTGAAATCGTCAGAGACAACGGCACGTTCGTCATAACTCAGGTAGTTGTGGATGATATCGAAAATGCACGTAATAATATTGAAAAAATAAACGGTCCGTGATTTTTCAGCAACGATTTTTGGTTTATGGTTCTAATGATACTATCAACGATAATGTGACGGAATGGATTATCGGTCTGACTTACACGACGCAAAATAGGAATGATTTTAACGACGTTTTGCCGCAGACTTGGCTGATGGGAAACAAGACTGTTTTGCTAGATCAAAATATAACTGGATGGTATATTTTCAATTTACAGTCAATCGGTAAGTTCATGTATAAGTAACACATTTTATTAGTTTTAATTTTAGTTCCTGTATGTAAAATTAATACACCTATTAAAAAAAATGAAAACCATAGGATTTTTTAGAGTTAATTACGAGGAACAAAATTGGAACGCATTAATTAGTCAGCTGCACAACGACTGCAATGAAATACACGTGTTGAATAGGGCTCAGCTGATAGACGACGCGTTTAATTTGGCCAAAGCAAATCGAATGGATTATACAATGGTTTTAAAATTGTCAGAATATTTGAAAAATGAAAATGACCCAATTCCGTGGTATTCAGCTCAAAATGGATTCGCGTATTTGATGAACCGCATGAGACGTTGTCCGAACGGTTACAAGCAACTGAAAGTAAATATTATTATCAAGTGTCGGTTAGGGGACAAGGGGACACTGTTTCAAAATGACCGCAATATTTTATTGTTTTATTTATTCATTCGTTTTCTGTGTGTTTTTTACCAGAATTACAAGGTGTATTAGGTTAAACAATAAAATAATAAATCATGATTTTAAATATGTATATGTACACGCATAATATTAATTACGCGCCATTGAATCGCGTACATTTGTAGACTTACGTGGGGCACTTGGCCGGATTGATATACGCGAAAACCGAAGACCTCGTCGTGAACCGCAACAGCACGGACCACACCGTCAACACAGGCTGGAACTCGTTCTCGAGTTGGGCGTGCAAGCTAGACAACGAGCAGTGCACGAAATCGGCCTCGTCTTACTTTCAGAAATGGCGTCGGGGTGAAAAGTAACGGGATATAACCGACTTATTATAAACGATTATTGAGACTATACGAAGACGACGATCCGCGTGAAATTCGCGCATCTTAACCATCGACGTTTGTTTTATTTGTTTTCAGTATACCAGCCGATATCAGGGACGCGGCGTTTTGCGTCGGTGTGAAACACGGCGAACCGGAAGTGTGGAACAGCGTGCTGGACGTGTACGTCCGTTCCGAATCGGCATCCGATCGACAGTCCGCTCAGTTGGCGTTGGCTTGTTCCAAAGATCCCGTTCAACTGTCAAAGTAAGAATGTATACTGCGAAATAGTGATGCAGCAATAATACACAAAAATATCGGTTTTGATTTTTTTTTGTTTAACGAAATTGTATAGAGGTCGCTTTTCCGACGATGCACTCTTATAGCGATCGCCATATTATTTTAAATCTACAATAATAACGACGAAGCGTATTTTATTTTCACAGGTATTTAGACTACATGTTTGAAGGGTACAAAGGCCCGATTTTGCCACAAGACTTTAGAGTCATATACCGCACGTTGGCGTCGACGCCGCAGGGTATCGGGGCGTTGATCGAGTTCTTGACGACCAAACTCGATCGCATCGTAAACGAAATAATCTACGGGGAACAAGTTGCCACGTCTATATACGCGCTATTGGCTTCTAAGGTGGCTCGTGACGACGAAATACTCAAGGTATTCAAATCTATCCGCGCGGAGTAGCATCGAGATGCTGGTGTGATTTTTCGCAAAAGACGTGTTTGTATGTGCGTGTACGTGTGTGTGGGTTCCACGACAAAATATTCCATGACAAAATATCCCACGTAAATATTAATTTAAATTTAAACCTTTTTATAAAAGTTACTCATGTATAATATATCAATACAATACATCTATCATTAACATTTATAAATATAAAAAATTAATTAGAAAATGTTTAAATAAATTATATTGTAATATAGTACATATAAAACTATTATAAAAAGTATTAAATAAATAATTTAATTTAAGACGGTTAACTCTAGACATGCGTTGTAGGTAATGATATAAAATGATACACTATACTATTATCAAAATACCGAATAACTCTAATTAACTTAAGATAAAGTTAATAAACTTCGATTATTACTTCGCGATCTATTCGCAACTTTTATAATAAAGATTAACATTTTAAGTTATTATTCATGCGGGATATATTGGTTTAGGGATATTTTTTGGGGAATATTTTGACAGATCACCGTGTGTGTGTGTGTGCGCGCGCGATAGTAGTAAAGTATTGAGTTTCGCAGTCACTTTTCAAATTTAATTTCAGTGAGCTTTCGGCGTGTTTACAAAATCACTATTTATGTGAAAACAATAAGTCCACGCTATACAAACAAATGTTTTTAACGAAAATAGATTGCGCCCTAATAGTCGCCGATCATATAATAATAATTATTATAATATTCGATGACCATTTATATTTTATATTTTTTTACAATAATTCACACGGAATAAACCGTGATAATAATATGTCTAACTTGAAAATGTTTGGAAAGATTGACAGCCTGCGGAAAAACGCTTCGGTACCGGAACGTCTTCGGAAGCGATTCGACGCGTCGTACCGCGACCGGGTGGATGCCAACCTGGCGTGGTTCGACACTCATCATCCGACCATCGGCAAATGGGCCACGGCCACGGTGCTCAGGCTCGGATTGTCGCACGACCCGGCGCCAGGCGGCCCCCGTCCCACCGGCAACTCCACCGGCGGCGACCCGTCCGAAACGTGGCCGACCGAAACGACCAGCGGCGCTGTCGGCCGGCCGCGCGGGGCGTCCGCGTTTATTTGGCGCGTGTCGTTCGCGTCGGCGGCGCTGTGGCTGTGCCCGTCGCGACGTCTGCTGTCGCCGCCGTAGCCGTCGCCGCGGACGCGCGTCAATGCGCCAACGGCTAGACCGTTTCGTCCCGACCGTGTGGGCTTTCCACGGTTTTTTCGCGGACGCTATACACAATTACATTAGATTGCGCACGCGCAGAATTCACGTAGTCCGACGTTAGAATAATAATAATAATAATATATTGTGTTACGATACTTTAGGTGTTGCGATAGTAGTGAACATTGTTAAAAACATTGTATTTTATAGTAAAATGCCATTTACGCTTGCCCGCGAGTTTCTGTAAGTTGTTCACTGTTGTCCACAGTGATAATATGTTGTGTTTATTTTAGATAAATGTTTTATTGTTTGTACAAATAATTGAGTTATAATGTGCTTATATTTCTTCTAATTAACGATTATATACATAACAGCATGTGTATAAAGTTTGTAGTCTAAAAAATGGAACACGGTGTACTCACTGCTTGTAGGGTACCTATGCCATGTTGGTATTTTTTTAAATTATAATATATCGTCGATTGCATAGAAATCATTTGCTGTGTTTAATGTTTATATACAATAGTTTGAGGTTTTTAAATTTGTTAGAACAGAAAATGTTAGGCTGAAGCTGCGCTGAAGACGAAGTTCATAAAGAGTTCTGGTTTCGTAGTGTTAAGCAAATTAAACGGCGCCGATGGACGAAAAAAACGTAATTAGTCTGATGATGACAATTATTATTTACAGGGAGAACATGGGCAGAAGAGCTTAGCCCTTGCTGAGCCATCTTAAGCCCTTGCTAAGATGTTTCATTTCATTTTAATTTATAGATTATGTTTATTATAATAAATTATTTAATTTATAACCAATATTTATAAGTTATAACCAATAGTAATATAGCTTTGAATATAATAACAACAGTAATAATATGTCGGTAGGTTTTCATATATTTCCGTTTTAACGTATCATAAACAGTTGACGGTATGTTATAACTTATAAGTAGTAGTTAGGTAGTTAAAGTAGTTATAAAAACGGTTCACCGCACTGAGCACCGGTGCGTTTGGATGAAATGTATCGTTGTCCGAATATCTACATACCATCAGCATGCGAACAGCGAACGTCTGTATGTGTGTTGTAATATTATAAATATCACTGATAATTAAAATATATTATAATAGATACAATCGTGTGTATGAAGTGGAAGTATATATATATCAAAATATTGTGTATCCGCAAGTAGGTTTGAGTTAAAAATTGATCAACTTGTTTATTTGTTTAATTATTATTGAAGGGAAATTA
This sequence comes from Rhopalosiphum nymphaeae, assembly GCA_036289425.1. Taxonomy (NCBI): domain Eukaryota; kingdom Metazoa; phylum Arthropoda; class Insecta; order Hemiptera; family Aphididae; genus Rhopalosiphum; species Rhopalosiphum nymphaeae. Next base: position 14,522,088 of record JAZAQC010000016.1, on the reverse strand, counting down.
AATAATATTGTGAAATTTTGCCCCAAAAATCTTTTAAATAAAGCGAACATAAATAATCTATTTACTATAAATTCACTTATTAGTATAATAGAATTATGGGTATCTCTATTATTAATTATTTAGCTTTATTTAGTGTTTCCTCTTAAGCTGTAATGACGTTTCGCATTTTACACAATGCAGGTCTCACCGGTCTCGATAGTGACCGGTTGAAAATGACAAAATATAAATAAATCAATTATTTAAAACTGAATTACTAAGTATCTCTGTTTAATAGAATATACTAAAACGTTTAAAACACAAGTTAAAAATGGACATACTAATACGTTAAATAGAGAAGAGTAAAATGTTGTACATATAGTGTGAATTATGAGTCATATGTATAAAATAATATTCAACTTGTTATTCGGTGAAACGAATGATGAAAAACAAACAACTTTGGACATGTGGTCTTAGGGATTTCATTATGGATATCGGTCGTTGGTAAACACATGGATAAAAAATACTGCTATCTATTACCGTATACATCTGTTCGTATATTATATCTGTTATATATTTAATTACGTTTTTAATTAAGAAATTTAAAAAATGATAATGTGGTCTTCGACTTTCCATTTAATCGTCGTTTAATAAGACGTTCAAAAACGTTGAACTCAACTTAGCATGGTTCGATAGTTATCTTGCCAATGGGCGTTAAAGTACAAATATAAAAAAAAAAGTGACATAAACATACACACTAAATCCCATAATTTTAAAATCCACATCATAGTTTAATATGGTAACATCCACACTAATGCCCACAACGATGACTTCAACTACTATCTACTTCAGACACTACTGTTTCCCCTGTAACGAGCCAACAACCGTTTATGTCCACCACTCCAAAATCGTCCAGTGTAACTTTGAATGCGCTCAATTGTCTTGTGGTTTTACAACTAATGGTTTTAACAGTATTGATTAGGACGTACATCTTCTAAAATCGATCAAGAAAATCGTAATTTATTTTTGAATTGTATTTATTTGTATTTATTTATTTAGCATGGTCTACACACGAACAGTTTAAAAATCATGGTGTATTTAAAAAATAAAATATATAATTCTTGTTGTCTTAACTTAATAAATCTAAAACAAGATATTTAATAATATATATAGATCTGCTAGTAAAATGACACACACACACACACACACACACACACACACACACACACACACACACACACACACACACACACACATTATAATACATTATATATATATATATTATAAGGAGTCACTTAGTTAATTATGCATAGTCTTAATCTAATGTTGTATACAATATCCAGATTACTTAAAACCATTTGATATTAACAATTGAGATTTCAATGCATTGTATTAATGTTGTATTACATATATAAAAATTATATTTATCATGATAATAAACATATTATTGTTTTAAATCGAACGTTTTAAGTATGTTCAATAAGTACGATAACATTAAATCATTCTGATAGGTATTCAACTATGAAGTTAATTTTGTTGAAAGGTTAACTATTTCTACAATCTTAGATGCCGATTTATGAACCAGGAAGAAATAAAAGACAAAAAATAAACACCAATATTATCTTAAAATATATAATATAATATAGTACATTTATAACTTATAGTAGTAGAATAAATAATTTTTTTGACACTTGGAGTTGTATTTATGTGATTTTGATCAATTTTGAAACCTATTCATTATTTATTATTTAATATCTATTTGTATTAATTATGTTATGTGGTTTTTTTTTTTTTAATTGTTATTAAATTTTATTAATTATTAAATACCAACTAATTAATTCAATTAATTCTGTGTTGAAGAAATAAAAAATTAACAATATTTTTGTAATTTTTAATAATTTCTATAAGATAGCATTACTCAATTGAGTATAGACAATTTATTAAATAATCTATGATATATTTAATTTTAAAAATAGACTGGGGTAAATAATTTCTCCACGCGAGTCATCAAAGGTCAAAGTAATTTATTTTGTATAAACATTAACACTATTATGGTAGGTTAATTTTGTTTTTTCTGAAAACATTGCATTTATTATATTATTAATATTTAATTATTATAATAGTATATGTTTATTGCTTATACCATATGACCTTATTGTTATTGACTTTTAAGCTAATATCACTCCACTATATAAAACAGTATGAATAGGTTCATAGTATAAATAGGTAATAGTTTAAAATAATCTACATGTTTTAAAAATATCATTGCTAATATAATAAAATTCATTATTTACTTAATAGTTTTAAGCTCCCACGAATAATGTTTTTGAATTATAACGAAATAGCTAACATCGCCTATGCATTTTTAATATTTTTAAATAGTAATAACTTTTAAAGAACCTAATTAAATATTTAAGGTTTTTGTCAAAGTGAAAACTTTTTCATCAACAATCATTGGAAAAAAACTAAAAAATTTGAAAATATCAAATGCTCGTATACAGCTCAAAAAGAATCAACATTTTCAAAAATATTTTTATCTATATAATATACAAATATGCTAATAAAAATACCTGTTGATAATTTTAAATATCTATAGTTAATGTTATGAGTTACATAAAAAAAAAAATTTTGTTAGAAATTGGTTTTGCATTTTTTTGATTTTTGATTTTTATTTTTTCCATAATTTTCAAAAATATCGGCAATATTTAATCTTGACATTTCAACTAGTTTAAATGTTCTGTCAGAAATTACTATCAAAGTATTTTTAATTATTTATTATATTGCATACAGACAGAAAAATATACACTCATCTTTGTAAAATCTATACATTTATCGTTCCTAAAATTTAAAAAAAACTACTTTTATTTTCTTAAATAAATCTATCTCAAAAGATAAACACTTGAAATTAGAGCATTTAAAATAACTAAAAATTGCTTTTTGTAAAAAAAATAATTAACTCGTTGTATTTATGATATTTATAACGACGATTCAAGTACCTACGATTTCGATAAAAAAAAATCCTGTTGGTTTATTACTTATGAGATGAAAATATTGAAAAATACTCGGAATTACGAACAGAGGTGCAGCTGAGTAATAAAAAAAAAACAGTTCAGTGACCTATCGGTTTTGTTGTATCGTGATGATAAAAAATATGGTATGAAAATTGAACGCACCTAAGCAGCCAAGCTCGAATTCAAAGTACGTTTAATATTACACAGACACGTGAGACACGGTTAAGTTTTCGAATAGTTAATACTGAAGGGCAAAACGAAAAAAAAACATAATTAATATGTTGGCAAAAACTGGAACTATAATACGGTCATAGATCAGTGTTGGTCGGTCACATTTCGTTTGGGGCAAATGTCGTGATATACCAGAAATTAGATCGTTGTATTAATTCCCACGTAATCCTAGTGTGACTAGAAGCAGATTATGTTAAATGTATAATTATGACGTTCGTTTCAAGTAGTGCGCTGTCGACAGATGACCTGCTGCGATTAAAGGATCGTAATATTATATCGTTCCAAAATTAAATAATTTCAATACCGATTTCATTGGCAGGTGAATGGCCTTACAACAATATGTAGAATAGTTTTGCATTGGTGCTAGATAAGATAAAACTAATACGGATATACGGAATACTTTACACGAAGACTTTGTAACTTCGTAAATCACAGACTGGCTGTGTGGTGGTGTAACACTGCAGTTTTAGCTCACGAGTCAGGAGTTGTATTCGTTGCAAGTCTTAGTCGTTCACTGCAGCTGCAATCATGTGGAGATATTTTTTGTTCTACGTATTTTGTTTGTTCACCCCAGTCCGGCAGTCAAGTGAACAGGCAGGATATGAAGATAAAATTATACATCTAACCACGAGCACCGTGTTCCGGCTGTCCGGCACGACGGTCCCGGACCAGTACGACTTGCGATTTGAGTTCCAGGACTTTAATGATGTCGATAACTTAACGTTCAACAGCGTCGCTAATATAAATATCATAGTTGTCTCGTCAACCAGTGTCGTGACCCTGAATCTCAGGGACCTGAACGTGACCAACGTGACGGTCGCGGATATATCGTCCTACTCGACGAGGTCTTTGCGTGTAAACGAGTGGGTGTACCTGCCGAACGATGAACAGTTCGAAATTCGTCTAGGTAAGACCGTACCGTCAAATAGATACTTGCAGGTGTCGATTACGTACGTCGGCAATATCAGAACTGATGTGACCGGTTTGAATTTGAGTTCTTACGAAGAGCGAGATACGACCAAGTAAGTATAGAATTATTATTATGACACGTTGTACGGGGAAATATACGTTATATTATGGTCCTAACGTAACGCGACAGGTGGTTTGCTGTGACACAATTCGAACCAACTTATGCGAGGAGAGCGTTCCCGTGTTACGAAGAACCCGTGTATAAAGCAAAGTTCAACATATCAGTGGTCAAACAAAAGCATCAGATCGCGCTGTCCAATATGGCGATCCAATATACCAAATCCGGGTAAGCGCAAAAACAAATCATTTAAACCTTTTTGATAAAAATCGAATTATTTTTCGAGTTTATTTAAAAACTGTTTTAATAACCGTTACCTATTATGAAATAAAGAAAACTAAATTATTTCAGTAATGAGGTTAAAATTATAAATTAGTTACTATATCAGGAACTCTTGTGGTACATAGCTGGATTATAACTATCAAGTAATTTTTTATTCACGTAAATCTTCATTAAACTATTAAGAAACGCAGCATATGTATAATGTAAATCGTTAACTTTCAACATATTTCCTAAAATGGGTTTGTTAATCATAATAATATTTTTAGAGTATAGATAACATAATCCACGTGCTCTCCTGACGGCTTTATTTCATATATTAATAATTTAAAATCCAGCAAAAAGTATTTTTAAATTATTATAATTTATCTACTGATGTAACTCGATTTAATAATTAAAATGCATTAAAACATCTTCTAGATTACTAAAAATTATGGCTAATTTTATCATCTTGAAATATTATAACGGGTAATATTAATAACAATAAATCCACATTGGAAATAGGAATATAAATTAGGTATCTATAATAATACATCAGCGAAGTATATTTATTTTTACGAAAATCATAGAAAAAAGTTGATATTATTATATTATTAGATTGAAATATAATGATATCCATAAAAAAATATATTGTATTAATATTATAATATTTTTTTATTTTTTACAAACTTAACTTGGTCGAGAAGAATTTTTGTTTTTTAATACAATGTAAAAGTTTATTACAAAATATTTGCTAAGATATCGCACATAATATATATTATACAAATATATAATTTATTACCTGTTAATAACTTATATGACAATACCAATATAGTATTGAACGGGGTGAGTAAATCCATGGTGCAAATAGATTAAAATTAGTCTAAATATTTAAAAAATGACATTTTAATATGAATAGTTAAAAAACAATATACCTACATAATAAAAAAAGATTCAAATCCATGTTTTAATATTTTTTAAATAAAAACAAAATAAATAAAATTGTAATGTTATTTTAAATATTTTAATAAAAACTTATAAGGAATCATTTATTCCATTTTCAAATCAAAGTTTTATTATAATATGCATTTTGACAAAAAAATAGTTAACAAATTTTTATGATTTTAACAAGTTATGTGCTTATGTTAAAATTTTACCATCGAATGTTTTAAAAGCAATTGTGACTGATATTTAAATTTTTTCATTTTTATGACATTTTTGCAATTTTTTAGAACATTTTCAAACTTTACTTTTTTATTATTTTTTCATACTTATAAAAAAAAACTAAAAATAAATTTTCAATTGTAATAAATAAATCAAATAGATCCACTCTATTTTGAAAATGTATTAATATTTATTAACTTATTATAATATACATGCATAGCTATGCCCATAAGCTAAATAGTTCTGTAAAAAATGAAGTAAAAATACTTATCATGCACATATTTAAAACTATAATTATTTATATTTATAACTAAATAGATGTATTGATCTTACATCATGAACATTAATGATTCATTTGAAAAAGTGAGAAGAATTTAATAATTAAACGAAATAGAGATAATTATAATTTTGTTTTAAGACTTGCATTCGAGTACCTGACAATAGTCAAACGACTGTGCACACAATATATGATCAACGTGTGATTTAAATGACATATTATTAAATGTTAAGTGTTCATAATGTATAATAATGTAATTTAAAGTTAAAACTATTTACTATTTTTTGTGTTATGAAAATAAAACGTCAAGACTTATGCATAATAAAAAAACTAATACAATGAAAATAACTTTTAAAATGTAAAAAAAAATATAAAAAAACATTTACAATTAGATAACCTAGTATTATTATACTATGTTTTATGTATATTGTATTTATGGAGTATTACACTATACATCAGTAAATAACCTAATTATAATATAATAATAAATCTATTATAGTATATAATATTCATGTTTACAGGATTTAATAACATTAAAATTTCTAATTTTTTGTAATATAACAAATACAGAATAAATAAAGTACAATTAAGTATTAACGAGTAAAATATATTATGCTATAATATTAGAACAAAAAATTAAAATTTCTGATTCACAACGAATCAATAATCTATATAAGCGCGTAGAGAATGGTTTATAAATTAAAGCATTGAACATAAATAGGTGTTATATGTTTTATATACTGTAGTATTTAAATTACACTATAAATAAAACAAGAGATTACATTTATATAAAAAAGGTCACGTATATATATATGATATTAAGAAATTTAAAATGTCTTAAAAGGATACCGTACCCGCATGTATCTGTCTTACTAACGTGTAATATGGAAAAAAATAGCGTTCAGCAGAATACATGTGATGTTAGTTTTAATATTAGTGTACCTATTATTAAATTTAAAAGGAAGAAAGTTATAAAAAATATTTTTATTGATATTATCATTTTAATGTGAGTTATAAACATTTTAAAGTTGTAATATTTTACATAGCTATAACTCATTTTAAAATAATAATATCAATAAAAAAATATGTAATTTTTTAGATAATATTCTTACTATCAAAATTAATAATAGGTAAATTTATTCTAATATTAAAGCTGACTTCACAAAATGTATTTTTCGGAACGTACATTTATTATGATGTACGTTAGTAAGACCGAGACAACATATGCGGGTATGGCGTCCTCTTAAACATTAAATAAGTAATATATCTATTAATAACCTACACACAAGGTAATATTCTATTGAAGTTCAATACTAAATTGTAGTTCAATTATTCGAGTATTACTAACATGATTAAACAAGAAATTAGATTATGTGATTTACCACGAGATTTCTTATTAAAAACTAGAACAGTTATAAATTATTATTCGATCAAAATATAAAATCTCGATTTCAGCTTCAACCAAACGGAAAAGGGTTTATTTCGTTCAAACTCCACCGATGTCCAGTTATTTGGTTGCCATTTACGTGGGTGAATTCGTATCAAGCAACAATAATAAGAACGATTCGTCAACGATAACGATATACACGCACCAAGAATTATCCAATTAAACCGAGTATATCTTAAACGAAGCTCCGAAACATCTACGTATACTGGAAGAGTACACAGGCCTGTCGTATATTCTGCCTAAAATGGACTTATTAGCAGTACCATATTTGAGTTTTGGGGCGATGGAAAATCGGGGAATCAATAATTATCAGTAAGGAATAATAGACGAGTGATTACGGCGATTAATATTGTTTTTGTTGTTCGGTTGTGTATTTGAATTTTTGCATGCAGGTAAAGCTATCTGCTGTTGTCGGACGAATCGAAAACAAGAATGAAAATGCGCTCGTCCATTATTGTACAACACGAGTTCACTCATCAATGGTTCGGAAATCTGGTCACCTGTAAGTGGTGGACTATTTATGGTTGAACGAAGGTTTTGCGCAGTATTTTAAATACTTTGCTACCAGAATGGTATACAATACAAATAAATAATATTATTTCATTTAAATTACCTATACTTTTTGTAATTTTTTTGCCATCTATAGACATTCGTTTACTATTAATGGAGTTGGCTAGAACCAACTGGTCGACGGAAGAACTGTTTGTGGTCGAAGCGTTTTGAATATTATGATAAATGCAAATACATTTTTAGTCACTCAAGTAATCAAACATAAATTATTAATTTCATTATAAATAATTTTAAAATTACTTTGAATACATAGATTTTACTAATTTTAATAATAATGTGTTTTACTTCAATAAACAATTATTCAAGAAATAATAATATACTTGTTTTTAGATACATTTTAATATTAATTGTATTTATTTTTCAAATGTTATGTATAGAGCCAATTTTACGTTAATAAAACCGATGGAATCATCATTGAAACAGCGGCATGGCACATTGGTCTCACGTACACAACCAGTGCGAGCAAAAATTTCAGTGACGTTCAACCGTCCGTTTGGACGAACAAAACATCGGCGTTGACCATTATACCAGCCACCAGAGATATAGATTGGTACATATTCAACATACAGTCAATCGGTAAGTATTGACGTGACACTTTCAGAGCCGAATACTAATTGATATTAAAACGACCCGTCAATTGACCAGGCTTTTACAGGGTAAACTACGAAGTCGACAACTGGGTGGCACTGATAAGGCAGCTGACCGATACGCCCACCGATATCCACGTGCTCAACCGCGCTCAGCTAATAGACGACGCGTTCAATTTGGCGAGGTCTGGTCAATTAGACTATTCAATTCCGTCGAACATGTCCAAATATCTGAAGAATGAAAACAATACTACGCCGTGATATTCGGCGATGAACGGGTTCGCGTACTTGTTAGAGCGCATGTCCCGCAGTGACGAAGGATACGCAAATTTTAAGGTACGTATACATTTAATTATTCACTCGATTTAGGTACTCGCGTATTGTAGATTTGGCGCAACGATAATAAACAAACAGTAATGCAATAAGTGTTTCGATGTTTTTGCGTTCAGTCTCACGTCAGAAACTTAGCGGGGACCATAAATAACAAGCTAGAATACCTTGTGTCGAACAATAACACTGCAGAGTACAGAGTGTTGAGTGCTTGGGAAACGTTTTCCAAGTGGGTGTATAGATTGGAGAACGAATACTGTTCGACGAAAGCACAGAAATACTTCGAAACGTGGCAAAACGGAGAGAAGTCAGTAACTATAATATACTATTATTAATTATTATTGTAATCCAAATACGTATTTTAAACAACTGTTTTGTACAGAATACCTGCGGATATCAAAGACGCGGCGTTCTGCATCGGAGTGAAGAATAGTAACGGTTCATCAGTCTTTAATAACATGTTTGCGTTATACATCAACACCAAGTCATTGTCGGAAAAATCTTCCGCCGAGTTCGCTCTAGACTGTTCTACTAACAGGACTCAGCTATCTGAGTATGTTGATAAAGTTGAAAGTATTACATTTTGTGGGTAGATAATATAGTATTAAGTTGAATTTAATTTATCTGTGTACTAACAATTCAGTTTTTTTTATAGTTATTGGCTTATAAATTTAGCATATACGGTTTTCTCATTAAAATCCTTTTACTTTTGATAACATTTTTTAAAACATAAATTATGACTGCATAATATTTTATTTTAGGTACATTAATCACATATTAGACGGGCGAATTGAGAAAATATACTTCAAATCTGTTATATCTGCAATATCAGCGACACCGTTAGGTCTCAATGTGTTATACGAATTCCTTTCAACTAATTTGAACATAATTCTGAACGAGCTACATGACGGTGAAGGCGTCGTATCATATATTTACTCAACCCTAGCTACAAAGATGACAAACGACGATGAATTTGAAAAAGTTAGTATCGGATTTATAATTTTTTTAACATCAAATATTTTAATCTTGGATTTTTTGAAATCCTTTTTTTATAATTGTTATATATTTTTATTAATAGTAAAAACCTAAATTCCTTAATGTCTAGGTACCATTAAGTTAGCTATTTAAATGATCATGATTTGTTTGATTGAAATTAAAAATCAAACATTAAATCATTAAATATTGCTTATTTCGTAGTCCTTTAAAATTATTAGTTATTCTACTAAGACGTAGATATCTAAATATGCATTTTAAATGCTTGAACAATAATTTTTCGGAAGCTCACAATATTACCACAAACTAATTTTCCTCTATTTTGTTCAGTACAGTAGTTATAATAATACATTAAATTATTAAATTTAAATTGTATATTTAAATCAATTGACTTCGATTTCAATAATGAATAATTATTTTGAAAATGATCTTAGTATACTTACATTATTTTAGCTAAACAATTTGAAAAACAATTCCACTGTCCCCGAGTCTTTGAGATCGTCGTTGAAAAAATCCTATGAAAAGATCAATGATAACCTGGCGTGGTTCGATAAGTATGCTGATGGAATTAACAAATGGACATTAGAAAATCGAAAACCAGATCAAACGTCTATTGCAACTTCATTAGGTACGACAGAAATGTCTACCGCATCTCCTGTACCCGTTACTGAACATGTAACGACGACTACATATAAACCATCCAGCGCAACGGCACATGTACATACAAGTTTTACCATGTTAATTTTATCAGTTTTGACAATTTTATAAGCATATAATTTTATTTTGTAAAATATAATCTCGTAAAAACTTAATTCCATTGTACATGACTATAATTTTCTGTTTTCTTTTTGGAGTTTGTATAAATGTATTATGATAACATGTAAAAATAGCAACTAACCTTTAGTACCGTCCTCGTCTCAAGGGCCAGCACAACATTTGTGTACGGTGAAATAAGTAACAATAATAATAATAATAATAGTTTTACTATGCACTGGATTCGAGTTATTACTTGGCGTGATTTGAAGCCGACGTGTATTTTTATATAAAAACTTGCCTTGCAAAAAATCTCACGACTCGTGAAATAATTATATTTTGAAAGTTCTCTATTTATTTTAAAGATAAAGATTAAAGAAATTATACACATCGTATTGGACGACTTAACATTTTTATTTTGAGAAGTAGTAGTTGTAATAAATATTCAATAAATCACAAATGTTTATATTATAACAAATATAATATACCATTATACTATTAGAACAAAAATTAGAAATGGGAATTTAATGCGATCTAAATAAAGTTTGTCTCTTTGGAAAAAAAAAAATATTTAAATCTGAGTACTTGACGAAGTTTGATTGTTTTTTGTATAAAATTATACTTAAGATAAAATAATGTAAGTAGATTATTTTGGCAACATTAGTCACCTCCTGAATGGTTCGATAAAATACATTGTTTAGATAATGTCGTTGAAAAATAATATAGACTCGTAAAGAGAGACCACAACGATTACAAATTTAAATTTCACATTACGACATATTAACATATAATTCTGATAAAGTGTACATTTTTATATTATAGATTAAGACGTAACTACATAATGTATGATGTAGAAATATTTAAATAAATAACAATTATTCGATTTATAAGCTAAAATATTATTGCAAAATCATTGTTTTAAATGTTAAGCAAACACGATAAATAAAATAAAAAAGTAATCCAATTTCCATTTTAACTATGACGTTTTATAAAAGTTTTTTATTTTAAAGTTATAATAAATCTATATAATAATTTATACTAAAATCAAGAATTATAAGTATTTCAAATTATGATTTTTTAAATAAAATAATAATCATCAAGAAATTATTAAAAAACAATTTTAAAAGTAATGGTATTTTTACCGATTTAAGGTTAATAATTTTATTTTTTATCATAGATTCAAAGTTTTGGAAATGTATTAACTTAATTGTAAATATTTCTGTTATATCCATTGAATAAAATTGACTTATATACATAAAATAATATGTTAGGTCTGTAAAACTATTATTAAATTCTAGTTCTCGGTAAAAATAAATGTGTGAACAGAAAAAAAAATATAATTATAAACATATAATAATATTTCCAATTAAATAATATATATATTTATATAATCACCGTGATGAAATATATAAAAACATTTCACTCATGATCCTCCATAAGTATATTATTGTTGGTATATGATTGTAAAATTAATGAATTTGTAATATCTTGTAGAAAAATTGCAATATGATTTTTAATCAATACTTTTTTTAATAATTTTAAAAATAGCATAATTGTAAATATTATAACCAAGACAGATAACTTGTAACATTTGCATATTTGTTTAGCACAATCGTAAACATTGTAGATTAACAAACATAAAAATGTTTTATGTTTAGATAAAGCTAAGTTTATTTTGCTTTTAGGACATACTTCATCAATTTTATAATTGTTAATACATAATTTAATTAACTAATAATCGTATAAATATTTTATTTATCGACATTTTTATTTCAATAACTATACAACCAAAATTATTTTTAATTTATTTTCAATTTTTATCATTACATGGTTGTTAACCGAATGCAATGTTTTCCTGGAATCACTTGTTGTCGATTAAATTAATTTCCCGTTCATTAATTTTATTTACGTGTAAATATTACTAAACAAAATATGAACAATAATCGATACTTGGACGTTGTTAAAGTGTAAGTTATAGCTAACAACTAAATAAAATAAATTTATTACAATAATACGAAAAATCTTATTAATAATTTGAAAATATGTATTTATTTAAATTTTTTTTTATATTTTGGGTGTTAAAATGCATATTTGGTGACTTTTTTAATGATACATGTCCTCTGTCTGGAATATAATTATATCATTAGTATTGACATCTCACGATTTGATACGATATTAAATTACTTGAAATAAGAATTATAAGTACTGCTATTCAAAATGGATTAACGTTTATAGACATAATTTAATTTAATCTAACGATTCAAAATTTAATAACAAAAGTAAATATATGAAAATACTTCGGCTTAAAATTTAAAATTATGTTGTTGAGAATATAATTATTATTTTAATAAACAATAATTATCAGGGGATCTGCATTTAGTTCTACCGTTCGTATAAGAAATAATGACTTTTACTATAAGCAAATAGGTGTTTAAAAATTAAAAATAGCATATTATCAGCTTGCTAGTTTTGGTTAATTAATTTACTTCAATGTATTGATAGGTAATAATGTAACAACTTAAAATAGAAAAATGCGTGGTATATTTGATATATAATTTTCATTATTAAAATATAATTATTTTAGAATGCTAAGTATAATGATTTGTAACAATACATGACATTTTTTTTCATTAATTGAATTTAAATAGCATGAAATCTCAAGAAAACACCTGGACAAATCTAATTAATACATTTCACACGTGATGTTAAAATAGTAAGAGATAACTCTTTGCCTCTTTATGAGAACCATTCGTCCACGAGTCACTTGACGCGATCAACAGTGTTTTTTATCATTATTATTATTTTTAATATACAAATGTGTTTCGTAATCATCACACATTGTGTGTGAATGACGAGTACTTTAGTTTGTTAGTTTGTAAGTTATTTATCATAAGATAATAATTCTATCCAATATATTATTTATAATATTTGAAAATGATTCGAGCTAGTTTAAGAATAGTTCTTAATTAGCATTTAAATATATACTTAAAAGTCAAATAATTAAAGAGATATTGTAAATATGTAAAGTGATTCTATTGTGGTAGTGGTCAGTTGTTGTAATCGCTATTGAACGGAAAGACAGTTTTTTTTTTTTTGTATTTAATCACTTATTAATACTCCGAAAATATGACTTATGTTTTGTTGTATATCTACATGGATGTTAAAAATAATCAGTGTATAATATGAAATAAACTATCGATTCGGAAAAGTTTTCTAGTAGAATGGGAACGTCGAATGTACGTTGACATGAGGTACCATAGCTTGAGTGTGTGTCTAGATAAGACCTTAACTGCGATCGGATTTCGAGTGTCAGCCGCAGAAAACGGTAACAAATCGCCGTTGTCTGTTTGACGGAATCGTTAGACGCGTCAACAACAAACGTCATGTCTACTAAAACGGTAGTAAAAATCGTCGCACTCGTTTTCGCAGTCGTTGCAGTCCACCCGATTGCTGGCTCGGCGAACCATCGGGCGGCCCAAGCCGAATCGGACGAACCGTCGTCGTACCGGTTGCCGCGCGATACGCAGCCGTTAGCGTACGGTTTGCGGTTAGTGCCAAAATATGACCCAAACTCAGATATGTACACATTTGGTGGCCAGGTGGAGATCCTCATTTACGTGAACTGCATCACACCAAATGTGACGCTCAATGCTAAGGACATGCAAATCAAGAGCCTGGCTATCACTGAGTTCAAGACCCAGACGGACGTGGCGGTGGACTCGTACGAATTAGACAACGACGCAGAGATTTTGAAAATCTACGCGGATAACAACCTGTTGGTCGGCCGACGATACCAGGTGAAGATAGTTTTTCAGGGACTGCTGAGGACTGACATGACCGGATTCTACAAGAGCGTATACAAGGAGGATAATGTAACCAAGTAAGTCGAAAAGATTATATGTATTTTACTTGATCTGGATAGGCGGGGAAGGATGTGAGGAAGGAGTGGGATTGGAATAATGTAATTTCAGACTTATAGTATTTTTATTTATTTTATTTTTTATTAGCTTTATGATGACGATCGAGGAACAATTCATAAATTGTAAATTAATTATGCAATAGTGTGTTAGAATTTATTTAATGTGTGTCCCGTTGTATATATTCATATGTGTTACTTTATTAAGTAAAGGTCTTTATTGATTGATTTAAAAGAATAATATTTAATAACTTATTTAATTCAAAATAATAGTTTTGCATAAGATAAATGAACACGATTTACAGTCACAATTCATAAATTATTCTTATAGTTCTATGTTATTTGGATATAAGAAATTATGATGTTAGTATATTTATAGAAGTATTTACACGTATAAATTTAATATGTTTTATAACAGCTCCAATTTACAGCCATACATCACTTCAATATAGATATAGCTCGATTTCCACCATTTTTTAAAATACAGATAAAATGCCTCTGTGCCTTTTGATTTTTTTTTTTTAAGTTTTCTATGATGTAATATTGTTTTATTGTCGCGTTTGCAGATGGATGGCTGTGACACAATTCAAGCCGACGTACGCAAGGAGAGCGTTCCCTTGTTACGACGAGCCTGCGTATAAGACTCCATTCAATATAACATTGGGCAGACAAGAGTACCAGACGTCGTTATCCAACATGCCTCAATACTTAACTCAAAGACTGTGAGTCATAAAGTTTACTCAGAAACAATTCATAATTGTCGTCCTCTTAACGCGGTGATTCGAAGAAATTTTGTTTTTCATATTTTTTCCTCAATTTTATCCTTTATAGAGATAGATGTACTTATGAAACAGTATAATTTGATTTGTTATGATTGCACAAGTTTTGTTTAATTGGCTACCATTATAAATATTATTTCACTAATTAACATTGTTACTATCTTTAACACTATTATAAATATATATATAATATGATTTATATTATATTTCTAAAAATATTATCTAATATTTGGATCGTGGTCAATTGATTTATGGAAAAAATTCATCGAATTTAACTATGTTGTTAAGATAAAATTCTACTCGTATATCAAATATTTGTTCGATCCAAGTAATTTATTGAGCATATAAATTATAATTATTGGGATAAAATGTAATGCATTTTTATAGATTACGGATTCACCAGAAAAAAAATGGAAATATGTATTCCGTATATTTAAATAATAATAATAATAATAATATTTATTTAATAAACCAATAAATAGAACATAAATATAATATATAGTAACTTCCATGTAGGCATAGCTTGTGTTGGGGAGTTAAAATTAAGTTGTGATATATCTACACGTATATAGATTTACAGTTAATTTTACATATATATTATTAAAGTCAACATTATTTAAGAATTACTTGAGTGAAATTACATTATTGAAATTATTTAAATTAATTTTTAGATTCTACATATTTTAACTGCAATTATTTAAAGAACATAAAACATTAATATTAATAGTTTCTTTGTAATGTGTACTATAGTTGTGAGTGACATGATTAATATTATTATTAAATTTATAAAAAGTAATCAGAACATTATTATTATATACATTTTTAATACTAAATGAATTTAACGATTCATAAACTACATTATTACCAAACTTAGGTATCTTAAAAATGAATTTAATTACACGTGATTAATTACTTTTTTTTTAAAATAACATGAGAATTATATGCTTGTCACCAAACAACAATACTATAATTAATTATTTATTTAACTAAAGATGAATATAATATTTGTTTCATATTAATATTAAATATATTTTGTAAATCATGAAAAATATAAAAAAATGTACGTACAATATTTGTTAAATTATTAATATGGTAATTCCATTTTAAATTACAATCTAAGGTGAAGCCTAGATATTTAATACAATTAGAATTTTCTAATATGACACAATTATATTGACAATTAAGCGGATACACATGTATTTTCAAATCAGAACTGATTGACTCAGAATTAATATTAATATAAATATATTTTGATTTGATTAGGTTTAATTCCAAAAAATCATTACCAAACCAATTTTTAATTTCACAAATTTAATTGTAAATTAATTTTACAAAATGATTAGCGTTTGTACATTAATCATTTACTGTTTTATCACGAAATAAAATCGCAGTATCATCAGCATAGCAAATTATTTTTGCATTAATATTTAGGTTTAAATAATAATGATTTTCTTTAAATATAACTGAAACTAAGTTGAATCGTCAAAATAGAAAAATCCCCGCGAAGAAATATATTCATATGGCATATAGTTGATTGAATACCATTTTTTATTTTACGTAGTGAATACTACGGCTGGTGGGCCGATTATTATGAAACGACACCGCCGATACCCACATATTTAGTGGCAGCACTTGTTGGAAATTTGAAAAAATCAAGTACAATTGAAGGAAGCATCGTCGATGTGTACACGTACAATGATTATTTGGAGCAAGTTATGTACGTTACGGAAGAAACGCCGATGCTGTTTAGCGTCATGGAGAACTATACAGATAGTAAAAACGAATTAAAAAAGATGGATTTCATATCGATACCTGACTTTGACGGGGATGGAATGGAAAACTGGGGAATAAATGCTTACCGGTATGTAAACAAGTTATCGAGTTTGGTTTTAATATTATAATATTATTTGTTTTGCGTGTATGGTGTATACGCGTGTGTATGTGTTGTGATATCTCATCACAGAGAAAAATACATGTTGTTCGACGACAATTCAAAAACAAAATTCAAAGAACGGTCGGCAATGGTGATCCAAAAACTTAACAGCCACCAGTGGTTCGGAAATTTGGTGACCTGTGCGTGGTGGGATTACTTGTGGTTGAACGAAGGGTTCGCCCGATATTTCCAGTATTACGCGACGGAAATGGTGAGTCCGGTTACAATGGTTTTTAGAATTATGCTCGTATTTATTGCGTTGTTTTTTTAGGTGAACCCCGACTGGCGGTTGAATGATCTTTTTGTCGTAGAGCAGCATCAGACTGCCATGGAGTTTGACCAGACTCCGAGACACCCGATTACCACGTCCGTTAAGACTACCGACGATATCCAAAATATATTTGAATGTGTGATTTCCAACAAAGCTGCGGCTATTTTGAGGATGTTACAATGCATAGTAACGGATTCCAATTTCCAAAATCCCCTAAATTTGTATTTGAAAAACTTCAAGTACGTCATATTTTACGACTAATTCAATAATTAAGTGAATTAACATATTTTTTTTTTATAATTCTTCAAATCGTCCCGTTTAGATATGGTGCAGTGACCCCAAGTAATTTGTGGGCGGTTTATGAAAATTATTATTTTGACATTGGATTTAAGTTGTCGGAAAATGTGCCGTTCACCAATTTTATTGAATCGTGGACAAATCAGCCAGGTTATCCAGTGGTCAACGTCATTATAAATCAAAATACGTACACAGTTACTCACGTAAATATTAGAATGGATATTGTCTATCAAATCATATCAAATATCACGTTTAGTTCATAAATTATTTTATTGTTTAGAAACCATTTTCGATTTGGCCGTCTAATAATAATACTTCCAGCTGGTATATCGGTATTACTTACACTAACAATTTGGTGAGAAATTTTGACGACTTAAGACCGGTTAGATGGATAAAACCTTACATATCCGTATTGTACTTGCATGATTCGAGTCTTTGTACTTGGGTGATTTTCAATTTGCAATCGACTGGTATTGTTCGATTTAAATGTTTATGTGGGTTTCTGTTTATGGAATATGTTTTTTTATCGATAGGATTCTACAGGGTTAACTACGATCTCAATAATTGGCAGCAGCTGATAAAACAGTTGAACGAATCAAATACCAATATACACGTTCTGAACCGAGTACAGCTGATCGATGACTCATTCAATCTCGCGAGAGCGGGAATGTTGAATTATACGATACCTTTGAACTTATCGACCTACCTGATGACGGAAGAGGACGAAATACCTTGGTACACAGCCATCGAGTGTTTGTCTTACGTGGTCGAACGAATGCGTCGTAGTGTTGAGGGTTATGATTACATTAAGGTATGTAAAGAAATCTACATAATAGTGTTTCATAAAAAATAATACGACGTGTCCTTGAAGTGGTGGCGGAGTAATGTGTATACACTATTTCCAAAAATTACTATTAAATTCTTGTGTGTTTACACGCAATAAGCAGATATGACCGATGTAACGAACCCATGAGTTAGTGACATAATATAATGGTAAAGATATGTACCACATTCTAAGGTATAATAATAGTGGTGAATTATTATTTTTGCCAATTAAATATATATTTCACAATAAAGTGTTATTTGATAATTATGACATGTTTGATCATCTATATATAACGTTTTATCAAAATAATACACATCGTGTTTAACTATACGTTGTGCTATGAACATAGTTTTGATTTGGAAGTTATTTTTTTTATATTTATCTGATACTAAATTACGTATATCGGCTATATACTCGATACATAGGGAGTACGTGGAGTAAAATGCAAAACATTTTATTTAGTATTTTTTGGTAATTTTTGTTCTTAAAAAATTGTTTTACTAAATGTGTTCTATATATCAACGCAGATTTAAAATAATTAATGTGTATATGATACACATATGATATGTATGATATTATGATGTGTACCTCCGAATCATAATGTTTGGAGTTTATTTTTGTAATTATTTTTTCACAATTTAAAATAGTGTACTAACTGTAACCTGTAATAGATATACATTATATTATACCATATATATATATATATATATATATATTAAAGATAATAACACAAATTATAGTATTAAAATGTTTTTTTAGATTTTTATAAATAAATTATAATGTTTGTTTTAGAATATATATTTTTTTTTTTTAAATGTATTTAGAGCTTTTTCGATTAATTTTAAGTGTTTTTATAACCTTATACCATAATATAATCCCAACTCTAGTCATAATTAATAAAATCAACAAAGCATAAATATAAAATGACGATGTTTCATTATATTTTCACTTATTTTTATTAGATTAATACTAAATACTCACTGTTGATGGTATATATTATCACAATATTTTAGTTTGTGAGTAATATATTTTGTATTTTACAGTCATACGTTCGAAAATTGGCCGAATTTATTTATAAAAAAACTGAAATTTTAGTTGTGCAAAATAAAACTGATGACCACACGACCATAACAAGCTGGAATAAATTTTCTGTGTGGGCTTGCTATTTGGATGGTGAATATTGTACGAATAATGCAATAGTAAATTTCCAAAAATGGACAGAGAAAAAAAGGTAACGTTCAAATGTGGACATGGTATAAAAATATTATATTTGCTAGTTATTAGCTTAAATTTTAAGTTATTTGTTATTTGTTATTATTTTATTTTTATTTTTGCTATCAGAATATCACCTGATATTAAAGACGCTGCATTGTGTACGGGAATAAAACTAAGTAACGACACTGAAACGTGGCAAGGTGTGTTCGAGGTTTACATGACCACTAAGTCAATTTCAGAGAAAAATTCAGCTCAGTCAGCATTGACTTGTTCAAAAAATACATTGATATTATATAAGTACGTGAACTTAATTTGTTTGTGAATGCCAAAAAAATATATCTATTTACGATTTACCGTAAAAAATAACATTCAAATGTACAACATTTTTTGTATGTGAATATTATTTCAACGAAATATTAATTTAAAAACAGTATTTTTGAAAATATTATATTCTTGATCAAAATATACTTCCACGAAGTAATCGGAATTGGCTCTTCTGTTAGAGTTTTTTTCTTTAGACACTCATTTTATAATAACATATTTTTAGTTTTTATTATCTATATCTTGGTTATGTCCCTCGTTTAATTAAAACGAAAACTATAATTTAATTTCTTATTTATTTTAGATACTTGGAATTTTTATTTGACATCAATACTAATGGCCCAGTACGTTTGCAAGATTTCAAGGACATATGTGATGCGATGTCTTTAACCCCAGAAGGGATAGAAGCTTTAACAAACTTCTTAATAAACAACATAGAAAAAATTCTAAGACAAATACCTACCGGAGAGAGTGTCGTTACGTATATGTATAGGATTTTAGCTTCCAAAGTTGCTCTTGATATTGAAATAGCTAAGGTGAGATCCAAGGAAAATAATAAATTGATTCTCAATAATAATAAATAAGTATCGAGTTGTAAAAACATATTTATTTTAAATAATATATAATCACTGAGTTCCTTCTTAAGTGTATATTTTAATAAATTGAAAATTTAACAATACATAGTTAATACTTGGGTATTAGGTATTCAGATTTATAATACTTATGTCATAATTTTTTCGTATTCTTGCAATTCCTCCACCAGATAAAAAACTCTTAGAAAAACCGAAAACACTTTTAAATAAAATTGTTTGTAGAAACTTTATACAAATAATAATAAGAAAATTGTGTTTTTCAGTTGACAAATCTGAAGAATGCAGCAGGATTGCCACCGAAAATTAAAGCTTCATTCGAGGAATCGTACGTGCAAGTACAACAAAATCTCTTGTGGTATAACAGTTACCATAGCACAATTAACCAATGGACAGGAGCACCATTAGAACCCTCAATAACGTCTGACCCCTCGACTAACACGACAGTATCTCCGATTGATACGACTGTGTCGTCGTCGTCAGATACGACTGTGTCGTCGTCGTCGTCAGATACGACTGTGTCGTCGTCGTCGTCAGATACGACTGTGTCGTCGTCGTCGTCAGATACGACTGTGTCGTCGTCGTCGTCAGATACGACTGTGTCGTCGTCGTCGTCAGATACGACTGTGTCGTCGTCGTCAGATACGACTGTGTCGTCGTCGTCAGATACGACTGTGTCGTCGTCGTCAAATACGACTGTGTCGTCGTCGTCAGATACGACTGTGTCGTCGTCGTCATATACGACTGTGTCGTCGTCGTCAGATACGACTGTGTCAGAAATGACTGAACCGACAAAACAAGTACCGACTTATCCAACATTTGATTTCGATAACCCAACGCCCGGTGTTATTTACAGATGTCCCGATAAATCTGGCCAACCGTCGTATCGAAGTAGTGTAGTTTTGGTCGTTATCGTTGTCAGCGTGGCGACAACTATTACCGTTCTGTAAATATTGAAAAAATAAAAAACTGTATCCGCTGATGTTTTCAGATTAAAAAAATTTAAAAAACCTAAAATATATTCATGTCTTACATTTGTGGGCATGAGGATGTCACTGGGATAATAAAATATGCGTTTTTCTTAAGACTATATTTTTTTTTCACATCTTTTATAATAAATATTTTATCAACGTCCTATAAATTCAATTATTCCAAAAATATTACCTAAAACTATTATTATGACTGTAATACTTATGCATTGTGACTAACTGTGAATTAAGATTAAGTAGAAAAACCCTGGGTAACGATAACGTTGCTGGGGATCCATTTTGTAATCATGAAGCGCCATTTTAAATTTATATATTATGTAAGTAACCGTTTTTACGTACTGAAATCATCCTTAATAAATAACTGTAAATGCCTATAAATATATAATATATGTTAATACGGAAACCATAGTGAAATTTTTAAATAGAAATTACTCGCTTAATTCTATTTGGAAATGATCTATGTTTATTTCAATAGTTGTTATTTTAAATTTAAATTCTAATTTAAATAGTTTTAATCTCATTTATTTTATTGATTATATTAATTTCAACATTGCCCGATAAGCATCACATAGTTAATCTTGATAATTTCTTAGTCAGTAATCAAACTCCACAATTCCATAAATACTTTCAACTCTGTCTGATTTGGTTCAGTAATTGTTATTAATAACTATTCACTTAGAAGAGGAAATTGTTATTGCTGTACAATATAATGTTCTATATTGTATAGAAGTTTAGAATAATATGCTAACAATGACTGTACATATTTTCAATTTTGACTACATATATATACTGTTTATTGATTATACGCATAGGTAGAGGTACTAACTAATAATATTCCAAATTTGTATTTAGTAAATAAAAGTTTTTATATTTTTTATCACGGGTTTTTGTTGTTGAAACATGAACATTGATTTATTGTACTCAAATAAATTTTCAATTGTCGTAATAATTTCTGATTTACGAACAAGTAGTGTACGCTGTATATAGAGCAAGTACACAGTAGAACAATTAAACTCTATAGGTAGGTACACCTATTAGTATTTATTTATACAGTTTTTAAACACACATTCAAAATAAACATTAGATTAGATAATAATAAAAAAAAAAAATGTAATTTAGAATATAAAGAATACGTAAATAGTTTTCATTAGAAAAAAAACTATTATTGTATAATTAAGTGCTTACTGATAAACAAAACGCAAACGTTAAAAATAATAATGAGCAAATTCGTCAAAATATTTTATGAAATAACTACAGTTTCGCTTATTACTTCACTTTTGTATACCTATACATGTATAATTAAAAGATATCAATTTACTTTTTGATAACCATATGCGTTGCATATTATTATTTTGTTTTTATATTAATTAAAAGTAAGTATCGCTAAGTTAAAAATACTATATTATTAGTATAAAATTTAAATAATATAAAGTAGGTATGTAGTAATTTGATAAATAGATACTAATTAAAAATAATGAACACAAAAATATTGAAATATCAGTTAATAATAATGAAAAAAAAATTGCTATGAATACGATAGCAAAAATAATTTTAAATAAATCTCACCTATATAAATTATACACTGATGGGATACTTTAATAGTGGCATTTTATTATTGTTTGATATTAAATTATCTGTTGTCACATAACTATCTACACAATAATCTTATGTAAACATATAGCAAAAACATTAAATGGGTTATTACTTGTACATAACAATATATTATGTTGTTGCAATATTAATGTTGAAAGTTAAAATAAACTTTTTATTATAAATGATGTATTATGCGATAAATATAAGGAATCTACGTATTATTCGATGTAAAGTCCAAAAACAAGATACACGTTAATTAGTTTTAAAAATCTATTAAGATTCAAAGTAATAGAAATACCTATTTTAGAAACGTTTAGTAATTTACTGGTACCAATAATATTATATTTTTAAATACGTCATATTTTACCAGGCGCCATTTTGACGGCGTACGATAAAGAAAATAATGAAATTAATGTAAAGTTTGTTTTTGACAGACTTGAGTGCTAGTATATATAAGAACACACTGTTTAAAATCTTTTAAATTTTTTCATCTGAGTATTGGAATCTAAAACCATTTAAAATGTAAATAACTCACATTATGTACCTATAAACGATGTATAAGGTTAGGTTATTGTGTAGCACCTCTAGAATTGTATGTGATTTGCAAATCATTATTACAGGCGAGGCATAAGATATCACTCGGAAAATTATTCCAGTCGGATATCTACTTCTAAGAAACACGACCAAATTAGGAACGCAAATAATGGTGTCATCAAATTCGAGCATGCACAAAAAAAACACTATTGTATTAATTTTTTTTTCTTTCATTTTATTCTTTGGATTATACAGCTTTGACGTTAGTATCATTATCCCGCTTTATCCATTATATTATAATTATACATATTATATATATATATATGTATATATGTGTGAGTGTAAACCGTTTGCACAATATATCAAATTTAACAATCATCACCGAACTGCAAGAACTGAGCGTGCTCTATGGTTTGATAATAATATTATATATATATATATATATATATATAACCAACATACTAACATGTTTAACTCACTCTAATATATGTTGTTATATAGCAGTTAATTGACTTATCATTATTATTATTATATTAATAATAAAAAACGATAAAGTTATCAGTGGTTTTTAATAATTGGTTCTCTTCAACGTGTTCACTTAAGATCTACCAATTAGTATTTCAATAGGTATCCAAACAAACAATTGAAATACGATTGTGTGCGATTTGTAAAAAAATACTTATCATAATACCTTCTGCAGTGCTTGATTTTGATCCCAACTAAAGTAGTATTTTATTTAAGTTATTATTGTTATAAGACATTGCTTGGTCAGAGAGATATAGAGTGAGAGAGAAAGACACACACACGCACACACACACACACACAACAAACCATTTCATATTAGCGTAGTATCTATAAATCATCAAGTATAAAATAATATAAAATGTATGATTTATGTACAAATTCATGAATCATTAATTGTAATTATTGACAAAATTGCGTATTTGGAACGAGAATAGCAAAAATAATATTATATACAGCCCGTTTCGCTGATTTTTGTCAAATTATCGAGTTTAGTAATAGTTTAGTTATGGTTTTCATCTCAAAAAAATAAACCCACGTGATGTGGGCACTTTTAATGAATATGATATAATCTATTATACTATACAAAATACGTTTACATTAGATTCCAACGACAATTAGTTATTGTGCAAATGGTGTACAATTTTATAATTTTAATTGGCCATAATAACCATTATAATATGTATTATTGATAGCATTATTTCGAAAGCAAAACACTTATTTATGTATACTTTGAATAGAAAAATTAAATAGAAATCGATTTAAACATCCATTGGTTTCAATAAACTGTTTTAATAAAATAAATATCCGGTAGCGCCTAAACGTCTTTTTGTTATTCACATAAATGCAATGAATGCGACTACACACAATATCAGTAGCAAAATGGTGGTTGTTGTAATATCATTAGGTACTCTCGTCATTAACTTTTTTATCTTTTTTGAATATCAACTCGCATATGCTACTTAAACAATTATTCAGTTCGATGTGATATATCAAATAAATATGATTACATTCTCAAACCTTTAAAACGTAGTACAATTATTTTGGCTCGTCATTTTGTACGACCTAATCAGAAATTCTGTCTGATCGTTTGTTTCACGCTCACATCGAGTATCACTATGCCCACGCACCTATTATTATTATGACTGATTTCGATAAAAAATCCCATTTATCTAGTGCATAATATTATAATTATACTGTTTACCGTCGACTTGACTTATTAGCACATTATTATACACTCCCAAAAGTATTTCACATACAATCCATTAGTAGCTACACTGAGAGTACTACATACAATTTGTTAATTTGTTTAGTGTCTCATGCTACTCAAGTAATCTTTTAACTGCAAAATTGCATACCTCTATCCGCTGAACTTAAGCCGTGAGACCAATGGCATTGATACAAAATTAAAATTTTCAGGAAAATGATTGAGTAAGATACACGCTTACATAATCTTTGAGTGGAAGAATAGATAAGTACTCGGTAAAGTATAAATACGGGTTAATTGATTCGTTGAATGATTTTTTTCATTACAGTTATTAATATTATAATTAACTACGATTTAACGTGATTTAACGACACTTCATTTCAAGGATATAAGATTAACTCGATTTTATATTTTGTCTGCGCGATGCCCGAAAATGGTCGAAATATTTTCAGGACACAGTATATTACGAGTCAATAACGCGATGATGTCCAAAAAAATTGTTGCACTTTCGTTTTTCGTCTTGTCTGCAAGCGTTTTCGGTTTCGATGGACGTTCTTCCGTGGGAACCGACGATCCAGACGAAATGGACGTTTACCGACTGCCAGGACACACGATCCCGGTCTCGTATAATTTGAGTATTATGCCGGATTACAATTACTTTTCGAACGCCGTCGACTTCGACGGGGAGGTAGAGATTGTGATCGACGTAAAATCGAACACTTCGACGATAACGCTGAACTGCAATGATATTCTGATTTACGTGGTATATGTGCACGAAAAAATAGAGAAATATGAAATTGAGATAATGGAAGTCCGCAACGACACCCAAAATGAGCAATGCAATATTTTGTTAAAATCTCAACTAAAAGTGGGAATTCAATACGTGATAAACATCGAATATCATGTGAACATTCAAGTAAACAACATGGAAGGATTTTACAAAAGTACATACAATGATAAGTACAATCATAAAGAGTAAGTGATTATTGATATTGAATAATAATAATTATTATACTGACGATTGTACAGACTCATAGTTTATATAGGTATAATCATGTTTTAAAAATTACTTCCATAGGTTCGCTAGCTCATTTTTGTTATATTATTATTTTGAGTTGAATCATAATAGAAAGTATTAAATAGGCAGACAAAAATGTATGCGATTATAAATTTTACATGAGTGATCATTTTATCTTAAAACGATCGATTTTTTGGGGAATCGTAAGTTATTTCTCGATAGTAACGGGTAAAATCTTGCATATGTTAATAAATTCCTACAGATCATGTGATATTTATAAATAAGTTCCTGCATAGTAAAAAAAAGGTATCTATGTAAGTTCAGCGGAAAACAATTACGTATGTAAAAAAATATACTTTATTTTATATAATATTATAAGTTATCAAAATGAATTGATAATACTGTCTTAAAAAAAATAAAACCATTAAAATACATTTCATTTTTATACATTTTTAATATAATATTTCTTATTTCTATAGTACCTATAGTTATTGAAATTCTCAACTATTTCAAGTAAATACACTCATAAAAATAATTAATAAGAACTGCAGATATAGTCACATAAAAATAAAAATCAGTAAAATTATTTTAAACATTTAAGTTTCCAAAATAAACTACATAAAATATATATTTTTTTCTTTAATTTTTTTATTATATCAAAATGTATGACAATATCATTAGATTAGCTTTTTATAAATTATAGTATTTTTATAATTATTGAATAAAAATATATTTAGTGTGGAAAATTTTACATACGTACTTTTTGTATCATGTAGGAACTTAAACACATGCACCTATTTTTTACCGTGTAGGAACTTACATAATGTATACATTATTTTATCGTGTTGGAACTAGCATAAGTATTTTTTTTACCTGCTAGGTCTCGTATAGGAACTTACATTCGCCCTTATGTATAAGCGTGTCATAATCGTTTTGATTTTGAAAACACATTATGTTATTCTTAGATGGTTGCTCTTGACATATTTCGAACCAACCGGGGCGAGGAGAATATTACCGTGTTACGATGAACCGTCGTATAAAACGCCTTTCAACATAACGCTGACAAGACCGCTAAAAAAATCGTCACGGTCCAACATGCCGATTTACGAGAGTTATTACGAGTAAGTATAATTAATACTTAATAGTACCTACTACCCACCCTTGTCGCGATAATAATTAAACTGTGATCGGATCTGTTTGATTTGTGTGAAAAACGTATTGCGCCCCAACGTCCATTGATCAATCAACTGCGAATCAATTGAGTTGTAAAAACATATTTTAATAGCTATATTATGGCGCATATACTATAGTATTATACTACTTTATTGCGTTTGAAGTTATCACGTAAGTGATTATTATACTAATTGAGTCTAATGAAGAATATTATTTTTTGTCACATCTGCGCTAAAGCGTAAAAGACGTACGGTTTTTTTTTAATGCCAATTGAAGTGCTGCAATATGACCTTTTTCTTCCCACCGGACATTAAATGTTTTTTTTTCGTAGAAAATTAAAAATCCCGCTACGCAGCAATCAAAAAATTTACTTTCCAAATTACATTCATATTCATAAAAGTATCTATACGTTTAGTCTGGTATATTGAATATTAGCTGGTAGACGAGTTACTCCGTGTTGTTCTATAAAACCGTTTTATGAATCGATAAAGCTTTCGAAGACGGCACAAGCGTGATAAAAACAGTAATAATGTTTAAAATAAGCATAATAAACTATTATTTCCTATCGAAAACAAAAAAAAAAGGAGTTCAGTAGTAATACATAGTAATATTGAACGTTAAAGAGTAAAAAAACAAGTTGAACATTTTAGTATAGCTATACTATGATTTTACTTAATAACCTAGGTTATTAATCATTGTATTATATACATTTATAAATAAAACACAAACATCAGCTAAAATAATTGAAAAATAAAAACAATAACATAATATTATTGTAAAAAAATTAATATATATTTAATTGCGGATTTGCAATAATTTTAACCTGATGATACAATAAAATCATATTATTTGGTTATTGTTTTAATTTTATCATAATATGGCAATTCGAAAATACATATATAAAAGTCTATCTTTGGGACGCATGTACACAATATATTTGGACACCCAAATACATCTGGCACTTGAAAGCCCAATAAATAATTCGTAGGTATTAAATTATTGTATTACATGAAAAAAGCTGACCTTGTGTGCACGAAAAATGATTTCAGTAGATCCCGGAGAGAGATGAGCGACATTTTCGTCGAGACTCCGCCGATTTCCACACACATGATCGCGTTTGTCGTCAGCGGATTTAACTGGACGACTACTGGCAGCGTACCCGGTAGTAGTCCGGTATACGTTTTCTCAGACGCCGACCGCTCGGATCAGTTGCAATACGTCTCCGGTGAGGCGCCAAAGCTACTGGCGGCCATGGAGAGGTTCACGGAAGTGCAATACGACCTACCCAAACTCGATTTGTTCGCCGTACCGGATTTCAAGTCAGACGCCATGGGCAACTGGGGGTTGAACACATTTCGGTAACTACTGTCTGTTGTATTGTACAAAATATTGTGACATCTCAATATTTCATAATGACGTACCTATACCTATAAAAACCATAATCACTGAACGACTTACAATCGTCTAACCGGGAGATAACGACCGTTTGTCACGCTAGTGACATTGCAAATTATTGTTCATTTATATTCAAATTATTAAAAACATATAATATATATTATGGTTTATGGACTAGCTGTTCCCTGTCCTAACCTTACTGATCAATTTATTTTCTTCTGATAAGTGAATTAAAAAAAAAAATAGAATATTTTTTTTCCTTATGAATACCTATATAATGATATACAGAAGTCAAAATCTAAACTATTTATTAGTAAGCGTTGCTATTGAAAAAAACATATTTTTAATAAATTTGCAATAAGCTAATAACGAACGAACACCACGTGGGCAAGCTAAAAAAAGCATCCTTTATCCACTGTAACAGAAAACTTCTTATATTATAATGTATTTATTCCGTTTTCGTTTTAGTGAAAAATATCTGTTACTGGACGAAAGTTCCAGCGCCAAAGCCAATGAATCCGGGCTATCGATGGTCCAGCGAGAGGTGGCTCGCCAGTGGTTCGGAAACCTTGTCACGTGCTCCTGGTGGGACTACCTTTGGCTGCACGACGCGTTTGCTGCGTACTTTCAGTACTTTTCCACAGACTTGGTAAGGCCACCGCTGAATTATTGAATCGTGTACATAATACATCTTAAGCATCTGAAAATACAATAATCGGTCAAATAATAACTTTTTTTAATGAACCAGGGCTTTGCACATTAAATGACTCAAACAATTTAAAAATTGGTATTGGATTCTAAAATTAAAATCGGGTATTGTAAATATAAAAATAATAAATTTTCTACAAAAAAATAATATTTTTAGTCATTTTATAAGTATATTATTGTGTGTTTTGTGTTTTTTTTTTTTTTTTTTTTTTTTTTTTTTTATTCCTTTGATACAATTTATATAAAATATTAAAATCTAAATAATATGAATAATAATAATGATATTTTTATTAATATATTGAAAGTTATATAAAAAAATTAACGTAATATAATAATTAGTACCTATTTTTATTGAAATAATAGTCAATAGTTCATTTTTTTAAATATTTGATTGCTTCTTAAGATACCTTGGCATGGAAAATAGTTTACATTTAAAATCATAATTCTTATTTTTGGTATTCATTTTTTGATTTCAGTTATTATAAATGCTGGTTTTCGACAATATTTTGAAATCTGGTTTAATACGGTTGCTTGTATCATCATATTTCAGGTACTTTAATGGTATCAAGTATCAAATTAATTCGGCTGCAAAGACCTGAATCGAATATAAAATCCTTAAGACACATTCACCATACTATTGACTATCTATGCCATTTTAAATTGACAACACATATGTATCTTCACAGGATTTGGAATCTATAGAAATTTCACATCCATTATGGATGTAGTAAAACACTGTATATCAGTTAAATACACATTTTAAACTGAAGTGCAGGAAATTCACATTTAAAATTTTATTATTGCGTATTTTTTGCAAATATTAAGAATTTTGCTACATTAAACAATATCCAAATATTTTTTTTTTTTGTATATAACTGCTCAGGGTTTTTTCATTAATGAATTGTCAAAAATGAAATAATTTAGTTTATGCTCTTTGGAAAGATCAAAATTCCCATTTAGTATTACTTTTTTAATCGGAAAACACAAACAATAAATTATAAGAAAAACGGAAATTTTTATGCAAAACCAATATATTTATTAAAATAATTGTTTGTAACCATGGTTATCTTAAAAATTATACGTATATTATTAACTATTATTATTATATGTTGATTATTTTAAGATATTACCTATCTTTTTATGATTTTAATTGTTACATATAAAAAATAATATATAATTATTAATACAGGCTAATATACCGTTTTTGCTCAAATCGTTTTTTGTATACATTGATGTATCATTGAATTCAAATTTAATAAACTTAAGATAGTAACCCACTTGCTATTAAATTAACCTATAGGAGAATGGTATCAAATTTTCTACATTTTTTTAAATAACTTTTTTTAATTAGTATTAAATAAACTTCGTGTATTTAACATTTTTTTTTTATATATATATATATTGCAATCGATTTGTAGGGAATAGAAAATCTTCTAAATATCATATATTAATAATGTGAATTTGTGTGCATTATATTATAAATTATGATTTATTATCTATATTATGTTATTCTTTCAAAAAATGATAGTGCATGTTTTTTTTTTAAGTACAAATCACTACTTTTTTGGGTCATAATTCAGCGTTTTTCAGTATTATAAATTACAATTCCTGAAATCACCATATTGTTATCATATTAGTTATTACAAGATGAATAATAATAAATCTGATTGTTATGTTGATATACTTAGGTCTACCCAGATTGGAGAATGAATCAGATGTTCGTGGTTGAACGGCATCAGCGGGCTTTGGAGTATGACCAAACGCCCAGACGTCCGATTACCACGTCTGTGCACACTCCGAATGACATCAACGACGCGTTTTACGATCAGACTTACGACAAAGCCGCGGCCTTCTTGCGAATGTTGAAATACACTACCAACGACACTATATTCCAACAGTCTTTGGTCCGATATTTGAAACAGAACAAGTATATCTATCTATCATTTACATATATACTATTAATATAAGACGGCTTTAGTTTCGTTGGCTTAAACTCTGATAGAATATTAAATAACAATTTTTTTTCATTCAAACGGCAATGCGATGATGATAATATGGAACTTTTTCGGTAGGTGTGATTTTAAGCAGGGTATACATTGAGTGGCATTATGAATAATTTAATATAATATGTTTTAATAATATTACTTTTTTTGTAATAAATTCGTAAAAAAAAAAATCTAATAGTTTACTACCCAAAAAAGTACTGTTAACTTATTATTTGTTTTTCTTAGAAATTAGCAATGTTCTTTAAATCATCAACTTTTGTGACCATTGTTTTTTGTTGACGTCAATTTAGATACGTGTCGGTAGATCCCGATGTGTTGTTTACGGCATTCGAGTACACCGTTTCCGAATATCAATTTAATTTTGGACAAGACTTCACGGTCACTGATTTCATGAAACAGTGGACGGAACAGTCCGGTTATCCAATGATTAATGTAGTTAAAATCAACGACGAGTTTATCGTAACTCAAGTATGTATATCATCGTGGAGTCAAACTCAGATAATTAGTAATACTAAAACCTTTGTAGGAAAAGTGTCTAATGGATACTCCTGGTAAAATAATTGATACAACTAGATGGTACATAGGAATAACTTATACGACAGAATCGAGTAAAAATTTCGAAAACTTGACGTTGGCCACATGGTGTAAGCCGAATATGGAAAAATGTATCTTGTCGGCCCCAAAAAACTACGGGTGGTTCATATTCAATCTACAGTCCACTGGTAATTTTATTTCCACAATTTGAAAATTTGTTCTGAATTTTATTTTATCATATCATTGTATTTTTAGGGTTTTACAGGGTTAATTACGATAATGACAATTGGTCGTCATTGGTCAGACAATTGAAAGAAACGCCAAATGAAATTCATGTAATAAATCGTGCTCAGCTAATTGACGATTCGTTCTACTTAGCCAGAGCAGATAAATTACATTATTCAATTCCACTGAGAATATCATCATATTTAAAAATAGAAGATGACGTGTTACCTTGGTATTCTGTAATAAACGGATATTCATATCTAATAGAGCGTATGCGGCGTAATGATACAGAATATGCAGATTTAAGAGTGCGTATATAAAAATACTTTAAAATTATTTGTTTATTTATCTATATTTTTAAAAATATAGATAACAAAAAATAAAAATATCATTTGTAAAATATAGCATTTAGCTTATGTTAACATAGCAACATTAAATTGTATTAAATTAACTAAATAAATAAGTATTACATTTAAAAATAAAAAATTCTCACCACTACTCTCTAATCAATTTTGTATATACCTATGTATTAATAGTTCTGTATGAATAAACTATATTAAAAACTTTTTAAAATATTAATAATTAATCCCGAAAAAGGAAAGAATAAGTACTAATTAATTAAGAATGAATGAAATATATTTGATTGAAATTAATGATGTTCTTGTACGAGATAAAATCAATAATATACATTTTTATAAAATGGCATTTAATACAAAAATAAATCGTATGCCATGTTATAATTATATTTTAACTTTTGACAATATTTTATATACTTTATTCTCATTATAGGAATGCGTTAGTGATTTGGCAGGTATCATTTATAAAAAAATCGAAGAGCAAGTAGTTGAGAAAAAAAACACAGACCACATTATTCTTACTAGCTGGAATGCATTCTCAGTCTGGGCATGTCAATTGAATAATGAGATCTGCATACAATCGGCATTTGATTACTATACAAAATGGAAAAATGGAGAAAAGTAATTACAACAACTTCAATAGTAATATGCGGAAATTGAATCACATAAAATAAATCTATATCAAAGATTTAAACAATTAAGACGATATTATTATGCTGATTGATTGATAAAATTTAATATTTGATAAGCATACAAAAAATAAAAATAAATACCTACGTATTTGTATAGAATACCCTCAGATATTAGAGATGCTGCATTCTGTGTTGGTGTACATATAACAAATACCACCACAACATGGGACCAAATGTTTGATTTGTATAAAACAACAAGATCACCCTCCGAAAAACAGTCAGCACAAACAGCATTGGCATGCACAGAGGACGATACACTTCTGTCGAGGTAAATACCAGAAACAAATAATATTTTCAAATAAAACATGTAAAAAATAAAAAATTATTCAAACATAAGCTAAAAATAAATTAACTGCATACAATTTCAATTACAGATATTTAAACTATATTTTTGAGACTGAAGATGGACCTATTAGAAAACAAGATTACAAAGATGTATTTAAAGCAGTATCTTCCACAGCAACAGGACTTGATGTTTTAATAGATTTTTTGGTGCAAAATCTAAGTGACATTACAAAAAAATTAACTGATGGAGAAAACATAGCAATATTCATTTATTCAATATGCGCCTCAAAAGCAGCTACTGATTCCGAAATCGATAAAGTAAGAAAAAAACATTTTTATAAAAATATACTAAAATGATAAACAAAAAAACAAACAAAAAAACCAATGAATAATAAAAAAGAAACTATATTAATATCATAAAAAAAATATTTATTTTTTACATATATAGCTAAAAAAATTAAAAGATGATCCAACTACACCAGAAAACCTCAAAAAAGCATTCAATAAATGTTACAATCAAGTAGAAAACAATCAATACTGGTATGATAAATTTCATGAAACGGTCAATCAAAACTCAGGTTGTTCACGTGACTATACAACAACTGAGGAACCAAAACAGTATTCAACTCAAAAACAAGAATCAACTACCCAAATATTCACTAAGAATTCTACAGAAATTACAAAAGAAGACAAAACGACATTATCCGATAAAACAATTTCAACAACATCAAAAAGTACAGAATCAACAACATATATTCATACTGAAACAGAACCGGGTGAAACAACCGTATCAGAACATACTCACTCAACAAAACAAAGTTACACAGAAACTCAACCGATTGAAACAACCGTAATAGAACGTTCAGATTCAACAACCCAGAGTTACCCAGAAACACAACCAGAAGAAACAACAATAACGAAAGGAACAGAATCAACAACACATATTTACACAGAAACACAACCGGTTGAAACAACCATATCAGAACGTACAAATTCAACAACCCAGAGTTACACAGAAACTCAACCAGGAGAAACAACATCATCGAAAGAAACAGACTCAACAACCCACATTTACACAGAAACTCAACCGATTGAAACAACCGTAAAAGAACATACTGATTCAACAACCCAAAGTTACACAGAAACTCAACCCATTGAAACAACCGTAAAAGAACGTACTGATTCAACAACCCACAGTTACACAGAAACTCAACCAGAAGAAACAACAATAACAAAAGGAACAGAATCAACAACACATATTCACACAGAAACACAACCAGTTGAAACAACCATATCAGAACATACTGATTCAACAACCCAAAGTTACACAGAAACTCAACCGATTGAAACAACCGTTATACAACGTACAGATTCAACAACCCAGAGTCACACAGAAACTCAACCAGAAGAAAGATCATCGAAAGCAACAGAATCAACAACCCATATTTACACAAAAAGAGAATCGGGAGAAACGACACTATCGGAACAAACAAATACGACAACACGTATTTATACTGAAATAGAAACAGAAGAAACAACATTATCGAAAGAAACAGATTCAACAACACATATTCACACTGAAACGAAACCGGTTGAAACAACCGTATCAGAACATACTGATTCAACAACTACAAGTTACACTGAAACTCATCCGGTAGAAACAACATCATCTGAATTCACAGATTCTACAACACATGGTTACACTGAAACGGAATCGGGTGATACAACCGTATCAGAGTATCCTACAGTTTCACTAGATAAATCAACAGCTTCTTCTCCCATGGAAACAACATTATCGGAACAAACAGACTCAACAACTACAAAGTACACTGAAACTCATCCACTAGAAACAACCGTAAAAGAACTTACTGATTCAACAACACAAAGTTACACAGAAACTCAACCAGGAGAAACAACTATAACGAAAGGAACAAAATCAACAACCCAGAGTTACCCTGAAACTCAACCAGAAGAAACAACAATAACGAAAGGAACAGACTCAACAACACAGAGTTACACAGAAACTCAACCAGAAGGAAGATCATCGAAAGCAACAGAATCAACAACCCATATTTACACAAAAAGAGAATCGGGAGAAACGACACTATCGGAACAAACAAATACGACAACACGTATTTATACTGAAATAGAAACAGAAGAAACAACATTATCGAAAGAAACAGATTCAACAACACATATTCACACTGAAACGAAACCGGTTGAAACAACCGTATCAGAACATACTGATTATACAACACATGGTTTCACTGAAACGGAATCGGGTGATACAACCGTATCAGAGTATCCTACAGTTTCACTAGATAAATCAACAGCTTCTTCTCCCATGGAAACAACATTATCGGAAAAAACAGATTCAACAACTATAAGTTACACTGAAACTGAACCAGGTGAAACCACTTTATCAGAAAGCACTGATTCAACAACACATATTCACACTGAAACGGAATCGGTTGAAACAACCGTATCAGAACATACTGAATCTACAACACATAGTTACACAGAAACGGAACCTGGTGATACAACCGTATCAGAGTATCATTCATCATCCTCAGATAATTCAACAGTTTCCACTCCCACGGAAACAACATTACCGGAACAAACAGATTCTACCACTATAAGTTACACTGAAACTCATCCGGTAGAAACAACCGTAAAAAGACGTACTGATTCAACAACACAGAGTTACACAGAAACTGAACCAGAAGAAACAACAATAACGAAAGGAACAGAATCAACAACACAGAGTTACACAGAAACTCAACCAGGAGAAACAACAATAACGAAAGGAACAGAATCAACAACACAGAGTTACACAGAAACTCAACCAGAAGAAAGATCATCGAAAGCAACAGAATCGACAACCCATATTTACACAAAAAGAGAATCGGGAGAAACGACACTATCGGAACAAACAAATACAACAACACATATTCACACTGAAACGAAACCGATTGAAACAACCGTATCAGAACATACTGATTCTACAACACATAGTTACACAGAAACGGAACCTGGTGATACAACCGTATCAGAGTATCATTTATCATCATCAGATAAATCAACAGTTTCCACTCCCACGGAAACAATATTACCGGAACAAACAGATTCTACAACTATAAGTTACACTGAAACTCATCCGGTAGAAACAACCGTAAAAAGACGTACTGATTCAACAACCCAAAGTTACACAGAAACTCAACCAGGAAAAACAACAATAACGAAAGGAACAGAATCTACAACAGTTCGTTACACTGAAACTGAACCAGGTGAAACAACAATAACGAAAGGAACAGAATCAACAACACAGAGTTACACAGAAACTCAACCAGAAGAAAGATCATCGAAAGCAACAGAATCGACAACCCATATTTACACAAAAAGAGAATCGGGAGAAACGACACTATCGGAACAAACAAATACAACAACACATATTCACACTGAAACGAAACCGATTGAAACAACCGTATCAGAACATACTGATTCTACAACACATAGTTACACAGAAACGGAACCTGGTGATACAACCGTATCAGAGTATCATTCATCATCCTCAGATAAATCAACAGTTTCCACTCCCACGGAAACAACATTACCGGAACAAACAGATTCTACAACTATAAGTTACACTGAAACTCATCCGGTAGAAACAACCGTAAAAAGACGTACTGATTCAACAACCCAAAGTTACACAGAAACTCAACCAGGAAAAACAACAATAACGAAAGGAACAGAATCTACAACAGTTCGTTACACTGAAACTGAACCAGGTGAAACAACAATAACGAAAGGAACAGAATCAACAACACAGAGTTACACAGAAACTCAACCAGAAGAAAGATCATCGAAAGCAACAGAATCGACAACCCATATTTACACAAAAAGAGAATCGGGAGAAACGACACTATCGGAACAAACAAATACAACAACACATATTCACACTGAAACGAAACCGATTGAAACAACCGTATCAGAACATACTGATTCTACAACACATAGTTACACAGAAACGGAACCTGGTGATACAACCGTATCAGAGTATCATTCATCATCCTCAGATAAATCAACAGTTTCCACTCCCACGGAAACAACATTACCGGAACAAACAGATTCTACAACTATAAGTTACACTGAAACTCATCCGGTAGAAACAACCGTAAAAAGACGTACTGATTCAACAACCCAAAGTTACACAGAAACTCAACCAGGAAAAACAACAATAACGAAAGGAACAGAATCTACAACAGTTCGTTACACTGAAACTGAACCAGGTGAAACAACAATAACGAAAGGAACAGAATCAACAACACAGAGTTACACAGAAACTCTACCAGAAGAAAGATCATCGAAAGCAACAGAATCGACAACCCATATTTACACAAAAAGAGAATCGGGAGAAACGACACTATCGGAACAAACAAATACGACAACACGTATTTATACTGAAATAGAAACAGAAGAAACAACATTATCGAAAGAAACAGATTCAACAACACATATTCACACTAAAACGAAACCGGTTGAAACAACCGTATCAGAACATGCTGATTATACAACACATGGTTTCACTGAAACGGAATCGGGTGATACAACCGTATCAGAGTATCCTACAGTTTCTCGAGATAAATCAACAGCTTCTTCTCCCATGGAAACAACATTATCGGAACAAACAGATTCAACAACTACTAGTTACACTGAAACTCATACTGTAGTAACAACATCATCTGAATTCACAGATTCTACAACACATGGTTACACTGAAACAGAACCGGGTGATACAACCGTATCAGAGTATCCTACAGTTTCACTAGATAAATCAACAGCTTCTTCTCCCATGGAAACAACATTATCGGAAAAAACAGATTCAACAACTATAAGTTACACTGAAACTGAACCAGGTGAAACCACTTTATCAGAAAGCACTGATTCAACAACACATATTCACACTGAAACGGAATCGGTTGAAACAACCGTATCAGAACATACTGAATCTACAACACATAGTTACACAGAAACGGAACCTGGTGATACAACCGTATCAGAGTATCATTCATCATCCTCAGATAAATCAACAGTTTCCACTCCCACGGAAACAACATTACCGGAACAAACAGATTCTACCACTATAAGTTACACTGAAACTCATCCGGTAGAAACAACCGTAAAAGGACGTACTGATTCAACAACCCAAAGTTACACAGAAACTGAACCAGAAGAAACCACTTTATCAGAAAGCACTGATTCAACAACACACAGTCACCCTAGAACTCTACCGCGAAAAACAACATCGGAAGCAACAGATTCAACAACACATATTCACACTGAAACGGAATCGGTTGAAACAACCGTATCAGAACATACTGAATCTACAACACATGATTATACAGAAACGGAACCGGGTGATACAACCGTATCAGAGTATCTTTCATCATCATCAGATAAATCAACAGTTTCCTCTCCCATGGAAACAGCATTACCGGAACATACAGATTCTACAACTATAAGGTACACTGAAACTCATCCGGTAGAAACAACATCATTTGAATTCACAGATTCTACAACACATAGTTACACAGAAACGGAACCTGGTGATTCAACCGTATCAGAGTATCATTCATCATCCTCAGATAAATCAACAGTTTCCACTCCCACGGAAACAACATTACCGGAACAAACAGATTCTACAACTATAAGTTACACTGAAACTCATCCGGTAGAAACAACCGTAAAAGGACGTACTGATTCAACAACCCAAAGTTACACAGAAACTCAACCAGGAAAAACAACAATAACGAAAGGAACAGAATCTACAACAGTTCGTTACACTGAAACTGAACCAGGTGAAACAACAATAACGAAAGGAACAGAATCAACAACACAGAATTCCACAGTAACTCTACCAGAAGAAAGATCATCGAAAGCAACAGAATCGACAACCCATATTTACACAAAAAGAGAATCGGGAGAAACGACACTATCGGAACAAACAAATACAACAACACATATTCACACTGTAACGAAACCGATTGAAACAACCGTATCAGAACATACTGATTCTACAACACATAGTTACACAGAAACGGAACCTGGTGATACAACCGTATCAGAGTATCCTACATCTTCACTAGATAAATCAACAGCTTCTTCTCCCATGGAAACAACATTATCGGAACAATCAGATTCTACAACAGTCCGTTACACTGAAACTGAACCAGGTGAAACCACTTTATCAGAAAGCACTGATTCAACAACACACAGTCACCCTAGAACTCTACCACGAAAAACAACATCGGAAGCAACAGATTCAACAACACATATTCACACTGAAACGGAATCGGTTGAAACAACCGTATCAGAACATACTGAATCTACAACACATGATTATACAGAAACGGAACCGGGTGATACAACCGTATCAGAGTATCTTTCATCATCATCAGATAAATCAACAGTTTCCTCTCCCGTGGAAACAGCATTACCGGAACAAACAGATTCTACAACTATAAGGTACACTGAAACTCATCCGGTAGAAACAACATCATCTGAATTCACAGATTCTACAACACATGGTTACACTGAAACGGAATCGGTTGATACAACCGTATCAATGTATTCTTCATCATCATCAGATAAATCAACAGTTTCCTCTCCCATGGAAACAACATTACCGGAACAAACAGATTCTACAACTATAAGTTACACTGAAACTCATCCGGTAGAAACAACATCATCGGAATACACAGATTCAACTACACATAGTCACCCTAGAACTCTACCGCTAAAAACAACTTCAGAAGGAACAGATTCTACAACACAAGGTTACACTGAAACGGAACCGGGTGATACAACCGTATCAGAGTATCCTACAGTTTCACTAGATAAATCAACAGCTTCTTCTCCCATGGAAACAACATCATCGGAATACACAGATTCAACTACACATAGTCACCCTAGAACTCTACCGCTAAAAACAACTTCAGAAGGAACAGATTCTACAACACAAGGTTACACTGAAACGGAACCGGGTGATACAACCGTATCAGAGTATCCTACAGTTTCACTAGATAAATCAACAGCTTCTTCTCCCATGGAAACAACATTATCGGAAAAAACAGATTCAACAACTATAAGTTACACTGAAACTGAACCAGGTGAAACCACTTTATCAGAAAGCACTGATTCAACAACACATATTCACACTGAAACGGAATCGGTTGAAACAACCGTATCAGAACATACTGATTCTACAACACATAGTTACACAGAAACGGAACCTGGTGATACAACCGTATCAGAGTATCATTTATCATCATCAGATAAATCAACAGTTTCCACTCCCACGGAAACAATATTACCGGAACAAACAGATTCTACAACTATAAGTTACACTGAAACTCATTCGGTAGAAACAACATCATCTGAATTTACAGATTCAACTACACATAGTTATACTGAGACTGAACGGGTAAATACAACCGTATCTGAGTATTCTCCTACATCTTCAATTCGATCTACAGTTTCTTCTCCACCGAAAACAACTTTATCCGAACGGTCTGATTCAACAACCCATTTTTTGACAGAGTTATCATCTGCAGGATCTACTGTGTCGGATCTCCCTTATTCTACTACAGAGCATTCAACGACCAATTATACTACCCCATCCCCATTCGATAAACCTCCTCATTTTATATTATGTTTTTTCTTTTTTCTATTTCTTTTTTTTATTGTTGTGATAATAGCGATTATATTCTTCTGGCGTAGGTCGTTTCATAGCAACGTAGCTATTAAGTCCACTTATATTTCATCGTATATTATCTAATAGTATAAGATAAGATTTCCAGTTTATTTATCTATAGATATTTTTTTTATATTTGCTTTCTATGTGTTATTAGTCAATGGTTTTTAATTGTTTTTATTAGATTGTTTCATTTTTTTTAAATTATTTTAAAAGTTAATTAGATTTCTCCAAATTTTTGTTTCTTATTATCAATTTTATTTTATATAATATACTTTTTAGCTATTAAGATTATTTAATTTTCATTAATTTATTATATAATATGTTTCGTATTATATGTTTTTATGTTTTTATTTTAAGATTTTTAGTGGATACTATTTATTTTCCAACAATTATTTTTTCGATGATTTAATTGTATGTTAATTTAATTCAATTTATTTTATTTTTAATCCCTTTATTGTTTCCATTCATCTATACCTATTTTACGAATAATTTTAAATGTTTTTTATCTCCATTAATTTAGATTTTACTTATTAAGTTTATATTAATGTTTAATTTATAATGTTTTTGATTGGATTTCTAAGTTTAAATCTTTATATTGTATTTTTGTACATTTTTTATAAAAAATAATTTTAATTCAGTAATACACAATATATTACAATATATTAATAAACTAGGCTTGCGAATTAATATTAATTTTACAATCTAATCTAACGTAGTAGTTTCTTAAATTATCTTCCCCGTGCTAATCTAACTTCAGTGCTATAAAATCTAATGTCGTTTAGTCACACTACAGTGGTTTGATAGACACAATAAACTATTTAGCTGTTTCCGATTTATTTTAGTTAGAATGTAGAACCTTAAATTGAATATCGCTGTCCGCTGTACGTCTTACATGTACAGGTAGCAGTCTGATAGATAAGTATCTCCACTGATTTAACCAATAGGCAATATTTGTTTTATGTACATATTTTAAAACGTATCCTACGGGTGGTTTATGACGTTATGGTAACTTTCTCCGAGTCACACAAACTTATTAAATTATCTCACACAAACAATAATAATAGAGGTACCCTTAGCTTTTAGTTAACACAAGTGCATTACAAGAAATTCGATGATAATAAATCACATGTATAGGTGTGGTTATAATATTACACAGATGATTAACTTGCTAGTGAAATAATATGAAGTTAGTATCCACTTTTTTTAAAACGTCAAATGATTGTGGAAAACCCTAAAATTGAATTAATTTATTATTTAATATTATAAACGTTTAAAATAGTTTATATCTATAAAGTGGCGGCTCGTGGGATTCACCTAAGGTGGTTCACAAGAAATGTATTTACCTATGTAAGATAGTAAAAATATTAATTTTGTTATAGGCGCATACCAAAATAATGTACCTATTTATCTATCTAAATTATTTTTTAAAGCTTTTTACCACATTAAAATATAAATAAATTAGAAAAAATGACTAAATAGTTATGATTGACTTATTATTTATGAAAATAAACACAATATCATAGTAATTATAATGTATTATTAGAGTTGTAAAATTACTTACAAAGTACAATTATTATTATATAAAATTAATCAGTTACATTTTTAAAAACTAAATCTATACGTCTGTCTTTTTTTGTGTAAACACTTTAATAACTTCTTCGTTAAAAAAGTTAGTAAAATTAAAAATAAATAAATAAATAATAATATTCCGATATTCGTACAAAGAAACTAATAAAAGCATACCCACACGAAGACGGGCCGCCGTTCGACAAAACTACCTATATAGCGAGTAATAGCTAACTGATGACAATTTAAGTCGGTTGTTAATTGTTATGTTATATTGTTGATATCATGTAATAAGTTGGATTTCTAATATTATTAGTTGACTTGGGAGTTCACTCTCTGGCATGTACAGTGTTATCGTTCCGTCGAACGACGCGACATCGCGACATGATAAAAATAAGTGAAGTATGTTAGAGCAGAGGACAATAGTCCTTGAGATTCAGTGAGGAATAGTCAAAATTCCTTTAGAATCATTCAAAATCATGGTCCAAATATATGATATTTCCATTAATCCGAGAGTTTCATGGTCTAAAAACCTACAATTCCCATTATTCATGGTCTATTTTAGTATAGAGAACAGAATCTTTGGAATCAGTGAGGAATGGGCAAGGATTCTTTAGAATCTTTCAAAATCATGGTCCAAATACATGATATTTCCATTAATCCGAGAGTATCATGGTCTAAAAACCTACAATTCCCATTAATAATGGTGTGTTTTAGAGAAGAGGACAATAGTCCTTGAGAATCAGTGAGAAATCGCCAAAAATCCTTTGGAATCTTTCAAAAACATGGTCCTAATACATGAAAATTCCATTAATCCAAGAGTATCATGGTCTAAAAACCTTTAATTCTCGTTAATGATTGAGTTTTTAAGTAAAGAGGCCAAAATCCCTGAGAATTAGTGAGAATTCCCCATGAATCCTTTGGATTCTTTGGAATGCATGGTCTATATACTTTAAATTACCATTTATCCTTGAGAACCATAGTTTTAAACTTATTATTCCCATCAATCATAGAGTATCGTAGTGTAGAGGCTAATTTACCTTAAATGTTAAGCCACCATTATACATTTTATATAATTTGTGTATCATGTT
The DNA here is from genome assembly GCA_036289425.1 of Rhopalosiphum nymphaeae. Taxonomy (NCBI): domain Eukaryota; kingdom Metazoa; phylum Arthropoda; class Insecta; order Hemiptera; family Aphididae; genus Rhopalosiphum; species Rhopalosiphum nymphaeae. The sequence goes on along the minus strand of JAZAQC010000016.1, from coordinate 14,477,666 downwards.
TCCGTAGTTTTTTTATGTCTATGATTAGTCCATTTATTCGTGAAACATTATCAGATGATATAGTTTATTTACTATAATCTAATAATAATATTAGGGGGATTTAAAACTATAATAGTTAAACTTTTTAGTTCAGTTCAAATAGTTGAATTACAATTTTGGATTAAAAAAAATTAATTAAGTATTGGAATTTCTGCTCATAATTTTATTTAACTATAATTAGATGTCTAAATTCAATTTGTAAAATTTAAAAATGTAGTAAAATATAGTATTATATGTGTGTTATTAAAACCTTTCCAATAATATACCGAACAATAATGAAGAACTACACATGTAGCGTATTATAATGTTATAAAATATATTATTCAATAATAATACATCGTTATTTAATAATTAGCAGTAAATCAGGAAAGTATTATAATAAATTAGAGCATAAAAAAATGAAAATACATACGTTCAGATGCATTCTTAATATGCCACCGTAAATTTTGTACTTCAGTTGATGTCATTAGACAAGGAACGGTGCGGAGTGATCGAATTATATAATCTGAGTTATCGTACTATAAGTCAACCTGTATAATCTATAAACCTTGCTAGTGTAGTACGCTCCCAACTAAATTTAAAGTTTATCGTCACGGTTGACAAACGTAGTTTCTCGATCATCAGTGCAAAACATTCGCATTGTTAATATTATTGAGTGGTTCTAATAGAGGTAGCTAATAGATAAGAACGGCGATACCAGCTTGTGAAAACGTCTATATCGGATAATTCTTTTTTTAACCTTGGAAGTCGGTGCCTACCATATATTATCAGGTCTCAGTAAGAACTCGCATTACACAATTTTCAAGTTGTAAAATGTCAAGACGATATTCAAAAGTCTATTATTAAAATTCAAGTAAAATTGCATAGTAGATATCTATAACATACTAATATCAAGATTATGTTTGTGAAAGAGGTTCTCGTATGAAATACTTTGATTATTCAAATCTATACGACTATAACGATTTAGATATAAAAGTACATTAACAATATATCCCAGTATGCAGAACTAGACGTGAAATGTCTATAATTTGACGTATTTGACACAGCTTTAACCTAATCGTGTTAATAATAAACATTGCAGTGTAATAATACAAGTGTTTCACCATGTTGACAAAACGTGTCAAGAAACTAAAACGTTTCAGCGCGTTTCTCATTGCCCGCCCACCCGATAAGATAATAATAATATTGTATAGTACTATCGTTGAATAGGTACAATATAGTTGTTTGCATTTAGATTACCCTAATTTTATCGTTAATTTTTGGTATACCTACTCCAGTCATTCATTAGATGTCTGCGTTTGACAATATGCCACAACAATCGATTATTGCCTTTTTCGTCTTGTTCGCATACGTCTGGTGTAACGATGACAAGCCAATCGTGAACGGTTGCCGTACAACACAGTACCAGAAAGGTACGTGATGAGCTTAGAATAGGAATTTTATGTGAAAAACCCTTCATTCGCTGGCCGAGTAAATATTTTGATCGGAGTGATGACCATTATGGACGGGATCACGTTGAATTCCAAAGACTTGGTGTTGCACGAAATCAGGTTAACGGACGATAACACCGATAGCGATATCAGGATCGACTCTTGGAAGTACGCGAAGGACCGGGAACAAGTAAAAGTCAAGACGAATAGACGTATTTTGGAAAAACGAAAATACACAATACATATTCGTTTTAGCAGCTATTTAAACGACAAAGCGTCCGATATTTTATACAGCTCTCACAATGCCTATCTGTTTTTCAAAAAGTAGGTTTGCATATTTATCATTTTCCACTACACATTGCGATATTGATTAACAGCGAAACCCCGAATTTGATTTAGTTGGAAAAAAATATGTATTTAAACAAATAAAATATTTATTTTTTTTTTTTGTCCGAATAATTCATACTGTTTCAGTCATAATTTTAAAATAATATCAATACTGTATCACTGTATATTACGTTATATAACTATTGCAGGCGAGTAGCTGCTAACAACCAATTATTATGGACCACACACACAAGAAGTATCTTTTTCTTGTTATGATAAACCACATTTTACAACACCGTTTAACATATCCATAAAAATTAAAAGAAACGAAATTACTTTGTCAAACACTTCTATTTTGAACATAGTCGACATGTAAGTATTAAATTTGGATGGTTATTTTTATAATTGTAAATTGTAAATACAACATAAAAACGAGGAACACTTAACTGTTATACTGTACAGTAGGAGTCGAGTATACGTCATAGTGTACATCACTGTTATCAATGTATGTTTAATTTGATTTCAAATCTTTAAGTACAAAAATGCAATTCATAACCTGAGCGGAAACGGTCTGTCAGTCTATTAACATTTACATAAATATATCACTATAAATTAGTATAGTAAATTCTTTTAATAAAGAAATGTTACTATATAATCTATGTCCTATGAATTGGAAATAAATAGCACAAAAATAATTTAAATGTTTTGAAAAAGTTATTGTGAATATATAATATAATAATAAGAGTAAAAGTTTCAAATCCTAGAAAAAATTAAATATTAATTATGAAATATGAAATATTATTAGACTCGTTATTTTTTGTTTGGTTGTTTAAATTTTAAACAATGCATTTTGTCAAAGCTTGAACTTAAAATGCTTAAAAAAATCATACATAGTATATATATATTTATATTTTCAAATTACTTAAAGAAAAACTGATATAAAATATATTAAATTTTCAAACTTATTAACCAAATATCAATTGTTTATAGATATTTATAGAAAACAAAAGAAAAAATTCGGAAATGTCTTTGATTAGCTCAAAAGAGTCATTTCTCGTATTTTAAAAATCGTTTTACTTAAATTACGCCAAAAACCAAAATTAATTTTATCAAAAACTGGTTTTGCACAAAAAATTGCACTTTTATTTCATATTTTTACATCTTTTACCGATTATTTTGAAAAATACTGATACTTTTAAATATTGATAATACTTATTAAAGTAGTTATAACTTTGTTATTTATTTCTAGCAATGAACCCGTTATACATGACCCATTTCAATACAAAAACTGGACTTGGGTTCACTTTATTCAAACACCGCTAATTTTGACGTCTATGGTTGCAATTTTTGTTGGTAAGCAACTTGACAAATTCCGTCAAAACTTGATGACTGATGTAAATGGCTTATATTTGGATAGATACATAATGGAAGATGATTCTGACCAACTGAACGCAATAAAAAAATAACAGAATTGGCGTTAATGCTATAGAATCATCAACAGCGTACTAAAATGCAATTATGGGAATAACTGAATCCGCCTCTGATTCTATTACTGCAAACTCGTTATCAATGTCCTATAATGCAATAACAGAAATAACTGAAGTCACCACTGATCCTATTACTATGGCATTATAATAGGTACCGTATTTTTATATAGTAAGCTAAAATGTTTTCTATAATAATGTAAATATTTTTGTGTAAAATATTCTAAGATATTTTAAACATAAATCAAGACAATTTTCAACAATCCAGTGAATTTTTGTTAAAATTATTTTGGTACGTTTAAAAGTATAACAATATTTTTCCTGTAAAGAATTTATTTTAATAATGGTTATAAGTAAATATAAAAATTCTTCCGTACAATAATATATACTTAACTGAGTATGTACGTAACTATTGTTGGTAAAATTAGATATAAAACATAATATTAGAATTTAATAATTTAATTATATATGTTTCAAAATGCAATTATTTTTAATTTTAATTATTTAACTTTTCGATTGAAAATTATAATTCAATATTTATTAATTGTATTAAACAGTATAAAGATCTTTGACCTTTACACTAAATAACAAACAAAATTATTTTCATTTTATTTGGTTTAATATAAATTAGAATCATAATAAATATTAGGTATATAAAAATAATCTATAGTAAATAATTATTATTGTTGAAAATTCAATCTAACCTAACCCGTGGGCTGCAATTTAACAATAAGTTAACTACCTGTAAATTATTATGACATTTTTATTTTATTTTACTAATTTAAGTTATAGATAAAACCTATCATTATTTTATTTATTTTACACTTGTTCAATTCTTATAGAAATCAATAATCGTACTTAAAATTTTAATTTTAAACTATTCTGAATATATTATATTTAATTATTTATAGTTTCAACCAATTGCAAAATCAAATAAAAGATTACAGATCTACTGGAACTAAATGATCTTTATCTTTATTTAAGAAACTCATGTCCGTGACAATATCCCGATTGCCAAATGGGTGTCCCCACCATTTTTATTTCCAAAGGTCAATGGATTTATTTAAATAATATATTTAAATGATTTTACTCGTATCTGCGAGAATAGTTTAAATAATATCTTATGGTTATTGTAGTTTTATTACATATTAAATCAAACAAGCAGCGGGATAAAATAATAAAGATATTAAGCGGAAATTCATAGAGCACATAAAGACTTGAATATAAATCATGCTATTAAGAAGTATTTTTTATTAGTCATACAGCAATTAAGATAATTCTGTTAAATTGAGGCAATTGATGTGATAGAAAAATATGGCTGAAAGAATACAATAGGTAGCTATATATTTGTAACGATTTATTTCCTTAAATTACTCGTATATTATGAACATTTTAAAAGGCATACGTCATAAATCATATTTTTATAATAATATTATCGCCATTCGATATTGAAATACAAAATATTTTGAGTCAACTTATATAATCGATTCTTTTGACTACGGTTATATTATCTGTTTATACGTACTACAATAATATTGTACAATTTATATAATATATTTTAAAAATAATGAAGGCAAAATACTTTTATTTTTTATCATTTTCCCGTATCCATGAGTTATTATATTTTATTTGGTGGAATAAAAATTAATCAAGTTTTTTATACATTTACTATAAATACAGCTATTTATTTATAATCATTTATTTAATACATATTATAATATTTAATACCCTAGTTCAATAATTTATTTTATTATGATTATTTGACATAACGTAGGAAGACTATACAAGTGCCACAGATCATGTTCAATGTTACACAATCATTAACGATTAAAGATATAATGGAAATAGCCATAATATAAGGTCTGTAATGATTAGGAAGTTGTAGGAGTTAAAATCTATCAAATATTCAAATAAACATCTAAAATATGCAATCAAAATGAATTGAATGGGCAAAATCGAGTTATTCGAAATTCAAACAATTATTATAAGATGTAATTTATTAGTTTTATTAAAAATTATCGTAAATAATATGACTTTTATTAAAAAAAAATATGATATGTATTAATAAAATGTAGTAGAAAATAATCGGACAAAAAAAATAATACGTTGTCGTTGTGAATAACATAGTATAAAAACATTAAATAGCATTAAAATAACATTAAAATCCGAAGGTTTTGTAAGCTATAATAAAATATTGACGTTTTGTTAAGTTTTAAATATTTTAAAAAATCGCCGTGTTGAATAATTAAACATAAAATATATAAGATGCATATATAACACAAAAAATAATATAAAATTTGCATAAAAATAAATAAAAATTCAGAAATATGTACTTTTCTAAAATTAATGAATTGTGCAAAATTAAATATTTAAAATTTTTGTTTTCGAATTTGTTGTTCTATAGAACAAATTTCTAGTTAGATTTGCTTTCAATGATAGCATATAAGAAATCCTGAAAATCCTGCAACCTCCGAGCCCTGGTGATAATCATTTAATCGAGAACATTCGCAATGATATGTATAGATATGTTATGGAAATATTAAATTTACATAATATTAGAAACGTATTTTGGTTAATTTGTATTACGTAATCGTAGTCATAACACCTGCGCGTTATAAATTTAACTTGAAAAGCGTAATGACACAAGGTCGCAGATCTCTAACGTCGGTAGATAACCAAGCATTTATTGAGGATATCCATGCAATATTGTAGGTATTATGTAAATATTAAGCAGTGAGTAGATGCCTCTCTGGTGATAAACTATGCATGGTAAAAAAAACCCATTCACAGGGTCGCAAGTGTAATATCTTTTCGCATTCGTCATTTTCGCGATCACAATATAACAATAATTTTATATTTATTAAGTATGATTTTATTGTAATGACGAATGATATTTTTCAATTGAAGTGTCTAGACATGTCGATACATCGTGACGCGAAACACGAAAACACCGCCGAACGTTAGGTACAATAGATAAGATTAGAGCGAATTTATTGTAGGCACTAGTGTTGTTTGATATATTACTCGTATTTGCGTAGCGACTCATAGCCAAATGGTCGCTTTTGTCGTGCGACACAGCAGTTATACGTATTTATCTAAACGCGGTTGATTTGTTCGCTGTACACGCAATGTTATGGGTGACGGTGGTTTTTATCGTAGTTTCCTCGCTTGTTCGGGGCTACGATGGCCAGACCGTGGATTCCGGTCGGTTGCCGGGTGACACGGAACCGTGGTCGTACGCGTTAGAAATAGAACCGGACCTCGAAACGGAAAACGCTTCGTTCGCTGGAAAAGTGGATATCACGATCGCAGTAAAGACCACAACTTCCGTGATCACGTTAAACTCTAAGGACTTGGTGTTGCACGAGGTCAAGGTGACAGACAAAATCACCGGCAGGGACATCAGAGTACGCTCGTGGAGTTACGAGAAAGACAGGGAACAAGTGATGATATCGATGGAAGGACACGTCTTGGCCAATAGAGTATACACGATGCGTATACAATTTGAAGGCATTCTCAGAGACGACGGAACAGGGTTTTTCAAAAGTGCTTATGAAACCGATTCGGATGGAAAAATGTAAGCTCAATAATTTAAAATAATTATAATTTATTTATGTACATATTTTACTAAAATAAATGTATAATGATATGCACATATTTTACTAAAATAAATGTATAATGATCAGATGTGAACAATTATTATAAATATAATAATATTAGTATCTAAAATTTTAATATCAGATAAGCAACGTACGTATGCAGTCACATTTGAAAAAAGCTTAATAAATCTCGATTATGGAAAACATAACTTATTTTTATAGATTTTAATAATTCAGGTAAAATTAATGATTGTGATTTAATTAACAACAACAAATTATTCCTAAAAAAATTCAAAAAAATTGTCCATACTTGATAATATTATGGTATTACATTATACTAACATAATAGTCTGACATTAATTTTAATTATTTTTCAGGTGGTTAGCTGCTACTCAATTCCAAACCACGATGGCCAGAAGTGCTTTCCCTTGTTATGATGAACCACATTTTAAAACACCTTTTAATATATCAATAAAAGTTAAAGGAGAAGAAATAGCTCTATCAAATATGCCAGTTTTAAATACCATTTATGTGTAAGTGTCATATTAAAAAATATATTATTATGGAACTGAAAATTCGAAAACAAATTGCAGTTATTTTAAACCAAACAGCTTATGATATTACAAATTATCGTATGGTGATTGAGTTCTCTACTACCACGCCAAAAGATATGCTCAAAATATTAATTAGATGTTTTAACTGTAAATTCGATTATATTTTTGTTTTTATTAAATAGAAATTAATAAAAACATCTTGTCGGGTTTGTTTTAGAATTCATCGTTCGCACGTAACGTTATGGAATTTGTTGCTGATATATACCTATGTATACAATATGTCATTAGTATTTTAATAACAAACGTTTAAATCGTATTATATTATCTACATTACAGAGACCAGAAGCTCGCCAATGATTCATTTGAATACCAAAGGAAATGGGTTTACTTTGCACAGACGCCGAGCATGTCCACGTGCTCGGTCGCGTTTTTCGTGGGTGAATTCGAACAATTCGACAAAACCCGTCGGAACGCAATCAACGTATACTCTCACTTGGGTCGCTTGTATCAAATCGAATACATTACGAAACAGGCGCCCGACCTTTTGAGGGCCATGGAAAATTACACGGGAATACCGTACGCTATGCCTGAACTGAACTTATTAGCCATGCCAACACTAGGCATAGGACAATTCGACAATTGGGGATTGACTGCTTATCGGTAAGTATGTGTGAACAACACGATAGTATAATCATTTGCACGTGGACCGAGAATTTCGATGCTAAACGTTGACGAGTAGAAATGTTTAAAAATTGAGTTAACTCGAGACGACTTCAGTGCAAATTTGATATTTAAATGCCGATTCGAGTAATCCAAGACTCAATATAGTTTTAATTTTGATTTATATTTTACTCGTGCAGTCCTTCGATATATCAAATCAATTAACAGTATTTGTGAACAATTTAGATTTTGAATTAAAAAATATTTGGCATTTTAATTATGAATTGTGTAATAATAGCTCATACTTCGAATTGTCGTATAGTTATTACTCATTATATCATTGATACATTCAAAAGGTAATTTCTATGTCTCAACCAACGATTCATTTGTTTAGTTGATTATACCAACTAGTATATAACTAGTAATATACCGACTAGTTAAAATTTGTACTTTTTAGTATTGTCATTCGTAAAAACTGCGTAATCGCTTAGGTTCGTTTAACTATAAACAAAAAAAAAAAAAACTATATTTGCACGAAAATAATAATATGTGACCTTATGTTTGTGTGTAACAGAGAGAAAACGTTTTTCGTCGACCTTAAATCGAATTCTAAGACGATAATGTCAGCGAAGATGGCGGTAGGTCGCGCTGTGGCGAATCAGTGGTTTGGCAATTTGGTGACGCCGGTGAGATGGGACTTTGCATGGATGAATAAAGGGCTTGCCACTTATTTGCAATACTTTGTCACCACGACGGTAATGCTTATGCTATTTATTAATATCGGCGATCTATACGACTATACGATACATTATTGTGTCGGCAGTGTATTTATTGCACGTCTTACTCTTGTGCGCCGTATTAATAATATATTATACAACGTCGCGTTACGATAGTATATCATGTTATCGTGCATACTTTTACAGGTGGAACCGGAATGGCGACTTGAGCACTTTTTCATCGTCGACATGCAACGGCCTGCCATGGATTACGACCAAATCCAAAGACAGCCTTTGACCGCGCCAGCAATCGCACCAAAAGACGAGGACTATTACCCGGCTGACAAATTTTCCGAACAGAAGGCCGCGGCTGTCATGAGGATGTTTAGCGACTGGGTGGGGGAAGATGCATTTAAAAAAGCCATTAATGCGTATTTAACGCACAACCAGTAAGAATAATATAATATTTCCTACTTTCCCAGTTATTCGGAAATAAATGATTATAGTTTAAAATTACGATAATATTTTTGAAAAATATTATCCAACAATTATGTTAAATCGTTTTATTTATAACTATATACGAAGTGAACTAATTTAATAAGTAGAGGTCACAGCCGATATAATAATACCATATTATAGATATAGTGCAGTAAAACCGGAACAACTGTGGAACGCGTTCGACAATACGCTATTCGATATGACAAAGTCAGGCTTAAACGGCAACAGCGTTCGCACTGTGATGAATACATGGACGGAAAAAGACGGATATCCCGTGGTGAACGTCAAGAAAAAAGACAAATCACTCGTCTTAACTCAAGTAAATACCTAACTAAACCAATCGCGCATACCATTTAATTTTGTTTTTTTTAGCAACGATTTTTATCCGGTTTCACCGAATCAAACGATACAACCAAGTGGTTCATTCGTTTGAGTTACACGACGAATAAAGAAAAAAATTTCGACACTAAGTCCGCACCAACCGTTTGGCTGGACCCGTTGGTAGACGAAACGACTATTCCGATCGATGATGACGTCGAATGGTACATTTTCAATATACAATCCACAGGTGAACTATTTTTTTTTTAAAAAAGATGACCTATATAGTCATTAACTAATAGTTTTCATAATAAGTTTGTTTCAATTATTGGCTAAGTCATTGGGAAATTGGGCGAATTATTAAAATTATATTTTATTAGACATACATTTTTGCGTTAGGTTTTTACAGGGTGAACTACACGGAAGACAATTGGCTGTCATTGATCAAACAGCTAAACGATTCGCCTAAAGACGTACACGTTCTCAACAGAGCTCAGTTGATTGACGATTCGTTCAGTTTGGCGAAAGCGGGTTTGCTGAATTACACGATACCGATGAGCATCGCAGAGTATCTGAAAAAGGAAGATGACATCATACCATGGTTCTCAGCCATGAAGAGTTTCGACTATGTATTGAACCGTATGAGACGTTGTAGAAATGCATACGTCGATGTCAAGGTGGGCATCACCGTTAAATAACTTTTACTTGCACCCAAAAATAAAATAATAATATCTAATTTCGTTGTCGTCAATTTTAATTGTTACGACGGATGACAGAGAATATACAACGTAGTCAGAAAAAAAGTTCCATAGGTAGTAAATTAGATTAATATTTAGCAGTTATTTTGCATTCTAAGATGACCATAAAGTACATTTATATATCTAATGCACGTTACGATTGTTTTATAGACATTTGGTTTGGAATAATTGATAAATTATTATAGTATGTATACGTTCAATTTCGTAACCTTATTATTTACAATCTTCTTTTGCTATGTATATATTAACTAAATCACGTCTAAACCGTGATGAAAAAACGTATAGCTCAGTTTTATATTATATTATATGTTTTTATTTTTCGATATAATAAATCATTGTAATGCAGTAGTGAACATTCAATTTTCAAAAAAATTTAATTTTTTATTTTCACTTATTAGGAACACAATAGGTCAACAGTATTGTGTGACAAGCTATTGATAAATTTTAAATCAATTTGTAACACATACATAATTAATATAATATGTTAAACAACAATCAACGAAAAAACATAATATTAATAATACAAATTTAAGTGCACACCTATCCACTTGCATTGAACATTCTCTCCATCATTTAATTAAATTATTTTAGTCCTGTAACATTATAATAATGCTAAGCTATACAAGAAAAAAGTATAAATATAACACAAAAAGTAAACGCTACACGCAATAAGTTCACAATATATTATTATGATGTAATAAAAATGAATCCTGTTAAATCGTATTCGTGTCTACGCAGGCCTTTTTCTTTAACCTGGCCAACGATGCGTTAAAAATAATAAACGATCTCGTCGCCGGACAGAAAAGTCCACAGCATCCTACCATTATCGGCTGGAGCGCGTTGTCGACGTGGACGTGTAAGTTGGAAGAAAATACGTGTAGCTACCGGACGGCGTCGGAATATTTTCGGAGATGGCGAAACAACGAAGAGTAAGTCCTTGTTCGTAATTTGTCATAATACTATAGGCGCAGTCTTGCGGTCGATTGTTTTATCATCATAATAATAACACAAAATAATAAATATACGCGCGCACGCTTGTGTTTTTTTTTTTTATCGTAATAGAATATCGGCCGACGTTAAAGACGCTGCGTTCTGTGTCGGAACTCGACAATCCTACACCTCAGGCAGTCTGGACAAACTTTTAAACCTATACAATACCACCAAATCGTATTCGGAAAGAGGATCGGTGATCAACGCGTTGCCTTGTGCTGACATACAAACACTTTTTACGTAAGACCATAATATATTTCTTTGGTGATCATATTATAATCTATAGTCTTAACGATAAACACGGCTCTAAATACAATGTACCTACCACTAGAAAATCAATGAAATAACTCAGAAAACTAGGATTTGTCATGATTGTACTTAAAGGTTGTTTACAATGTTAAATACATTTCATAACACAAACTATAAAGAGGATTTTGTGTTCAAGTTTAAAATTATTCGGTTTTCGATAACTGTATTTCACAATAATAACAGGTGTATAAAAATAGATTACGCGTAACATTAAAATAAAAATGTTTGTGTTTCTACACTAATATTTACGGGTAATAGTATTTATAGTACGAAATATCATGACGAACGAAACGCACGCAGTGTTGTTTGGAACGTACGACCCAGCACAATAGTTCCATATGATAGCTACGTCATAACGAATGACGAAAAAATTCGTATAGAAAACACTGAATAATATATTTTTTCGTATTTTAGGTACTTGACGTTAATAATGGAGAACAATTGTCCAATTGAAGCGAGTGATTACGAGGATTTCTTTAATGCTCTTTCTTCGACGTCCAATGGAATAACAGCTATGAATTATTTTCTTGGCAAATATTTTACTGACCTCGTCAACAACGTAAAAGATGGTAGAAATATAGCTAAGACTATGTTCTCAATATTAGCTTCAAAGGTTTCCACGAAGAGTGAAATCGAAAATGTAACGAGATTTTTTTATTACATGAATATATTTAAACTCTAGTTATAACAATTATTAATATAAAACCCTATTCGTTATGGTATATATTATGCTGTGATGTAATATACAAGTATAATATTGCGCATTTAATAGTTAGCATATTATGCGCTAAAGAATTGTATAGTATATTGCATAAATATATATTGTTTCTTTATTTCCGTGCTAATCATAATTATTTATCGTATCATTCCGGAAACTTCGGGTTTAGGTCCAATGGAAATTAATTCGAATTTATAATGTGTATATTACATAGACATTCTCGGACTTGAGAGTGTGTGCACAAAATGTGCATTATTATTTAGCAGCCTCCCCCACCCCCGAACTAAGTGATATTTTACTTTTTAGTTAACAATCAATACGAATAACGTTATTAGTATATATGTGTATCAACGTATTAATAAGTTTACGATATTATCGAATACAAATTTGTTCGGTTTTAGATGATGGAAATGGCATTCAACAGCAAAACGCCCGATGAATATAGAAATAAACTCGTTCCAGTGTATCAGAATGAAATCAAAAACTACGAAAAATGGTACGACAATGGTAGTCCAGAAACGATATGGGAGTACATAAATCCTTTGACGAAAGATATGCCGCTGGATCCATCGGATCGGTATACGACTTCGCGGAGTCCGACGGAAGACGATGATTCTAGCGCTTCGTCGAGATTGTATAACTATGTCATTATTTTTCAGATTTTAGCACTGTCTGTTTCAGTTAAATTACTTGTTAACATAATCTAAATAACTCATAATAAAATTTGTATACTATAATAAGATCTTTTTTAATTAGAAATATGTATAAATATGTATTTTCGAAAATTATATTTTTCATCGAAGTGAAAATTGTATAATAATTGGTTTTGGAACGAATTGTATTTTTTTTAAATTATTTAATTTCGTGTACAAACACGTTTTCAGTCTTGAACAACTTTATAAAAGAATTATAGGTGTTATTTTAGAAAAGTAATTTTGATTTAAAATAAGCTTTCCCGAAGGAAGCAGAAAGAATATCTAACAATTCTGACAAAAAAAAGTATAAATATCGGCGAAACAATAATTTTTACAAATAACCTGGGTAAAAACTTTTTTTTCAAATAATCAAAATCTTGAATTATATTTAAGTATTTTAATATAATTGGTTCGAAGCTCCATTGAATCATTAATTAAAATTATTTTATTACAAATCGACAAAGAATTGAAAATTACAATTACTTCAATATACCTATTATCACTATAAATTATAAATTTTACAAAAATGATACTTTTGATTTGTATAAAACTTATATTAGCTTATTACTAGTATATTATTATTAAATTAAGACATTTTTCAACACTTTTACTCATTAATTAATTATATAAACACTTTTAAATTGTAAAAATATCTAATAAAACCTACTATTAAGAACTACTAGTTATTTTAAAAATTGTTTGAAAAAGCAATCGTTATTATCTTATAATTATATAACTGATTTAACACTATTTCTATTTAATGTGTTGTGTAATCCAACTCCAAACTATAAAATACTAGTTGTCCCCGAGCACTTAGTTGTCCGTATAAAATGCATTCGTGTTAAATTTAGTTGCCTAATGCTAACTTTTAGCGTTAAGATAAAAACTATTTTTGATCTTATGATTTGGTGTATAGATGATATTTCCGACATATCAACTTTATATAACTTTCCCGCCTAGCATTGCATTTTTTCAATAGACTAACCGATTATATATCATTCGTTAGTATTATCGATTAAATAATCTCACAATCCTAAACATAATAAAGAGGTAATATATTGAGGTCATTAATCGGGATGAAAACTATCCTATTTTATGACAATGACAAAATTTATTACATTGATCATACTTTCATCAGAATCCGTTGAGTAGTTTCGGAATGTATCAAGAACATCATACCTGTCATACACCAAATTTTTATATAGAGATATATTAGTTAGGTATTTTTAAATTTTACTTCTTAGTAATTCATTCTCTCTATACATTTAAGTATTTATATAAATATCATATATTTTATAATAAATTAAAAATAACAAATGAGTTATAATTTTTGAATAAGGAAAAATATTTCTACTTATTTACAGTAAAATTATTTTAAAAGTATTTATAATACAACTATAAACTCGTATTTAGTAGGTATCTATTTTTATTGAATACCAGAATGTTTTTATATAATACGACATACGCCGATAAAACACACACAAAAGGAAAAAGGTCAAGTTGCAGGTAGCTTGAAACCTACTATTGCAGTCGGTCACGGGAATACCCGAAATACACCATGCAATTATACATAAGGATGTAAATTTATTAATAAGTTAGTAAATATATTAAAAAAATTGAGATAAAAACTATCCTATCTTTTAAGTTGGACAAAAATACATACAATGTAAAGAATTTCATCAAAACCAGTCCAGTAGTTTCAGAGTTCATTCCGGACAAACACTGTGACACCAGATTTTTATACATAAGATATATCGTTGTTAGGTCTATTACTTCAAATCTTTCGTTAATACACTATACACAAATAATAAATGTATAGAACAAAAGTTAATTTTCTCGAACATCTAAAGGGAAGTAGACATAAACTCTCTATATAATTATATATTAATAATAATAGTAATAAGCTAAAACTAATACGAACCTATTACAGCGAAAATAAAGTTAACAGTAGGATCAGACATTAAACTAATTAATATACGTATTTTTTCATCAGTATTTTATGAATTAATTATCAAAAGTTTAAAATCGATCAGGATAAAAATAATAATAAAAAATACAATTAATTTTCTAAATTGTTTTCCTCGGTTTGACGATGATAATAGTTTAATCGCTATAATTAACTGCAGCAGCGTTAGGAATGAGCTATCTCGGGAACACTTAAGATTTCACGGAAATCTTAAAGAAACTGCGGAAATAAATTATAGTATACGTATTATAAGGTTAAATAATTGTAAACTAATTTTTTTTCAATATTCAATATTTTTTTTTTTTTTGCTAAATTTTAAATTAAAGAGCACTTAAACTGTTTTTAGAGTATAAAAAAAACACTAGACTTCAATTGAAGTACATTTACTATAGTTTATATATTCCTTAAACTGTTAAAATCAATGTTATATTGCCTATATCGGTGGAATCGATTGGTACCATTACAATTCACTTATTTATTAACTGGCAAATAGGTAAAATTAATGAAAACTAGGTACTAGATGTTTGTCAAATAAATATTTTGTTGGTGTTCCTAGTTTATGGATCACAATGATCAACCAAATGTTATTTTAAATTTTTATTCGACTTTTTTTTAATCTTCTTACTTCTCTCAGAATCTATAACACTCTTCATAACGTTTCATTAGTAATTATTAAGTAGTATATTATGATGTTTAAATAGACAGATGGTTATTCACAACACAATATAGTTTCTCTTCTTTTGTTGTTTTTTAGTATAAATATCAATTGTACCTATCAGTATCAAATCAATAACTATCATATATAATAATAATATTAATGTAATAATACATATCTTAACTATTATATAAATATAAAAAATATATAAAAAAGAAGATGTGACTCTATATTATAATAACAAAAATATATACTGAAAAAAAAATGTAATTTTTCATAGTTTTTAACATTCCCTGAACTGCATGGAAATTAAAAACAAAAACAAAATAAAATGAAATACCTACAGTACGTATTCAAAATAACGATGAGGACTAACGACTAAACGAAAAAAAAATTATGGTGAATATATTACAACACACTGGAATAAACACTTCCATTGCCACATTGTTGGTACTGTTTATAAATAGCTTTATTGAATTATGGGTATTGAAAAGTTAGTAGAAAATAATATATGTTGTATACACGCGAGACAGTAAAAAAGGTCATCATGGTGGTCCGGTGATCGTGTAATTCGATATCACCGCCGTTCGTAATACTGTGTTAAAGATCATAGGTGCTATTATTATTATTTTATGAACAATAACACAATAATATGTATTACACCGATAAATGTTTCTTTAAATTTTTTAATTATTTTCAGATAAATCAGACTGCTATCGTGTTAATACTGTAAACCTTATAATTTATTATTAAAAGTGGTAGGAAAATGTCTGCCAATAAACAATAAATGTGATTATTTGATCTTAATACGAACTACATGGCTTCATTAAAATTTGTTTTCTTTCATATCCGCTTGACAAAGAAATTATTTTTAATAATAACCAGAACAACATTTATGAAATTGTTTTCATAAGTTCATTGCTATTATATAGTAATATATTATTGCTTATTGCCTATGCCATATATTATAGTAAATACTTATAGTTGAGTATATAATATATCGTACGAGCTATTTCTAAACATAATCTTTCTATATTTTTCCTTTAAGGCTCTGATCATCAATATTATATACGGTGAACTATTTTAACCGGCCAACTTGTACTTGGCGTTTCCTTTCGCACCATTTTTTTCCTAAATAGCTCCAAATTTCCCAACATTTTTTACTACCTTATACGTAAATTATTACCTCGACGTTTTCACCATTTATTGATTAAATCTTTATTAATTTAATATATATGAAATGTTGCGTATACAATAAGGCTTAATTATTAATAAGTAATTAAGTGAACATCCAGCACAATAATATAATAATAATAAATTGTATGTGATAATATAATAATAACTTTTGTACAACAATACATTACAAGTATATAGTACCTAATGTTCTAGTAGTATACAGGTTCGTCAGCTTTAACAACATGAACACAATCCGCAGTTAACCAATTACTCACATGTGGTTGTGTCAAGTGGCAGATTTCATCCCCACGTGATCGCACCAGGAGAGGTAAACTTAAGATTAGAGTAATGTAAAAAAATAGTACCTGGTATGCGTCGACCACTCAGTCACAGCCGCTGACGTATAACTCGCTGAAGACATCAAGTAACGAATAAGCACGTTGAATAATAGTATGCCACCGAGACGGGGTGCAAGTGCGTTAACATTTTGGGTTTTTATGCACAAAACATATGTTGATTTACAACACAACTGCTGATCATTTGACCAACCTAGAATGGGACATTTTTTATATTGTTATTAGCAAGGAACAAGATACGAAATTATATTACCAGACGATACAATAAAAGTTGTTCAGTATTCACACATAATTTGGCTTGAGACTGATGGTAACACGGGAACAAAGTAAATGGAATGAGCAATAGCAACTTATTTAAAACATTACCGGGACTGTAGAATAACGAAAACTACATTGAAACATAATGAACGCTCTTCAGCACCACCAAAATGAAACAAATTACAACTGGAAAACTAAAAAAACTTTATGCCACTGAAAACGCAACTAAACGAGAAATAACATTGAAAAAAAACATTTAACATTAACACATATGACATAGACGATATAACGAAGCGATCACATAGCTGACTGGGCACATACACGGAGACATGAAAACGCTCCGCTGACTAGGGGTGAAACTGAAAACGCACCGTTACGTCTACACGGAGATGATGGCGATTTATACGAAAACACAACACTTACATTAACAGCGGATTTTCGCTGTTAAAAATGTTTTATGAAAATTCCATATCTTTGACTAAGAAATACTTGCGTTCATTTTAACATAATATAACTATAATTTACCCCAAACCGAGTTGACCTTTATACGGTTCTACCCGACTCTTCGTTAATTTACACTTATTCTCATAACTTTAATAGTCTTTAGTTTAGATATATTCAGTGAGTATTGAACGAAAAGCTTTTTTTTCGAAAAAGGGTTTGCGACGATGGACAAAAATCAGCTGCAGTGATAGTTGTTAGATTGATAAAAGAAAGCAACAATTGTTGAATTTTTATTTTTGTTTTTAGTGTTTTTTTCTTATTATTCACTGCATTTGATCATTTTTATTTTTCTATGAAAACGGTTATTTAAGAAGTTATTAAAAATAAATTAATAAAGTATTATCTAATCCGACAGAACGCGTTCTTTAAATATCATGAATAAATTATGATTTATGACTTACCATTTCGATATTTAAGTTTTTGCAACATTATATTAATCTAACATAATATTATCAACGTGGCCATAGTTCGATTAATATTATTATTACAATATAATTTTTGTATTATAAATAAAAATCAGCGTAATCACTTAAGAACACAATTTATAATTTTGATGTGTTATATTTTGCTATCTTATCACTCGATTTTATGTAAATACATTTGCATGATTGTGACCATTGAATTTAATTAAAGTATAAAAAGTTAACATTTTTAATAATTTACATATTATGGTCATCAAATAATATACTCGCCGTGTATTAAATTATTATCCACTTGCATGAGTAGGAAGTGCATTATTTAAATACTATTCAACATTTTTAAAATACGCGTGCTTTTTAATTTATTATATTAATGATTGAGGCTATTAAAATCATTATCATTAAGTCTTCATACTTCAATATAATCATAAATTGACTAAAATATGATAACAAAAAAAAAAACATTTATTATTTGATAGTGTAGACTGATTTACATACAAATTATATGAATGACCAATGTATAAGTGTATAACGTTAAAATGAATTAAATTTTAAATTTGTTTATTGTCAGACTTGAATTATTATGATAATATTATTCTCTAGATTGACTAGGAATAAGTCGTGTGTACCTATTATATAAGGAAAGATCACTATTTTAGGCGCATCAGTTATGATTGAGTTTTCATTCAAAAAATGAATCATTAAATAATTCAACGTTTATAAACTAACAAAGTAACAAAACCCGTGTGCCGTTTAAATTATATATCCCATGTATATTTTTTAAGACTCTAAAAATTGATAAAATAATAATTCTACGAGTCATCATTCATAATGAATACGACGCGATCATACATTTTTGAATTTAATTAATTCAGAACTATTTTACAAAAACATACAAGTATAATTTGAAACTATAAATAGTATAATGAAACATATTTAACTTCAATAAATCTAAACCTAATCGACTCGAGTAGTCAAGTATATATTAGGTATATTATATACTATACTATGCTTTAAAATGTATATATATATATAATGTATACATATTATTTAAGACATAATAATTAATTTATTAAAACGTTTTACAAACTATGAAAAGTAATTTAAAATATAATGAAAATTAGGTCAATTATATAATTTAAAAATGGTTAGAGTATTGATATTTTTAAATTTACACAAATATTAATATTTTTTAATAATTTTTTTTTTTTAATACATTTAAGTTTAAAGTGTACATACGTAGTAGGATCAAAAAGTTCCCGGAATTTATTTATAGAAAAAAAACTTTTTTTTTATCAAATATCTGATTATTTGAATTAAAAGTAGACATTATTTGCTATCTGTAGGTTTTTTCGTTAAAATTACATTAGTCTCATGTGACCCGTAATCGTGTCCATACGAAACGGAGTTCACGCATATTTTTAAAATGTCACAATTTCAACAACGCGCTAACATCAAATTTTGTTCTAAACTTGGAAAAACTGCTGCAGAAACGCTTGAATGTTTGAAAGCAGTTTATAGTGATGAAGCATTAAAGAAAACAGCCGTTTATGATTGGTTTAAACGGTTCAAAAATGGTCAAGAGTCACTCGAAAATGAAGAGCGGAGCGGTCGGCCGTCAACTTCAAAAAATGATAAAACAATCGAAAAACAATCGAAAAAGTTAAAAATTTGGTGCGATCAGATCGTCGTTTACGCATTCAAGATATGGAAAATGCATTAGGAATATTGTATGGTACAGTTCAAAACATTTTGAAAGATGATTTAGGAATGCGGCGTGTTTGTGCGAAATTTGTTCCACGCATTTTGGCAATTTTTAACAGATAAAAAAATGTCTACAATTCCACAACCCCCGTATTCGCTAGACATTACTCCATGTGATTTCTGGCTGTTTCCAAATCTAAAACTTGGACTCAAAGCTTGGATGTTTTTCGACGATTGAAGACATTAAAGTTAACGCGACAGCGAATCTCAGGGTCATTTCAATAGAGGGATACCAAAGATGTTTCCAGCAGTTACAAAGTCGTTGGAGTAAGTGTGTCTGTGCTGAAGGACGATATTTTAAAGGAAATTAAGTAGATTTATATTTAAATTGTATACATAAAAAAATAAAACGAAATTCCGGGAACTTTTTGATCCTACTACGTACATTTAAATGGAAAGATGATTGAAAAGTAAATAGTATAATTAAATACTTAATTGAGCCCTTTGTCTACGCTTAAAGACAAATCTGACCTCGATCGCGTAAACTACTCAAATTCTATTTGTTGACAACAATTATGTATAAATATTATAAGTACATTATTTTTTTGTTCTGTACTGTGCTGTTTTTATTAGCGTCTGTGGATAATTGACAACGTAATAAAGTTTACACAATTGTTTAAACTTAAATCATCCACCCGGCGTGTTTCATAGATAGAACCTACTCAGAAATATATTTTTACTTGTTTTTTACTGTAAACGATGCAAATTTAAAAGCATACTAATACATTTTATTAATTATTTTAACGTAAGATAATATTATTAACAAATTTCAGATAAAAAAGTCTTATTGCTGTTATTGTTTACGCGAAATCATTATTGAAAAAAAAAATCATGTATATACACCATACAGGTAACATGTGTATTAGGTACTTCAAGAGGGATTATGGTTTAAGCCAAACGAGTCTAATACACCGATAAGCTTAATGACTCTATTATATATGTATGATACACTGATATTTCTCAGCATTGTCTAAACGACTGTGCGGCACTCACGGGCTAGTCGCGTATCATCGAGCTTCCGACGACGGTCATAATAGTAATAGCCTATATAGAAACACTACGATTATGTCGAAAATCTTATTATTGACTCTGGTATATATATTAACAGCGTTGCATAATGGCAAAGGCTTGGTCGCGCTCGCCGGGGACATCAATAACGGAAATGACGAAACAAATTATCGTTTGCCGGATAGCACTGAACCAGTGTCTTACGACTTATGGATAACGCCCGAAATCGAAAATCGCTCTTTTCACGGTCAAGTCGACATCGTTGTGAAGGCCAAACAGTATACGACGGAGGTAATCCTTAACTCGAAGGATTTGATAGTGTCGTCCGTTCCCAGGTTTTATGACTTGAAGACGAACCGGAGCATTGAGATAAAGAGTTACGCGTTCGACGAGCGCAACGAACGGTTGGTCATCAAACTCAAAAAATCAATTTTGCCGTTACGGCTCTACAAGTTTACCGTCGTATTCAGCGGAATTCTAAGAGACGACTATACAGGATTTCATAAATATTTCTACGACTCCGGCAATCACTCAAGGTATTTACACATGTGATTCGAACCAAACAAGATGTTCACTATTTATATAATAACACGTAGCCCCTATGATTAATTTTGTTCTCAACAATTGAACGTAGACATTTTTGTCAAGTCCCCTCCCCCACACTGTATGTAAACAGTTTACACAACACAATAACCTAGTCGAGAACCAATATAATTAAGTACAATAATATTGCGTCATAATCATTTTTCCGTTTAGATGGATAGCTTTAACTCAGTTCAAACCGATATACGCCAGACGAGCATTTCCATGTTACGATGAACCAAAATTCAAGACTCCATATACGATATCGATCGGCAGGCAAAATCAACATTCTGCGTTGTCCAATATGCCCCTTAATTTCAGTGAAATCCAGTAAGTCTAACGGTTTTCTTGGACACGCAAAACGTCGACCATATAGACTTCAGGTCGATACTCGTTGCATTTAAACATATTTAATTGTATCCATGTAATATGTATCTAATGTTTAAAGTAATATAAGAACAATTTTGTATTAGGTATATTTAATTTTAATTTTTTTGTTTAGTCCACAAAATGGTTGGATGTGGGATCACTTTAAAACTACAAAACCAATACCTACGTATTTAGTGGCTTTTATGGTATCAGATTTTGACAAAAACTATATAAACGGCGATAATATTGCCATGCATACACGTAAAGAGTATATCGAATATACAACGTATATGATGGGAAAAGCACCAAACTTACTCAGAGGCGTAGAAACGTTCACTCAAATACCGTATATGTTACCGAAATTGGATTTGGTCGGCATTCCTTTACTGAACGCTTATAGCATGGAGAATTGGGGACTGAATTCTTACGAGTAAGTTTGTAAAATATTTATATAAAAAAGTAAGAGATTTAAATAATATTATTATACAACTAACTGTTATAGATAATGGTGCGATTTATTACAATATTTTTGCACGTCGTGTATAATATAAACTATTAAATATTATGAATATCTAAATCAAAATTCAGCCACGTGTCGTTTAAAGCGAAAACAGTTCTATTATATATTGTGTTACGTTATTATTTTTGTTTAGAGAATTTTACATTACCTTATCAGAAGATTCACAAACGGAAGACAAAATACAGGGATCTATGACCGTTCTACACGAGATCCTACACCAGTGGTTCGGTAACATGGTGACCACTCCTTGGTGGGACAACGCGTGGTTGAACGAGGGAATATGCAACTACTTGAACTATTACATAACGAGTATAGTAAGTCTGAAGCCAGCCTTCAACGCACAACATTTAAATACAAACGTTCTATAAACAATACGTAATATACGCGGGATTATCGCAGATCGAGCCCGAATGGGATATGGAAGAATCGTTCGTAGAGAAAGTTCACCAATACGCATTGTCTTGGGACGAATACGACGATACGCATCCTTTGACGTTCACAGTGTTGTCTCCTGACGACATCAAAAATTCTTTTGACATCATAACAATTGATAAAAGCGCGGCTCTGTTTAGGATGTTAAAATGTGTGGTGGGTGAGGAGAACTTCAGGACTTCGATAAACAAATATCTCAATAATTTTGCGTAAGTATATGTTTATATATATATATATATATATATATAACAGTTTTATGTGCGGAACGATAGTACGACACTATAGCGCACTAAAACGGATAATATTATGTTATTCTAATATCATTAAAATAATATTATCATAGTAATAACTAATAGCTAACGATACCAATATAGTTTTAAAATTAGTTGTTTTATCGATAACTTTTCATGTTGTTTTTAAGATAAACTTTTTACTCGTAATGAACGTAACATTTTAATTTGACCAAAATTAGAATTTTAGCTACTTAAAATTTACGTAGATGATTAAACAGTAAAAATACGTAAAGATAATCACCAAAAAATAATAAGTTTGATCGAAAAAAAGTTCGAAATTGATTAATATATTATATAATATATAAATACGAGATTCATATTTTCAAATTTTTTATAACAGTTAATTAATAAATAGGCTACTAAATAAACTTGTGCACTACTATTACAGATACATGGAAGCGGAACCGGGAGACTTGTGGGATACGTTTGATTACGTGCTATACGACGCCGATTACTTGATTGAAAACGATATTACGATTAATAATTATATGGATTCCTGGACGAAACAGCCCGGATATCCACTGATAACAGTGAAGTCGGCGAATAATGGTTCAGTTGTTGCATCACAGGTGATAAAAATAAAAAAAAAACCAAAAATACCACACACTACATTTATATGTTTTGCCGTGGTAATACCGCAATATAATTGACCTATGTTTATCGATTGCATAATTTACTATCCTGTTGACGATTTCTGCAGAAACTTTTTTCTCTATCGAACCCGCGCCGGGAGATCGACGACGTAAAATGGTTTGTGGGCTTGACGTACACCACTGAGACCGAATTGGACTTCGAAGAGCTCACGCCGACCGTTTGGATGAAACCCACCGACGAAAATACGATAATAACCGTTCCCGACAATTTCGGATGGATAATCGTCAACATCCAATCGACCGGTAAGCTTTTACAATCGCATTACCGTCTAATATTATATGATATAGTGAAAAGTTATACCGGTTGTGTATTACCTATACTTCTGTCGGCGTAGGGTTCTACAGGGTGAATTACGATGAAAAAAATTGGAAACTGCTGCTGATCCAGTTGATAACAAGACCCGAACGAATACACGTGCTAAACAGAGCGCAAATCATAGATGACGTGTATCACTTGAGCCGAGCCGCACTGGTGCCGTACGATTATTACATTTCGCTGCTCGAGTACCTGCTGATGGAGGACTACGTGACGCCTTGGAACACGGCGATCACCGGTTTATCGTCGACCATGGACTCCATCCGGCGATATCCCGCAGAATATTTAAAATTCAAAGTACTCTCTGTTCTATAATACTATATATATATATATATATATATACTTCAGAGTATTAAGTACTAATTTGACGAACGTTTATTTCTCACAGCAATACGCAAAGGGCTTGGCGGACATTTTATACGACAAATTATCAGAAAACCAGTTCCAAAATGCAATGACAAAAATCGGTTGGAGCAGACTATTGACGTGGACGTGTAGCGTGGGCAACTCGCATTGCGCGAAATCCGCGTCGAGACACTTTGACGCTTGGATGAACGGACACGAGTGAGTTAAATCACATAAATCGACATCAGAGAAAATCGCGAAAAGTCGAGCTTAGCGCAAAGTCTTAACGCGACCCGTCGGCATCTAACACTCGGGATACGAGAACATAAACACCACATGAAAAAAAAAAACTATTTAATAATAATGATAAAAAAAATAACAAGCCAGTAAAACGGATCAATCTGTGCACATAGGTACAAACACATACATACTCATATATATGGGCAAGGCGCGCGACAACGCAAATACAAATCCACCTTAGTACAATATATATATATATATATATATATTTATAGCGAGTTATTGTTGTCTGTACCGCGCGCGGATATTATGTTACGTACCTATACGGTGTATTTTACACATTTATCGAGCGAAAAACCTTATTTACTGTGCTGTACGCGCTTTGAACGCGTAGGATACACCGCTTGTGCGCGCTGCGATTGTGCACGTCGATAGTGTACGCGGCGCAATAAAGTTTCGAATTTTATACAGAGTTTTTAATGTATTATAATAAATCAATAATTACACGGCGACGACGTTTATATAGTGTGGCGGCCGGCAGAATGTTCGAATCGCAAAATCGATTAAAACACTGACGTTTTGTATTTTTTCTCGGAATTATAATGTAAATACCTAGCAATAGGTACGACGAGTGAAACGGTTTTTTGAAAATACGAAAGAATTTTTATTAATGGCATTGATGCACACTACATACTCGGCGAAACAGTTGGTCGAGTAGTGTTGTCGTAGGTTTAACATTTTATAATCCTACGACAGACAATGTGTAATAATAATATAATGTACTCACTTATAATATAGTATATAGATGCCTACGTTGGTACGCTTAATAATATTATTCTCGTCAAACTAAATCTCAACGAGTTTTTAACTTATCTCTTAAGCGAACATTAATTATTTACACACCTTAACATGTTGTTTGATCAAATACGTGTGTTAAAATGCATTTCGCTTTGGATAATTCTATAATAAAGTAACGCATTTGTCGAGATATCCTTGGCACTCGGGGAGGGAGAAAGGTCTGAGCATTTACCGCTCGGTGTGCTCGTTGTACTACCGTAATTTTCGCGTGTCATATTTTTTTTAAGTATAAACGTTTTATTGAAGTTTTATTAGCACATTAACCTCTGTAAAAATGCACGTGGGTTCACACTTTGACACCAATTCGTCGATATTTTTCTACACAATAGCTATAATTTTAGTTCTGAAAATCTTTAATATTATTAATTCATTAAATATCTCAAAACAATATTTTGTCCTAAAAAATCGTACACTTAAATTGTCAATATTATTATCGATTTTCACTACTTATATGAATTATCGACGAGATATTTTTAGGATACCATATGAAATGGAAGAAGCTGCTCTGTGCGCAGGCATAAAAAAAGGAAATATCGCTGCTTTATCGAAGATTCACAAGCTCTATAGCACGACGCGATCACCGTCACAGAAAAAAATCATCCTGAGAGCATTGGCTTGTACCGACAACATCCAAATGCTGTTGAGGTAATACTAATTATTAATTATTATTATTATATTAATGTGACGAGGTCTAAAACGGCAACGGATACAAGCTGGGGCGGCCGTAGGTTTTCGGCCGCCCTAGGTAAATCTAATTTACGCTGGCCGATTAACGCATGTATCGTTATTGCCGTTCTATTTATAATTCAATATTACGATTTTGGTGCGTTATCGGTAAACGAAGTATCAAAAATATATTATTATTAGTTATTAAATATTTCTCTTTGTATATTTTGAACGATGAACATACAATTCATTACATTATATCATATTATAATAATTAAATCACTTTAGTTCATTCGAAATTTGCCGCCCCCACATTAGTGCCGCCCTAGGTGGCTGCCTATTTTACTACTACACTGAGCCGGCCCTGGATACAAGGCAGGATATGTTTCATAATATTTACATGCAGTGATATAAATTAATATGAATTAATTTTATGAAAAATTATTATTATTATTACTGTTATTCGCGTAGTAGTATACGATTTTTTTACTGAAAAGAAGACAACATTCTATATTTCTATGAAAGGTGGCTAAAGGCATGATGTACATTAATTTACTCGAACAGTTCGAATTTTCTATTCTATATTTTTTCACAAATTTCTAAAAACTTTACTGTAAAGTACCTACGCGTTTAAGAACAAAATACCAAAACCAGATTGGTACAAATTTGCAAATGTGTGGTTTTTTTTTTGTGTATCTTATATAATTTATAGCTTTTATTTTAAGTCATCTGGATCTGATACGATTGGATGACGTGAACCACGAGAGCCTGCAAACCTTCAAAACTATTTGTGAAAACGTCGTGACAACAACAGTAGGCGTTAAAGCTCTTTCCAGTTTTCTGGTACAGAAACTGAACGCCATTCAATCGTCAACGATTCGTGATAATCTGAACAAGTACATTGTTGTTGCGTACTCTGCATTGGCGCCCAAAGTAGCGACGGACGACGAAATCTCTGTTGTAAATATGATATACCTGTTTGATGATATTTACATTTTTTTTCATATTAAAGTGTATTTATATGATGTGTTTATTGGTTTTATGACGTAGATGGACAAGATTAGGCGATCTGTCATATCAGCCGACTTGAAAGTCGTGCTAGACGAAATTTATCAGAAAATCGAATCGAATTTGTTGTGGATGGAGCGAGATCATAAAAAAATCACGAGGGCAATCAAAATCTGAGAAAAAGAGCCAACTAATAAAATAGAATTTTGATTACATTATTACCATTTTAGATTGTAATATACTATGTAGGTAACAGAGCTATGTTATCTTATTATATTTTTATACAACGCTAAACTTTTTGACTTTATCGTAAATGTATAACTAATCTAAATGCTGAGTTATCAATATATTATATATAGGTACTAAAATTAAATTATTGTATGTTGCGCATATATTTATATGGCTTTTAAATAAAATATTTAATTTTATACACAAAACCATTTATTATAACGTACAAGTATACGTCATATCAATATTTTATTATTATTATTACAGACTACTGCAGTTACACACATTTAGATGCTTATAAATTATACATATTAAACAACCTGAAATGTAGATACATCACATTTTTGTACTCCTAAGGTAATTTATTATTTACTTTAATACTGGAGATTGTTATTTATTTAGTAATTGTGAGTTATCTAAAGTTAACACAATTTGAATACAGCCAGTGTTAACCTTAAACAAAATTTATTAAAACCCCGAAATTCTATAAAATCAGATAAATAAATAATAACACAATAAATCACACGTATAGTGACTATATACTATCAGACGTATAATAAACTATGTATAAAAATATTTACGAGCTAACTAGGATCTTAAGACCATTGAAGCCTTGGCCATAGTACTAAGTATTAAGTACTAGGTAATAATGTTTGAAAATTATTGTCCTATAATACAATATTGTTGAATTAAATACCTACTCGTTAACGAAAGTAATTAATAGTTATTAATAAGTGTGTTCTATATCATGCGTGCACGAAGTGCTTTGGAATTTTAACTAATAAATAAAATTACGATTATATTATACTGCCATAACTAAAACTTTACGAACAAATATAAATATACGTTACAGCAATCGAAAAGAGTCATTCATATAATAAGGCTTATCTTTGCATACTCCCGAAATAAAATTTAAAAGCAATAAATGCTTTACCTAACAGATAAAGTCGAAGAGTACGTAAGATAGAACAACAAAAAGAGCATAAACATCGCACGCGCTGAGTTAACGGCGTTAAAGAAACAACTGTAACATATTATATACTCGTAGACTTATTTTTCGGCCGTAATTAAAATTCAGTTTCTGTTCGATAATATTTTATCTTATCGTATGCGCAAAATGATTGACTGAGTAGGAATAGTACATAATACTACTATAAGTGTTATATATGTTGCTTGTTAACAAAGAGCATTGCAAACACGTCGAATAAGACAAATGGAAAAAAGCAAAATGTTATAAGTGTGTTTTGTTTATTTAAATACGACGACAACTGCACAGCGTGGCACTACATGTGCTGTACGCAACACGCATTGATGTGATATTCGTTTCGACGGATCTCGGCACTAATAAAACATAGCACACATTATAGACGTCTTAAACGTTGGACACGAGACCAAAAGTGCGCTGACCACAATATAATATTATAATAATAATATGACGATAGTATAATATAATATATATATATGTTATACACATAACACGGCGTCATGTCCATTCGTCTCGACGTATGCACATACATACACACACACATTTATTTCATCCTATAAAAGCGTGCGCAGCACCTTACCCACGAATACACCTATAAAATATTATTATACATTTTTTCTTTTCTTTCTTTTTTTCTATTTTTTTTTTTTTTTTATTCCCTACACGTCATTAATCATTATTCTTCTCGTTAAAACTTCTGTCAGTCCTCTGCTCCTCCCCTCCTGAGCTCACCCCCGCCGTTCCCAATCAACATCCTTGATTCCTGGAGTATTCTACAATATTATCTATTCCATAACAACGCGTTTTGATTTTTTTTTCGTCTTATACAACGCGTGTATACGACGATCGACGACGAAGACGTCAGTCCACTGCATACGTAGGTACACTACCTATCTAGGACGTACTAGGTTACGTACGAGGTACCTTCACCTGCTATCTATATGTGATGTTATTGTTATGCTATTGTATAAGTGTATAACACTATTTTTGTTGACTGAATCTTATTGCCCGACCGCACGACCAATCCTCCGACACAATGGCCATCATATTATTAAATTATTGTAATTATTACGATGTACCAGATGCGCACATCTTGTAAATTTAGTGCATTACAAAATATTTTAGAATTTACGGAGAAAATTATATTGTATTACTGTATAGATTGATATTTTTATACCTATTAGCTATTAGGTATTTTATGTAATACATTATCATCGTTTATAAAATACGAGTCAATAACTCGTGTTAGTAATATTGTATGGTCAGGACGATACAATAAATTATAATACCTACCTACACGACTGAATGTATGTACGTACAAATTACAGAAGCAATAATTATTATTATTATACTCCAGGTCGATTTGAATTAAATAAAATATGTTAATAGAACCATAGTTGTTTATTGTGACGATGCGTCATGCGTCCGGATATTATATCGAGTAAACGAGATCACATGGTAAAAAAGGTTAATTTTTTTCCGCATTCAGTTTCAGTATCATACAACTATAAAAAATACGAGTATACATAATTAAATTAGTTTTTTTTTTCACTTGACATAATTTACCGTATTTCATTGATTTTTGATTTGATCGTCGTATAGTTGAAATTATAATGTACCTAATCTATTTTAAATAAAAATCACGTTACGACCACCAACTCATTCTTAAGAGTTGTATTTACATATTTATTTTTTTAATTATGCGCAATAATTATTGTTTAATAGTTTAGACTTAGTCACGTAATATATTCAATATTTGTTCGGTATTCATTCAAAACCTATTATACTGATATAACGTCATATTATGTATATAGAAAACAAACAGCAACAATTAAGATAATAATTATTAACATTAAATCATCACGAATAAATTAACAAATTAAAAATTATGTCTAAAATCGATTGTTAAAATATTATTTACATCTGGTCTGTCATGAACAATATTATAATTTATAGCTAAAATTATATTATTGTCTGATACATATAACTGTCTTAAAAATAAGCATAATAACTGCATAATCTTATTATTTATATAATAATAATATTATTTTCTTTAATTCAATCAAACAATTGAACACCACTAATTACTTTATTTCAAACATATATACTATTTCTTTAAAAAACAATGGTTTGTAAATACTCATAAAATTCTTATAAAATAATGTAAAACCTAATTCAAATCAATACGACGAATTATATTATGAAAACCAGAAAAGTATTTTCTGTATACTATAATAAATTATCGATAGTTCAACGGATTCACTTTATGTAAGTAAACACAAAAATATCCAAAAATTTGCTAATTAAAACTTGTATTTTCCCCATACTTTTTTCTTTTGCCGAAAAACAGAATATAATACAATATAAATAATCAATTATTTTTCACATCTGTTGATAATTTTGTATCATTATTCAGTAGACTTAATTTAATATGTATCTAATTATTAGACATTTTTATTACATAACTTTCGTGAAATAAAATTTTTTTTTTATCTTTTATTGCAATATTCATATACTCTTTCCAAAAAAAGTTAAAAATTGTATAACATTCATTTTTTTGAAATAACGATACGTTATTAATATTTCTTTTCATTAAATAATCTCAAGAGGATACATTATTCGGATATTGCAGTCCGGAAGTCTTAACAAAAAAGTTTAGTTGTTTGAATTTTTTTTTCATTTTTAAAGAATGTACTTCTCATTCGAGAGATATAGTTGAACGAATGCCAAAGCAATTTACTTAAATGACTATTGGTATTGTCAATATTATTATCATTTTAATGATTAGACCAGAGGTCCAGAGCTATACTCAGTAAATATCTGAACAGATAAATCGGTATTATACTGGATGGCAGACGCGCGGCGGCGTTGCTCCAGAAACGGGTCTAATGATATTATATTATTATTTCGTCTTATTGCATGAAGGTCGCAATTGACCACACGTGTAAATAATTCCCCCAGGATATGATCTCATCAAATGCAATAATATTTTACTTTCACCATTTAAACACACATATAGGCGTTGACATTTATCAAACACACAAAAAACACACATACATACTAACTCACGTTACAGTCGCTTGGTGTTAATACATATTTTTTTTATTTTTTAACGACTCAAATTACGAGCGTTAGAAAATGTATTGTGTTTAACGTTTTCATCCGTTTTAAAATTGTCGGTTTCCTGTGAAAAAAATAAAAATGTAAAATACTACAATATTATTCGTTTAGACGGAGCGCCGTCCCGACAGATTATCGTGCCACGACTATAGTATTATTAATATACACACACGAATATACAGTATTATAATATTATACAGAGTGCATGCATACGTAGTATTGAATAGCAAGTCAGTTTTCTTGCAAAAACGTACGTGTCTTTTATTTAAAATTGAATAAATAATATGTTATTATTATTATACATGTAATAATATTACTATTATTATACCTATTTTTAAGTCGCGAACAGATGTGTGAATATGAGCTACTCGAAGTTCCAAGGTGAAGTAGAGATGAGTTATGGGTTTATGACAAACGAATGTATAAAATAATAATAGTATTATTGTCTTAGAATTAAGAATAACACGATAAGGTGCGAAAAGTGAAATTATTGTGTATATACCTATCTACTTTTAAGAGTATAATATTGTTGAACTGTTAGTATGTAGCACTGTGTAGTGCTTAAAGAGGGTTATAAGGATAAGGTCAGTATAATTAATGAACGATAAAAATATTATGTTAAGTGGTTTTTCGTTTATTTTTTTGACCAAATTTGTAATACACTGGTAAAATTTTGTATTTTTCAAATTAATTCGATACAGTTTTAGACTCTTGATGTATAGGTGTGTATAGTTTTAGTATTGGAAAGAGCGGTGTGATAATTGAATTACTATAATTTTATGATCTCAGACCACGATTAACGTTATCAAAATATAATATAGGTATTAGGCAAGTTTTTATTATTCTACATAAGTTTATGAATCCCAGCATAATTCATATTTTATTGGTTTATAATATTCTACATAAAAATTATGAAATATATCGATACAATTATAAGTGAATAATGTTGTATACGTTATTATAAAACTATATAATAGGTTGTTACTGAATTAAGTGTAGTGGTATATACATTGTTTTGAAGTTAATTCTTCCGGTTGCTCGTAGCCGTTCTCTCTCAATTTATGAAACTAAAACGCGATTAAATGAATAAAACAAAAAAAAAAAAGGATGTTATATAATTATGAGGGTCATCCCACGGATTTCCTATTAATATATTATATATATCTTCATAAACAGTTAAAAGCCGTTTCAGCTTTATTAACACACTTTTTACTGCATGTAATAAAGATAGATTGGTCAACTGCATAATATTATTATTATTATTTTTTAACAAAAACATATTTTATTCGAATTATAATTACTATACCTATATAATTTCGCGATCTCAGCTTTTCATACGGTAATTTAAAACATTGCAGGAAATATATTTTGTAAAACAATGATTTCTCTTCTCGTTATGACTCGGCAATACGTGCAAAATTACTTTCAATACGTCTCTGAGAGTTTAGACGTTCGGAGAAAAAATGCATAAAAAAAAAAATGTACGAGACTTTCATTGAATTATTTAAACGCGAATATAAAATAATTTATGGAATATAATATTGTATTAAATGCGTGAATTATATATTGATTGTCTGCGATAACGTACACCTATAATACGGACTAAAAGTATTCCGAATTAAAAAAAAAAAAAAAAAAAAGAAAAAACAACTTTATCAAGATAACCCGCCTACTCAATGTTTCAGTATCCATATATTATACTTCATTTACTTATCAGTTAATAATTATTATTTTTAAGTACACGATGTCAGTAATCTAATCGAGTATATTATACATATTATGTATGCGAAGGTGGAGTGGAAATAAGATAGTAGCGTGTAATTATGCGAATCATTAACCTCGAAATCAATTTTGAAATATATAATAATATGTGAATAATTTTTTAGAAATATGTTTTTTATATTTTATACGTTCACGCGTAAAATATATCAAAAACCAGAATAAACAGAATATTATTATATTATGTTTGGCACGCCGCGCGTGTATTATATTTTGGTCGTCTGCAAAATAAAAATAATTTATTATATCTACCTAATAGTTAAAAAAATATTAAGCTGCCACAATTAGATTATATTATTATTATAGCATAATATGTAATATAGTATTTAAATAAGCTATTAAGAAATGTTCAATCCATTAACGCCGTGTACGATGCTGAGATAAAAAGAAACCCAAATCAACAGCATTACCGGTTTACCGAAAATAATATGCAAAACCATTTATGTGTTTGACTATGACTGTTCAGTAGGTACGCGTATATCATAACGCTTGTTCGCTGTTCGTATAATACTCGTGGAACGGATATATGTATAATTAAACACATTTGCGAGCTAAATTAGATATTCACGGATGTTGGGATTTACGATTATTTATTATAATCCCTCGGCTTAAAATAACGTTTCAATAAGATTTATGATTTATATTTTCCGTTTTTTTTTTTAAAAAAAAAAACAGAACCAATATGGTCAAGTGTATGTGTTTAAATTTTACATATATATTAGGTATATTATGCCTTAAAGAGACGTGTTGATAACAAAAATCCATTTAACTCGCTAACATTATGATTATTATTATTGTTATTATAAAGTATACATTAATCGTATTACTATATTTCCAAAACATTTAAATACAAATACTGATTGTTCGGTTTCTTTTGCAGGTTACAGGGCGTACGGAATCATTAACTTTCTACGTATTTCTACGTGGTTTTTACCTACCGACAAACGTTTGTGAATATTACCAAATATTTGGTCTAATTAAATCATCTGTTTTTTTTTTCTTTAGAAACGGCCGTAGTATATCGATCAGAATAATAAAACGCGCGTGCAAACTGAAAAATTATGGAATAATCGCGAGTGTACGAATCAAAACAAAAATGTTAAAAAATCAATAATACCGTATATTGAACACGGGTAATAAATCCTGCAGTGTTTTTTATTCGGACGTGATACATTAACGAACAACAAAGCTCGCCAATTATTGTTGTAATGTATTCGTTCACACGTGAAATCCCACACCACGCGGTATAGGTACCGTTGCCGGACCGTTTCAAACAATCTTGACAGTTCACTTATAATGTAATTAATAGCATACGAGTATTATATTGTACAGACACGGCGGCAAACGGGTGGAAGACACGATGACAGTAACTCATTATTCGCAGTACCTACGATCTCGACGGATGTTCGTAGAAAAATGTATCGTTGTATTGGACCACACCCCCGTGCACGTCAATCGCTCGATTTATTACGAAAAAAAAAATCTCGAATATTAAATTAGTTTATTACAAACCATCAACTCGTACACACACGCGCGCACACGTATATATTGTGTTTATGATATCATATAATGTAGTGCATGTGCGTAATGATAATATCTTTTAAAACAATCTAGCATTTAACCACGCCAGATGAAGTATAAATGAATTTCTGTTGATGGGAAACGTAATTAAATTTTAAACTATCGACGACTTAGCTAATTGGATTATAAACGAATAATTAATAATGCTATACTTCGATCGGTTTACAACGGGAGGTTACGTATATAATAAATTGGTGCTAACGTATGAAAATTCGACGATATTAATTATATTATATTTATTTTTTCCAAAAAACTCTGAGAGGTAACTCTTAATATTTATATGGTCATATGATAATATACTGTACAATTTAAGCATCGAGCACTGCACTGTTGCAGCAACTATAATACATGAGCTGATATTATGCCTATATGTAGGTACTATTTAATATTAACGTTCGGGTGTTACACGACACGTGTAGAGAATATAATAATAAACCAATTGCATTTGTAAAAATCAAATATCCGAGACTTAATCACTTTGAACCCGACGAATCATAAAAGGTCAAATTCCAATCATCATCAATTTACACTTTTCTCGCTGTACAGTATTCCCTCATCAATCCTCGGTTTCATTACGCCGTTGGTCGTTTCGAATTATTTACATCCACCACATATATAGCTGCTGTTGCTGCATATTATAGCGGGGTCATGTATATTATATAGTAGTCACTATAGTCTTTGGTTTTATTGAAGAGCCCGCGCCCCTTTCTCTGCAGCGTCACGCCTAGTATCGTCTCTCTATTTAAGCGTAAATCGTGATGATATCTATTCCGTACGGACAAATATTAACATCAGTGTGTGCATTGAAGTTAGAACCGTACACGCGTTAAAATACGATGTATAATAATACGTCTTACGGTCGATCGATTATTGGCAAACACGGAAAACTACATTCCGCATGCGTTCATACACTAATTGAATCGCTAACTGCGCACGTTGCTCATCAGTCATCGTGTCGTTTAAACCGCGTATTGGCCCATATAATGTTATAATAATAAGAAAATTGAACGACTCATTTTTAGCAAGTCGTTTGATCCGGCCGTTGAACAAGAGTTCCTCCAGTTTTAACAATGCAATATACGAAATAATAAATAAATACAATTGTTTCATTGGCATTGCAACTTTTGTATTGCATATTTTTGCAATATTATTTTAATTTACCTCATCTATTTTATAGTGATAATGTAAAACGTGACAATAATGCGTAAATGTCCATTATTTTTATACTCGTTTTTCGAAGTATTCAGCTATCGTGAAACATAATATTTTGTATTAATATTTATCTCGACGTTAAACGAATAGTAGATATTTACCTATACAACTGAATAAATTCAATCGTGTTTCATTTCCTATCGCGAGACATTCACGATTTGACTTGAATTCAATACGTTTTCCAACGTCATTATTTTTCATTGTTGCTAGAAAATTGTTTTTCAAAACTTTTAAAATAATATAACGTTGTGATATAAACTTACTACCTAACCTACTACATACACATGGTTTAGAACTTGTGTACTTTATAATCATAAATATGGGCAAATAATATAGTTTGATGGTAGGATAGGATACATATAATATATAGATATTTGTATAAGGACTTGTGTTTAGTTAGTCATATATTGTATCGGGTTTTCAACGAATATCTCGTCATAATATTTAGTTGTTAGATAAATATTTCAACGATAATTATTATTACGACCAAATTACCATGTCAGTCTTAAGTGTTTGGTACATAGAAAATTATTTTTAACATTTTTTATGAGGTCGTTGGCATTTTTATACACACTCACACACACACACACACACACACACACACACACACATTACACGTACACATTTTATAATAACATTCTTTTAAGATGCTATTAAATTCACTTTCGAATACTTAAAACTGTTGTGTGTTATATAGGTATATTATAGTGTGGAGACACGCGAGAAGGATATTAGTTGTATTAGCGCGTAGTATAAGTATAACATATTTTAGGTTCATATCTACGTAAAATGGTATAAAATCGGACGTCGTTTGTTGAAATTTCGAGTGTAAACGAGGGTCGAAAAAAAACCACAACCCTCTTTGAGGTCGAAATAAATAACTGCCGTGACCGGGTAAAACGTCAACAAAACGACCACGTTGTATTATATTATAATGTTATTTCGTGTCTGGAGTGGGTCTCCCGGCGAAATGCCATGCGTGTACGATATACAATTGATATGACCGTTTTATCGCCGATTTAAAAAATATATATTTATTAATAAACGTTTTTTTTCCAAATTTCCTGTATAGTTGAGAATCATGTACAAAAATTTTATTTTTTATAATATTTAATATAATATATTGTCTATAGTAGTAAACTGTGTAAATACTTTTACCATAATATTTATTTATCTTATGAGTCGTTAGCCAAGTTATTATACATTTATTACGTATAATTATATATGTGTACGGTAATTATTTAAAAATCACATTCGTTATTACTTATTAATTTAATTTTGATTTCCTATCTAATATTTATTATTAACTATAGAAAGTCATGTCACTTTTATTGAATTTGAAATTGATTGAGAGAGTTATGGGTAAAACAATTATATAATGCGTTATGATGTGTATGTGATTGGGAATATTTTCATCCCATCTAATATATACACCTTCAGGTACCTAACATAATATTTTTAAAGTCTCCGCTATAGAGAGGTTTAAATCATTTGCTACTATGTTACATTTCAGAGAAGGGATGAGTACGGCTAAGCGTCTCTCTAAGAAAGAGAAAAACAGAGAAAATCCGATAACGGCATTATATTTTTTTTGTCTTGAGAACGCAAGTCGAGTAACAGACAGTTACAGAATACGGGTCATAAAGGTGAAAAATACTATATATACTACACGTATGACCTTAACACGACAAACCCGACGAGGGATTGTTTTTATAGTCCACGTTGTAACTCGTAAACCACCCGGTTTACTGTTTTGACCTCAACGACGGATTGTATTATTTTTCTCTCTCCAATTATTAGCACTGCAGTGATGAACCATGTTTACCCCCTATCGTATAGTAGTCGTATCTTTGATGTATCAGTTGTACGCAGATCATCGTCTGTCGCTTTTTTGAAACAAAACTGTAAAAACCGTTAAAATCACATTAACATCAATGATGTATAATATCTAAAAGTGTGTGTTATTCCAATATCTATAAGTCATAACATAACGTTATTTTTATAGTTAAATTCAATTTCCGATGACATGATATTATAGTGCTGTATAATATCGAACAACGTAATTATTTTATCATAGCTTAATCAGAGTTTGGATGTTCAAAATTGTGTATGCATATTAATTTATGAAATGGTTTTCTATCGGTCTAACACTAATATTTAATAATATCATCTGTAAATTCAATCCTGCTAAGCGTAGAATAAATAAACATAAATTTATATAAATTTCTTTTTTGTTTTGTTTTTTGGAGAGGAGTTTTGGCCTAGTTGAATTTTGGATTTTTGAAAATTTTGCCTGTATTAAGATTAATTTTGCCATGTGATCTGTAATAAAATACACGAACAATTATTTTATTCTTCATTAGTTATGATCGATGGGGCCATTAACACACTTTTTGTGCCTACACAACAATCAAAATACACGCGGTATTTGAAAAACAAATATTCACACATTTAACCAGACTGGTGGTTTCTTGAGCAATTTGATGTGTATAGAGTATAGTTAGTATACCACACAACTATACATTATATAGTTTTAATTTATCTATAATTAAAAAATGGATCCAAACAACCTAGCATCGGTGACAATTTTTTTCCGAGTCGATTAAAAATCAAAGAGAAAAAAAAAATAAAAAAGAATGCGCTTTGCCGAAATTGGACACTCGAAGTATATTATATTATTTTATGTTTTATAGTATAATATACCTACACACGTTTTGGCCGTTTCCGTCGATTGCGGTTGAAAATGACCCGTTGTAGCGTAATGCGGTCGGGCGTTATTTTTACACAGTGTTTTTTGTCGATTTATATTTTTTTCACGTAGTCGACACCTCTAAATGAGCGAATACAAATTATGTATAAATTATCACGGTTCCATTAGTTTGCGCACGATAAATACTAAAGTGAAAAAAACCCGCTCTCTGACAGTGAAGCGAGATTGCTTTTTTCTGTGGACAGCGTTAATTTTTTATGTCACCCGAAATAATTTTTAAACTTTTTATATACACGTAAATATTTATTATTGTATATTATATGTATTTTTTTACGCAGCATAATTGTTTTACACTAGTTTCGAACGAATGCCAAAATATTTCTTGAAATATACATTGAAAAATAAAAACCTCCCTGAAAACATGTATAGTTTAGAAGAACGTTCTAGCTGGAAGGACGGTTTACCAAAAAAGTCAATACTATAAAACGGTTTCCCTATTTTTAATCAAATATAAACGTAGGAGTTTTGTCATTAATGACACGAAGTAATTAGTTAAAAAAAAAATTATTCGCAGGTACTTTGAAAGTTGAACAGTAATAATTTAAGCATAAAAATAAAAAAATACTTAAAGTATGTTCATAAATTCTGCTTTTTGTGATCTATATGCATTAGGCACTCTTTAGAATCTATAGTATATATCTTTATTAGGTATGATTATATGATAGCAATAATATCATCAACACGTCTCACATTTATTGTAGAATGTAAGCCCGAAAAAATAAAGGATATCTGTAAATGTATCAATTTAATTAATGGTGTCAGCTAAAGTGTATGTATGTATATATATATAATATAGTTTAATAATATATTGTTTGTATTCTGATACGATGGTACAGATACTATCGTGTGTGATGCTGATGACATACACACACACATAATATATATATATATAATACGCGTATAGTTAGTACCGATAAAACGATGGGGCCAAGTTCAAGGTCAAAATCGTACACGGACCGCAAAAAGTAATTGTTATAAGAGAGCGCTTTATCAAGTTCATTGCACGGATCGGTAGGATTGTACGACACGTCGTTGTGCTTCAAGTTTAATGTACACGAACACGCACATAACGGACCACAGGATTCGATTTAGAAAACGCGGTTGGGTGTAAATACTTTTGGATGATTGATGAAATAAGTACAATCCACTATTTTAAATTGCTATATTTAAATAAAAAATAAAACTAAACTTAGGAATTACAAAGAAAATGTTGACAATTTAAACTGTTTTCGTGTTTGCACAATAAAAGTTACTCATATTATACAATCGGTTATAGTGTATTGCATAAAAATATGAATGAGACAATAATAGTAAGCTGTTAAATAGTTCATTGTGTAGACTCGGGAATTTTTTGATAACGGTCTATTCAACATTAAGAATCTTCGTGACTTCACGTGTACATAATTCTAGAATAATCAACAAGAATAGATAATTTTTATGGTAATAAACTATGACTTTTTCAAAAGTTCCGAAAACACTCGACGACGACCATATTTAGTATATCTATAATATTTATAAATATATAGAACAACGGATCATATTATGTTGTACATATTATTATAAACAAACCAGTTGTCTACGTTTTATTCTGTTAGTTGGTCTTCAATTTTTATAAAACTTTATTCCGTTGGATTTTATCCCAAGAAAAACTAATTCGAAATTAAATAATAATAATCATATGATTTCAATATGATGAACGAAAATATCAGCTAAATCTATAGATTGTTTTTTCATTTTGGCACGTACCCACATTAAATTGAATAGTGCGGTACGGTGGATTTCGTTTGTTGACCCATTTAGTTGATTCAGATTAAATATTTTCTTTGGTATATATTTATATTATATCGAATGTGGATTAAAATTTTCGGAAGTATATTGTACAAACAAGTTGGAACTCGGGAAAAAAAATCGTCACATCCAAATAGTTTTCACCGTGACGACTCCATTAGGTCTTTATTTACTCATTATAAGATTAATATTAATTAAATGTGTTTTTTTTTAGAAGGAATGAATAACGTGTTATTACCTATACTCCTCGTTTCGGCATTTCCGGATTCGGCCGGCTTGTAATATTACATAGATTACTATTATTAGTTACGTTGTCGTATTGTCGTTTGTATTATAGTATTTTATATATATATAATATCCACGTCAATAAACACAACGAATCGCCACGCTATTTAATTAGACCGAATACACACACGCTATAGAAGGTGCGTACTCCGAAGTCACAGCCCCCGGGGGCACACCGTGTTAGGTCTTTTGGTTACACTAATACAAAAATCTAATCCGTCTGTAAATCCGAGACAATTTTTATTTTTTTTCGACTGAAACTTGTTAAATAATAGTAACTACAAGAAAAGAAATAATAATAATAAGACGAAAAAAATAATACAATAATAATCCTTTTGATTGGTATATATATAGTGACTGCATTTTTATTATTATATATGTATGTACGAGTACATATAGTGTATGTGGCGTATGCACATATACATACATATATATATATATATTTACTATAACTAGAAATGGAATGTTTTCCTTTTGAAAACCGTCGGTTCTAATGGTCTTGGGACTTCAATTGGCAGGCGGGTATATGGTGGTGGTGTGACCATAGAGTAGGATAGAATGAGGAGAAAAAAAATGATAAATCATCGTGAGGGCACGTCAAGATCATTTTTAAGATAGTCATTCATTCGTTAGCATATTCCTCGGTTGTCTTATGGCCACCATTTATTATTATATTACATTTTACGTATACTTATATATATATTATATGTATAGAGATTTTACATTTTTTTTTTTGTTCTCTCGGTTGAGTACCCGATGTGGTCCATCCTCTCTTTATTTTCCTATTATTAAATTTTATTATTATTCAAACACAATCGATTCGTGATTGGAAAAAAAGGGTGTGACCCAGACGTCGCGAAGGAAACCGATTTATTTTTTATTCGATAAAAACCAGACTCTCGCGACGATTTCTTTTTAAACGTTTGGTAAATTATACGATTATAGATATATCTAAAATATTACTTAAATAAAATAGCAAATTTATTAAAAATAAAACAATCATCATCATCTTTTTATTAAGTAAAAATGATATCAGATGTTATTCTCAGGTTTTAAAAATAATCACACATTGTAATGATAATAATAATAAAGTATATTATTATACACAGTTGAACGTATTTTTTAAAATTATAAGTTTAGCCCTTAATATATAATATTTTTTTTATGTATATTTTAGACCTTGAAATAATATTTGTTAAGTACTCCCGTATTCAATAAACACTATAAAAACTTAAACCTTGTCCTATAGTAAATAATCTTTAATATTACAAAGGTATATTTTAAGATAAATCTTCGTTGAATAATATAATACGTTGGGCATATACATTATACACAACAGTTAAAAAAAAAATAGTTAATACAGCATAAGAAATATTTTCAACAATACAAGTGTTGTTCCATAAAAACTGGGTGGGCGGTCCCAAGACACAATATTGACGTATCAAATTGGGCCCTCTGATATGCACGAACTTGTGCAGAAAAAAAACACAGCTCGTTTTATAGTATTTTAGTGTTGATGCAGCAAAAAATATTCAGGAAATATTGCAGAACCAATATCATGTCGGAGAAAAAATGTTTAGATAAAACGTTTCGTCGTATTAGAGAAATTGTATTTATATAACATTAAAAATTATAGCTTGTGGTTCGAATGCAATACTTTCGTAAGTGCATCTCATTTGTCTCAATCTGTCATTTGAGTCAATCAGTGACTCTTCAGTTATTTAATTGGAGAATAAGAATGAAAGTTTGAAAGAGTAACTGGTGGAATGGTCAAAATAAATAAAAACGGCGGGGAGAGAGTGTGAAAAAAACGAAAAGTGATATGAACGTTGTAGTGGTAGTATAAAAAAAGTTAGATCGAAAATAACGAGTGCAACTTTTCTTTTTTGTGCATAATAATATATCATGGTACACAGCGATACTTTATCAAGCTGTTGCCTCTTGTGCAAGCGTATTAAAAGTATACCGTCTGATGAAAATAAAAACGTACACAATCGTGTACGCAACCAACAATGAAGTAATAACTGATAACAACAATACGGTTATTGTTTTATTTGCGTACAGATATGATATTCTCTTAGATTATATTATTATAATAATATTACTGTTATCTGATAAGTCTTTCGATCCCGAGGCGAGAATAATATTGTTCGTCCGAAAACCAGTTGGGTGAATCTATACTATCCGCTGACCGCTTGTGGCTAAATAATTTTCAAAACTATCAATCCGTCTGCTTTTACC
This sequence comes from Rhopalosiphum nymphaeae, assembly GCA_036289425.1. Classification (NCBI taxonomy): domain Eukaryota; kingdom Metazoa; phylum Arthropoda; class Insecta; order Hemiptera; family Aphididae; genus Rhopalosiphum; species Rhopalosiphum nymphaeae. The sequence goes on along the minus strand of JAZAQC010000016.1, from coordinate 14,434,194 downwards.
TTTCAACAAAAACACTGTAAACCGTTCAAGTGCGAGCGCTATGCAAAAATTTCCGACAGGAGATTTTTCATCAATCGTGTCATCGCCGTCGTCATTAGTGATTATCTTCGCGGGCGAATCCGGCGACTACGCTGTGTTATCGCCTGGAGATCGCAAGTGTCGACCACCTTGTTTTTGTTAGACCGACCGACGAACAAAATCTCTTGGGATATTTTTCGTCTTTTCCAACAGAGCGATTAATCATTGATACCGGGCACGTCTTCGTCCTGTATACAATGATAATTTATATTATACACCTGCGTATCATGATTATTATTATCATTACCTGCAGTCGAAGACTTGGCCAAACGACCGGGGTTAATACTACTTGAGTTACACCATCGTTATATTATTATATCTCTTTACGGGTAAGTTTCATCCTCAAAAAGCGATAGATGCAATAGATGTTTAGAGCGTAAATTTTCCTATTTTTCCTTGATTTCTTGTTTGTTTTTGTCGATTATAAAAATCCTCAACGTTGAATGTCGTGAAGTATTTTATCGAAAAATTATCGTGTTGGCGTGTAGTCGTACAAAAAAAAAATAAAAATAATAACAATAATAAAAACAGAATCGCGTGAAAACGAGTCACTCAAAAAAAAAAGATAAATAAATAAAACGTTCTATATGGTACGCCCACCCTGCCGATCAAGTCACCGCGTGACTTAGGTAAGTATCGCCGTTGTGCCTTAGTAAGTGCACTGTATACATATTATACGCGATAACTTTGAACTCTGCGTACGACATTATATACGTATAATAATGTCCCTATACATTATATATAATACGAATCGGTGCGCACATGTGACGACCACTATATAAACACGTTTGTGAACACGGCGACCGCGGTGACGTACAAGAATCGTATTACCCGGCGACCGCGAGTGTTGTACACAGTACAATAATATATTATACAATACGGTTTGCAGTGTGTCGTGCGCGCAAAGTCGTCGACAGGATTTGTAATCGGACGTCGCGCATAATTTTCTGATCTTTTTCGTGTACAACACACACACGAACATAAACATATATGTATACATAACGTATACTTGGACACACACGGCACACCAGGTAGGTCGTATGTGTGTATGCGCGGGCGCGGTATCGATACGCGTTGGCTCGTAGCCCAATGTGTCCGCGCTATAAAAGTACCAGAAATACCTATATATGTATTATATTATATTATATTGTCGTATTGTTGTCGTATCGGCCCGACGACTTGGCAAATCCCTCGATCGGCCTTATTTCTATGATATACTACTTACCCACAAATTGTGTGTGTTACGCATTATTGTACATCGTGATACTTTACGAATTATTTTTTATTATTATTGTTGTTAATTCGGAGGTAAATTAATACAATTACTGATCATATAAAATAATAATGATTTTTATAGGAACCTTTTCCTTATCATTTAACTTTTATACATTTATATTTTTTACCTTAATCAACTCAGAAACTAATCTCGATTTTTATTTGAATACATTAAAATTAAAAATAAAACATAGGTCTGACGATCTGTACAGTTAAATTGGAAGTAAGATGCAGTCATTGTTTGAAAAATAAGTTTATATAGCCACTCAACACTATTAAAATGAAAAAATAAAATCTAAGCGTTTAAAAATAATATAGTATTTATAACTTATAAGTATACAGATAATATAGTTATTAATTCTGAAAATCAGAATTTGAAAAAATGCTTAGTAAAAGGTTAAAATGGAATAGTTTGATGAATAAAACAAACATTTTATATAGCTATAGATCGTTTAAATGTTAAAAATCCAAGTTTGAATTTGAAAAAAAACATAGTTAAAAAAAATATATTTGTAGGGACAAAGGTAGTAGAAATTTAGATTTATGAAGTATTTTTTTTTTGTGGTACATAAAAGTTTATAATATTTTACAATATAATATTTATGAACAATTCAAGTACCTATATGATATCTGCTTGTGAATAGAACGCAACGTGACATAATACATAATGCGAAATAAATAACACTTTTGGATTGCTATATCGGCTTCTGATAACCGAAACGCTTCAGGCGTTGTCCGACTGATATATTATTTTATTTATAAGTGATATTATGTGATATAATACTGATATGTAATAATTTCAATAATATTCCTTTCATTTTTTTTTTAAATAGAATGCAACGTAAACACTTTTGTGATACAAAATGAAAATGAACTGTTTAACGTCGTCTAAGGCGTCTAAGCTCTTCAGAATTAGGTCAATTGGTCTCCGTGCATATCTATTGTACGCATTCGTTTCGATGTTTTAATTTCCCAACAATTTATTTGCGCATGTGACATCGTTTTAGAACGCATTTCAAATATTTTACTCGATTAAGACTTAATAATTATCAGTAAACAAAGAAAAATGCACTATTTTAATTGATATTTATCGTCACATCTTATAACTATGAAAATATTATCATACTTATAATTAATATTATAGTTTTAATTTATTAATACTAATTGATATATTTTATTTATTTTCTAAATATTTATATTTTCATCCAAAAATATCACCACACTATACTACAGTTATAATACATTTTGATATGGTTATATTTCTTCTTCGATTTAACTCAGTCACTTATAAATAATTACTATATACTTGCATCGAGTTTCCGTGAAACGTATAATAAAATTTAGAAATAAAGCGTAAACTAACATTGAAATATGTATTATACCTGTATATTATAATATGAGTGTGTGTGTTTTTCTTTTTAAGAACATAATGTGTAATCATAGTAAATGGACAGGATCTTAAAGACAAGGTTCGTGCCATGGTCATTAAATTGTCTATTAGGTGATATCATATATTATGTTTGAAGAAAAAAAAATCACGACCTTATGCTTAACTCATTTACCATAAACTTGGTATCCCTTTGTCTAGTAAATAAATTGTTATGGAATTGATGTATTATTTTTATCTAATGCAAAACTGTTTGTATAAATAAATTAATATTGTAATAATTAATCTAAATTCTAAATTGACATAGTACGCCTGAATTTTGATTCTTGTTTTCGTTTTGAAAATATAACAAGCGTTATTTTAAAGCACATTAAATTAAACGCAAATAATCAATAAAATGCAAATTAATTATATAAAAGCAATTATTAATATTCTTATGATACTGCAAATATTTCATTGTATTCTGCACTTGACAGTTTTGCATAACTGTTTTTTACCAATAAAAATATTATTATGTCGGTCTTTAATTTCAATATTTTGTTTGTTTAAATATTTTAATTTTACTTTACATATTTAAACCAATTTTAAAATATCATACATTTATGGGTATCTTTGTATTGCCTACGTTAGATTTGAACTAAAGTAAGTTAAAATGAGATCCACAACTAAAGAATAAAACTGCTTTTATAGTTATACATGTTATTTTATACAAGTCATCCACTCCCATAATATTTATTTTATTTAAATATTTAAATTTTAATATTGAGTTTTATAATTTTTGCATAGTTACAAAAAAACAATCATGTTTTATTATTATTTTTTTTAACATTAATTTTTTATTACATAATCTATAAAAACATTTTTACAATAAGTATAAATATTGTAAGATAATCAAGGGAATTTTTAATATATACGTGAGTGAAGAGACCTTCAAATGTAGGCACTAAGATGCAATATATTTATTATATTTAAAATCATTTTTGAATAATTACCAATTAAAAAATTCCAAATTTATTTCATTTTTGATTGAGTATAAGTATTAATAAAGCTTTTGATCAAAATCATGATAGCTTAATGTACATATATAAAACATATACATTATTGAACTGTATTTTTAAATTATGTAGTTTGAATAATTGTCTTCTTCTATTTAATTAAATACACGCAGGAGAACATGGGGTAAAATTAATACGGGAGAAAACCCAATATTGTTTATCAAGCATTATTCGATGGATGTAAATATTATCAGTCATAGATTTATTTCATATCTTATCATGGAACATATTGTTAATACTGTTGACATCAGCTGCAATGTTTTGGTTTGAATTATTATTTAATAACCAACATTTTGATGGTAATTATTATTATATTTATATATTTTAAATTTAAGATAAAACTATACTACAAGTATCATATACGTTTAGTATGAATCTATATTCTACAACTTATAAAAATTGTTTTGGACTTACTAAACAATTATTATTTATAATATTTTATTATTAATCAAAAATTTCTCGTAAATAATTTGCTTTGGGGAAAAATCGATTGTTTAAGTTAATAATGTCTTAAAATATAAAATTTGCAATTTATAAAACCATTTATACTATAATTACAATACAACAGTTATTTATAATTATTTGGTTTTGCAAGTTCCTTTGAAAAAGTAACTTGATATTATATATATTTTTTAATAATTATCTCAATAATTTGACCTAACCTGTTAATGACTGTTATACTTTATAACTTATACCATGCATCGATATTGCGTTATTACAAATCAATTTTGCCCCGTTAAAAACCAGGCAAAACCGATAAAATGTTAAAAAAAAGTTAATGATTAAAAAATAAATATGATCGATATTCACTAAATTTATAACTAAATATTGTAAACAAGAAGTTACTTGATACAATTGTTCAAATAGATTGAGTATATCTTAAAAATCTGAATAATTGCAAAGCTATTAATTTTTTCAATCGTTTTTGCCTCGTATTCTCCTACATTTTAAAATCTAATATCAAAATATCTAAAATCAATAATCGATTACAATTTTAAATAATATGTGATTTAACATTGTCATATTTTTTTTAACTAGAGCTTAACAGTTATGCTTATATAGGCTTTAGACAATATTCATTTTGGTTATATTTGTATATATATATTATATTTTATACGTATTTCAGTATTTTTTGACTCTTTATAAAATGAGCTTTGTTTTTCTGAATATAATATATTATAATTTATATTATACAACTTTTAGGTTGCCACACGAATAAAAAAAAATATTTTATGGAACTTTATAAAGTGATAATTTAAATAAAACCCTTCATAGATTAAGCCGATTAAGGTGCTTTTTATTCACCATAAAATTATTAAATTTAGTAAAAATTCAGTTTATTATAATTTATTAAGATGTATATGTTTACGAAAATAACATAAAATCATAATATTTAAATTAATAATATCTAAATAAAACTCTAAATTAAAACAAATACACAAAATAATAGCATTCCATTCGCCGCTTAGAATAATAGACGAAGTCCTCGAAACAAAATGAGACATTCATGATTTAGCTTTATATTACTATTTACATTGAAATAAGAATGCTGTGCATATTATACTATTTTAATTAAATATTATGATAATAATACTATGTATCAAACATTTTAACTATTTTTATGACTTGTATAGAGTGGTCGATTTTACTACCTATTGGGTATTAAAAACGTACTATGTAAAAAAAAAAGTTATATTCCCTTTTTGGTTTTGACAATCGAAAGAATATTATCATTGTTTGTTGTATTGGTAACAGGTTTTAAAAACGTATAATTATGAAAACTCAAGCTGCACCATAAAGACAATAAAATATTTACAATGCCACGTCCTGCAGACTAAGCCGACATTATATAATAATTATCATTATAAGGTTACACCGTGTGACTTTTGTATTGCTGCATGTCACTCCAAATAATAAATATTATAAGGCGCAGATAATATTTCATGTTCGACAAATCACGATCGTATACGTTTAATTCGTTGATTGGACATGTTTTAGAACCGTTCCAAAAATTATAGTACATACATTATAATATGATATTATTCTAACGTTTTTAGTAAACACAATCGCACGGTAAACATATTATACCAATATGTAATATTATATTAATATTGGCAGTAAGAAAATCAATGTTTTTCCATTGGTGATAAATGACAATGTCATTGAATCAAAAACTTTTGTAAGAGTATTTATATTTTTTATAAATATTTGTTCACGATCCGGAGACGCCATGGTTCGGTTTAATCAAAAGTTTCATGCGTTATGCGTAAATTCACGTCGTTTTAGTTCTCATTGATATATATATATACCTGTATTTTAATCGCATCATTTGATTGAACACCACAATAGTTCAAATAAAAGGGCTGCCGACAAAGTACGAAACTGCTAGGTCAAAAAAAATCTGTTTCGTGTTTACCAAAAGCACGAGGAAAAAGTGTAGGCGTTGGAAAAAGTTTCCACTTTCTGACGGTGTTAAGTTAGGCCATCGCAAGAGATCCCCAGTATATAAAGTCATGGGCAAGGTACACATTTTGATTGGCGTGAAAATAATCAAAATATATTTTTCCGGTGACACTTGACGAATCGTGGTTCGATTGAGAGGAAAATAATTGTGACGGGTCCACGTGCCGGAGTTACTATGTAATTTATGTATATTTTGTAGATCTGATGTATACATATATCGCACGCAATCCTGCAGCGGTTCAAGTGTCTGTACGCGATAAATCTGTTCGATCGGCGGCGGCAGAGGCGGTCGTTACCCTAAACGGACGTATTGGCAAACGAAATATATTTTTATCCCCCATTTCTGTCTATTGTTGTAAATTGAATCTCGTCGTGTTTCTACAAAGTAATAAGGTACAACTATCAGCCACGCGGCAACAACGACAATAATAATAACGACGACTATCGGCTCGTAAATAAGTCGCAAAAGCACGTGATGAAAAACACAAGAAAACCGTCCGCGAGTTGCACGCGAGCGAAAACAAGGACGATTATTTATTATCATCTGCACCGTTTTCAAACACGAGACCTGTAGTGGGGTACCTACACTGCGCCACCGCGGACGTCGAAACCTATATTTCTATCATCGGAGACTTTGGAGTCGAGTAAAATTATTGCAGTACTAGTACCGAAGAGTATCTACACGATATCGTATTATTGATATTGTGTACGCGATAAGGGCAAATCGGTCTTGTTATACGCTTTATATCGATACGAACACGCTAATACAATATCGCACGCGACCTACACTTTGATGTGCACCGGGGCAGTGCGACAGTGTGCCGATATACCGTTTAATCGTCGCTCCGAAACAATAATAAGTCATATTATAGTTGGAATTCTATTCAATATTGTTATTATGACGGAGCTGCAGGTACGACGTATTTATTATCATGTCCGATCGCGCGTTTTCAATAATAATAATTGTTCGCGGTCGCCGCCGTGGAATTCCTGCGCCGCGAATGCTACATAAATATGTACGATGTGTACGTATATAATATAGCTGTCACGTGGAACTATATATGTATACAATATACTTGCAGTTCGATGGTTCGAGACTTTTCTAGAGTAATATACGTATATATGTTTTATTTACACCGTCCGACCGCGATTTCACTCGCGATGCTGTGGGATCAATCAGACTTAAATCTAATCTCGTCATACCGCATACCCGAGCGCCGTTGCAGTGACGTCCGACCACTCTGATAGAAATTCAATCAATATTTATAGTATATATTTACAAATGGTTATTAAATGCAAATGATCGTGTCATAACCTACGTGAGTATATGTATGCGTGTAATTTTTTAACCATTTTCGTGTAAATTCCATAAATGTTTGGAGTTCATTAAAATGGTATGTGACGATGACGCATATAACAATGTAATAATAACGGCCTACCGATTTACCGTTCTAATCTGAAAATAATAATATGCGATTATCGTCTATCTGATATACGCGTTTCATATATTTTACTTCTTCACCTTAGAACGGTTAACGAATAAATAATGATCGATGAAACACATACGCTTAGAATGTTCGTATATAAAATTGTTGTTATTATACCTGACGCGCGTTTGTTCACACAGTTTACGCTTTAACTTTTTGTAGGTTTTTTTCGACCATTTTTCTTTTTTTTTCTTTTTTTTCTTTAACTTAACGTAAAGAAAGAATAACGATTAATCACAAACCTTACGCAACGCAGTACAATACATATGCGGACACTCCAAATGTTCGTCGATCGTAATAACTACATTATATAAAGATGCCAGTTATAACTACTTCGATATTTTTACCACAAATATACAGAGTGAATCACAAAGCATGCTCTCCCTGAGTTCATTCTTTATTTAAATTTTGATTTTTGTTATTTTTAATTGTACATTTAAAATCAATACTTTTACTATTTAGATTTTTAATTTTTTTTTTTTTTTTTTGTTTTAGTAAGGATTGCCCTTTTTACTGTAAATTATTAAGCAGATGATTTATTTGAAAATGTTGATGTCCCTGTATTAACATAAATTTTAATTAGTAATTTCTGATTTATTACATTTTATGTGCTAAGAATAATAGAAAACGATAATATATATATTATGGTGGCTATGGTGATTTGAAAATTAAATTTATTAATAATAATTATATAATTCGTACAATTTCCAAAGTATAATAAAATAGTGGATATTAGATTAAATATTAAATCTACTTATTATGTTAAATAAGACCATTTTTAAGGACTATAATCTTTGGTTCATGAAGCTAAATAACTCAAAAACAACTCGAAACCCGATTAGTTTTTAATTTAAATTTATAAACGTATAAAAAAATGATAAACAAAAGCGCTTAACAATTTAGTGTATAAAAGGGCGGTTCTCATTTGGAAAAATTAAGTTTATATCATAATAGAACACTCCTTAAATTAAGTAAAAACCTAAGTATTTAAGAATAAGTTTTTAAGTAAAAAAATTGAACTTTAATAAATTAATAATTAAAGAATAAAAATAGGGTAGGTATCCATAGACCATAGTGAATCACCCTGTATGCATCGTCTAAACGAAAATAATTAAATTTTCGTTTTGTTTCGGTATCGTGTATATAGGTATCTTATATATATATATATATATATATATACAATATAATCGATAGTAATTGTGTTCTATTTTATTTTTATTTCGTACAGATATTTCTTTAAGAAATAAATAGATTCTCGTATATATCCTCTGATTGCTTTCAGCCGTGTAATAACGCGTGTTATGATTTTTAGGAATTCCGTAGTCTTTTGTTAACTTATTAGTCGAGCCGTTCTGAATAGCTATTCTGTTGCTTTCGTTCATAATATATATATATAATATATAGGCATATTATTACATAACAATATTCCTTTATTCTCCGGCATTATAATACACGATACGTATATGGCTGGTAATTATACCCCGTGACGTCTTCACCTGCCGACCTTCTCCATCGATTTGCACGTCAACTATCACGGGCTTCATACAGTATAGTGTACGCTTTTTAAATTTTAATACCTCACATAACGTCATATTAAGTTTAGTTACCTAAGTATGTACATAAGTATATAAATTACAATTATCTTAAATTAAACGCAGTCATTTTCTAGATAAATGTATGTGTTTTGGGATTTTTTTTCATTGCTTTAATATATTGAGTTATAATTTTTCACTATTTACCTCACACATTTTCAATTTCATATTTTGAAGCAAAATATTTTTTGAAGTTTTGTATCAATTAGTTATTAATGTTTAACTTTTTTATTCAAGAAGTATAATGATACTCCATAATATTATGTTAGTGTTCCATTAATCTAAACTTTAAATACCTACTTATAAGTTATATGACTGTTTTGAATGTAAAATTTAAAAATTATCACTAACTAATTTCTAAAATTCTATTTTTACATCTAAAATAATTTCTAAAAAAAAATATATTTTGGTTTAAAATGTGTTATCATTTCAAAACTACAAGTATGGTAATCAAAAAATTGGTGAGAAGGATAGAAAAATAGAATGTAAAAACAAATAAATAATTTTTTTAAAACACGTGAAATAACCGAAAAATTACTATTTTTATGTTAAAATAATCACTTTGTCGGACGTAGATATAATATAATATAGCACCTAAACTGGGAATTTACATTCGAAATGCCGAGCATTTTTAACACCCATCAAAAATATTAAACCGTACGCCAGCAGATCATGAACATAGCTCATTTTTATTGCATTATTTAAAAATGATTTCCATGCACTCACGGTATACGTTATATACAATGTTCTGTAATAATATTATTTGTCTGTACGCATACAACTAGTTCGTTAACATTTTACTATAGATTTGTGTCTATATTTCTATAACAACTGAAAAAATATTTTGTTCGAGTCATGTTAGTAATAACCGTATTGTGTTCGAGCTCGTTAATACCTTTTCGGGTGTTCAACTATTCGCGAATTTCTTGAGAAACGGAGAAAATAATGTAGCGTACGAAAATCAGTAAAACTCTACCATATAGATATAATAGTCTAGATATAATATAGTCTCTTGTGAAATTTAGTTTTCGTAACCTTTTTTTACGGATTACAGCTTATTTTTTTTTGGTTTTTCTACTGCGTTATTGTATAATAATATATCTAGTCTGCGGTAGTTCGGTCGCGGAGTACCGGCAGTACCGCCTACGCGTGTATAAAACTTCATTAACCGCTCGTATAGTAATAGATATACAAGTCGGTATAGGTATGTATTATACGTCATAAATATTGTGTCTATATGTATTATTAGTTATTACAGATGCAGTCGCTCTGCGGGTAGGCGTCCGGATCGACGACTGCGGATTCCGATCGAAAATTTAATAGTAAATCGACGTGGATCATCGCGACCCGCCGACACGAACGAGATTTCGCCAATAAGCCGAATCGGTAGCGGCCGATCGGAAACTCGCGGCGTGAGCGTCTCATATATATTATTATAATATTATGTACGCGCTCAAATATGTTTTCACTCTTGGCCGGATCACATCGTCGGCGGGCGTAACCAGACGTACTATATAACAGCTCGAAATTAGCTCGAAATTAAATGTATGTATAGTCACACGAAACCCGTTACCAGCGAAACACACACACACACTCACACACACATACACACACTAATAGGCATTTAATAAAAATCATTTTTACGATCTTGATTAACCTCGATCGAATAAATCGCCACCATTTTAATGGATTTCTCGACTGGCTAATGGTATTTTTGTCGGAAAAAATACATTATGATTTGGTTTTATTTCACCAAACCGGTGTAAATTACCAGTCGAAAATGACTGCACGGTCTGAGCCTAAAGGTTCGTCTATACCATAATATTATACATACATATTATATACATATGCGGTTCGGTTAATGGAAACCTTCCAGTTTTCATAATTACTGGTTGTTGCCCGGACAGGTACAAATAGAAATATATGTACATTAAAAAAAAAAGGAAAAACTTAAAATGTTTAAAAAAAAAAAATAATGATAAAGAGAATGTATGGTAATATCGTGTGTGTTCGAATAAACGCTGAATCACATAGTCCATTTCGGTTCGCACCGATAATTATGAGATAGGTACTCGCAGCATTGTCAGAACGGAAAAGTAAATTAACTGCAGCAGACGAGATACGTTTATTATGCTGTAATAATGTATAATGATGATCATTTGACATTTTTCCTCCGTCGCTTCTCGGAATCACCGAAACCATCATCGTTGACACTTATGCGCAATGAACCACAACACGATTACACATTTTTTAATGAATTATATGTATTGTTGTTATTGTTCTTGATTTTTATTTTCGTGTTAACTAATAATAATCTACGTTTTACTAACACGATTATGCTTGTTAATTATAAATTTCGTATGATTAAATAATATTATTCACATGAAATATATGCTGAAAACTTTAGTGTAGTGTACAAGTAAGTTACCTATCTATATACATAATATATTATCTGACGGGTCCGCAGTAAACCCGTCCAAGCGATGCATATGTATTAAATGTGTATATAATATAGGTAGGGATGTGGAACTGGTTCTCGTGTAACCCGTCGGCTAATTTCTAAACTAAACATACTGCACACGGAAAACGCTAAGATGATAATTATAATAATAATAATTATATTATAATACAACGGTTATAATATAATATTAAGTAGTAATATTAATATTTAAAACTCCGAGACGGATTACTAGGTGTCGAGTTGGTTCGACGTTTTCATGAAGTTTCCTGGTAGATTATAGCAGTGTTGCTATATTTTATTTTACTTAAGCCGGAAAAATATTTTTGTATAGTTATTAATTTTCGTGAAAATAATCTCACCAGTAGACTGCGATATGACACTAGTTTTAACTATATTTTCATTACTGAACCTACCACACATTACTAATATGGTTATAGAACACTACAGCATGCGTTCATAAGGAAAAAACTTACTCGATGTTATAAATCAAAATAACTGACAGAATAATCATTAGCGACATTAGCGATGTGCCGATATGTGATAACTGATAACTGTTTGACGAAAATGTCGTGCGGGTACCGAAAAACAATGAACGTATTCATCAATAATTGTCGTCACTAAGTCAGGAAAATAATTTTAAAATAGAGTTCATTATTCAATCAAGTAATAATCAATTTGATTATTTTATCATTTATGAAAAACGATATTTACTTGAAATGTTTAGTAAAAGACACGATGAAATTAATGAATCCGGACAATATTGGGATATTTTTGGGCGTACTGAGATACTTTATCACTATATTCAGAACCGGTACTGTACCGGAGAGACCGTGACATATGGCAACCCTAGAGTGGGTATCCCGAAAAATCAAAACCCCAATCGCCAAAGATAATGTTTTTAAGGGTCAGACTGAGAAGTCGTAATACTCAATCATACATTTTATCTAAAATGTATTTTAGCGTTATGTATCATTCAAAGATAATTTAAAAACGAGCCAATGCGACCTAAATAAGTTTTCCGTTTGAAAATAAAATCAAATTATCAGAATTCGACTATTGTCCTAAGTATGATAGTTTTTCCTGTCAAGTCTTTGTTATTTGTTGAATGGTTTGATTTTATTCTTTCTGTACAATCACTGTAGTTGTATGGCCGTCACACAATGTAAATAGAAATTGCCTGCATTTCACCCCTTAGTAAATAGTCGGGATCTCTGACATATTAAACGTAAGTTACATAGGAAAGGGACGATAGAAATAATTTAATTTCAATTCACTTATTCTGTTAAAGGTAATCAAATATGAGAAAAAAACCTTCATATTTTCCATTTAAAATTCAAATATTGTTATAAATAAATGCATTTAGTTATTTTAGTAAAAACGAAAAATAAAATACCTTTATTGATTATTGAATATATACCTTTGAATTTGTAATTCACATTATTTCGCAATATATATTTTCATGTTTACTTACTACATTCTGAATAATATTTTATAGTAATATTACTAATTTGTATATTTTGTAATTAAATTAAACCGCCTTGTTCACAACAGCGTACGTATAACAGACAAATAAATTAAAAATAAAAATACTATTTACGTTTTACATACTTTGTATTAGGTACAATAACTATTAGAATACAAACACATTATTAAAATAAATATATAAAATTTATTCGTTTTTATTTATTCTTTGAAATATCTCTTCAAGTTGAACTTTAATGATTTTTATTATTCGACAGTATTTTTTTTCAAACCGTTTTCTTCAGTAAAAAAATAAATGTTAATAATTCGAAGAAATTCGTTCCATATAATTACGCTAACTTGATTTTTCAAATTGTAATATTTATTATACGCTTGTTTCCGTTGTCTCGAAATTAATAATAATTATTATACATAGTTTCAACTCGAAAACGAATGTTCGGTCATATCCTATTTTAGTCGAAAAGAAGGGGTTTTTATTTAATTTTTTTTTTTTTTTTTAATCGTACATAAATTCTAAAATCCGACCGTGAGGATTACTATACGGATCGAGTATAGAAAAGGCGTACGCATATACTCATCTGATAAATGTAAACTATCTTGCGAACGTCATTAGTAATAATAATTACAGGGTACTCTACGGCGGTGTTCCATTAATCTCGGTCCAGATGACAGAATATTATTTAAGAAAAAAAACCCGAGAGATACGTATATGTACACATAATAATATGTATATGTGTATATTTATTATTTATATATACACACACGCTTGCATATTTAATATACATATACACACATATTATATTTGGGGGAAATTAAAAAAAAAAAAGAGGCAAATTATAATCACCGCATAGGGAATATAATTTATATATATATATATATGTATGTATGTATGTACCTATAAAGATATAGGACTAGAACAAAAAAAAAAAGAAAATAAATAAATAAAAATTATGAAAGAAAAAACAAAGCCATATAAAACTGGTGGAGCTCTGCAGCGAGTGATGTGAAGAGAATTAAAAACGTGAAAAAAAATATAGATATATTCGTAGGGTGTTATTTAGTCCTTAGAGGTTTAAGTCTGATTTACGATTTGGATTATTATTAATAATCTCGGAAAGGAAAATACTAATAATAAAAAAACACGGCTCTGTAGACTGCTGATTAATCTTTTTTAATTACGAGACACCGATCTTGTTGTAGCTGCGTATAGCTGGCCTATTGTGTTCATGTTTCGCGACCACATTTGGTTTTTCGACGAAGAGAATAATATTATGTGCCGCGTCGAGCCGGAGGCGGGTCATTAAAAAACACATATAAAACTCTACCCCTAAACACGCGCACGCGTTTATTTATTAATATATATTTTTTTATATATACTATTTAATTACACGAATTTGTTTCCGAGGATTTGGTCGGAACACTGAATCGAGTGTACGTACAGAGAACACGTATTATAATATGAGTACCCATGTACGTACAATAAGCAATACTGTTATTATCTTTAGTATGGATATTGTTGTATAGGTCTGTACACCCTATTGTTCAGGGTGTTATCGGATTTTTTTCGGTATAAAACTGGGGCACGACCCGTACTTTATTTTACTCTTGTTTTTAACATCATACATCTGCAATCATTACATTATTAATATGTAGATTAACTTCATTGAAAACGATGTAACGGAAGTGGAACAAAAATGTATACTGCGTATAACGATATTAAAAATATTGATATCTATACTTAGAGTACTTTTTTATAAATTAT
Source organism: Rhopalosiphum nymphaeae (assembly GCA_036289425.1). Classification (NCBI taxonomy): domain Eukaryota; kingdom Metazoa; phylum Arthropoda; class Insecta; order Hemiptera; family Aphididae; genus Rhopalosiphum; species Rhopalosiphum nymphaeae. Next base: position 14,419,152 of record JAZAQC010000016.1, on the reverse strand, counting down.
CAAGAAGCTGAAACAAGTTAAAATTTTCCGTTTCTGCCAAAAATTATTTTTAAAGTTCAAAGTTACACACAATTACATCGTTATAGGTTACACATATGATGTACACGGAATGTTTGATTTAATTCTATTTTTATGATGTAAAAATATTAATAAATTATAGTCTGTTGATATCATAGGTCCTTTAAATAGTGGATACTGTATATAGTGAAATGTAATAATATAGATAAGTGTCGCGTGTTACAATTTTTATTTTAATACATTAATTACAAAGTACCTAACATATTATTCCATATATTATATATTTAGCTTATATTACTTGTTAAAAAATTACATAGATAAAAAAAAATTCTAATTTTACATCAAGTAATCAGACGTATTGCTAATAACTAAAGCCCGAATGTTGTAGTACTAAAAAAACTAGTAAAATTGATTGCAGTATTACACTAAAAATACCAAATATTGCACTTAAAATGTTAAAACTGTATTAAAAAATAACAGCGTTTTATTATAAATGTTTTAAATTTATTTTTATAATCTAAAATTTTACCAAAAATATAAATATAAATGATGGTTTTAAATTCAGTATTTTATTCAGAGTGTCTGAAGAACAAATTATAACAATATATAATAACACATAATTGTCACAAATATATTTGTGTTTTATTAAATATCTATCAACTTAAAATTATCTTTATTTTATAAGACAAGGATAACATAGATGTTACGACGGTTGGGTGTCGACTATATAACTAAAATAGTTGATAAATGAGTAAATTCAATAAAATTGCAATAAAAATCCAAAAGTTGCAAAAATTGAATTTAAAACTTTTAGATTTTTGTTTGTACTTCCATGGCACGCATTACCTATTTAAAACATACTTAGCAATAAATTTAAAAAGTAGAAAAAAAGTTGCAAATGCAATAACATCCGTGCTTTACTAATAAAATTGAATCATTCCATGAAAATTAACAAAAAAAAAAAAATTTAAAATGTACCTATACAGAATCTTTCAGATAAGTGACAGATAAACATTACCTATACAATTTTATAACACATCAAACGATAAACAGACGTTTACGGTTAAATGCGTAGTCCCCGAGTGTATTTGGGAGAAAATAACACCGTCCAAACGAGTATACTTTGAAAACCTGAAGATAGCATTTTTTCTATGTAACAGTGAAATGTATATGTGAAAATAAATATCGTCGTACACCTATTAATAATATTATGGATATTAACTATGATATAATACTAAGGATATTATGTACATCGATTTAGATCGCCCCGCGAAAATCCCGATGCAACTCTGCCAGTCCGATTATGTGGTCGTTTTGGGCGACTATGGTTGTGGTACAATAGGGTGCATTTTAAAAATATTTCTCATCCAAATGAATTCCTAAGAGTTTTACATCTATACCAGTGGTTGAAAAATACAAATTGATCACGTCGCGTTCGCACGTATTATACAGAGCACGCACCTGCCTGACACGATGCCCGATTATGAGTTACCATTAAATTGACGATAATCGAATGTACGCGCGTTTACCTATGGTTACGTTTCAGAAAATCAGAAAACGGATTTATACCCCGCCGTTTTTTTTTTTTTTTTATTATTATTATTATTATTGTTATTATTAAATCTTCACGTGTGGTATAACACAACGAAATGCAATCTATGCCGAAACGCGCATTATTTTCATCTATTAGACATTAAACGCGCATGACCTTATAATATTATAATAATAATTATAATAAATATTATGTTAAATCGAATTACGGTTTTTTGTCTATACAGTGTACGCGCTAAGGCACTTCTATTCACATAGTACCGTCGTATAATAGTTATAACGATGTTTTTTCGATGTTTTCGGGTCTTATGATTGTATACGTGCTACTACCTACTGATTTTTAATGATCTGACAATTAGTTGCCGAAAGTCGTAACGTGATTTTAGAAAGGCTTGTCAAACGGTTTTATAAACCATCAAGTTACCTGCTATATTTGAGTCTTATAAATAATTAATCTTATTTTTGGTAGACAATAATTATTACCTACTTTCTACACAGTGAAACAATGGAAAAGGTATAATATAATGAATTAATTAATCAAAAAACTGATGATTGTGTCACATAATATAAAATATTGCAACTACTTCACCCGTTTACAGCTGTACGTATAATTTATTTTAATTTGGAAAAATTGAAATAGATATAAAACTGTCATTGTTTTCTCTTTCTTGAAATCTGTAATAATTTATATAAAAATATCATTTATGTTCAAAATCTTTAGTGGTTTATACCACCTACGTAATTTATTTCAATTTAAATAACTGAAGCCCCCAAATAGTTTCAAGCTAAAAATTCTAAGCTTAAAGTACTCTGTAAATTGTTACCTTTTATCCATAGTGCATACATATTGAATGCTTTCTTTTAGAATACAACTGCTGACTGGAGTATTTAACAAAGAACAATTATATTTATTATAAAAACATTTAAAGTATAAACGACAATACTTTGCGAGCCACGACTGTTCGGCTTTATCTTCTGGGATTGGTTCTAATGAAAATAACGATCATCAGCATACGACTGTAGTTATTATTGTGTCGTTGGTATTAATCATTCCAGAAATAGACAATTATAAATTTACCACAATTACAAATTAAAAATCGTAAACAACAAGATAAATAGTTCTATATATTTTTTAGATATTGAGTGTGTGATTTAAGCAAAGATCGATTGTTATAACTAATCATATAAAAATGTCTAGACTATAAAAAGCAAAACATACGTATTATATTATTATTTATTAGATAATCTATAATAATTTCGTGATTCGTGATATTAATAGGTAAGTTAAAATATTTAAAATAATTAAGACTAGAACTAAAAAACAATAATAAAAAAATTTAACAAAAAATATGATTAATTTTATGAACAAATTTAAAACTTTTTAAAATACAAATTATAATATAAACTTATTTTATATTAACATTGTTAGCTTTAAATTGTTCAATTTCTTTGTAGTTTTTTAGAAATATTTTGTAAATAATTTATTTATAGTATAGATAGGCTTATTGACTATCTGAGTTTTAATTTATATTGTTTATAGCTATGAGAAACTTTAAGCATATAGGCTTTAGTTATAAACGTATAACCTATATAATTCCTAAAAATTTGTAATATTTAAATAGATATATGGAATATTGTGTAAAAATATATTTATTATTTTTGTGAAATAACTACACATAGGTACTATTAAAGAAGATTTTGTCATAGTATTTTCACAGTTTATCAGTTATGATAACACAAGAAACTGGAAAACCACATAGGCCGATGGTGTAGGGTATAGTGTGTTAAAATAATAAATGCATTATTATTTATTAATGTAACATTATTGAAATCAGACGTATTCTTTGAGCTAAAAACCTTTTAAAATCATTAGTAATTACGATCAATTAAAACCAATCAAACACGATATTATCAAAATCCTTCGTGTGGGCTATGTAATATGCCATAATACTCATATTCAACATCGCGTTCTTATTATTATGATATACATATTCTAGTGGATACCAATTATACCAAATTGAATATACTTAACTGCCCACGCGACTTTATAGATAAAACTATTTACTGATTTATTATTTCAACTCCGAGTTGTTTCGGTGATTTAAATTAGGTCACCTTTTTGTCAGTGAATTTCTTTTGTACGACTTTCGCGATTTACGATTTACATCTCGCTATATAATATTGTATACACAATAATATATCGGTGTACGAGCGCGTAGTATATGTTGTGCATGTAATGCACCGGTCGGTTGTCTTTCTTTGAAATTGACCTCAGTCGCCAAGATCGTGAAATATATCACCGGCGCGCTAGAAGTGCACTGTTCATTGACACCCGTTGCAGCCAAGTACATATATTATTATTTATAGATACATTCGCACGCCGCGTATAAGCGCAACCACGAGACTAGTTTATTTAGTCGTATACACTACGGTTCCACGACCCGTTTCCGTCACTCGAATAAACGGCGTACTTACCTATCCACGTGGGTGACGACTATTAAAATTGCCACGACATGTTTTGCCACGTTTCGCGCAGATAAATTACCTTGAATTGCAGCTACGTCGGATCTGCAGCAGGTGCGCCTATAAATATTTGTTGTAAACCTAAGCATTATAACTTATAATACGCCGTAGTGTGTATTATACATAATATGTTTAATGTATAGGTGTCTAATATTGTCACCACGTCCGACATAATATTTAAATATTGCAATATCCTTATTGCTGTCGATCCTGTCGCTCGGCGGCGTATGCGAGAAAGTTTAATAGCGTTGAACGGATTGTCGAAAGATAGACTGGTTGATACCAGCGGAAATAATTATATTATATTTAGCACCTTTTCGTTTATAATAATATTACGATAAAATAAAACTATAAAAGCAAGACTAAGGTTTAAACATTTTTCAAATCTAACAATAAATTAGGAAGAAATGTTATTCGAGTATAATGAGAAGACTCTAATAAAATAAAATCATAAATATACACGACGATAAATGTATGTTTAACGAACTCCAAGAGCGTAATTTTTACATATATTTTATCATTATCAATCATTCCATAAATCTAACCATATAATATTATGGATCTTTACAATGGTTTTTTTTTCATACAAGAAAAAGACTATTTGAAAAACGATTTTTTATTTAATGCTTAATACAAATTTGACCTATAATACACTAAGTTTTTAACATTGAAGATTCCATATATTTTAATATTATTATTTCACACAATTCTAAACTATAAATAATACCATTTAAAATACAGTATAAACTTAGAAAATAATATAACAGCAAAAAATGTTTAATGAAATATTGATTTAAATTAACATATTATTTAATATGAACCGACAATTTATCAATCACATGTTGTCTAATGATGTGTTTGATGTTTTTTTTTTTATTTCATTATTATTGTTTGATTGGAAATACATTTTTAAAGCCGTACACAAAAGTAAGGTGTAATACATGTAATTAAGCACATACCAGGTATGTTAAATATCAAATTCGTTTCTAATTCCAATAATATATTTCAAGAAAATACTAAAATTTCAACCATAAAAAAAATCAAAATAGGTATGTTTAACGTCATACAATCGGAATCTCCAGTATACTGCGGGCCAACTCAGTTGGTGTCAAGAATGTTTTTTGAACTTTATGATTAATGTCTTTTTGATTTAAAGAGACAATATATTATATACACATATTATACATACATTTAACACACTCGCACCCATATGACCTATACCGTGGAAATGAAATTTCCAACTGACTAATGCCGGTCGAGACGAACGCATGACAATGGGAACAGTATGTTTTTGTTTTTTTCTTTTATTTTCATTCTTTTTTTTTTTTTTTTTGAAATATTAACGGAATGTGATAATATTTATTATGTATACTCTCTATAGTGTTAGGTGTCTTATAGTTTCAAAATTCATCGGTTAATAAGTACTGGATAAATAATAACAATAAAAATAAAAACACGTTTCAAAATTCTGCGTGGGACTCAAAAACAGATTGTCTATACAAAAAGAGAGCGAGAAATATTCAGAACGTCGTTAAAAAAAAGTTATGATAAAAAAGAGTGATGCATGTTTTCCAGCTTGTGAATTCTATTGTGATTATGTCCTTGTAAACTAATTAAAATATTAGTGTAGAAAGTGTGTTCATATTATTATTTTATATTTTTCGTTGATTAATAATATATTATAAAATATTCATTTAATTAATGCCGAACTATAATAATAATAGTACCTATAATAGGTGTGAATAATAATTAAAATCGTTCAATAATTTAATTGTTTATTGCTGTGTTTATATGGCTTTAAAATATAGGGCACATAACACAAACAAAAGTTATTTTTACTTTTCTATTGGTCGTATAATAATATATTATATTATATAATTTATACATTTACATTATATTGTAAGCATATGCGTTAATTGTCTGCAATTGTCCTTATTCAATATGTTGCTATATTCGTTTATATTTGATTTTACAATTTAATACCGTAAATTGTCGATATAATTTAAATTGATGGCACAAGATTCCGATGTCATTTAAATCAATACAATTTTTTTAAAAAAAATCGACATTTTAAAATCTCAAATGACTTGTTTATAATATTAAAAATACGTATATACAATATGATAAGTATAAATTTTCAACATCATATATTATCTACTAAATAATCTGTTAGTAATAATTAAAAGATGTGTAAAATATTATTTCTACCTAGGTATATAACAATGACACATACTTCTAAAAATAAAATTGTAAGTGACGAATAATTATTCGTACGAATTTCAATGATAAAGTTTAATATTCTTTTCAATCGCATTGTTGATAGGTATTGTGGATACGTTTTATAATTATTTAAATGTATTCTCTATACTATGTAATACAGGAATTTATTGATAATGATTTAATAAAAAGTTATACGTATTGGGCATTGGCAAATAGGTTTTAACAAATCACGATTACATGCACACGTTTGTATTAATAAAATGTATAGAACTTGAATTATAAATGTAAATCATGTATCTCTTTATCTTTTAAAGATTCACTTAAATAATACTTAGTACGTATTTAGTATATACTTTTTACTATGTATGCGCGATTATTAACTAATGACATTAAAATTATAATAATATATAACAGTTTCATAAGTACAGTGACTTTTACAATATTTACGCGAATTCAGATTTTTTATTAAGTCATAATAGCATTATATCTACTCTATAATATTGTGTACATCGAAGGTAAGTGTATATTATGCACCGCAAAAGTATTATATCAAGTATTCCGTGCAGTCCGCAGGGTATATATTATTTAATATACATATATATATATATACACTCATTATTGTCTTAAACAATTGTAATGATAATAATTTTGCAACGTTAATATTCTAAATACATAATATAATGAATGATGAATTTATATACGAATATTTCTTGAAATAGAACAATCAAATATATACGATTATACAAATACTATTTTTTCTTGATTTTGGCAAATATTTTTATATAATAATAATTATTCTTATACACATTACACATAATATGTTATTTAATTTATATCCATCAAATGCAATAATAAAAAAAATTTTTTTAATTTTATTGTTAAAACTCACTTTGTCGTTAATTTAATTTAAAATTAACTCTCTTAACCATTTTTTGTTCTAATTGTTTACTCGTACTTACAACAGCTACTGTTTTATCCAAAACTATATAATTTTAAAACCCCATTCCGCCAAGTAATACGATGAATTTATACACTACTTTCTACCACCCTATATTTGCAATGCAATTAAATATACGAAATGCTATTCGTATTATGCAATATATATTTATGTATATATTATTTCAATTTGAATTATTATTACACTGTCGAAAACAGCAAACTCGAATCGAATGTGTAAAATTATACTTTTTTTTCAAACAACAACGCGGACAGAGGCAATAACCAGCGGGTTATTTGGGTAGGAAATTTAATTTTCGAAATAAAAATAATAAATAAAAAAAAAACGGTACACAAATTAATAATTTTTACTGTATACACACAATGTGTCCACCAGAGGCAATAACAGGGAAAAACCTCGAAACAAATAAAAATTATGCCCGCGTAAGATATTAAAAAACACGGTAAAACAAAACAATTAAAAATCAGCCACCCCTAACAACTCACCATTTTTTTTCTTGATGTTTTTTTTTTTTTATGAAAACCCATTTTTAGTGGCTTTAAATCAACAACGAAAATCGCCGATACTAGTGTGGTCCAATGTTATTTATGAATCTAGTTTTTGGAATGCATATTAAAAAAGGGACAAAAAATATGAACGGTATACAGAAAAAAAAAATAATAATTATTATTATAATTATTACCATTTGTATCAGAAATATGTTTTACATCTGCCAGTCGAGCGTGTGTACTAGGGTCGGCAAAACGTCGTAAATATCATCGAAACGATTAACCGTATTTTTAAAAAAATGTGAAAAGGAAAAAGCTCATCATTTATATATTCACGTATTCAAAAGTAATATTATATAGTAAATATTATTATATACAAATGGGATATGTCATCAAACAAAAAAAAAATTACACATTTTAAATTATTATTTATACGAGTAGTTTTTTTTTCGGAGCAACTTTTGTTTAAATAATAATAATAATAATATTATTATTATAAAACACGAAGCATTTAAAACGACACGCGCATTCGGACAGAAAAGTTATTTCAGTGAGGCGTATACGTCGAAAACGAATCTCGTTAGGGAGATAAGTATATACGTGTGTATACTTAAAAATAAAATTATGCCAGTCGACCGGGTTGGGTCCATCTTACGCTTTACACAATCACACACTAACACACACACATTCATTGTGAATATTATTATGAATCCAAAGCAGTCCAATAAATTATAACGGCTAGCCCGCTAGTCAAAACCAGCATAATAATTACACTGTGTTTTGAATTACACAGAAAATCATGAAATACATAAGGTTTTTTTATTATTATTATTCTATTCCGATCTTTTTTCCATTTCTGCCAGGATTGTTCGATAATTTGATATAATGTGGGAGTGGTTTTGTATTTTTTTTTCTTTTTCTTTTCAGGCTACAGAACACAAAAATTATATAAATCCTAACCTGTCTGAAAGTCGATTTACCAGAAGATAACAATTTATTCGTTGCACGATCTAAATAACCCACGGAGATCACAGTTATATAGTATTATCGTATAATACTATTATAACAGTTTTTTTCCTCTTGAAATTGATTTTGAACTTACATTCGTGATTTTCATAAGTATCTAATAATATTATGTTACTCGTCAATTTATCGATATAACAAAGACAGAATAATATTTCTGTAACTGCAATATATTTTTATATACACGTACTTACATAATTTTTTCTAGTGTCGAATGATTTGCAATTAGGTACACTGACATATTTTTTATTAAAATTAAAATATATTAGAGTTAAAAACATTATTTATTTTTTTAATTATTTTAATTCTATTTAAATGTACCAGTGAAATAAAGGTTTTTAATTAGGTATAATATTTATTACAGTTATACCTATTTTCCATGTTCTGAACTTCGATCGCTTGTAGACTATACAACTTATAATATACAAGTATTCTCTTAAGATACGGTTTCTCTGCATCTTCGAACATTGGAACATTATTACGTCATAATTTAAATTTATTTTTATTTGATAATTAACATGATATACTTTTGCGATAGTAATTACTGTATATTAATACTCTTAATTTTTTTTTTAATTTTATCAGATGGTGATAATAATATTATATAGTATAAAATGAAAAAAAATACATAAAAAATTGCTTTGTACCTACTTATAAGTACTATGTAAATATACCACGATAAGGTCAATAATTTATAGTACAACAAGGTTAAATATAATTTGATAAAGGGCAATAAAAAGTTTATAGTTTAATTACAGCCGCTGAATTTAGTTAAATATATTTAGTTCAGTGAGTGCAATACTCTTATTTGGATAACGCAATCAAGAGTAATATTAAGTATAAGCATAGGCAAATTATTAGGCAAATTTAAGTAGGTATGTAGAAAAAAAAGATGGATAAATTAAAAAAAAAATAATTTTTAATCATAAAAGATTGTTTGTACAGTTTTCAGCTACGTTCAATTTATAGAGATTTATTTTTAAGCAATTATAACAATTTAAGTTTAAGTACTTAAAAGGGCGCTATCCATGTGTATGTTATTTCCGTTTAACATACATAAAAGATCAAATTTGAGTTAACCAGAACCAATTTTATGTTGTTTACTTTAATATTGGAGTGGATTGACCTATTATCAAGCTTCACACTATAAAAGTATTATTTGGGCTTAAAAATATTTTCCCATATAATTCCCATATTATTTAATTTAAAAATTAATATATCCAAAAATAATCTAACGTTCAAGAATAGATAATATTTTTATCTTAAAGTTTCATAATAGGTCAATTATTCACTTTAATATTTAAGCTAACAAACCAAATGCGTTCTGCCAAACTCAAATTTAATAATTTTTACGTTTATTAGACACGAATAACACACGCATGGGTATAGCGTTCTATTAATTTTTATTTGATTATTTTATACATATTAATTTATGTTTAAATAATAAACTTAAGGATTAAATTTTAAGCGAACAATGTTGCAATCGAATCTACAGTGAATTATCAAAAGTTAATTGTTTTTGTTTTGATAATTAAACATTATAAAAAAGACGTGCAATAATTAAGAATATTAATTAGTATTTTTAAATTAGAATACATAAAGAGTTAAAATCATAATTAAGAAAGTGGTACAAGGCTGAAATGTGGGAGAATTACTGGTAAAGAACTTTACACAAAATGATGATGTATATTAATATGATATATATGAAAAAGAACAATAAGTGCATAAACTAACATGTCTAATGAGTAAATATTTAATTTACATAAATTAGTTAAAAGTACTTTTATAATAAATTGTATTAACTATTAATATTATGCAATATCACAGTCTCTATAGATAATAATTTATAGTGAAATTTATTGACAATATAATATGTGGAGTTAACAAGATACTAAAAATTGTATATGTTAAGGTGATTTTTTTTTTTATTTACAAACATAAACGAATAACTCAACATTAAATCGAAAAGATTAAATAGAATCTTTAATCTTATATAATTACAATTTCAATAGAAATGTACACATGATTTTTTTTTATAGGTATTCAATAATAGTTTTAGAACATCCAATATTATTAATACAAAATATGTAAGATTAAATAATATATAATATAAATGTATAATTATTCTTATAACTTATAATTAGATAAATACCTATTACCTTCCTGCTAATTATAACAGTCAAAGAATTATTAAAATGCATAGTTACTTTAAATAATTGAGTAATATATTTTCACATAGAAAATTCAACCTTTTCAAAATATTACACTCAGAAAAAAATCTCACTTATTAAATCAATCAAAGAAGATGCCGTTTTATAATAAAACTTAAAATTTGCTCTTTTATAAATTTTAAAACCACTATTAATCTCCGTATTATTAATTTACATGATTTGTCATTTCTATGTATTTTAATTAGTGATTCGTAAAGAAGGTAACACCATGATCTAGTAGTATAATTTGATTTAATGATTAAGTTAAGTATTACTATTATTTTTTTATATTACTATTGTAACTCTATTTTTTTTATCTAGATCAAAATATGTAAGTACCTTAGTCTACTATTATGTTTCATATATATTTCTATAGATTGTGAATGTTACTTGTCTAAATAAACACAGATCCTAGATCCGGTTTTAATCTTTTTCCGCTCCAGATTTATATTTAATATTTATGTATTTATATTTTATTGAGGAATAACATAGCTTGAATTTAAATATTTAACCAAATATATTTAAAACAATAATAAGTAACACGCCACAATACAGTTGTAGGTACGTTGACAAGGATGAAGTGAAATAATTGCCAATAAGCTGATCTCATATCACATATGTTTTAAATCTATATCCATAAAATACTTGTTTGTACTTATATAATATATTATATTGAATAATATGTGCCACAAAATTTTATTCGGGTTAACTATATTATTATTTTCGTTATTATTAATTAATGAGCTAAAATATTATTATAACTTTTTGAATTTTTATACATGTCATAGTTTAAGATAATTTATGAAGTCACTGATTTTATAGTATACATTTCAGGTGATACTCAGTTGATTATTTCAACTTTTAATAAGACTGCATTATTTACACATTATTTTTATTCCTTCAGGCCATCGAAATAAAGCATAATATATCGTTTATTCACTTCGCATAAAACATACACACACGACTATTCAAATTCAGTGTCAATTAGAGATTAAATATTTGTGAAATTATTGCGTTCATATTATAATGTAATTTAAAAAAAAAACTTATCATTATAACTGTACATGTTCAGAACAGTTGTAGATATTAATAATATTCTATTATAATTTTCTTGACAAAACCGATTAAATAAATATACCTTATGCTTATACTAGGTAGTTGTATACTTGTATAATAAGGTATATCATTTTAAACATTCGAGCAAATAAATGAAACCACATATAAAATTAAATTGTACCAAGTATGTGTATAATACAACCAACAAAATATTATTTCATAATATGTAGGGTGAATAAAAAATAAATAAATAAAAACAAAATAGGATGCTACATGCCTAATGTTTATGATTAAGCAGGTATAGGAATTTTATAGTGACTGTATAAAATGAATAATGTAAATTATAATTTATTGGATAACATCTGTGGTTTTAAATATCATTTACCTATATACGGTTACCTTGATATCTATGTATCTATATGTATGACTATATAGCATGTATAGTGTATACATATGGTATATACTGTATAACCATTAACCTTATATATTATATAGATTAATAAATAACTAATTAGTAATTAGGTACTCTATGTTCCAAATATCATCAATCAAATTTCCATTACCATATAATAATTTATGTGTACGGAACACGGATATTGTCTTAAATAATATGTAATAACTAATAAGTATAATATTATCTAATGTATAAATATTTTTTTTTCTTGTATGTCATTATAGTATGATAAAATAATTATTTCATAGTATGTGAATAAACAATTTTAAAAATATATCCAACTATAATAATATTAGTATTATATGTATCTATATTATTATTTAATATTAATACCTATTTATGATGTTAAATGAAAACATTTTTTTAATCAGAATTAATATTACACACTCAGACACAAAATTCAATCAATCTTATTTTTCTATTTACAAACATAATATATAATGTATACGTATACATAATATCTAACAACAAAAGTATAAATTCTTAAACGCACAATGGTCAATCCTTCACATGCCGACCCCGGGGCCACGTTAAAAGTATGCGCAATTCCATTCTCGATCATAAATTATATCTCAAAATAATTAATTCAGTATTCATTCATGTCAAAATCATTTGCCAAATAGTGAAAAACTTCAATGTAGAAATTACTTTTAGTTCAAACTGTACGTAATACTTTTATTGTGTTCAATACAATTTATTGTACGGAAATCTTAACGTTATTTTCGATAATGATTAATACATTTATAAATATATTATATCTATCCATGAAGGCATAAGCATACTTACAATTTATTTTACTATATAGACTATTATTATTATACAGTTTATTACAAATACTTGTCAATACACGACATTGAGATATTACGTAAAATCGTTGCACTACATTCTGTATATCAGTGATTTTCTAAGTAGAAAAAATCAGAAAAGTAGAATTTTTAACTTTTTCATTTAAGCCCATAAGAATGATATAAAATGTTATTGTAGTTTATTTTTAAAATCATTTAAAATATAAATTATTAATATAAACACTAAAATTACCCAAGATATAACTATTAAAATTTATTGTAAAAATATATTTTTTTCAAGACCTAAATAGTCATATTATATAACTCAAATTAGGAATTGTGCAAAGGCGGTTTAACAATTTCTGCACTATGGTTATGTATCAAGCTCCACATCTCACGTTCCGTCCGAATAAAGTCCGTTTTCAGAAAAAACATTTTGCCAATTTAAAGGACAATTTTTTATTATGTTTATATATTAAATACTATTACATAATTAAACGAAAATTAATAGAGAACCACTTGAATATTGTGGTTATGATATACAAATTTTAAATTGAATATAATATACTAAAAACGTGATTTAGCAACACGATTAATACAACAAATACAAGATACTATTACATTATTATAGAACATATTTTCATACTGGGGATACCACTCCGTGTATACGATGTAGGTATATAAAATATAGACCTACTCTCATCTATTCTCATATCTAACCTATTTTACAAAATAATAATACGAACGCGATTATTTCAGCTGTATTTTAATATCGTATAGATAATAATATAATATTCTGTATTATAATATTACGTTATAAAGGTATTATGATAATAATAATGTGTATTAGTAATATTGTGGAAGGTATGCCGGCGACGGTCGCTCGGAGACTTCAACAATGGGCTATGACGTACCGCACGCGGACCATGTCAAAACTCGAGTCTTCTGCACGCGATATCTGGTCGGATCGGTAAAAGAACAAAAAGCCATTAAAATCGCCTACGCGACTGTATAATAATATAATATAATATGATATACGATATCGTATAACACGAGAATTATTATTATTCTAACTATAATATTATTATTATTATACTATAGCTGAGATATTGTGCACGTATACGCGGTGTATACCCGTTTTTTAGACCGAACCGTTTGGTTTTGCGTAAAACAATACTGCAACATTGCAATGTATAATTAAACTGGATTTTTCGCAAAAGTCTGACGACCACGTCGATAATAATAATATCGTTGTATCGTTATCTGTATATTCGTACACGTATACCTATACCCGATTGAATATAATAATAGGTACCGCGATATTATTGTTATATATTATGGGCAGGGTACGTTTGCCAAAAACAGGGCACGCGAACAAAACAATAACATATATTACATATTATTATTATAATATAATATAGGCGAGATATTGTTATTATGTACCTGCCTACGTGCGCGTACGGACGTCGTCGTGCGCACAGTAATATATTATAATATCGTAAGTATACTGTTGTTTGCGTTTGTATTATTAATTATTATTTCTATTACACGGTAACTGTGAATTTAGCATATTATCGTAATTGATATATTTAGATAATACGTGTGTTTAAGAGGACACGCCGGCGGTCCATCAGTCTGCCCGTCGTCGTCGTCGTCGTCGTCGTCGTGACTCGCCAAAAAAGTGACGAAAAAAAAAAATATATATATATATATATATATATATATAATAGTAATAAAAACTGCACGCGGCCACGCCTCCCCCACCGCGGACGATCCCAATGGCTTGTGGGTAAACGCCCAGATTGACCGCCACCGCCGACGCCACTGCAGCCGCCACGTGGTCTGTCCGCCCGCAGCGGCTACCGTCTCCACGATAATACGTCGAGTGTGCCTTGTACGAAATACGCATATTATTATCGCGTACCGACATATATACCTACGTGACGCGCGTCTCCGGCAGATTCCACCTAAATGCGTCTTTTTTACGATCGCAGTGAGTTGTTGGTGTACAATACGCCGTGCACGCGGCGGACAAACCACATTTTGAACTCGACGAACCTGCGCAAACGCCCACGCTGTAAAATAGTATAATATGATGTACAGCATTAGTAGTTTATACGTCTTTACGCGTATCTAATGTAATTATTATTATAATATCGTAACGCCGCAATAGTTTATTTTCGTTTCGATTTTTGCTATATTTAACGATTCCCAATAGATACCATTCGAGAGATCCGGTCTACCCAGGATCGACTTCATCATAATTCGTGAGGAAAATCAGAGTCACGTTAAAACGTTTGAAAATTTAAAATAATTCAAATTATTTCAATTGGGTTACAGAATAATTTAACCGTTTTTTTCTTGTCAGTGACACTGAATGAATATATAGAACATGCTTCAGCCACATATCACAAAACTACACAATTCAACTTAGGTACATTACACTGTAGTCCGACTTCTACTCAAATTTTGGCAGTGTTAAGTAAAACATTTTTACAAAAAATATAATAAACGTACGAAATTTGAATGTATTAATTAGCAAAAATGCTTATAGTAATAATAGACTTAAAAAAATATATGTTTAAATGAGTAATTATTATTGTAATAATATTCTTTACTTTCAAAGTTCTTTGATAAATCAAAAATTTATTTTTATTTTTATAGAACTTTGTGAAAGGCATCAACGTCTCTGATAGCTATTTACGCCCTTGCAGACTTTTTATATAGTTCATGTATTTTATTGTCAAATTTTTTATTCTTTAATTTTTTTAAAAATTCGATATTAGAAACCCATTGATAATAATGCATTGGTATTTTAATTGTTACATTATTACCAATATATTAAATATACTTCTAATATTTTATATAAATAAACAAATTTGGTTCAAAATTAATGGATAATATTATAACCTACACATATTATTATTGTTTTATTATCTCTATTATCTTCGTGCAATAGCTGTTTTAATAATTTTCTCCGCACATTATAGGGACATAAACATTCAACTGAAACAAATTATGTCGTTGCATTGTGATCAAGAGGAAATATAAATTATGTATCGACTTTATGTGTGTGTTGGAATAATATTTTAAACACATATTGTATGACCACGTAACTGTTAACTTATGATTACCAAAACAACGCTTGGAGATATGGGTACGTCTGGAAATATGGGTACGTTTGGACTCGAGACTCGGTCAGGAGGTCGGGCGCGTTGATCAGAACTCGATTATTTTGCAAAAACTACAATATACCCGATAGCGTGATTTTCTTCTATATATAGTTATGAGTTATGGTGATGTTATTGTTTCGCGATCATTAAACAATGATTTTCTCAACAATGGTTTCAGGCTATAGTAGATAAAAAAAATAATCGTATAAGTCCCACGGATATATCCGATAAATAATATACGAGTAAATGATTATATCCTGTGATATAAATATTTACGTGACCATTAATGAAAATGAAGAAATTGCTCATCATTCATAAAAAAAACCTGTTCAACAGTATTTTATATTTTTAAACGTTCATTGTTTAACAATGTAACTTGTAATATTTATTATTAAATGATTGAACCGACTTTATATTTATATTTAAATGTACACACTGTATGTGTATGTGTGTGCTACAATCATATCGCAAGTTCAGCCAAGGAAAACTTTATTTTTCTATACTTCTCGCACATGCTTTAAGGAAAAGAAAGACTTAGCTTAATTATTATACTCTTAATGTTTTCAAGTTTATAGAAATAAAGTATCAATTCCAAAGTCAATAAAGGCGTTTTTATTTATGAAATAAATAAATAATAATAATAATGATATTTTATAATATAGTCAATTTTTGTTAGCTTCGTCTGTGTTTTATGAAAACAGTATAGTAAGTTATAACGTTTTTTACAAACCATTGGAATTTAAATAGACATTAAATATTATATCAAACAAAATCACACAAAAAAAGTTTAAATCTGCAATGTTTTTGTAGTTTATTATATACATATACAATGAGCAATTTCATTGCTAGTGAAAATATAGGTATAGTCGCCTTTAATACTACAGTATAATATTATTATGATATCATATTTTAATCAATGAATATGCCCATTAAATATTTACTATTGAAACGAATATTATCATAAACCAAACGTATTCTTGACTATTATATGAACTCGGAAACAGAATTAAATGGTATTCATATAATTATAACGTGCGATGACTACAAAATTATTATTTTTTTTTCTTATTCATTTATCGATTTGCACATTTTACGCCTTCAACATTGTGTTGGCAGAATCACTTCGTCGGAGCATATACCTACATGAAAAATACATACAAGTGTGGGCTGTGAAAGAAAAAGAATACTGTTTACATACTACATAATTCACATTGTTCCACTAGCATGAAAAGACCGAACCGGGGAGAAGTTCCAAATAACTACTGTGGGCGCACGGGCGTATTTATCATTAAATATTATGTGTATAGGCGCACATCCGCTGCAGTGTATACACATCATAATAAACGAAATCGGGTTTTGGTACTCATATTTTTAATAATACGGTGCTTTATTTCTGTCTGCGACACGTCTCCGAGAACGAAACTCTGTGTATATCTGAGCATGGTGACTTTAATAGCTGAATTTTTTGTTTCTTTTAATTGAATTTTGTGTGAACAATTATCTTTGTTGCGCATACCTACGAAAATCGAAACATTGTATAGCGCGATTAACACAAAATATTTAAAATAATAGAAAACATAATAATTATATGTACTATAATATGTGCATACTGTATTCATGTATAGTATATTATACGGAAGACGTGAAAAAAAGTCTCGCCTTGAGGCTAATTTTTATCTCACTGATAAAACAATGGTATATCGCACTCGAGATAGCTATCGATCAAAAACCGTTTCATCACAATGGAACGAATACTTCATACATGTATAATAATATAATATACATTTATAAACCTGCAGTGCTAATATAAAACATACGCTATGTGCCGCTCCGCATGGATACGAAAATTAAAAAAAAAAACCTTCCCGCCTTGCGACTAAAACGTTAGTACGATACGTGATTCAAATATTATATTATGAACGAAAACGGCAATTTTACGTAATATTATAATATATACGACGATTATAGACGATCACTCCGAATAGTAAACGCGCACTGTATAATTCTTTTATGCGCGTCATATTATTATAGTGTACGTTCTCCATTACGAATATATTATGCGCATGGCAAAAGAGGGCATACGATACTGGTGGTAAATAGCGTACGTAAAAATTTGACGGGAAAGTATTAATTCGCACGTTATAAATATATATATATATAAATGTGTTGAAACAATTTACTTTGTTGAAATAAATACCGTAATACCATACCCGTGAGCTAATCACTGGCGTTTATGATATTATATACATACTGTGCGAGTGTAGTGTGAGTGATAACTACGTATACCTATAAGTATATGCGCATGTAGCGGATTGGCCGCGGGCGGATGAAAATACTGTCTACTGTAAACTTACTATAATATATATGTATATATCGGTCATAAAAATATTTTAGACTAATGAAAAAATACGCATTTCCAAAATGTTCTACTAATAAGCTATACGAGATACACTTTCAAGTTCTGAATGAAGCAATGCATGTATTGGTGCTTTAATGATGTGTGACTTTTTAATTTTCTACATTTATTTTTCATTTTTGTGTCATTTATTATTTTGCCTCTTAGATCAGTAAAATACTAAATCAGCTTCGTTTTTCAACTTTGAAGGTGGTTTCAGTCAGTAAACTGGATTCAGATGATACTTTAGAGGATCAATAGTAAACAAATCCTAATATTTTTTAAAATAACCGGTAATGTATGTACGATTTTAATTTATAAGCATATTTGAAGTTCAAAATTTGTTAAAATCTTCCAAATAATTTTTTAGTTAAAAATGTATAAAATGTTTAAATATTATGGTTAAAGATTGAAATTGTAATACAAAATTCCTTACAAGTATTTCATACTGTAACCAAAAAATTTTAAAAATATGTAAACATCGAATTTTTTTATTAGCATTTTAAACTCAAATTTGGAAAAAATTTAATAAGTATTACATATGTATTGTTTTCGGAAAAAAATAATTCAAACTACTATAAATCTACTATATATTTCTAATAGTAAATTTAATTGTTTCTTTAGCAATAGGTATAACTATATAATAAAATAGACTTGATTATTACTTATTATAGTCTGACAGACTGCCTTTGCTCAGAATCGTATTTCGTATGTAATGAGTAATGGCTGAATTCAAATTTGATACCTAATACAATATTACAGTGACTAGTTCTTTAATGCGATGTTTTCCGACATCTATATCCTATGGTACAACAGAACAGTTATCTACTTTTCTCTGCCCTTTTTTCATTAAAACTATTGAAAATATTTCAATAACATTTTTATTTAACTATTACTATCTAACAATTTTGTCTTAAATATAATATTAACTGTTAAAAGTATTCTTTATATTCAAATGATATTGGAGTATCGAATTGTTGAATTTTTGATTTCAACTAAATACCAAACTGAAAGGTTATTGCCGATTCTCGCACAAAAATAAATTATATTATACGTTATAATAAACAGTACGGTAAATAGAAACAATCTTCAGACGCAGTATTATAGTCTTCATAAAATTATGCTAGTGAAGTTGGTAAAAAATATAATATCCGTATTATATATTTTTATAGTCTATACTCTATATATAGCTATAGCCATGGGGGACAGGGGTAATATTAATAGTACATGCATTATTGTTAACCACGAGGGTTGCGCTTTTTTCACTTTCCATTCACATATACTGTGTATAATATAATGTAAATATAATATATTTAGGTATAAAACACATACATTTTTTTAGTATCTATTAAGGCTTCAACAGCAATGGTTATAAGAGCCTACTCTTAAACTAGATTCGTGTTTTAAGTAGGAAAAAATAACATTACTTACAATTATTTACAACTTTTGACTTAAGTTTATACTATAGAAAATAAATTTATTACTTCCATGTTTTCTTTGTAAAGTGCATGTTAGAGTGAGTCTGGGTAAATAAAGATTTTTTGTTTTTCGGTGTATTTTTAGTATTTTGTCTCATTGTGATTGATCGTACGGTTTTCGTTGCACGTGTTGTATGTTGGGACCGGTTATTTGGTGACGAATATGGAATTAGTTATACACGGGTGATTATTACTTCAATTTTTTTTTTTAATAGAAGGTCTTATATTTCCTAATTTGTTTGTAAGTGTTATTTTATTCCAATTTTTCTGCCAAGCTTCCTTTGTTTTATAATCGATTATATTGAGTGCTATCTAAGGATTTTATTAGGTTTAATTCAATGGTATATTATTTGGATAAGGTGGCTTTGTTCGCTTTTGAGTCTGATTTGTATAACATAATATTATAATAGTAGCTATGTATAAACTGCAATACGCGTTCAGCCACTTGATTGATCATACATATTATATTATATACGTATAATGTACATACTATACGTAAATATAATGCGTAGGAATGACGTGTTGCGCGATTCGAACGCCTGGATGGTGCAGAAATAATTAAAAATTTCTACTCGAGTCGAATCGAATCGTCAACACGTAGACGGAAAATGTGCTTTACACATACATAATAATAATATTGTATTAGATACATATATATGTATATAGATACATACCGATGAGGTATGGGCTACTGCGACATCACACGTTCCTATATATAATAACGAAACGTGCTGCAATTATGTAATGTGATGTGTATTATTTATGGTTTACTGCAGATATAACACTTTAAAATTTAGTTACTCCGCTATTAAAAAATACCCTCTCGTTTGAAAGCGTTACATAACGTATAGAAACCATGCAAACAATGTTGCCCCCCATAGTCACCTACAATCTACACGAATTTTTCTTTGTTTGAATGCAATAAAATTATTCTATTATTTGTAATTGTCATTAATTTATTACTACATATATAAGAAGAAGAAAAAAACAGTGCCTGTTAAAAATTTTAATACAGTTAAAGTCCAATTTGTTATAGGTGTGTGGCTTTGTGTTACTTATCTCTTTGGAAATATAAGTGACACTCAGAAGAGTTCACGATTAAAAATGTTAATACCTATACATATATTATTTAATATTATAGATGCAATTAATATAATAGATATAAAATAAAAATAATAAATAAAAATATTTTTAAGAATGTTTCCTAGAGATTATAATGTTGAAATGATGCATATTTGTTTGTTGATGGTCTAGTCATAATACTCATGTATGTTTATACATAACCCTGGAAAAGTGCAAAACATTCAACATAATCCTGTAGACAAAATATGAGGTTAAGTTAGATTAGGTAGGGTGAACATTAGGAAAAAACTCTATCAAGTATGAATAATCAAATTATAAAAAATTATAAATAAGATATATCAGCCGGTGATAAATTCAAAAAAAAAAATGACTAGTACTTAACATAAAATTTAAAAGACAATACGGTAAGGACAATTGTGACAAAAAGAAAAAGTAATAATAATAAATCAACTTGTTGCAATAATTATTGTATTGTTATATAGGTAGTACAGACACGTGCTCACCGTAGGCAATAAAATAATAGATGCATTCATACACAAAGCAAATATAGCGATGTTCTCGATTTAACTAGAACACATCAGAGGTAAATGACTATATACCAAAATATATAGGTATAGGTGCCAGATGTATTTATCATATATGTAACAGCTGCATGTAGCCGGTATTATATTGTTATTATTATACACTTAGATATAATATATATAAATAATTATTACGTGTAGTGATATTTGCGTTTAGTTTCGTTTCTAATTCTGTTGCAGCAGTAAAAATAAATGCAAATCCGCCCCGGGCCAACGAGGAAAATAATAATCGATTGTGACCAATGAACCGTGGTTGCATTATGGCGCGTTGCACCGCGTAAAATAATAATAACGATGATACTATATCTATAATAATAATAATAATAATAATAATAATAATAATATTAAATATATTACATTTTTGGGAAACAACGCTGTTATTAAAAAGTATAAATCATCGCCGTAATTAATTATAGTAGCGTTTTAATATTCCCACGGTCCTTTATCGGATCAGTGTTTTCTAATTATCCGTCAATATTACGTACTAATAATATTATAACCCGTGTTTCGTCTGTTGCGAGTTTTCGAGACGATCATAATATTATAATACGTAATATGTACGACCTGTGTTAGTCCGATAAAATGTAGCAAATTCACTGATTATTATTATATTGATTATGATGACTTGGACGGGATTGGTATGAGTATTGTCATATGACGTTTTTGTCTCTCTATCGTATAAAATAGAGTAAGCTATTCTATTTAAAATAATATTAGTGATTGTATTATTATATATAGAGTATCTAACTCTCATTTCTAATTTATAGAGATTTTTGTTAAATTGAATAAAATTAATTTTTCGTATCCATTACAATACAATATTATAAAGTCATAATATCAGCACGATATATACCTAGTTTTTAATTTATTTTAATAGAAAAACTAACTAAATATTGTTTTTTTTCTCAAAAAAAAAAAAAACCTATATCACTATTCAGTATTCTATAGTTATAATACTTGAAATAATTCGTTTTATCGATTTCATAAACATTTTACAATTTTTTAGAACAATATTATATTATATGATCTCAAAGACGAATTTTAGAATGCGTCTAGAGAGAGGAGATTGTATTATTTTTATATAAACTACCAAACATAAATATTTATTTTATAATATATTAACAATAATAAATACCCTATACAAATAAACATATATATATATATATATATATACAAAACAAGATCTATTAATTCTTTTTGGCCTATTTTTATATCTATTTATTATCTCTAGTTCCAAATTAGTTATTCAATTTTATAATTTATGAAAATTGTTTGAGTGTATAATAAATGGGTTACTGGACTAAATATTACACAATTTATTCCATAAAATATCTATATTCTTAGCATTCGTGTAACTTCCTTACGTGTAAGAAAGAAAAAGAATAAAACAAAAACAAATAACTTAATAATAGAATGGCAAGTGAATCACTCTGTATAATAATATTGTAGCCATACCAACGGACGTAGATGTTTATTATATTCGATTTATGTGTGGTACTTAATAATATTGGATCATGATATTATATTGTTATACAATTATACGAAAGAGTATTTCAAGTATTTAAGTATTTTTCAATATGTGTTGCAGTGTAGGTACACTTACATTGGTTCATACTATAAAATAGCTCTATAGATTTTAATAACGCGATAATTTGTTTAAAAATTAGTTTGGAAAAACAAATATATTCCTTCAAAGTCAAGAAAGCAATTTAAATTCATATTGCATATTACATATATATTTGACACCATATAGTTGGTCAGTGCAAACTGTGTATTCCACGATAAATATAATATAATAACATGACGACCATGATAAATTACCACAAAAAAACTGGTCTGGTCTTTAGATGATTAAAATATATTTGTTATACAATATTCCTTTATCACGACAACATAAATTAAACATAATAAAACTTAATATGTTTTATCAATACATAATGTATATTATATACATGTTTTAGCGCAAAAAGTCATTAAAAGATATAAGTATAAAAAATTAAAATAAATTAATTTACTTTGATGAACCAAATACAGTATTTACTACAAATCAAAATATAATTATAAACATTTTATCTGAGTAGTAAATTTGCTTTCTACTGTTTCGTGGACTATGTTAAATATTGATTAATATGCCTTATACACTCGTACCTACCTACGCCTAATTAAGATCGCATATATTTTCTATTTTATACATTTTAATCGATTATAATATACTATTTTTTTTTTCAAAAGAAAAAGAAAAATATAAATTATAATACACTTTTTATATGCTTAAATTTATTATTCTTTGAACTTAAATACACCAATCATATGTACAAATTAAAAATGTATAATAATTGAATTTGCAAAAATATCATAATAAAAATAAACTTTTTAAAACTTGTATACAAAATTTTTAAATTTCAACTACAGTTATCATAAATAGTATTATATTATTATCTATATAATTTTTTTTTATTTTAGGCAATAGTATTTTATACTTACTCACGTTATCTGTTTACATGTCTTTTATATAATTTTGATAGGAAAGCATAATATCTATTGTTATTATAACAAATAAAAAAATACCATAATCTTAGTGTTGATACGATAATCATGTGTATACAAATGTATTGAAATATTATATTATATAGATTTATGAGGGCATATCAGAATATTGTTACTACAATAACGCATTGTTTGTTTAAGTTAAGTAATATCATTTACCTTTGCAAATAAACAACACATAATTTTCAATATGAAATACACTATATTGTATTATATTGTGTTCACTAATAGTTTAAAATTCAATTTCTTACAGTAAAATTATTACAAGGTCTATTGATGATGATGGGCGCACATCTATTAAATACTAATTACCTAGAATTCATTTATAATTTATTGTTAAAACGTACGTTTTCCACCCATTTGTATTATATTTTATTATACAATTTAAATTCATTTTTAATGTTTCTATCGCGTGCGTTGTTTTAACAAATGATTTCGATAAAATTATACGCTCAAATGTCTCTGAGGTAGACGGCCGCAACAATATTGTATTTAAGTGAAACACTTGTGTATAAAAATAAGAAATGCATAATAATAAAGTAAATTGGGGACAGAAAAAATAACGTTCATAAGGGCTTACATTAAAAATGTATATGCTATCCGGTAGAAAACGTGTTGAACGGATAGGGGTCCGAGTGCAGACTAAAACGTAATAATATGATATTCATATTATTATAATATTATATTATGTGTGCGCGTAGCATAATATTTTATATCGCGGTATAAAATAAATGGTTTTTTTCGGGAACAATTAAAAGCGGTGCGTCAGGAGGAACACGGGCAGATGGCTTTCGAACGGAAATCGTTTTTTTCCATCCATCTTAATATTACTATTTTAATAAAAGCTAATAAAAAGATGTCCCGCCGATGAATGTCGTCATCCACGACGGAGAACAATCGAATGCGCGTAGCCCATTTTTTAATCAACACGAACACAATATTTTTTGATTATTATTTTATTAATTAATTGTATTCCTTTTTGTAATTTCTTTCTCGTGACTATTTTTGTTTTATTTTATTTTAATGTATACGTATACATTTTTTTTTTTTTTAAGGCGGCCAGTCATTGTCAGCTCGGCAGGTATCCGCATAGTTTTTAATGAAGTTCCCCATTGAATCAATCAACATCAACTGCGCTCATTGGAATCATTAATTCTGTCAAAAATGAAACGTACTCGTAAAATCTAATTACTATTTATTTCTGGTTAATGTCTTTCACCGCGTGCCTATATATTGGATATATTGTTACTCGAAAAAAAAACAACTGTTACTATAATATTATCGTCGACCACGGCGGCGAAATTGTGATATACCTGGTACCTAATCGTATTAAGTACGTAGGTATTTATAATTGATGTTTCAACAACACTTTTTTTTTTATCATATTCCAAACGCGAGTAGATCTTTTTCAACTATCCAGATAACTATTAGGTGTATTATGCGGTATTGTTTGGCTAAAAAATAGCAATAACACAAATAAATGTTTTATTATACAATAACAGCAGCAGATCAGAAATGCAATAAAACAAATCACTATTAAGTATTTAAGACTGTTTAAATAATGATCTTATGAGAATAAAATATAGCTTCAAAGTAATTTTTTCTAATATAAATATTGATGTGCGAAATCACATCAGTATAGCTATGCGAAATAATTAATGCATAGTATAGTAGTGCCTGTATACAACATAATAATATAAAGCTAATATAAATTTGACAATTTCTGATAATCTTTTGACTTTTATAATATACTAGATATAAAATATCAAAAATACTTTAAGCGTACAAATGTAATTTATATTCTTAACAACTGATAAAAAAAAAAAATAGAGTATCAACGAAAACGTCAATGTATCTAATGTTAAAATGTAACTGTAAAACTAACATTTTATCAATTTAATCTATCATTTTTTAAAAATAAAAAATATTTTCATAAAATAATTAGGTTTTCAGGGTTGACAAGACGTATATACCACAGGCATGAATATATCTTTATAGCTCGGAATAATATCCTCATCCCTAGTTAAAAATAAACGTGAACGCAATTATAATATATATATATATATATAGCTAGGTATAGTTATTTCACAGAGGGAAACGGATGTATACAATATGTTGTACATATAGTATTTAGTATTTACCATTAATTTTACGGCAGTAATTTGTGTTCAAAATATATTTTTTTTATATATAATACTGGGTAGATAGACCAGGAGTTAGGCGTGGAATTCAGGGCAATAAAATTAGTTATTGGCTTTTATATGAAAAAAAAAAACGAACATATTGTAGAATATTTCATATACATTTTATGTTTTACACGTTAACTAAATTAGTTTTATGACGGTTTGATATTAAATGATATAATAAAGCTTAATTCTGAGAATGACATTTTATAGTAGAGTATTTTTAAACCAGCTGCAAAACACGTCATACAATAATATTTTTTCGAAAGACAACAATAATCAGTAGCATTTTCAAATATTATTTGGTAGGCATATGTGATACTACAATTTATTATTAATATTAACAGGTAATATCTACATTATTATTTTTTTTACTGGAGTGTATAATTTCGATATTTCTAAGTCGCAATAATATACGTATTATTCATCATAGATCATACGATCTTGACCTCAATAACAGATTTCCTTTTGTGTCATTATCGTAAGTAATTCATAATAACAACTTAAAAAAAAATGTATGGCTACTCTCTGTTATATGCGAAAACCCTACTTATACAAATATAGTTTGTATACTCACTGGTTTACTCTAAATAAGCATAATTGGGTCAATCTAACAAATACAACTAACTGCATACCTAATCTTAATATTTTTCGCGATAAAATTTTTATTTTATTTACTTTTTACTTATAATTTACTTACCTAATCTGTATTTGTGGCTACAGTCACAACGTTTACAATATTTATGATAATCACGATATGTTTGTTTATGACGTCCTGTAGTAATATTGGTTAACATGTGATAATATAATATAGATTACACACTGAACACTCGAGTTTTAATAGCATAGGTAACTACTTAACAATTAATAAATTATGCAAATAAAACATTATTTAAATACTTGCGTATTAGGATTAAAAAAAATACTTTTATATCTTCCAATAGGCCTAAGTGGTGATGTATAACAGAAAAATTGTTCAGTTATACTCAAAAAACAAAGGACGTACAATATTTTGAATGTCACAAATGGCACGTAAAATAATACTGTAATCGATGTAATTTGTAATTTTCGTAAGTATTATCAAAAAATTGAATGGAGGGTTTTTGAGTGACTTAATGTACGTCATCCATTAAGAAGTATTAGATTTGATACTTGTCTCGATGCTAAACAAGTGTTATTTTTGTTTGAACTGTGTCTCATAAAATACAAATCACTTAATCACCAGAGATATCTCACGCGGTTTATAACAAGCTATTATGATATTGTTATATATAATACAATATAGTATCGTTTTGAAAAGTTTTTTCCGGTTCAGTTTATTTAATTGCAGACGATATATATAAATGAGACCATCAAAACGTTCTCACAATTATTATTGATATACGACGACGGTAATCAATATACAATCGACGTGAATATTGAAAGCTTGTAACAGGCATACGCATTCTCTGACTTACTCGACGAAATAAATTATGCGTTTGTTTATTTCACTCGTGATTTTCGTTTCATCCGTCACATGGGTGGCCGCCGCAACCGACACGGCTTTTGCCAAAACGTCTTACGAGGTATGTCGTAGGTGATATCTTTATTATTATTATTTTTTAATAATAAAAACTCATTCTACACCGACGCCACTGTAGACCTGCAGTAGTTGAATATTATGCGCAAATAATATGCAGTCTCTATGCACATATTGTATGACGCCGAGTTCCATTGAAAACTCTTGTATGATATTATAAGGGTCGGCGGTTGTCGTTTCGATCTCTTTTGTCAAGGCCCGTACACGTATTGAATTTCTATAAAATCCATCCGGTTTGCACATCATGTTATAGACCATGTAGTATAGTATTATATAATATTTGTCTACAACGTGTTCGCACAACGATCACGATAAAATGGCGGTAGATTCCGCCGATAAATATTTTGACTGTTTTCGTGAAACTAAATCGCACTAGTAAACCGTGGTAGTGACGGTAGGTGGCATATACTTCACTTATCCCAGTAGGTACCTAACCTTACCGTAAACGTTGTGTTATATTATCCTTTTGCGTTTTAAAATTATATTGCATTGCACTCGATTAAGTTTTGATTTACAAGGGTTTATTTTTTTAGAATTTCGCGTCTAGAGTTCAGAAATTGGTTCAAAAAACAAACTACGACAGCTGGTCAAAGAGTAGAAAGACTTCCGATATCAGTTACAAAACGGATATACCGACAGAATTCGATGCACGTCAGTATTTCGTCAATTGTGCGAATGTCATCGGCGACGTCAAGGATCAAGGAAACTGTGCTTCCAGCTGGGTAAATAAATATACTGTTCATACTATGTAAAATAAAAATTGAATATTTTTTTCAAATCAAAGTCTATATTATTTTGATCATTTTCGTGTGACTTTATTCGAATTTAATAATAAAAAACAACTATATCTATAAAAAATCACTCGATCTAAATTTATAGTTAATTTTATGCACATTTCAGGCGGTAGCAGTGGCTTCAACTTTCACGGACCGACTTTGTATAGCGACCGATGGAAAATTTACTAAAAACTTATCCGCACAACATATAATGTCTTGTACTGAAAATGAAAGATTGGGTTGTAATGGTGGATCGGCATTTAAAGCTTGGGAGTTAACTGTGGGCAAAGGAATAGTGACTGGCGGTAACTTCGATTCCAACGAGGTATATACATATAATATAATACATACGACAAATTAATAATACTTTACTTTTACATAATTTAATCGAGAAAATGAACGTAACATAATTTATTCTATGGATACACAATATTTTAGTATTTAATTTTTAAACAGGGTTGTCAGCCGTATAAAAACAGGCCTTGTGATCATTATGGTGATAGTAGCATGACAAATTGTTCGAGTCTTCGTAAAACGCAAATAATTAATTGCAAAAAAAAATGTACTAACAAAAACTACAAAGTTAAATACGAAGACGATTTATATAAAAGTAATTATATTTTAATATTTTTTTTCACATTTTAATTGACATATGTATGCGTGAACACTCCTGTAAATATTGCCTTTAAAGCTCTAATAAGTAATATAATAATTAAGCTTCATCATGTTTAATAATTTAAAAGTGCCCACGCATAACAGCATTTGTCACATGAAATAATTTGTATACGTATGATTTTGTTTTGCCTTAGCTTCGGTCGTTTACATGACATCGTGGACAAACGTCACACAAATCCAACAGGAAATTATGACCTACGGCCCTGTTACTGCGTTGATGTACGTGTACGAAAATTTTATGGGTTACAAAACAGGTACTTGTACTATAATTAAGTCTTAAAGTTATGTGAAACTTCATATTTGTATCAATTATAGTTTAAAAAGTAATATATAGGTAAACTATAATTAATATGAATCTGTGTTTACGATTGATTATGTGAAAAAATATTTTTTTTTATATAATTTTTGGAATATCTTTAAAATCTACAATGCTAATTTATAAATTTTTCGAAAATAAAATGTATGTTATTAGAGTATAATATTATGGGAAAAATCAATTTATTTTGATTTTAATTTTTATAAAACTTTTGTTTGCTTGTTATATATATAATATATATTATTTTTAGTGAATTATATAATCCTGGCCTTAAACTATTTTAATACTATACTTACCCTTAACATTATTTTCATAGTATTGTGGACATAAAATTTAAGACATTTTAATTACGCTCATGCACCTAACCACGTACATTTGTCGTACTTTTAGGAGTTTACAAATCTACAGTCGGTGATCTTATAGGATATCATCACGTAAAGTTGATCGGATGGGGTGTTGACAGCGAAGGCAACGAATACTGGTTGGCGATGAATTCGTGGAATTCAAATTGGGGAGACCGTGGACTTTTCAAAATCCTCAAAGGTTACAATTTCTGTTCGATTGAACTTTTAGTGATGGCCGGCATCACAGAGGTTTCTCAATAATAATCATAATAATAATAATTTAATATACTTCTCATCATATTATTTTTTATTATTATTATTAACATAGTTTATTTATTATTTATTTATATAATCGTTTTTGACATTTGTATCATAGTACCTATATTAATTATTGTATATAATTATAAATTCATGTAAATTTTAATAATTTATTTATTGTATATATTGTAATATTTCGTATAACATGATGCATTGGCTGAAATAATATGATATATGTTGTACGGAGCTAATTTATTTGATATTTTCTCGCTGTAGTACACAATATATTATGTAAACTTTTTTATACAAAAATAAATTTAATCGAAAACACATATTATTTACGTCATAAATCATATCGCATAAACATATTTTAATTTCTAGGCTCTTGAATGGTGTGTGTTTATGTTTCGAATATTCCCTTGTGTGGTACTTTTTCTTCTATGCAATTGCTTCGTATACACTTTTTCACATAAAAATATAAAAGTGATCCTTCAATGAATACAAAGGTATTTCTGACAAGGCAGTTCTACCTATATAGCCAAATGGAAAACGATATGAAATTTTAAATTGGAAATGCCAAACTTATGAAACGAGGAATCGAACAGTAGCATAAGGCCGGAATTGCCCCCTCTCTTCGTTTTGAAACCAAATGGAAAAGAGGGTTTGCGACAGTTGTCATACGCTAAAATATATGATCCATAATTCACAAACGATTCAAAAAAAAAAATCATCAAACTTTGTTTCAAGCAACTGAAATAATATGTTTTAAAATAAAAAGAAAACGATTCGAAAACAAAGAAATGGTTAAATGATCGAAAGAAAACTAATAAAAATTGAAAACAGTCGGTGTATATAAGATATAGTTTCAACAAACTGTTAAGTACTACATAATAGTGTAGAAACTTCATTATATATTCGGCGTGCATTGTTATTATTTTTATGAGAAAAAAATAATATAATCGATTTTGATACGAAAATGGCGCATATAATAATAATTATAGTAATAGCATAACGTGTGTATAAATAAAAACCTATTTAGAAGTATGATATACTCTTTGATATACCCAAGTGTTAAGCACTAAATTCTTCAAAAAAATTTCGATAACAGCTCTTTTAAAGTGCTAAGTGTTACTTGAAGGTCATAATATACAATTTTTTTTTTTTAACTTGTATACTTCAATTATAAAAGATATATTTATTATAATATATAATATTAGTTGGAAACTGTGAACACCATAAAATTTGCATGACGTGGTGTTGACTACATTTATACCTTCTTGACAATTATACATTTTCACTGTCGTTTAAAAATGTAGTCGAAAGTAAAATTTGTACTCAAAAAAATTCTATAATACAAATAAACCGAGTATGACAATTTATGATATTCAGGCTCTATATTGTACAACAGTATCACTTATAACTAAAATAATATAATGATTATTTATCAACAACCATTTTATTATTTTCTAAAGCCGTGTGGTATCTATTAGCTAATAAATTATAATTTCCGCAGTCATAAACTAATAACTATTTTGAACAAAATAATATTTTAAGTTTTGAAATATTAGTGCATTAGATATTTTAAACCAACATATTAAAATTGAATATATGTATGATATGTATATATCATTTTTTTAAGATAAGTTTGAAAGTCTTTCCAAAATAATTTCATTGAGTAA
This sequence comes from Rhopalosiphum nymphaeae, assembly GCA_036289425.1. NCBI lineage: Eukaryota > Metazoa > Arthropoda > Insecta > Hemiptera > Aphididae > Rhopalosiphum > Rhopalosiphum nymphaeae. The sequence continues at coordinate 14,386,799 of JAZAQC010000016.1, read as the reverse complement.
AACTGAATCTCATTTTTCTTTAAAATTAAAGTGAGAAAGCTATACACGTAGAGTAGTTAATAAGTCGTGAAAATTTGATTAGGTCAAAAAAAAATTAAAAAATTAATAAATGATAATATTATTATATATTTTTTTGTATTAAAAGTTTGAAATGATCAACAATTAATCACATACATTTTTTTAATGATTTATATATCTTTTAAAATTAGTAAAAGTATTATAAATAATTATAATTTATATAAAATATTATTATTAATATTATATTATAATTTATAACGTACATATTATCACTTGTTATAAAATTATAATAAATCACGAAAAAAAAATATTATTTAAAATTGTTTAATCAATTAAATAACTATTATAACTATAAGAACAGTTAAAAAAATATATGAGTTATTTGTATCATCATGACCAATATTGACATAAGTAAATTTTTTAAATAATTAGTCGTTTGTCTTAAAAGTTAATTATTTAATTTTTATTAGCTGAATAGTATACAATATTACACTAGCCACTAGGTAGTTGGTAAATGTAGGTATTAAGCTCATGAATTGGAAGTAGTGTCGATATAGATGTTCCTTTCTCTCACGTTTTCAAGTCAAGTACACTGATTGTTAACTTATTTACATATCATATGATTTTGCGTATATACATATTAAATAGATTTTAAATAAAAAAAAGTATTTAAATAAACTTTTCTCAAAGGTGCTTTATAAAATTGATGTTTCCTATTATAAATATTCAAATATTCCTCTAGAAAGCGTTCAACAATTTTCCAGAAGACATATTTGGTTTTCATCTTTAAAATCGATAATAAGACTCCAAATCAACTATTCTTGTAAAAACAGGTATAAAATTATGTAATTTATTTAAAATTTTAAAATTTTTAAGAAACTCTAAAAATATTATTTAACTGTATAAAATATAACCCGTTCAGAATCATTATCCATGTAGAAGTACCTAAGTTGAAAGTAAAGTGAAAATTCTACGTAGTTTGCCTGCTGCAATATTATAATTCCGCTTAGATGCGGAACTATACATGAATTAAATACCAATAAACATATTAACGATTATGATGTTAAACATAATTTTTTGATAAACCATAGAGATATAAAAAATAATCTTATAAGTAAATAAACTTCAAATAAAATTAATATTATTTGCTTTTTACTCGAACATCAATGAGCCATTGAACTGTGTACATATTACAATACAATACCTATATATTATTAAATAGGTCTTGTGCGTGGCATATTCGATCTGAGAGGCCACAGCTAAATTACTACTGACTAACGATAATGTAGAAAATAAGCCGTGGTTATTTTTTTGCATTATTTTATATCAGGAATGAAACAAGCAAAAAGTTAGATAAATGAATTGGGCGGGACTATGTACTTATTCACTATTCTGAATAGGTGTAGATATTTGTTTAAATTTGAAATAATTTCATACGAAAAATGATTTCAAACAGAATTCGTGTTAAACCAAAAATGATTAAAATTTCCTTGAAAACAAAATAATCGCCTTAACAGATTTCTTTACATTTAGTTTGTTTGGATGAAATGTAAAAACAACATCGTACAAACAATAGCTCCCTCCAGGATCTTTTAAGAATCCAAATGATTCCGAGAAATTATAAAATTCCGAATGTGACATATTTGAATTTCCTTGCGATTCTTTGCAACAACCAAGGTGAATATACTAGTGTTGATGCATAAACATTTTAAACACAATTTTGGAACAAATAACCCATCAAAAAATAATAATAATAATATTAAATAATGTTTCATATTGAGCGTGCAATAAAACAAAACGCTATGTCACTATAACGTAGTACCTGATATTAATTGAAGATTACGTATTATGCAGCTGCAGTTGTATACACAATAATATTAAAATCTCACAAACATTTAGAATTTTTAATATGATGTAATTATTTATTATATTACATTGTAAGACGTTATCGCAGTTTTTTAATGTCAAATAATTTTTATATTTATATACTGTTTAACTTAAACATTGAGATAATCACAATGAACCGAACATTTTAATTTATTTAATTTTGTGCAATATACAGACGTAATAGTAATGTAGAGTAATGACATTAAAAAAAAAAAAAAAATAAAAATGTGATATGATATTGTGTGACACGACGACGGTGTACGAAATCACGACAACAAACCTCGTCCGTCCACAATGTAAAATAATCGAACCACAAAAAAATAAACATAGAAACAGGTAAAAGAATGACCACAAAAACGCCGAGTTATTATTTTAATGTTTCCATGATATCGGGCCTCGGACGTATTAATGGGTGCATAAGTTTTAAATCATAGGTACCTATATAATATGCGTCGTAAATATTTTGGTTTTTTTTTTTTTTGGTTTTTGTATTTCCACCTCGTACGAATTTCCTATACGGTATACGACGGGAATGGGACGTATAATAATAACACCGTCTACACTACATAATAACCAATTGAAATCGTCCGAAATGGATTAAATAAAATAATAATAGTAACGAAACAAATTCGAAAAAAAAAATCATCCCAATATTTGTGTGTGTGTGTGTATAACGCGCACACACACGCTCGCATAATGGGCATCGTGTTCAGAAAAACGGACGGCTTTTCTTGTCGTTATCCAAAACACGGACCGTGTCGAAATTAGACCCGATGTTATATATTATATTGTAATATGTATATGCAATGGCGATGATGTGTATGCAACGAGACGACGACGGGCGCGCGCGGAGGAGGAAAGAACTACGGAAAAGAACAGAAAAAAAAAGTAAACCAAAAACGTTATTCGTAAGAAAATATAATATTTTGTATGGGGAATAATATTATAATATCGCTAGATAAATTGTGGTTTTTGATTTCGGTGTAATTATACGGTACGCCGCCGTAGTCGAGACGTGACTGTATATTATCCGCGACTGGGCCCCCGCAGACTCGTATTTTATTTTTTTTACTAAATTTCGATAAATACTTGAAGTCATTATTATATTTCTTTGGAAATCAATTATTATCAAAACGACCTCAAAAAATGGTGTAAGCTCGCCATACAGTATAAAACAACGTGTAACATTGAATACGACGTTTAAGCCCGTCCTTGTTATCCCCGGGCCGACGTAGTCAGAAATCGAGAAGGGGAGACTTGGTGGGGAGCAAGACCACTCGAATCTTTGTTATAGGCGTATCTATTTATTTATCAAAAGCAAATATTAGCAACAGTAAAATTATTGAATAGTTTTCGTTAGAGAAAAAAACAACCATTCTTCTAAAGTCATTATATTAAGCACATCCTTAAATCAATGCTGTGTAGTAGGCATCAAGTTTTATTTTCCAATGATATCGTATCACTACATTTTATTGGAAATATAAAACTCTTCTCTAATTAAAATTGTATCCCTACAGTTCTGTCTATAGGATTCCTACGATCTGAAATCTCCACCTGAGACTATAATACATGCAAGATATAATGATGTGTACAATTAAAACTATATTATTTAGTTGTGGTTATTTAAGATATGAGCTACGTTTGGGCGATTTATATAGTTGCGTCTGAGTTGCAATGTTACACAAATAGCAACATGTTTTTAATACTGTTGCTTATAAATTATAAAATGACGTCAAGTATGTAGATGTACAAAATATGTTTAACGATAATATTCCAAAGTCAACGTCTTTAATAATGATTAGCAGATAATATAAGTTAATCTAAGTTAAATTATGGCATGCGTGTATGAAAGAATTTTAATCATAGCATATTCCATATAGGTTATATAACTATACTAATATAAAGTAATATTAATTATATAGAAATACTAAACGAATTGGAAATTGTCTTAACTTTTGTCTTTCAAGACGCAATGTTGGGCGTATAATTATTTTTCCATAGACATGGGCATTATAAATGCAAATTGTATATCAATTTGTATTATTTTATTTAAATTTTTGAATGAATTATTTTTTTATAAAAAAAAATATTGAACAACTTGATATACAATTTTTACAACAGGGATTTATTGTAATGTATAAATCTTACGATATTTAATAAAAAGTATTCACTTACACTTGAAGAAAAATTAAATATAGACACGAATTTAAATAAGTATAATATGATAGTATTTTTTTCATTCAATCAAAATTTTTCCGAGAAACTAAAAATATTTGTAATTTTTTAATATAGAGATATATAGTATAAAAATGTGACTTTAATATCCAATTACCTGTATATATAATATTTTGCAATTTACGCATCAAATAAAAACATAAGTTTAACTCAGTATGATTTATATTTGTAAAAAAATCACTTTATTGATAACATTTTATGAAATAGTTTGTACAAAACCATCAGGTTTTAACAATGATACAACTTACTGGTTAATATTTTATAAAAGTTCTGAAAGTTCCGCCATTGAGCATAAAATATATCCTGTTAAAGCCCTTATTTCTCAGTAGATAGGAAAGTTTTTCTGTTTTAAAAATTTGAGCACATAAAATAAAAATAACTAAATATTATAATGTGTAGTAAATTAAATATTTGATTATGAAAAATAAAACTACGATAGCAGCTAAACTATAGATTTTATCTAAACGATTTATTTACTTTTGATATTTTCTTTATACTTGTGCAATGATTTTAATGTCTTATATTCTCACTTTAATTATCATATTGGAGTTGGTTAATATGGTTTTATTTTTTCATTAACACACCTTAAAATTATTAAAATATTTAAATAATATTTCACGCTTATTTATCTAATGAATATTATTTATATTTTTAACATTTCTAATGATAAGCTTATTTGACACAGCCGAATTTTACTTGATACAATAAATAATTAAATTTTAATGCTTATTAAATATAATATTAACAAAAAATATGATAATGATTATTAATATTAACGAAGTCTCGTTCAAGAGAAGGCCATTTGAAAAGGTATTATTATATTTTTTTTATTTTATGCTATTTCTAACAGTTATCAATAGTTATAACACAAAAAACTGTACTTGAACGAAAAATACTATAAGTGTAAACTATGAAACTTCATGTGTGCCGTAATATTTTATTAAATCTACATGGTCGAGGAAACGTAATTTTTTTAATTTTTGATTTTAAACAAGTTTTTCAAGAGTCGTTTTTTTCTTATTTTACTTTTATATTTATACGTAACGAACTGTGTGTGTGTGTGTGTTTTTGTTGAATGTCAGAATCCAATTATGCGTCAAAACTCGTAAACGGGGTGTGGCCCCCAGGAAATTGCTCGAAAACAAAAATAATAATAATGCGTGGCCGATAGTGTAAAACAATAGAATACCCTCATCGGATCGGTTTTTATTCACTCCGGTAATTTCTGTTCACCAAGGTTTAAAAAAAATAAAATAATAATAATGATAAAAAAAACAACAGTATAGTCTTTTAACAATAATTTATGCGCACGGAAACTCCTACAAAATGTTTCTATTATGAAACATTGATGGTTCGTTTATTAGTTATGTTATTAATATTTTTTTTCTTCTCAGAAATTTGCTTTAAAAAAATAATAATAATAATTTGACAAAACAGTATCGGCATATCACATTATACATTCCAAGTACGATATCGACAATAATGATCTCGATTCACTCATTTCAAGATAATATATACAATCATCATAATATCATAATATTATGTTCATCACACGCGTTCTATGTATTTATTTTTTTAGTTTTATACTAACACGCATTAAATAATTTTGTAAATTTATAACAATTTGTGTCAATTTGAAATGAGAGAAAAATTTCTTTTGTCCAAATGATACCACTAAAAATGTATTTAACTAATTTACTTAATAGATTAGAATTTAATGAATTTTGACTTACTGTAAAAAATAAATATCTATCGTTATTCTTAAAAATACCGTTGATTTTAAATTCGTATTAGTTTTAAAGATTGTACTTTCTTTGTGAAACCTGATTCTCTGGTATGATGGTAATATAGTAAAATATAAATTTTAGAAAAAAAAAAATTTACACTTAAAATGATGTATGAATGACTCCAATTATTACTTATATTCGTATAAGTATTGAAACACGAAACTGATAAAGAATAGTTTAATTGAAAATAAAATAGTTATAATATGTAAGTGAAGTTTTTAAAACCGTTATTATATTATTTTTATATTATAGGACTAGTGTAAATGTCTTTTATTTATAAAAAATAATACCCATGATATTTTAGTTTTCATATTTTGTATACAAATAGATAAAGTAGTATTATAATATGAAAATAGTTCTTTTCATAAATGTATTAGGTGTACCTGTTATTATTTCTGTGTACAAAACGCGGGAAAGACGCATACTTGATATCATCGTCATTTATACAGAATATAAATACATAATATAATAGTATTAGCTATTGCAATATTATGTAGGTATAATATTAGGTAGATACTACCTATATCTAGCACCAGATTAAATTAGTATTTAAATAATACAAACCATTATAAAATGTTATGCCTACATAATAATGTACGTTTAGCCGGTGATGTGTGATAATATTATAATACACTAATTTGGTATTAAAATATATTATACCAACTACAATTCTTTTACGTATGCTAAATTTAAACGGTTTTTACACCCTGAAAAAATATTTAGAATATAATTATTAAATATCTTTATGAACAACAAATTAACTATACACCAATCCAGTATTAAATAAATAACAAATTCATATAATAATAAAAATATCTTAAAATTATGTCATGGTCAATATTTGTGATATCACATGACATAACAATATTGCAATTGATAAGGAATACTATTTATTGATAACATGTAATAAATAATTATCTATCTTTTATTTTATTTTATTATAAAATCCTATTATTCGTTGTAATAATATTATACTTAACTTTACATTCTTAAGTTATATTACTGAAATCTATTGTTCCATTTAATGTACATATATTTTTAATTTATTACCGCAGATGAAACAATATCATTATTTTAGACGACAATAGTTATAAAATCTGCGTTTACAACGAACTTAAGTAAAATATAGAATACGCCGTGTTATAATAGATATAAGAAAATAATTTATTGAGTTAAAAGATATAGGATAATAAATTATATTATTTTACATCTTTCAATACCTACTTAATAATAATCGCAGGTGAATAAAATATTATAAAAATTATATAATTCATGTAACAATTAAAGTGTTTACAATAGATCCTATGTTTGAATAAACAATACACAGATTTATTTACAATTTTTATTAAAAAAACGAGTCAACGAGTGATGAACAAATACCTATAACATGATAATCGTCTTATTATAAAGTTGTGACCATGCCATTTTTTATTTTACTTTTTACACTTGAATAATCTATTTACATTGTAGCTAGATAAGAAGATCACAGGCTGTTCAAAGACACAGAGTTAATATTTTTCATATATCTATAAGTATCGGGAGTTTATAGTTTGTAGTATGTAATGTATATTGTGTAGTAGAGTTATAAATCGAATTGATCGTTAGCACAAAATAGAAAAGTTCTTGAAAAGAGATAAAAATAATGTAAATTAAGAGTTAAAATAACACAAGTATTAAAAATATCACAATAATTACATTGAGACTTAAATATATATGTTGTATTATCTTAAATATTAATAATCATTTTAACATTTAATTACATATGAATTGAAGAAAACTGTTTTGACATAAATAATAATTTATATTCAAGTCATTTTAAACTTAAAGTTGATGAAAATACAAAAATATCGTCCATGCTATATAAGTACAAATAAATGCAAGTATATAAAAGTACTTGTATCTATTTGATAATAAACGTCTATTATATAACAAAATAGATGTTAATTCACTTATGGGCTTGTATATCAAAACGTAAGTCCAATAAAAAACAAAAATACAATGAGTTAATTTGGCTAATTAAATACCTTAGTACAAGAAAATCGTTATCAAATATCTTTTCTGTATAAACTGCAAGATTTTTAAACATATTTTATTATATTCCATTAAATTATTTTCAATGCTATCTGAAAAAATTGAATTTATTTGATATACATTGAAAAATTAATATATTTATAACATTAAACAGTATAGCAAATACAGTAATCTACTGTGAGCACTATTTTTACCAAAATTATCCTATGAATTCAACCAAAAAAAAAATCATAAAACTTAGTTTTTCTAGTTAAATGAGCTCTTATAATAGAAAACGAAATGTAATCATGAAATAATATTTAATTAAAATGTGATTTGAAAAATGACGTGTTCTTTTGGCTTAATATTTCAAAAGCTTATTCCAAGAATAAACACTTCCGATTTTTGACATTTTTCATTTAAAGTTATTCTAAGCTTTATTTCAAAAGAACATATGTATAAATTATATTTGAAATCCTATAACAAATCTGTTTTTCTTTGAAAGTATAATGATAACAAAAAAAATACCGTAGCATATTATAATTTGTAATTTATACACGTGTATTAGCTGATAGATATGAATTAATATATATTTAACTAGATTTAAAAACACTCTTGACACCAACATTTCAACTTAAATATCGTTTATGTGAATAATGACTTTGAGTACTTGCAATCTATATAGCACATTATATTATAGCGATATACAATGTATGAAAAATAATAAAGATTGTTTTTTGAATTATTTGTAAAACATTCCTATTTTATGAATGATAAAAATAGCGAATGAAAATCCTTGGTTTCTATTAAGGGACTAAACCAGTCTTCGTTTATGAAATGTGTAATAACTATATTTATGTGTTATTGATAATTTATACTGTCATGTAGTTTAGCTTTATAATTGATAACTATATTTGTACTGAACCCATCCCGTTTCATAATAATAATAAATAAATAAAATGAAAAGTGATGTGGTTTGGTGTAAATTGGTTTGTCGAACAAACTTTTATCAAAAACAAAATGCATTATAGTTTATTTTAAATTTAAATATTTTAAAAATTTGTAATTTTGAATAAATTAAAAATCTCAAAGTAAATATGTCCATATAATTTTATTGTGGGTATAATAATATATTATTACATTATTAACAATTTTAAAACTTTATAGAAACCACAAAAACAATAAACTAACACAAAAATTGAGCAATAAAAAACAAATAGAAAATTGTTGGTGAAATAAATCCTGTAAATAAATTAATTTTTTAAAAGCATTTTAAATTTAATTATTAAATCTTAGCTTACATTTTTACAATGGTAAGTTGTTTATACGTATATTATTACTATTGTTTTATACCTACCAATTTAAAATAGTGTATTTGTCCATCTAATATTGTTATGATAGGCTGGAGTACCTACGTCAAATAAAACCAGTAATTTATAACGAAAGATAAAGTCTCATTTCCTTTTATTAATTTTTAAACCATTAAAATGAACCGTATGTTTACACAGATATACCCGTTTTCTGTTTTCCCTATTTTTTGTGTATTACCATTGATCAGTGTTAGGACAAAAAAAAACTACGATTAACCGATGATTTAAGTTTATAAGGATTATATGTACAATTTAAAATACAAAATTGTCATTAAATACACACTAAATTAATTTGTCAATTTAATATTATAAAGGTCAATGTCATAATATAATATTAATTAAAAATATAGTTTATAATTAATAAAAGTAAAACTAAACAAAATTAATCATGGACAATGGTTGTATTTTTAATCATGGATTATAATTAATTTAACAATCACTATAACTAGTTTTTTATACCCAACTTTTATTTATTCACATAAATAATACATCATCTTTATCATTTATAGCACGGACGAATTCAACTATCATTACGCATCACTGCCGACATTAATTTATTGAACATGTATTTTCTGTAGGTGCATGTAAATAATACGTTTTATTATCGCTATTATATCGCACGATAACTTAAGCGTCTTAAACTATACGTAAGTATATTGTTATAATACTATAATTAAAACTATGTTGGTACCAAAATTAAAATAAAGTACAGGCATCATATTTTTGTACGATATAATTTTTTTCATTTCCCTTAAAATATAAAAATAATGATAATTTCAAATGTAGGTAATTTTTCAGTGGAATAATAAGGGTGGATGAATTATATTATAACATGAATCGAAATATAAATATATATTTATTTTTAGTTCGCTAAATTATCCAAACACAGTTTTGGAAAGTATATATAATTTTTACGATTTACATAGTTCTGAAATAAATGGTATAATTTTTATTTTGCATATTTTTGCATGTTTTTGAATACTCTGACTAAAAATTCGTATTTCGCATGTTTTTCTGTTATATTTCAAATCGTAAATAAAATATAATTTATGAATAATCTGAGATACTGAACGTGGTAATATATTTTTGTAATAATTCGCAATAATTTTATTATGGCGATATCGAATGATAAATTTGTTTTACACATAATAATTTTAGCCTTAAACAAAAAGTACAATCAACGTATTTTGTTTGAACATGAATAACTTCAACCAGTATTACGATTATTAAAATAAATTATTATTTTCCTTTTAATGAGATTACGACAGAGCACAAAAACACTATAGGTATGTGGTTATACATCGATATTTTACCGGGTAAATGTACTTTTAATTAACAATCAATGTTCCATGTTCTCACGGATTTGTTACGTCTTTGATTGTGTTCATGCCTTTGGGAATGACCAAATGAACTTGTTGGTTGAATACAAAATTCTGGAGATCCAATTTATATACTAAAGTAACCTATATATATATAATATCAATGGCTCCAGTCTTTATGTTTTCTCCGGTGTTTCAAGTCGCCGCAATTTCACATGTCGGCGTTACGTTCATTGTATAATATTGTATTTTTTTTCATTCTTTTTTTTTTTTGTCTTCGATATGAAATTGATCCAACATAGCCAGTGGCGTTTTCAGTGGCGCCACATTAACCACAGTCATGGTTAGTGTCAGCACATCTTTGTCTGAAAAAAATAATAAAATAAAAACACTGCTAACTGACCACTGCATACAGGTAGTAGGTGCTATTGGTACCATAATATAGGTAGGTTAGGTACTTTCACGATTTTTGTATCGTCGATAAGTGACCTAATCTAACGTGTTAACATGAAGGGGTAGAGGGGCTATTCTGGGAATACAATTATAACAAATAACGTTAAAAACATAATAAAAAAAGTTTCTTAATATTTTAACACGCCATACTGTTTGATCGATAAACATTCTGCAAAAAACTTCTTTTTGAATTGAATAAATTAATAAAGGGTTGAACATTTGCATATATTTTTATTCATAAAATATGTAAAAAATGTATTTATAATAGTAGCAAATAGTTTACAGATAAAAAAAAAGAACATATTGTTATATCTAAATTAGTATGAATTTATGTAAAAAGTCAAAAAGTGAACTTATTTATTATTAATATTATACATCTAAGTATATTATGTAAGTAATACAATTTTTTTAGTTTGTTACATTAATTATATTATTTTATCAATCTTTGATTTATTAATTCCACTGAAAAATACCTAGTGATATCATTTTTACCCATACTTAAAATATATCCAATTAACAATTTAATTCTTTTATGGAGTGGTTTTTTTTTTCACGTTTTAAAATACACTAATAAGTATTTGTGGTATCAGTATTGTATTTTTAAATATTTAAAAAATATATTTTTGATTAAATCATAAATATCAAGTTAGTCGATGTTTGATAATTTGAATATACATTTTGCCTATTTTAGGTACCTATTTATACGTATAACATAAAATGTATGGTATTATATAATACACCAAGTGAAATTCATATTACGAATGACAACCTACTGCCTTTAACGGATATTTTATGTGTTATAATAGAACAAACTTGTGGAGAAATATCAAATATTCTTGAGATGGTAACAATAAAATATATACGTTTGTGAAGACCACGTATGTCGTTAACCCATAGTTGTTAGATAAACATATATGTGTCGTGCAACATACACACAGATAATATTATTTTGTACACAGACAGTGTTTATTTATTTAGAACGAAACTCGACGTAAGGGAAAATTGTATACAAATAAATAAAGAAAACAATTAAGGAATAAAGGGGTCGAAGACGATGAGTTTATTGCAGAGAGCTGCGGGTCTTTACATATTATAATCGGATGCAAATGCTCGGGGCCGCGATATCGAAGACGCCACATATTATATACATTTGTTTTGTAATATTTATAAAACGAAAATAATAACGTTTATCATTGACTCTTGATGGAACTATAATACGCCAGTGATTTTGTATATTAAACGAGCATACACGTCCTACTAACTATATGCGCACGAGTAGTATATTACATTATGTATAGGTACGTAAAGAGTTACTAGTTTTGTTGAAGAAATTGCGCCGGCAGGCGTCATTTTTTATTTAAATTAATTTTATTTAGGACTCATATTATTATTATGTGTATAGTTTTGTATTTTATTTTATTTTTTTTTTTTTTGTTCGTGTTTATAATATGTTACTCGGAATGACTTAATGTTCCCAATAAATTTAATGGTTTAAAATAAACCGATTCCAACGAAAAAGGAAGAAAGTCGTAAAAACATGTTTCCTATACAACGATGATCGTTATACCCTCTATAAATTCAATTAGTGTAATCATTTATCCAGTCAGCATTAAAATAACAAGCCACATTTGTACGTTTTATTTAAATTAAATAAAAAATAATAATAATAACGTTACACATTATCATATTTTTACTGTTAAAACGATTTATGAAATTATGTTTGTGGTTATATTATGAAATCAGGAATATTATACTAACATAATAATACTATAAATATTATTATATGCGAACGAGTTCAAATGAAATTAAATATATTGTAATAGTAATGATTGATAGCTATAAATATGTTTAACATTGAAATTTAATTAAAAAAGTGCATGTAATACCGATGATTTAAGGAAGTGGTTATTTTTATTTTTGTAGTTAATTCGTAAATATTCTAAGGTAATATAATATGTATACAAATATAATATATTTTTGAAAATTTAAATTATTTCATTTAATACATTATTATAATGTACCCAATTTTTGTCTATATATGATATATGACAAAAAAATCAAAATCACTTTCAAATGGAAACAATAAATGCAATAGAACGATTATAAGGTCATTCTACAGTAAGTATACCTAAATAAAATACATGTTTTCTCCCCATAATATTACAGTCTTTGACGGGAACCATTATTACGGTCAAAATTTGTCAGCATTATAATACACATTGTAACATACGTGAACATAGGTAGATTTTTGCTATAAACCGACCTTGTAATTTTTATTTTTATTATATTTTTTTCGTAAGTAAATTTTTTTGTTCATTGTTGATTACACCTACGGTTGAGAACCACTCACGAACGTTATAATTAATCAACAAAATAATCACGACGTTGAATCGTGAATATAAATAAATATATATATATATATATTACACAAAACCGCATACAAAATAAAAATAATAATAATTGAATTCATAACAAAAACGAATTGTACACGTTAAATTTTCTATAGCGTTCGATCCACACGTGTATATACATGAAGTTCGTACCTATGTTACATTATATAATATACTATGTCTTAAACAATATTTTACTATATGCGCAAAATCATTTCCATACGCCTTCTATATACAGCGTGATTCAGCAACATCATGCTAAAAACCATTTTTTCCCCATAAATAATGAAGTATCTATTCTAATTCTGATTTTTAAAAATGTTAAGTATACTTACGAACTTAATTTTTCTTTTTTAAATCATTAAAGAGTTTTTTTTGCATTTTTTTTTCCAAAAGATTATCAACTTTTTCCCTGCATATCATTAAAAAAAAAATTGAAATATTTGAATGAGTTTATGTTGAGTAATTAAACTATAATATATACGATAACTAATCATAGATATTATTATACATTTTTAGATAATTGAAATATTTTAGTAATAACTAATTAATATTCATCTATTAACTATTAACATATTTTAATAGTTGTAAAAATTAACCATGTATAACAATTAGTTCTAGATGAAATGTTACATTTATTTTACATTTTTGTAAAACATTAACTCAGACTTAGAAACTACTTTTTCAATTTATATTTAGATACGTTAAAATTCTAAAAAAACAATATTTTTAACAATTTACCAACAGGGTAGGTTTTAATAAAAAAAAAAAATTTGTGTCGCCAAAAGATACTTCTTATAAAAAATTTCAAATTTCAAAAATCAAAAGAAACATGTACCTACTTATAATTATATTTGAATACTTAAATGGAATTTGTAATAATACTTTTAAAATATTTGTATATAAGTATTATAAAACCTAGTTAGAATATAATATTTTTTTCTGTTTTTTACTTAAAAAAAAAAAAGTAGATAAACCAAAAAACATGTACTCGTATTTACATTTTAATGACATTCCATTCTATGTATCACTATAAAATATATAAAGTAATTATTTTCTAAAAATACATATCAAAACCATTAAACAGAAAAAAAAGTTATTGACGAGAATAATCTAGATGTATAAATGTGTGTATGTGTGTGTGTGTGTGTGTGTGTGTGTGTGTGTGTGTAATACATTATTCTTAGTTACTTTATACCTATATAATACGTCGTCGCCGTTGTAGCGATCAATTTTATTTTTATCTGACGACTCGCCATCCCAGGACAATTGGTAAAATCAACAGCATACATGCAAATATAATATTACATATTACATCGTTTTTGTCGTAACTTGATATACGAAAGCATTAATTTATTCATCCGGTGTTTGCTGAAAACGTTTAACCGTTCAAGCAACATATATATCGGAGTATAGGTAGACGGAATATGCATTCATATATTTACTTCCCTTCATATTTTTTTATTATTGTTAGTGTATCAATAGAAAAACTCAATATCCCGAGTGATTTGAATGAAAATGTGCATTATCATCTGCTCTCGCCACACTAAATGTGTATTTTATAATATAAAAATATATTATAACAATTTATTCCCCTCCAACCACCCGTCCGATTACCTACCGCATCATATCACTTCGTGTTATAGCTGGTTTCCCGCGTAGGTACATATTATATATATATATATATATATATATAATAAGTATCGCGAATTGACGACGGATGCAATGTTTTATATTTTTTATATTTTTAAAGGAGGACATGATAATGTGTGTATGTGTGTGTGTGTGTGTGTGTGCACATATCGCGGTCCCATGACGTGCAGGGAAAGATGAAGCGAATAAAACGTTGCGCGCGTTCGAAATTTGCATAAAACCGACGGCAACCCTTTCCCCCGCGTAAAAAACCCGTTATCGTCGCCTCCTCGTTCACGGACGACTCCCGAGGGACGGGTTCTTCTGTCATTATCATTGTCACGGCGCATTATTTTTCGGTCTCGAAACTCGTATACATTATTATATTATTCGTCCGAATGACCCTGCACGTAGGCTTTTATTTATTTTTTATTACGATCGTCTGTGTGCGTGTATGCGCGTATTGTAAAAGAGAAAAGAATCGGCGGCACAAAAATATATATATCCTGATTTGAATATCTGCGATATTTTTCGGCTAACGACGGGGATTTATTGTCAAGGGTGGATTTTTATTTATTTATTTATTATTATTATTTTTATTTTTTTGCAGCCGGCTATGCAAATCCGATTTTATTAAAATTTGATATTATATTATATTATGTGTATAAATGACAAGAGCACGCAGCCACCAGAGCAAGTCAAATGTCTACTTATTGGCGGTGGCAAAAAGGTGGTGTGCGGGGATGCTGCAGGCAGACTAGGGCGGTTTTGCAAAATTAATGCAGTTATATATAATACAGTCGGGGATTTAATGTATAAAGGATGCAAAATAACATAATGTATACCTACTATATACAACTGCGCGCGATCGGATGATTGGTATAATATTATTATATATTTTTTCCGGAGTCGGCGATTGATGACATTACAGAAATTCACGAAAAAAAAAAATATAAAAATAATCGTCGAAGCATCTTTCCGATTCATCCGTCGCCATAGGACGAATAAAAAAATTAACGATCTTTATTATATCGGAAACGTCGTCCTTCCCTATTACAAGGAATAAATTTATATTGTTACCATTTTTTTTTTTTTTACTTTTTAACAATAAATCTTTACGACCAAGCTAATCTGGCATCAAGACGCCCTTATCGTCATTACAAACTTGATAGAGATAAGAACAGAAATCATCAAAGCTCCAGCTGTAAATTGTAATACGGTATATTAAAATATCTTAAATGGAATTGTACTTATTTTATAATTATGTACATATTTTGTTTAAATGCGATGCTTAGCTAGGTTAGGTTTCACCTAATCTAATATTGGACCAAAAATGCAAGCATTATTTTCTAGTTACGTTACACGATGGCTATAAAATAGGGTAACATTGATAGGGAAGGGGTGGATATATGGAAAAAATAAAATCGAATCATTTAAATGGTCATAAACGATTTTAAGAAATTATAACCTTTAAGAAATACGATCATACCTCGTAGAATAGTCGGAGTTTGATAATAATTATTCTTTTATTTGAAAGAGAATACTTAATTTTGAAAATCAGAGTTCAATAAGATGTGTATAATATTAATGGTCTTAAGTAAAAACATATTTATCAAAATTTGACTATTTCAAGAATCGGGTAGTTTTTCCAGTGAGGCACGAACGTTTTATGCTAAAACCACGTGGCGGCTTTATCAGTTGGCTTTCAACTACTTGCGTGCATTTTTTTTATATAAACTACGTTATATACCTAATATCGATATAACTAATTCTTAAGAAAATTAAATATGATTAGTCTTGCCTATAAAATTGTATTATAAATATTAAAATATATAGCGTAATAAGGTACAATAAATTTCAATTTCTCGGAAGCAACTAAACTTCCAAATCATTGAATTGTGCATATGCACTGACAATATAATATTATATATTGATATATTAGTTGATTGTGTATACGTTGTTCCAACACAATGTATGTAGATTTCAATCAAATATTCTTTACCACGTAAAGACGACAACGTTATGTCTTAAGTGCATTAATGAACGTAAAAGAATATTGGAGATTTTCGATGGATAATATTATTCCAGTATGAGTATGTATATATATGTATATTGTGAATATATAATTTATTGTATAGCCTATAGGTAGAAATACTAAACAAAAATGAAAACAAATATAATAATATATTTCAAACATCCACTTTAAATATTATACTATTATAATACATATATGTATATTGTATACTGTATAGCTGTATATCCGTATGGGTTGTAACTTGTATTTACAATGGATTGAAATTGGTATAAGTATCTAGATTATTATAATATGATTATAGTTATACGAAAATATTTTTCAACACAAAAGTAACATTATTATTAGGTAATACTTTCATCATCATAACTCCATTCCAATTATACACAAGTTTTATATAGGTACAATTATTCAAGTATGGGTAATATTACAAATATAAATTTAAAACGACAACTTTGTGAACGTTAATTCAGGAATATACGCGGGTATACAAAGTTTAATCACCTCTCTAGTTTTTTTTTCACCGTTTATTCTCTTAATATACAATGATACGGTTTCGTGTACTTATTATAATTTTCAGTGACAAAATGTTCTATAATTATTTGTGATTTTCAATTCTCAGGCGATATATACCTTTTTATTAGATATCAGGTGGCTATCTAACAATATTTTTAAAACTAACAATCTTTAACCTATACCTTACACGATTTAATTGGGTAGGTATATTACATTTTATGCATTTTTGTGAATTTAAGTTTTTATAAATATAAAGTATTCTCAATGTATGGATATAATATGACTCTTTTCCAATTAGTCTATCAGCTTTTTCATTAGATTTTCATGATTTAGTTTGAAAAAGTATAACTTACAATAAATATTCACAGAAGATATCTTCGAAAATCAAAAGTATTAAAAATATTTTTTATTTTTTAATAATAATAAGATTTATAGAAAATAATTGTTTCGAAGTGAATTAAACAATTTTTTTTTTACTTAATAATAAGTTTTTACTATTTTCACCTATTCACGTGAAAAATATGTATAATAACCACGAATGTTTTCATCAATAAGTACATTATTGATCAATGATCATAATCGATTAAAAATGGATTTCAAATACAAAAAATGTAATATTATTATAAACAATAAGAACACTAAATTTATAACTATAGTTATATAATATAAATCATCGATATTAATCAACAGTAGTAAAACAATATGTTTTATGGCCATAATTGTTTAGAATAAACGATATCCGAGTTACCTGCATATGTTATCAAAATATAATTATGTAGAATTCAGCATAACCGTTAATCCGTTACGAATTCAATACCCCGGGGATAATATAAATTTAATGGAATGTTCATATAACATTACGATGTTAAATTTACATACTAGAAGACCGCAATAACGCACTGTCGGTGGGTTAAGTTTATTTAGAGAAATGTACATCTTAAGTGGACTTGAACAGGTCATTTATAGATGCCTTAAATTTACTTTTCAAGACCACAAAATCCAGTTGTATGAATTTTTTTATTATTTATTATACTTACAAGTAGCAATAATATTTGCCAAATTATGTGATATACCTATCGTTATAAATATGTCAAATAATTTTTTTTTTAATCTACAAACTCTTGTTTTATTATAATTTAGAAATGAAAGTTTATTTAACATAAATGTACAAAAAATAATTAACCTGTAAACATATTAGTTATTTACATTCTAAAAGACTTCTAACCAATCTATAATATATAATATCATAAGAGTATCATATTATTATAAGTACAAACAATAAATAAGAGAAGAAATCGAGAATTCGTTGAAAACTTGACTTATAAAAAATGTTCCATGTTCAATTTAATTTACTCGTTCTAGTCTATACAAGTATACAATGTACAGGTAACCGCGTAAAATTAAAATATTATAGTATTCATTTAGATTATCTATAAGAGCTCAAAATGTCATAACGCATTTTTATATAAGTAATATGGGAATATAATATTAAAAAGTTGGATAAATTTATTAAACGACGTTGATGAACCGAATTCGGCGATACATGTGATTTGTTGGGAAAATAAAATAATAGCCAAAAATCCCTATATTGTGTATAGTTTCTATGCATAAGGACTACCGACTCACATATGATGATATCATAAATTCATAAGAACAATAACAATAATACAATATTACTTTTTTTTCACTGTAAACTATGTGTTAAACAGATTTTTTCTAAAATGTCGATAGGTATCTGAATCAAAATTAGTAAAAATATAGTGCCTGAGTTAATAAGCTTTTGAGAATTGAAAGTTCTATAGACAATATTTTATGACGTGTTTAGAAGATATACTGCTGCAGGGGCCAAACATACAAAAAATATGTTTTATTAAATTCAGTTAAATATTTGTTAAGCTCGAATTAAAAGTGTTTACAATATTAATAAATACCGATTACAATAATTTTTAAATCATCATATTATTAAGCAAAGCTATAATAAATTATTATTAGTACAGACATTTTGGTGACTTAGAATTTCGATACAGATAATAAACTTTAAAGTTTACTAAAAAATGATCGTCTCAAAAAGTAAGAATGCTCGAAAAATCACTCTGTACATTATATTTACCTATTACGTAGATACACGTAGAATACACTGCCGCGCTCGTATATAGGAATATTCCGCCACTCGTTTATACAACACGGTTATATTATTATAAATAATACGACTAATGCGCACGGCAGGTATTGAGGTATATTATATGATACATAATATGATATTATATTATATGTACGACTCACACGCGCAACAATAACGATAATAACAGTTCTCTCGGACGTGATTAATGGTGTATATACCCCGCGTGGTACATTCGGAGATTTTTTTTTTCACCGATTTCATCTCGATCGTATTATAATATTATAATATACATAATATTATAATACGTTAAAGTATTGGACGAACGGCGTATATTTTTTTATTCGTATAGTATGTCTGGGAGGATAACGCGCGTTCTTCGTGGGTTCTGCTTCTGCTGCAGTCGGATAAGATAATATTATAATGATGGTATACCGCGGTGGTGGTAGCCGTTGTTGTGGCAATGACGGCGGTAGCGGTGGTGCATGCTCGTGGCGGCCCGCGCGTGTTAATGTCTTATAAGTTACAATAATAATGTTAATATAATAATATTGTGCTATATAACGCGCATACAGTCAATATACCTACGGACAATTTGCGAAACGCAATTCAATCTCGATCGAATTCCGGTTCAAATTGTTAAATATATTTTTCTTTCTTGCTCCGCCGCCGCTGCTGTTCGTCGATATGCATTATACATATTATATTATTGTTACGTTTATTGTGCATATACATGTGGGTACGCTGTATTATAATACGCGTTACGTTCTCGGTGTTTTGCAGCGCGCAGACGTGTGCAACGTTAACAAACCGGTAAAAAAAAAATAAATAAATAAAAATAAAAAAAGAACATAAACAATAAATACAGTTTTTTCCTCCGACTCGTCGTGTGTTGCACATAATATTATGTACGCGGTTTTAAACTAATATCATATATTATACATTGCATATATACATATATATATATATATATATATATATAAATATACCTACACATTTCCTTGGATGTATACGATTTGCTCTTCATTAGACCGATGTTTATGAGCGTTACGGCCGTTACGGGCCGCGTCGACCATTGTTGAGAGTTATAATAATGCAATGCAATGCGTCCGATTTTGTTTTTTTCTTTCGTTTTCGGACGTCGGGTTTCTCTCGTAAATCGAAAAGCAGACGCATTAGAAAATCCGTTTTTGGCATTGACAACAATATTACCCCGTTCCGTTTTACGAGACCCTTATTATTATTATTATTATCATTATAACGGTATATACGTGACGGTTAGGTCGCATCGTAAATACAAGCGCAGGTAACTGCGATGCACGCGTGGTGCGTACCAGACTTTTTCGGTAGCACAGTGATGATATATCTCGTTTTCTCCGAACTCGCGCAATCGGCACGAAAACGGTGACTTGGATTTCTCAACGTTCCGGATTCCAAAAGACGGCCGTCGCGCCGAGTGGATCGAAATTATCGAGGAAAAAAAAATAAATAATAAAAAAACACCCAGAACTCATTACACACGACGCAAATTGTCATTAAATTTTTTTCGAAATTCCTACGCGAGATGTGTATCGGCTGAACGTTGCCGGTAGACAGTTTATGGACTTGATTCTAATGTAACTCTGCACCGGCATAATGTATAATATTAAATAAATATATAATATACGCCGAGGTAATATTTGTATTACTATTTCCATGTATACGGTTGCAGACGCATCAATAAAATACTCAGTAACACGATATACAGAACTTTTTTTTGGGTTCCAAACGAATTTTCAGCGACAATTCGTTATCATTATTTCTATTTTATCGTTATTATTATTAGAGTTTCTCTCCATCTCATACAACAGCAACGAACTTTTGTAGTTCTACACAGATCATAATATTAACGATGCATTTTTTATCCCATTTCGTAACCTATTATACGCAACCTAGCTGCAGCGCGCCAGCCGTTTTTCCTATTCCAATTTTTCATATGCACGTCAATACGTCACAAACAAATTGATCAGATTAGAAGCAGAGTTTATTAAATTATCTCACGCGTGTAATGTTTTAAAACGTTTTGAGAATCTAGTCAACGCATGGGTTCGTAATAATATGCATTTAAAATGAATATATTATTATATTTTATTATTAATATTAAATACAAACACGGTGGTCTTTATAATAATATATTATGTTTAATATACTGTACAATATGTGTAATTAATATAACAATCTATGAAATAAAATGTGTTACAATAAATAGTAACGGCATTTGATAAGACGCAAATATAATAAAAATGTTTATTAATGATATGTAATATTGCCTATGTTCTATAAGGTGTTAGATTAAGTACTACTAACTATTTTGTATGAATTTGAAGTATACAATTTAAATTTAAACTTTGGATTTTTAACTATAGTTTAAAAATAAAATATAAATAAAGCACAGAACTCTCTCTAGCGATATCTATCGATATACATATATTGGGTTCTTACATATTGACATTTATAAATGAGTATTTGTTTTTATTAGTTTAAAAAGTTGAAATATATAATTTGTAAACAAAAAAAAAGAACTACATGTAATTAAACCTGGTTTATCATTATGGTTATCGTATTTTCATTTTCGAAAAAAAAAACATATTTTTATAGTTATCAAAAGAGATAGTAATATTCGATAGATCAAAGAATTTTTTACGGCAAATGTAATATTTTTATACTGCCATACAAAAGTTAGAATATTATGCTTCTTTTACGTTTCACTGTCTAAAACAAATTAACCAAGTTTAAAATCGAATTCCGAATCCAGTGGGAAAATGTTTTCAAAAAACTGTTTGAACAAATTTTAACCTTTAAATAGCTATAAACTTTTATGGACAAAAATGTCGAATAAATATGAATAAGACAAAAAGTAAAAATAAAATAAGATATAATATCCTTATGTATTATAATATTACATTGAAAGATGTAAATTAAAGGAATACACGTTAATCACTAGCCAATAACGATATTTTTGACTAAATTATAATATTGACGAGGCAATAATTTTAATGCACATTATTTTCAGGTAATTTATAATGTATTTAGCAATAAATCATAAGTAATAACGATATAATTTCTTTCTTTTTCAGTTGATACTATACTGTTAATTGAATTTATTTGTTGAATTAGAAACGAACCTGTGTTATAAAATTGATTTATCTAATCAATATTAACATTAATAATATACTTTCAGGCTCTGTAATATATCGACGATTGTACACTATTCAGTAAAACTAGTTAAAAATAGCCGTCAAAATCGCGATAACGGACAACCTATTTGGTATAATATTTTTACATACGCACGGGTACTATATAGCACATTACATAACATATTATAGTACCTATCTATATAATCGATCAATATTTCTGTCTTCTGAAGTGCTGCCCACTGTATAGCGTTATTTAAAACTTCTAGTCAACTAACATAATTTAAATAATTATTTTAACAAATTATTCAAAGTTTTCTATTAGTAATAGATATTAGATAATTGCATAGCCCCAATCATAAATATATTAACTAAATATTAGATTTTTAAAACAATGCCTAAATTGTTTGTTAATGGCGATATCATATATTATAGTGTTACACATTAATTTATTAGCTAAACATTCACATTATTACCTAAATGTTCTAAATCACATTATTGACAGTAATATAATATATATAAAATAATTTATGTTAAGTATTATTATATGCATTTAATAATCGATTTATTCAATGCTTCAATTTACTCTATGTTTCGTTTAATTCCTAAAACCTTGATAAATTGCTTTTAAAAATTGAAATAAAAATAAATTAGTCGATCAATAAAAACCATTGAAAAATGGCGTCACGGTTGATTTTTGTTTTAATAATATAGAGTGTACACTTATTATGCGTATTAATTATAGGATTAACCGATATTATAGTTAACCAAGTCGTTACAAATACCTATATTTTGTGTACACGGTTTGATAAAATAATTTTTGCCGATAATCATAATATGAAACGTGTTTTTTCTACGTTTTGTTTAACACGTATACCCGCCGCTAGATTCGTATCGAATCATACTCACTAAAACTTATTTAATATAACATATAAAGTTATGTTGTGGAGTATAAATTAGATCAAGTTATTTTTATAGAATTTAATATTAAAAATCGCGGAAAATAATTTACACATGTTAAGTAACGATTTATTTAAAATAAATCTATGCCATGTAGGTATATAAGTCATTAGTCATGAATCATTAAATTGATTTAAATAACCTTCTATGCATTTACTATCATAATTTGAAAAGTATTGTATGCATAAATACATCCACGTTAAAATAAATAAAATATTATTAAATAATTACCCAACACGATCACTTGTTTAGTAAAAGTCACTGGAGCTGATTTTTTCGTAATTTTCTTAAAATATAGTTCACATAGTTTTTAATTGTATTATAAAATATGTCGGTGACATTAAAATTAAATTAAATCAACTTATGTACCTACCTATAAAATATATCTGTAAGCCAGAGGCAATTTATATTAAATTGTGATATTCAATATATCTATATTTAAAATTCCAAGTGCAATATAGAAATAGAATTACATAAAACACTTAGGTATAATGCATAATATGTATATACGACACGCCGAGGCTGTTGAATTTTATATCGTGTATACCTATATTAGCAAATGGCTGGAGAATCGTGTGAGTTATAACGACATAGTTTACCCACTGTTACATTATCGTTATTACACATAGGTCATGGGACATACATATTTTGTACCGATCGCCATCAATGAAAAAACATAAAATACACGTCTGCGTCGTACTCTTAAATAAATTATATCATATACAGAGTGATACTTTTAATGCCACACCCGCATTTGTTGTCGCCGTCTTACAATCGCATGGACAATTTACGTTCGACAGCATACACTTAGCTTTGTTAATTTTAATATTTGTGTGAATTGCTCTATTATCAATTTTAAAGGGTAAGAAAATTATCCTGATTAATACATTGATTTTTAACGATATTTTAATTTTTAATCAGTGAGTTACGATAATTTTTAAATTAAAATATTACATACTCATTACACATTTTCAAATTGAAATATCGTAAAGAACACGTCGTACAAACATAGAAAATTATGCTACCTATACGTTTAATAATAAGTAAATTCATTCTTATATTAATATTTTAAATGAATGTTGAATTATAAACGTGAAATAGCTTACTGTAAATTTACCGCATGTTATGCACTTTTAAGATGAAGACAACACATTCGGATGAGGCGTACTGCTATTAACAGTAGACACTATTATTATTTCTAAAAGTATCTTCTATATTTTAATAACTCTTGATTAATAAATTGTATAATCCTTATTTTTTTCACCTTTATATGTTTCAAAACGGTAAACGGCGATACAACTTTTGATTTCTAAGCTCGCATATTTAATTTTTGTTTAATGATCTGGAGCAGAATACTTTGATAAAAGTGTTGACGCCTAAAATAATATTTAATATTAAACAAATAATGTCTTAAAACACATTTGATATTTGATTTGAAAACAATTTTAATACTATTCATAAGAATATAATTCCGATAGATCGCACTGTCGAAAGTATCACTCTGTATATATATATATTATTCGCCTACCTATATAGCACGGTATTATGTGCAAGTGCAGCATATCGGTCGTATTCGAGTGGCGAACGTCGATAAAATATAATATAATTTGGACGGTATCGAAAAGTTTGGCTGTAAATCATAACAGGAGAAAAAAATCACCGCAAAAAGGACGCGCGTGGAACGACTATGGTCTCCACAAATAGCCCGAGGGAATATAAAACGCACATCGAACGACAACTTTTGGAAATTTAGCCGTTATAATACTACTACTACGACTACTAATAATAATAATATTATTTTGCGACGGTAATATTTCTCCCGCAGCCCTGCCAGTTTACGACGAATGCTTTCCGTTTTTCGTCGCAAAAACGCGGTCGGTATAATATTATAATATTCTACGCGACCCGCCTGGCGCAACCGTCGTAATAATAATAATATGTATGATAACTGTTATTATTATCGTTATCGCCTCGAATTGTCCGTAATATATACGGCTGACTCGGAGGAACCGAGAACAGTATGCGTAAAGTACGACACGCGTTTAAATATGCATATTATTAAATACCCAGAGCACTGCGGTCCACGGCCGCCGAGTTCCGTAGTTAAGTTCACGGGCAAACGATGATGATATTATTATTATAATAATATACGGACGCGGCGGCCGAGGAGATTTTAATTGTCTGGGTAGGTTAAATATCGTAATATATTATACACACGCCAGCGTGGTATATAACTGTAGTAACACTATAGGAGGACCGCGAAAACGAGAACCAGAAGAAAAAACGACGCGTAGATTACATAATATTATTACTACTATTGTTAGCAGTTATATTATATTCTGCGACTGGTCGGGGAGGGACGGACTTCGAATTTTAAAACGAAGAAAAAGGGGGGGGGCGGGCGAATGTGTAACGTATATAGTATAATATTATATATAAAGACGAGCGTATATCATTATACACCTCGGCGAAGAGTTTAACACGATAAAGTGCGAATTAATTCAGCATGATAATATTATTATTATCCGAAACAGTAATTGCCGACAGACAAATAAAAGGGGTGGCGATTAGGTCGTTTATAATATTTATAAAGTCGTCTGCCGAGGACCGAGACAAACTGCCGACGATATGAAGAAACAATATTATAACCGTTGGTACCGCACACACCCACCCTCGCCACCGTACTGCACCGAGTCCGCATTTCGGTGCAGCAGCCATAGGGATTTCTCGCCTACTACCGCACACACAGCATCACCGCGTGTTGAAATCACTGTATATCATATTGTATGATATGTTATACATAACATAGGTATACCGTAAATCCTATATATTTAATATTATTATATTATACGATGCTAAACGAAAATCGATGTCGGGTGCGATATACGCTAGTGCCCGTTTATTTAGTCAACATTTTCTTAATCGGGGAAGCACGCGCACGTCATATGCGAGCCACAAGCGTCAAGCAACCTCGTTGTTATTATAGACACGCGTGTAGGAAGAGAGTAAAATAAAACTACAGTATTATAATCAATCACTATATATATAGTGTACATTGTACGTGTTATTTTTACGCGTAGAGATGTACACGTCGAAATTATATGGGTTCTGTAAGACGTACGAGGTATATAGGTATATCATGTTTATTTATAATTTTTGTTTCGCGCGAGTTAAGGTTCCTTTTAAATTTGTTGAAATTTGGACATATTTATAGAACGTGTTGATTAACAATAATTTGAATTAATTTAAAATTATTTGTTAGTTTTTATTTAATTTGAATATTTAGTATGTACATACTAAAGAGTACATAGGTACTTTAAGTAACTATATTGAAAACGACATATTATAATAATCTTAAGTTTTGATTTTAAAATATAGCATATTAATATGAGTGTGATATTGTTTTCTCCACATGCCTTGGCTTTCAAACGCCAGACATACATATTTATAAAATTCTAATGCAATATTATTTTCTGTAAAATTGAATTAAGAAATATATAATTTATCCTTTATGTAGTTCAAGTTTAAGTAACATTTTCAATTTATTGGCACGCTATACCCTACCGTCTGCAGTTCTTTTAATAAGTTTGTTATAAGACGTGATTTTAAATTTTTTTAGTACCTATAAACTATTAAGTATCTATACAGACATCATAGTAATATTTTTATTATTATGTACACGCACTTCAAGTACATTTAAAATATTTTTTAATATTTTTGCAGAATAATTAAATTAGTTTTGAACGACCTACTAAGTAAAACATTTAATATCTATTTCTAAAAATATTTTATCCATCTTATAATATATATCCCAAAAATGTGATTAATATGAATATCTCAAATAATTTTCACGACACATACATCACTCTATATAACAAACAGTCGAAATCTTAGGAGAATATAAAAGATAGAACTCACAAAAACTGTGTCACGGTAAAAGTCTGTCGAAGATAATTTAGACCCCGGCGATTTACTAAATTTAACATATTTTTAACTTGAAAAATTACATATAATTTAATTTTTAGTAACATAATATAATATAACATTTGTGGCGGTGGGTTGGATTATATTATGCCTCACTGAAATATCTAATTTTTTGTTAAACCCATGTCCAATCTTTTATATAAAATGCTGCGTTTACATTGTATAATAATAATATACGGAAAATTTGGAGAAAAAATCTTTGGGTTAGTAAGTAAGTACGTATATGTGCGCAGGGTAAGTAGTAGTGGATGCGCTCGACCGCGGTCTTTAAACTCGACAACAAAGTTTTATGGAGTTGACTGTACGATGTGGCGCGTGGCAGTGTCGGCGATAAGAAAATCGCTGTGGTTTTTCGACATTTAGCTAGTTTCCCGAAATTACCACAGCGGAAGGAAGTTTGTACCGAGGAACAAGTAAGGAATGGTAAACGAGTGCAGGAAATCCGGAGTGAGTAGTCGGTGGGGGATGGGAGAATGAGGCAATAGAAACCGAGACATCTGTGCACTGTACACACCGTTACAGATCGATTACTGTTATAACACTGTTCCTGCTGTTTCCGACCAACAAAAAACTTGACGTCATAAAAACTTGGATTAGCACTCAAATAAAATCAAATTTAAAGCTCATTTTTATTGTATACATATATTTAACAATAACTGGTTTCCATCCTCCCAATACATAATAATATAATAGTATATCTGCAGTATCCTGTTATATTGAGTTAAATTATTTTTATTTTATTGAGTTAAAATAATTTTGACGCGGAACTTACATTATAATATATATATATATATATATATATATATATATATATATATATATATATATATATATATATATATTTGATAGGAAGCACCGCATGAATTTTTTTTTTTTTTTTGACAATTGTATACACTATAATATTATTATTACTTTTATTCGTTTTTATTGTAAGGATTGGGGAGTAATGTTGCCCACCTTAGCATGCAATACATAACGCAATTAAGTTACCAGTTGTGTCGTCCTCCTTTCGTACACCTTAAAATTGTAGTATACAGCGAGTTCGTTATCGCATTACCATTATTATTTTATATGAAACGCACTAGTTGTTATTCATCTGATTCGTTCTGAAACACGATTATAAATTATATTTTCGCTGCAGCGTGCATGTAACAGTGATACGACATTTGAATGTTTATTCGGTGATTTACGTTCAACGTATAATACCTGTACATCAATAATAATAATATTATGTACACTCTTGACGTTTTAGAGAACTCAATATCACAGTCGAATAGAGAAACTGTGAGTAGATACTAAGTAATAATATTAACACGACGCGTACAGTAGAATATTTTCAATTTCATTGCCATAACAATTTCACGTGTTCACAATAATTCTACCTGATCGATCTAAACGTTTAACCGACACTCGGGGGACTATTGAACAAGCGATGGGAAAAAATGCATTATAAACTACACCGTGTTGAAAGTTAATAATTCTTCAAAACAGTGTGTAGAGAGAGGCGTGTTCCTGATTATAGAGCATCGTTAATAATATTAACGCTACAGTTATATAATATCGATTTCAATTTTGTGGCAAGCAAGTTTCTTGCAAGCCGTTCAGACTTTAAACGATTCAATTTGTCTAAAATCAATAGCAGAAAATAGTCTTCTGTGAGTTACGAAAACTCATGAAGCATAAAACAAGATTGACATTAAAAGTTTTTGAAGTACCCAACATAATATATTTTCATTCGAAATGTATTGCTAAAAACAAACACTTGCTGTGTCTATTCATAACAATAAATTATGAATTCATTCACCAAACGAAAATGATTTGCAAGTGTTTATCTCAAGGCAATTTTGAAAGATATGTACAACAACACTCTTCGTCGAATACTAATTCATTATTGTTAGAAATAATATTTTAAACCTGAACCTAAGTATTATATAATAATATATAAAATATAAATGATAATTTATTATAAAACAGTAAAGCAAATACGTATACAATTAAATGCCAATTTAGTAGCATCTTTTCAAGTATAATATAAAGTTTAAAACTATAATTCTAAATATAAACAATTCCTAAATAATTCATTTTTTTTGGAGAGGGGGGTTGGATAAATATTCTAAAACATTTGGAATATAATATAGGAAAAAGAAAGGTAACACTGAAACAATCAGACTACAGGCATTCGAGTTTATAAGCAGACAATATTATGGTCAAACCGTACTTATTGTCTTATGATTTATCGTATTTGTGTCATGCGCTTTCCAAATGTTTTTTCCTAACTAATTGCTATTATTACGTAAAATTAATGACTTATATACATTATATTCAACGCACACTGTACATAACAATATATTATTAGATACACTGCTAGCCACTGCCGATTATTCAGCTAATTTATACGTCTAGGTTTATGGTATACGGTATACCATATAATATGCTAATATATTGTTTCTAATATTTATGTTATATAAAGGTACCAATAATGATTAATTACTTAGACTTCTCAATATATTATAGAAATAATACTATATATTATATTGTTAGATATATATATATATATATGTACCACGAGACTAGTTAAACTATAACATTTAATTTGAATTTTATCATTAAAAGTGTAGCAACCAACGTAGTGTAACTTCAATTACGATTGTATTTGATATAGTATTATGTCGAATTATAAAATAATTTTTGTATTTCTCGCCAAATCCAAAATAGCGTTTAGTAATGATATTATAGAATACCTATTACGTATAATAATTATCATCCCTTTAGGTATTCGTAAGACACACATACACCACACCCATCACACACGTGTTTATAATATTAATATATTTATACTGAGTTATTTTATATTTTTAACGATAAATAATCATCGTTATTTCGAAATGTAATACCGATGTTTTTAAACATTATTTTTTACATCATTGTAAGCCATTAAATATATTTTTTTGAAGTTTTTTTTTTTAGGTTATTACTTTTTAGAATGACAACATATATTATTTTAATTTTATATTTTTTTACGAATTTCATTGTATATACATTGAATTTTTAACACACTGTCCATTGTAACTATATTGTAACTATAAGTAAGCGTAGTACTTAAACAGCATCACTATACTGCTTAGGTAGGTACTCCGCTTATTAACAGTTTGCGAGATATTCCTGCGTACACTACTACACTCTGATTACTCCTGACTTAAAATACTTTTACAACTTATATTAACTACTCGTTCAAAATTCAATTTTAGATTCTGTTGGGAACGATTAATGTATTTGTTTTATAAATGAAGTGTGTTTTTTTTCGTGTGTTTGAAGACATTTTTTCTAGTGGAAACAAAACGAACGAGAAAAACTTACGCACCAGTTACTTAATAATTATTGTAGTACGTGTATGATACCTATTTAACGTTTAACCTCATTCGTTAAAAAAAAAGGGGTTTAAAACGGTCGGACGGTTGGGTCTGAATGAGAACGGTGAGGGGAGGGGAGGCGGGTGGGCAAGAGGGCTAAATATCCGGCGGCGGATCTTCCCGCAACCGCATATAACCGGGTATGACAATATAAAACGTTTTATACGTTTTGCAATAAAAATCGTTGGTGCATTATCATATAATAAACATGCACTGCGTTCGGCTCTTCACCCCCTCGCTAATGTACGTTTGTGTGTGTGTTTGTGAGTGCGTATGTGCTCACGCTAGTACGTGTGAGCTTGTGTGCGTGTGTATTAGGTATTAAAATCTCAGTAGTCATCCGAGTAAACGTATATTATCGTGAGACGCATACGTAAAATAATAAAAAGAGAGGTGTTTCGACATGACCGCGCGTCGTTGCGTATATTAAACTCGTATAAGGTACACACACCGTGTATATTATCTATTATATACCTACCTATGCGTACGGTATGGGTATGCTAAACGCACCCATTGTTCGCTCAGGTTGCGGTTAGTCTTTTTTAATATTTCTCGAGTTTATTTTTTTTTAAATTTATCATTACGTTATTATATATATTTTTTTTTATTTATTTCTTATCTGAGACGGACCATCTCGAACACACGCGCGCACACACGTTGTGGCACACATAACATGTTGCACACCATGACGTATAGGTAAATATTGCATGCATTTTTAATTTATGTGTAATAACAATATAATAATAATATTGAGAACAAAATATGCATAATGCATTTGTGTAGAACTCGCATCGAGAATCGGTAATAATAACGCGTATACTGTCGCGTACCATGCTCATGCTAAAAATTTAATATCATTATGTAGGCATTAATAAAATGAAAATTATATTGAAAAACATAATACCACGATACGTAGGACAGGAAATACTAGCCTTAATAACGCGTGCGTACGTATTTGGTCGGAATTCCGTAATTATTATAGTTTTCTAATGGTTGAAAAGGCAATATCAATTATTAATCGTACGAATAAGAAAATATACGTTAAAATAACACCTGTGCTTTATAAAACTCTAAAATTGTTATATCATTATTAATTAATATTAGTCTTTTTTTAATGTCTACCTTTCAAACCAAATAGTTATAACTGTTATAATTTTATTGTATTTATATGTATTATTTAAAAACCTCCTAATTTATAAATTAAATCTAATCTGTAAATTGTACATTATTATAAACAAGATCATATGCTCGTTAAATAAATATCTAAATATTTAAAGTTGACACGTAGATAATATAGCAGTATTTTAATAGAGTATTAGGTTTTTGTATGTATAATATATATAATATTATATTAATATTAAAATGTACATAATATTATTTATCAGATGGGTATAATATACTTATTGATATTTGCATTATTGCAATGCTTTTGTTAAGTCGTAATAATACACTAATTTATTTTTTTCTAGAAATAACTTATTAATATATTTTTGTTTTTTTAACGATTTAATATTTTACAATATGTATTTCCGCAGTTATATTGTTATGAATTCCTCGTGCGAGCATGCGTGAAATACCTACACTTTCTGGTTAGCCGTACACTACGTTTTTTTATTTAGATTATAGATAGGTATCGGCTACTTTTTTTCCACACAAAAATTAATAATAAAGATATCAACAATTATTTTTTATGTGAAAATAAGACTTGTACAAAAGAAATTCGGATCTCAATCGATACAATAAATTATTGTATATTATTTGAGAGGCGTTGTCAGAAAAACGATAAACCACCAAAACGACAACTTCTACTTCTGTCTATAGGCTTTAGGCTCTAGCTACCTTAGCAGGAATTATTTAACAGATAACTAATAATAATATGTTTAATATATAGTATACCTATCTATGTTTATTGTATAAGTCATGAGAATAAGACTCACATTTCAAATGTTTGGCATTAACTTGTTACGCCATCCAAACTAACAATGATTAATGTACTTCCATTATGTAATGTAACAGTAAGTGTATATCTCTCTGACGAATTTCAACGAAAAGTCATTCTCAGTTAAGTATACTTATTTAAAAATAGGTAGGTATTTATTTTATTTATTTAATATATAATAATATATATTCGTATTAATAGTTATATACTTACACAGCTGCATGTAATAAGGCTTATCTCGACAATTCCGTTTGTATTATAATATAATTGTTGATTTGATCGCCTGAGTTCATATATTATCTAAAATAATATACTATTATTGATAAAATTATGTGGTATTTTTTTTAGTTATTTGATCATTGGATGAAAGTATATTTAATAATATCGTCCAATTCCAATTATATTTTCCGTTTTGAATGCGCCCGCAATCAAATTCTGTTCAAACTATTTTGCACAGTCTTCAATCATACAAAATCATATTTTCTTTAGATAATAATAAGTAATAACCATATTATTTATACGACGTGTTTGTAGATTTTATTTTTTGCTTTAATATATGTATGGCTAAAGGTGAATAAGAGGAGTATTTGCATATTATATAGGTTATTATATGGTTATTATTCATTTGATATTTGATTTTTTTATATATATATTTTATGTCAATTAAATAAATAGAAATTATTTTGTGGTTATTTATTGTGATAATTTATTTATCAACGATACAATATTATTGGTTTACTGATATCGCGAAGAAAGAAATTATAGAGAGTTGATACAATTCAATTTTGTCGATACTTCGATTTTGTTTTGTTTTTGCTCTTCGGGCGGAAAATCGCGAGTCCTAACATTAATATTGAATTTGTTGTGATGATTGTAAGTGACATATTTTCTCCTGCGATTATTAAAATACTTTCGATTGACGATTGGACTACTTTTATAATGTATGCTCATTGCACTACCTTTCTTAATTCTATCAGATATGATTAGCATTTTTATTACTGTTGTATTTCAGCCATAGAACTGTAAAAGTATATACAGTACAATATCATATTATTATTATCATACGATAAAACTGGTAGTACAATATATTTTTGAATTACAGTACAAATATATGTTTTGAAAACTTCCTTTAAATGTTTATGTTTATTAATTTGTTATTGCGTATAGAAAATAATAAATTAAGTTTTAGTAAAATGTTTCATTGTTTAGAATTTATAAGCTAAATATTTTTGAAATAAAATAAAAAAAAATTGTTTGAGGAAATTTTTATTTTACATGTAAACAACCAATGCAGTAAAAAAACTTTAATTATCTATAACAAAAGATCTGTTTCGATATTTTTCACGGTATAATCATTATATTTTTTCCAGTAAAAAAACTTACGAGGAATCTTATATTATACTTAAAGCTTTTTCATAAAATATATTTTGAAGTTTATATAATACCTATAAAATGTTAATATAAATATTTAGTGAGAAACTCAAGTATTTAAATATTTGAATTATTTTAAATTACAAAAAAAAAATCCATTTTGTGTAAAAATTCTCATTTTTTTTTTTTAAATGGGAATCTTTGTTTTTTTCAGAATAATTGAAAAAATACTTACTAAGAATTTTTACAATTAACTAAAAATGATATGATACCTATTATAGATTTAAATTTTTCCCACCCAGAAACTAATCTATAAGTTGAAGCTTGAAACATTTTTTTACTATTAAGTGTATTTAGTCAAAATAAAAATTATAGATCAATATTTGAAAAATTAATATATTCATCTTTCATTATACATTTAAAATGTATTATCCTATTTAAATTAATATAAAATAAGATTTCTATGTATAATTCTAACAATATTATATTATAAACTGTTACCTATATATGCATATATTTAACACATATGTACGTATACAAAGATACTGTTTATGTATTTATTTTTTTTACTTTCCATTAAGTTTTTAAAGTTTAGTCAAATATGTTGCTTTTTAGTTCTTAAAACATTTAATATTACCACGTGGTCACGTTAAGATTAATGTAGTCATAAAAATAAAATGCTATTAAATGTTGAAATTGACCGTTTTAATACTGCTGGAAAATTAGTTAAAACCATTTACTGAAAAAACAGACGGATACTACAAAACGAAGTCAAGTATTATATATTTTAGATGCAACCGAAATCAACTAAAAATAAATTCTAAAAAGCGGTCACGCTTGTGATCCGGGTAGACCACACGCCGACGTGTTATTTGAGCGGATGTGTTTGAGGTGCGGTGTTACAGTTAAAATTGCAAACAATGAGACATCGTTTGCGAAAGACAATATTAAAAACGAAGATTCCTTGCATTGCATTACAACAATAAGTCACAATTCATTGAACTCTAAAGTATACAAATTAATTCATTTTTACTCTTCGTATTAATTTGCAGAACATTTGGTTTTTCAATTCTATTACATATTGATAATAATATTATTATTTTTTTTATTGTTTTTTGTTTTTAGATATGATACAATCATATTTTGTGATCACAATGACTCTTGAAGGTCCGTTTTTTACCACAAAATTATATAAATAGTATAGCGTTTTTCAGTATTTATTTAAAAAGCCCATACAAACTCAATATAAACTATATTTTTTTGTAGTGTTTACAACGCTTATCGTCCCGTGCCGTTGTTAATAAAATATGCATTCTATAATATACAGGTACGCCGGAGAAAGACCTCAAACAACGATCAAATAAAAAAAAAAATTTTAACTGCTGCTTTGTAATACATTAATGTATGAATATGCATAGAAACCTGGCTATAAAGCATTTATAGAAAATAAAAACAATATGTGCGTTAAGGCTAATAGATTCCTGTATAGGTCCACGCACATTAAGAACGTGTATTATTACGACTAACGTTACAAACATTTTTACAACATCTAAAAACGAACAGTACCGGTACACCTACCCATGTTTTTATTATGTGATGCGTTTAATAAATGTGTCAGACTAAAAAGTAATCAAACTGTTGAAATGAATAAGCATTTTTTTTTTTAAACGTTTTTCTATTTTCTAAATAATTATAATATTATACCTATACGCGCGGTAATAATCTCGGTGATGAATACCGTTTTACGGTAATATACTTAATGATTTTTTTATATTTAATTTTTTGTAAGCGACGTATTTTCTGCACGAGGTTAAGCTTTAGTAACAATACTTATCTTTCTCAGTAATATTTTAATATATAATCATTGTTTCACGCCGTTAAAGCAACGACGAATTTTTCAGATTAGCAGCGTTCGATGTATGGAGTGGAGTGCACGCGATCTGATAACGGCCGTTGACTGGGTATAATAATAATAATAATAATATTATTGTCCGTCTTTCGCGTATTTGGATTAAGTTTATTAGACAATAATATGTAATATCGTCTGCGACGTTTTATTGTCGTTCAATATAATATGTTTTATTATATTATGGAACGATGGTAATAAATCTGTTGTAATTGTCTCCCATACACGGTCTCTCGCTCAATTGCACACATCTGTTTCGTGAAATCCAACAACGAAGTCGACCGAATATACACACTGACGAGTCTGCTACAGAATTATTGAATAAATATGAGGCTGCCTTGCTGCTTACAAGAATTCTTATACTATTTAGTACCGTCATCGAAACAGCACACGAAACCATGTGTAATAAATGTATGAAAATGATTATTTTTATAATTGAAAATAAAAAAATTGTAAAAAAAAAATAAATTTACAATCACAAGTACACGGCGTAAATGCCTAAGTATACATTTATTAATATTGTGTCTTTAAATTATAATTATTGTCAGTAGTTCTGGTGGGAAAAAGTGCTTAAAAAATGATTATATACTTACGAGAAAACTACCTCATTTTAATTTCTAATAAAGTATGACGTAGTATATTATATACTATGCACGTATATACTCGTAGAGAATATATTATATCGGTCAATTTTACCAAACACTTATTTTTTTTTTTTTTTACCGACGCCTTTAAATTTTTAATGCATACGGTGACTATATCTGATGCGCACGCTGCATTAGACCATTATATTATATACCGCCAACGATTTGAATCGCATTTACGACCTGTGATTATTATATATTGGAGAATTACGTTTTACCACCTATAAAATTATCTATCGTAGTAAAGAGAATGGAGAATGTGCAACATCACTGAGTCTTTCTTATTTTTCCAGTCGTTTTTTTATTTTATAATATTGTACATTAAATCACTTGAAATACAATATTTTTAAAATAATATAAAGGAGTCTGCTTAAATTTTACCGGTTAAAATACCAATTATTTTCTCTGTAATCATAATAATATTACAATTTTATACAAATTATACTCATCAGATCGGTTTAACCCAATAACCAATACCAGTGTAAAAAATTAAATTACATAAAACTAAAAAAAAAAATATAGTAATGAAGTAAGGAAATTAAATACTCCTGTTGTATTAATACATAGTTGGTAAATAATATATTTACATATAGAAGCGATGACCACATAAATGTATTTTACAATATACGAGTAATAATGTTTACTTTATACCCTTTATACCTTTTCGGAAGAGACACGATAAAAACGTCTGTAAAATAAAAAACTAAAGATGCATCTAGGTGGTAAAGTGGTTATGTATAGTGAACTATATATCAGTGACATTATTACTTAAACAAAATGATATAATTTTCAGAAGGATGATTTTTTAAATTGGACGAATAAAAACTTAAACTGCAGTGGGATGTTAGGTATTCGTATTCACTTCCAACTTGGTCTACTTACTCATTATGTTTTATGGACACCTATATTGTATAATTTTTCAAATCAAAACAATTTTTGATTGATGGGAAAAAATACTTTTAACACGATACATACAGCGGATGCGGATGTCCATTTTAAATGTATTAAAATTTAAAAGTGTTTAATATTTTAAGTATATACTACATATTGATACCTAACAACTAAATGAACGGCATTGTTGAGTTGGTTTGATTCGCCTACCCTTCTCTCAAGGCGACCGGTCAGTTAAAACTTAATAATATGTTACGGGATAAATTGGATGAGTTTATTAGGTTACCTCACTCAACAATATTATATGGCTAAAAAATATTGTTTAATTTATAATATAATATTAATATTATTATTTATAAGATCACGATCAGATACGGCCACGTCACAATAATTATATGCTCAACACGTGTATTCATCATTTCATCATATAGGTAGGTACCTAAATTATAATAGTATGACTATATACATATTTTATATTTATAGTTTCGTATTTTTTTTTTTTTTATTCTTTCGTGAAAACGCGACTTGCTAATTTAATTTCGATGACAGCGCAACACGAATACAGAATATTCCTTATATAAGACCGCGACGTCCGCGACGTGTATGGTGTAGGTACGTATAATACTGTTTACCGTCACAATTAAATTAACATTAAATTATGTTTCAATTAACATCAAACACAGAAATAACATTAAATATTAAAAGTATTCATATATAGTGTCGTTATAGTCATTTAATACATTAAGAAACCGTAGGGGAGACGCTTGCGTCCGGTGTGCTTTTGTGGATTATCGGATGGTTGGTAAAACGGAAACTGCACTACACCATCGTTGTCGTCGTTGCGCATTATGTATGCGATATTATAATTTTTTATATTATTAAGAATCAGCGTTTCCGGTCGTATACACAGTGAAAAATGTTATTTCACTGCGGTGATGGGTCGATAAAAAAAAAAACTAAACAATAAAAATTGTTATTATAGCTAGGTATTTAAGTTGCAACAATTACTAATGCTAATATAGGTAAGTTACAAAGCACTATATAATACGCATGTGCTTTTAATCGTACTACGTTTATACGTTTTGATACAATAATATACAGTAATTAACGCGAGTCCCCGAATAATTACGAATAGTATTATTATTTAAGCTCGCGACAAAATTCTGAATAAGTAGGTACTATTGTTTAGGGTGGTTCACGTTTTTACCAGTGATATGGTACATTTTATTAGTATTGTTTGATAATTAAAGCTTTTATTTCCAGATACTTATGTCTATTCTCATACAAAGTACAATGTTTTAAACCGTTCGTATTTTACGCGCTACCATATTTTTTCTATTCTATTTTAATTAAAAATCGCGTGTTCTCGCGGTTTCTTTTAAGTTTATATAGTATACAATTTTTTATTTTATCATTATTATTTCATAATTACATTTGTATTTAATTATATTATTTTAAATTACTATACAAAATACACAAAACGACTAATTACTATAGTGAGTAAACGAACATATTTTACTTTATGTAATAGTGCAAAAATGTGGTTCTAATGTATGTAATTAATAGTAGTATTTATTATGTAATATCAAATTTATCCTCGTTTAATATTTTTAAATCACTTTATATTTAAGCATATGATATTATATTATTATAGTAGAATAATTTCAATTAAGCGTCATTATTATTGTTTAAACAAATTATAATTTATTAGAACATACATTTTATAATATTATATTATAGTATATTCACAATGAACACTAACATAGAATCTGCATTTATAAATGTTCAAATAATGCTCTAAATTGTTTAACTACTAATCGATACAATACAGTAAACAATATACACATGTAATATTAACCAAACCAAACCTATTGAATATATTATATAAATATATGATATTTTAAAAGTGTTGTTTATATATTGTAAAAGAATAAATAATCACACAATTAGGATATTAACGTCTTAGTAATGAAAAATAGAATAATTATAAATAATAA
The DNA here is from genome assembly GCA_036289425.1 of Rhopalosiphum nymphaeae. NCBI lineage: Eukaryota > Metazoa > Arthropoda > Insecta > Hemiptera > Aphididae > Rhopalosiphum > Rhopalosiphum nymphaeae. The sequence goes on along the minus strand of JAZAQC010000016.1, from coordinate 14,346,756 downwards.
TATTTAACAGAGAAATTCCATTATAATAATTGTGTGAAATACTTACAGGTGTATATTTCAGAATAAGAATTCTCTAATTAAAATGTTCAAAAATCGCAAAAAAATGCTCAGTGTTCATATAATATTTTGAACAGCTGGAAGCTCACAATCAAGTATCAACACACCTGTAATATGTTTTTATTCCCATGTTATATAATAATTGTATTCGATGTTGATGTTGATATTTATATAATATGGTATAAACCGTTAAACGTTTGGTTCGTTAATCATGGGAAACCGAAAAATGGAAATTAGTGTAATTATTCATAATTGAGTTCTTTGTCAGACGTTCTCTACAGCAAACTGCATTATTTATCTTTCAACGTTCACACGAGGATTCTACACAACTCGAGCACTAAACCTATTATGAATATGGCACGATTTTGTTCGTTTGCTGTGAACATTTCGAGATTATTATAAAGAAACAATTAAGATTTTAAACGGTATTCAAAAAGTGGAAAGTATCAGAGCGTAATGTAAATAATATTACTCAACTCACACAAGCACACACATATACATATATTATTATTCTATACTGTATACATGCCTAGGTATATCGTGAGCGTATAATATTGTGAGTGTATGCAGAATGCCCAGAAAATGTATAAACGATCAAACGTATAGTGTTCAACGATTCTAGACTTTCAAAGAAGCGCCTACTACAGCTCTATGTTTATAAATAAATGTGTATTGGTAAAGGCTTGTGTTTAAGTTTTAGCCAAAGCACGAGTATTGAAACGTTTAAGTTGTACTCGAGTAATACAACAAATACAATATTATAGGCAACCTATTAACCGTGTTGCGTATATTATGAATGTTTGTTCAGGTTGTCTGTGGTTTATACGCAAGCATCGCGTAGCAACGAAATCTAACTGTGACTTTTGGCGAATCGACAGAAGTTTATTTATTCATCAGTTATCACGTTTAAAGGATCACCGTGAACAGTGCGGCAGCTGTTCTGGAGTTGAGGATGCCGAGGAATCGGCCGTAACCACGTGTTATTATAAAAATATAATATAACATGCTGTGTTTGTCTCCGTGTTAGTGGATTTATATGTTTCACGTTTTATTTTTATTACATTTCGTGAATTAAATTATATATAGTGTGATTCGCCAAGTATATGCTTACCCCCCCCCCCCTTTTACTCTGCATTCATTCTAATTCTGAGTTTTGGAATTTATTACATTAATTATTTAAACACCATATTTTTAACTACTTAGTTTTATTACCTATACCTCTTATGAAGAATGTTCTGGTCAATACAATTATCACAAGAGATACTAAATTAAAAATTAAATTAATAAATAAATATTAATCTTCTTAATCCATTCGTTTAGGTATTTAAAGTAATATTTTTAGCATAATTTATTTAAGTATAGTTAAGTGTAATATTTGAAAATGAATTTACACAAGTTTTGCACGTTGCACTAAACAAAATATAAACGCGTGTATAAGTAAACATATGACGTGATAACGGGAATATTTAGGCATAATTCCTTATTTTTGGATGGTATCTGAAAAACACAGAAGTATCACACCAGAAATATTATCATATTAATATACTTACATATTACATATTATATTATTTATAAACGTTTAGGTAATTGCTTAAGACATATCATATATAAACCTTATAATAACATACCAACCCTAAATCGCCAATAGCGCAGGTGTATAATAGAAATCGATCAAGCATAGAAAAGTAGTGTATCCTCCAATAATATATATACAATTCCATTTCTATAAGTTTTATGAATCACTTAGATCATAATACTAATATTATATATATATATATATATATATATATATATAATATGGTACCGAAACAGTGCGTTTTCGTCACTAATAGAAGGTATAAAAGGAGGGGGTAAATAGTGGCACCTGAATTATAATATTATGTACGAGTATTAATAATATATCGGATGATCATCACGCGAACAGCGCAATCCGACCCGAATGGAAAACGTGCATGCGTGGGAGTTAGGAAGCGGGGGTCGTCGTGTATAATACACGTAGTGTCATTTATATATACTATTACGGCGTCGGTAGTCGTCACCGGAAGTCGCGAGAGAAATAAGAGTATAAAAGGGTATACGACGTCGCTGCCGCAATCGACAACAGCAATTCGAACAGATGCGCCGCTGATGAAGTTCGGGGCAATTACCTATATTTGCGTATACTTAGTGTATTATACACGAGTACACGGCAGCGCGTATTCAACGTTTTTGCTCTCCTATCCTTCCCCGGATCACGCATTTACCGGGACTGTGGCTTCTCTCGTGTGACCTATCTTGTCTTATATTATACACGATATCCGTCAGTCGGACCGATAGAAATCTGCACCGGTGCACGTGATAAACACACTGCATAGACGCACGTCATTAAAGGGTTTCTTTCACGGGTCTGCCTCCCGGTCCACACGCGCTTAATTCCGACCTCGAGTACGAAGAATATTTTTCCCTCGTGGACTTTTTTCATTGGTATGATGATTTCAACAATTTTTTTTACGATTACTATATTTTAAGAGTTTTTAACCATTACTATAATTCACAACACATTATACTATTTTAATACGCAGCAGAGACTTGCAATCGATTTGTTACTCACCTGTTTTAGACTATGATATCGTTGGTCCCAGTGTGGCTATACACGGTATCCTAATTTTAAGGAAACAAAATTAGGTAGGTATACGTATATACAATATATATGAAATATTTTAATGTGTTTTCAGTCGAACCCTCCAGTTACACGGCTTTATAACGCATACAATAGGATAAACATTATCATAACGACGACGCGCGTTATGCCGATCGCAATATAATACGCTCTAGAAAGAATTATGCAAGCGCGCCTCTTGTATATGTATGATAATATTATATTCAATATATTAGTATAATACGATTATGCGGAATCGGTTTATTTCAAAATTTTAGATTTTTACATTAGACCCTGACACCCCGTATGATTGACTATATTATGCAGTTTGATTCGAATACTATTTCATAGAACAGAGATTATGAAATATCTAAATCTATGTCAATTAACTTATAAGATAATGCATTGTTTTTATTTTTTACACCAACAATAACTCTAGTGCGACGTCACTATACTTTTCAAATGATAAACGACAATTATTTACCTAATCATATGCTAAAATGATTATATTTATTTTTATATATTTTCTATCTACTTAAGTATAAAGTCAAACTAATCGTTTTTATTCATTCGGATCTCTTAAATTAGTTTTATGTTATTATTTCTGAGAATTATTTTTTATTTTTTTTATCTTCTTGTTGTAGGAAAGTATACAAAAATTAAAAAAAAAAAATTGTCGCATATTTATTAGATTTTATTTTATTGCAGATTTTTTTTTTTATTTTCAAGATAATAAATAGATTTTTATAGTGCTTTATTGCATTTTATTTTACCCTAATAGCCTGTTGTTGATATGTCATGCTAGCTATTATATAATCGATGTCTCATCTGACACGGGGCTATATGCACTGTTTTCCGAGTACGGGAAATCAAATATCGAATAGCCCGCACGTTTTTATCGTTGTGATCATGTTATGATTTTCTCATGGTTATTAATTTATTAAACATTATAGTAATATGTTATGTCATATATGTATATAATATTATGTACCTGCGTACGTTTATTACAATACTTGTAATATGGTACCAACACAACTCGAAATTTTTTTTTTAAAACACTTGCCAGGGTAGCCATATTTTTATAAGAGAGATTCGATATTTTCCCACAAAACTATTATTTTTTATCTGTTATTGACCACTACCACTTACAAGTTATATTATAAATAGCGCGAACGAGTTATTAACATCAAATATAAGTAATAATATAACTGCGTTATATTTTATTTGTTATTGATTTCAAGGAACGTAAATTATTCTCATTGACAAGTACACACGTGTATACGTGCATCTATATACTTGTATATAGATATATCTACTTTAAGTATACCGGAAATAAGTATATTTCAGATAATGTCTGGACAGCATAATATTATATCTCATGATTGTAATAACTATTTATGTTATTGTAAATGTCATTTCCATTATAAAAAGTTGAACATAATCTTAATATACACGGAATTGAGTAATTGACAAACCATCATATTGGTTTTATCATATCAAAAAGCCATTAATAAATGACAAATCAACGACATATTCTTAACGACGATTTTTTACTAGTATTCAATTATAAATACTATACATTTTTGAACGTATAAACAATCATAACATAAATATAGTATTATACCAATAAGTATAAAATATTTTTTGATAATAAATTACAAACTCTTACGTAGGCACTTACATGGCTACATTAAAATGGTGATTAACCTTTTTCGATGTTAACGATGTTAATTTTAAAACATAAAATAATTATGTAGTAATATAATATTACATTAATTATAATATATTAACATTATTAACAAAGGATAACTACCATGATTAAAGTTTTTATTTTTTTTAATTATTGAATATTACCATTTTTATTGTATATACAATAAACAAATCTGTAAGGTACCGTATGCAAAAATATTGTAAATTAAACTAAAAATCACAGTTCAAAGAGATTATGTATTCTAAACTAACAAAATAACAACAACAAAAAATCCAAAAAATGGATAATTTATTTGATAAATAATTTAATCAAAGAATTGCTATGATTTAAAAAACCTGTTAATTAAATACTGTATTATTTAATTAATCAATAATGTAATAGATTGATATAAAATATTTATATATACATAATAAATATAATATAAAATAATAATATAACATAATATACTTATTATGAAAAAGCCTTAAGTCAAAGATGTTTTACTATAAATTATAAAATATTCTCTAATATTTTGTTGACGTTGAATATTAACACTGAAAATATGTTATCTTCAAAATAACTTAACCTATATGGTAATAATAAATTAAAATAAATATTTACTTTTAGATGTACTGTTTTATTATAATAGTTAACAAAGATTGGGATGCAGTAAATGTAACGAGTATTACAAATATGTATGTATAAAATAATTACTAAGTTCATATATTCTATGAAATATATAGGTTCACCAAAATTAAGTATACATCATAAATATTAGTAAAGTTTAAACAATAGATTTATTTGTAAGTTATTAACTTTCCGTCGTTATATGTTAAGACTTTGAATTTCAAAGTTTCAAAATATTATATTAAAAAAAAATTTGTATACCAAGTATTTTGTTAATAATTACATTTATATACCTAATTAAAAATGTATAATTCTATTTATTAAAAATTATAATATTGATTTAATATTTAATATTGATCCAGTCAAAATTGTGAATTTTTTAAACATTCCTTATTTAAAGTTGATGTGTTTAAAAATCTATCGATCACCTAGTTATATTTTTTGCGCAATCACATGTGCATATTATTTATAACACTTACTAAAGTTACAAGCTTAAATAGACTGCCCGTTCCCTTGAGGTAAATTTTTTAAATTAAATTAAATATAACGATTTCACATTGTGTACATATTTTTAAATTGCATTAAATATAATATACCAATTTTTGAATACACCCGTATACTAAATCAATACAGTATCTATATAGTTATATAGTTATATCCTATTAGCTATCATGGTATAACATGAGGTTACTGTCTAGTGTAATTGGTTATTAAAAAATGTAAATTTTATAAACTTCCGAAACATATTTTTGGCTTAAGGACTTTAAAAGTGTAATCAAAAGTTTATCAAGTAAGTTTTATAGTTTTTTTTTTTTAATATTGTTAAAATATAATAGTATATATTAATAAATTATTTAATATTACTAAAATTGTTATTTTAGCCTTCAAATATATTTTTTTTTATATTCTTAAATTAGAAAATTTTAATTGATAGTTTATAGTTATTTTTATATTCTTGTCTAAGTAAGGTAAGAATAAATTCAAATTTTTAAACAATTATTACCTACTGATGTTGAACAATTATAAAATAACGTAATTATATTTACTTTTTACATAACTATGAACTCTTCTTTTGTTTAATGACCTTAAACTTAAGTCATTGAGATTTAAACATAAATTAAAATGGCTTAACAATCAGGATCTAGTTACCTTATTGAGTCAGATTCATAAAAAACTAAAGACCAGATACAAAATGAATGCACGTCTTACAATTTTACATACATAATATATTTATAAAATGTCTAATACTATACAAAAAATGATACATCATGATAGTTAAAATACAAAATCAATCAATTAATAAAAAATATTTAATTTTATTTACTCATTACTGCTTATTCATGGTCAAATCAATCATTATTTATTTATATATTAACAATGAATGATTGACAATTATATTTTTTTGTCAAAAAATTGAGAATTTAAAAAGAATTTAAATTATTCAAAACGGAAATTTATTTATTTTTTTCAAATGTTGGTGGGAAGAGCAAGACCATCTGGATCTCCTGCAGCTATACACTTGACTATTGTGTTATATTTATTATTTTATTGTAAACGCATTATTTGGCTATTTTAATATCATATTTGTACCACCTCGGGCATTATGACGTTACAATACATTTCAATAAAAGAATACATTATTTAAAAATGTTAACAAAAAAATTTTATTTTTAAATCACAGAGCAAAATAAAACACAGTCTATGGTTTTTATAAATCTATCTTTTTAGTTAACAATAGCATTATATGCATTAAAATGTTAATTTATGAAGTTTGAGCGAACTCAAGAGGTTATTAGAAGCTTATAGTTTGCTGAAAGCTTTTGAAATATTAGCCATTAGAGAGCGCTAGTTCTGGCCTTAAACTAACAAACAACTTTATGTCTACATTGTACATACATATTATTATTGTTATACTTGTTTAAAATTTCAATCAATTATATTTACATAAATTAAATTACAGTGGACAATTTATAAAATAATTAAAATGCTTATAAGTTGTATAATTATATTATCATTTATATTATTGGTTATTACTTAGCTTAATAATAAAATATAATTTATAATACAAAATCTTACTTAATTCAAAATATAATTTAAAAAGTAATAAATTAAATTATTTTGTTATAATTAGTCTAATTTTATTGATAGCTAAAGAAACTATTGCAAAAATAAAAAAAAATCTCTTTACCAACCTTTAAGTACCTATTTATTATCAAAATATACATTTCTAACACGGAAAAGCTATATTAAAATTTAGATAGATATGCTATAGTTTCTTTATAAAATAAAATAGGATATTTAAAAAAAAATGTATCATTTAATTTGTACAACTAATATATATTTCTAACTTAATGTAAATTATAAATTAATTCCATAGTTGTCCTTTGTGGGAAAGTAATAATCATATATATATATATATATATATATATATATATATATATATATATATATATAACTGCGGCGAGTTTTATTAGTTAAAATGCTATCTATATATATATATATATTGTTTATATTTTATATGAAAAAAATCTATTAAATATTTTTATGAATTTATAAGGTATTTTATTTGTATTATACTTACTTAGAGTTACGAAACGCAAATCAAGCATTAAGTTACTGTTTGTAAGATCAATTTGATTAATATTTAACGAATTCACGTGTGTTATTTGTTTGTAAATAACTTTCAAAAATGTTGATCAATTTTCTTTAAATTTAAAATTAATCTTATTTGCAGTTTGTAAACAACATAATAGTATCGTAAATATGTCATTTTTTTTATTGGTATAAACCATGGTTTTAACCCGGTCCTATTGTACAGTCATTTTGATTAACTATGTTCGTAAATGTAGCTTACATATTATTATTTTTATTTTGTTTTATAACGGTACGTTTTTATTTTTATTTTTCTATACGTCATAATAATTCAATTCATCTTGTATTAACTATACACATATGTATATTAAATGACCAATAAAAAAACATGTTATTGGAAATTATCGAATATTTTTAATTGAAAGTAGGTGTATACTACTTGGTGGTTTTAGTTTATTGAAACGAAAGACAGTGAATAAACGACTTATATATAATGTATTTTTGTTTTTTATGGCTATAATTAACAGATACGCGTTTATATATATTATTATGTATCCTTCTAAAGCATATTGATATTTTTTGGTTAATAATCATAAATTAAACGTAGCGTTTTATCCAAATAAGTAAAAAACCATAATTTAATGTCTTATATTTAAGACAGCTGGTAAACTCAATCAATTATTATACTGGTTTCCAACATGCTTGCTAAAATAATTATTGGCATACTAATTTCATAGTTTATAAATAAATAGAATAATATAATATGATGTATACGCACGCTTGTTTTATGTGTGTGTGTGTGTGTGTAGCTCCAAACGAGAATATTATTAATACAAATATTCTTTTATTGCAATATTCTTCCACAACAGTTAAAGAACGATTAGGTAAATAATATTATAGTATTTGTACATTAAATGTATGAAAGGGTTGTTATACAGAGGCCATTATTTCTATAATATTTTAACAATATAATTAAACGTATTAGTTGTTTGTATGTAACCGTTCATTAAAACATCGTAAAACCACGATTAGTGTTTGTAACGTTTAAAAAATGTATATTCTACATAAAATATAAATGTACACTGGTTAGCCGTATGAACACATGGCTGAATTTATCATTTACGTAATAAGAATTCTTCAAGATGAGGCTTAGAAGTACTTACAGTTGTACAGTTGAAAGTTAAACGTTTAATGATTATTTCGATGTAGTGCTAACATGTGTAAAAAAAAGTATAGCTATAATTCCTAAAGAGAACCAGAATAATAGTTTAACAAGAAATACAAGAAATTATACAGTATTAAATTAGTTTACATAAAACATCATTTTAATATTAGATGTGCGTGATTAAACATGAGTAGTTTTGAATTTTCATAGAGATATAAAGATATCTACGTCTATAGAAACTTTAAAGTAAATAAATTATTCTATTGATTTATTTTTATTTGTAAAAGTTTAAATTTGATTCCATAAAAATCATGTCCAAGAGTCTAAACTCTTGATAAACTCAGTCATACAGTAATATTAAAAACATGAGTTTTTATTATTCTTATTCTTATTTTTTTTAAATTATTGAAATTTAATTTCCAACATCAAACCATTTTGAAACTTTCCAACACAGAAAATAATAACACATTTCTTTAGGCTATAATGCTACACGTACCTATAATTAAAATAAAGTTCCTCCGTTATTGACTAGTTCATTATTTAACTATTGATTAACTTACAAAAATATTAAATTTTTATTAGGTTTAAGTAGATTTTCATTCAAGTAAAAATATATTAAAAATCACACAGTTCCTTTTAAATATGTACACGCAATTAATATTTGTAACTAAATAATTAAATTATTATTTAAGTCGAATGTATTATTGGAAATAGAAATAAACGTAAGTTTTAGAGAACATAGAATAAAAAACCTAACTGATATAAAAAAATATACAATGTGATAAGCCAAACATTCTAACTTCTATTTTTCCTTTAATAATGGATTTATTCTAATTTCGACAATTTAACTAAATAATTTTTACTTAAAAACCATCATTTCTTGTTCGTTGATTTTTTACATTATTTTAGGACTAAAGAGGTCATGTGATGATAACAACTTTTTTTTCAAATAAGAAATCACTTATTTTGAATATTATAAATTATGAATCAAATATTTTTTTTGAAAATTTAGATGAATCCAAATCATAATTAGTATGAGTAGTTTCTTAGTTATTCTAATTTATATATAGTAAGAATAATAATCATTACAATTGCTCTTACGTAACTATAAAATTGTATGTAATATTTAATCAATAGTATTTATTATAAAGATAATTTATACAAAATATAATGTGTTGAAAGATAAATATTGATAACTATAATTTTAAATCATCTTATCCCTAATCTTAGCGTGACTAATTATCATAAACCAATTAGCTTTATTCTTTAGTAAACAATATTAAATAACTCAATAACTTCTTGTCCAAATTTTGATTTGATTCATCAACTTTGCCACACAAAAAAAAAAACCATTATCTTAACAATTTAAAGGAAAATGTACGATTCTCATTTTAAAAATAAGTTAGTATTATTACAGGACACTTCTTGAATGTTATACAAAATTTAAATATTAAAAAGTAAAGTCATTACTTAGAAATTTAAAAAACCCAGAATTTGGATTAATTAATTAACAAATGAACTACTATTTATGTTTGTATAATGTATAATTCAATACCTAAAACTATTTTAATTTAATTTTAATTTACTAAACTAACTTAACGTAATAATTAATACCTACACTACTTAGGTTTATTTCAACGTGCTTTTAAAATCTACCAAAACACAAACGAGATAGACGGGATGTAGAGTAATCAATGATAGAGATGCACTGTTTAATGGCAATATACGTACAGCTAATGTGTTTATAAATATTATAAAACGACTAACGATTGATGATTAAAAAAAACTTGATAGTTGATACCAGTGATACACCGTAATATCCGTATAGTTGGTGATGAAAGAAACACACGACGCGGCATTATTCAGAAAACTATTATACAGTCTATGTATTTTTTCCATACAGCGAGAAACATCATAATAGTAAAGCCTAATTGGAAATGACGTAGAATCGTTTCTTATAAAATATCATGCACTTCATTTTCCAGAAAACCCTCAATTTTAATGGCGTGTATCTAGCGGGTGTTTACTCTCAATCTCATTTCAGACACAATACATGTATTATAATAATATAATAATAATAATCATATGATTTCTGTTCCCAGTGAGACAAGTATCATATTTTTTTCTCAGTTTTTGGCACACCGCGAGCATCCAATTTGTGTACCACAGACCAACGTATAATATATACATTATAGTTATTTTATTCCGTACAACTGTATAATATAATATACTGTAATGTATATGTAACGGATTGTATTGTGTGACATAAACACAATAATCGTATTTATAAATTAAGTTTTAATACAATTCACAATGTATATATTATTATATTATATAGTACAACGATATGCGCATTGTAAAAACAGCTGCATTATGCAGGTTGTACCTACACGGTTCGGGTTACTTACAAGAAAGACGAAATATTCCGAAACTGTGAATAAATTATCACTATAGTACATATATTTCGAGCACAACAACAAGAAACCACTCCTTTATTGCACTGCACTGTAAGTTGTTGCACATTTTTTTCTGTCCCGACCGAATTCTCACAGTGACCTCATGCACGGCCCATTAATGGGTTCATTCGTGCTATAATGCATGGGCATAGACTAGCTATTTAAACATTCTAAATGCCAACGTTAAATAATAATAAACAAAAGTTAATAGTGCTATCAATTATTAGCGATGCAATGAATAATTGAAAGAAAATCCACTCTACCATTTCTTATTAAAAAATCATTATCGATCGCCTTCAGTCGGTCGCATGCGTACTGGCCATAAAATATAGATACTTACCACCGTATACAACATTCATTAAACGTTTGTATTATTTAAAGGTATTACGATTAATAAAATGTTGCTGCGGCTTTAGTATACCTACCATTGTATAATATTATCTTTGTCGAGACCGTGTACAATCATTGCGGAGCAATAACAGTATTATATACTGAAATTGTTTTATTCCCATATCATTTTCAAGTCAATCTGTATTCAAGGAAATTAAAAGTATGATTACCTACTGTTGTTTATAAAGACATGAGTAAAGGTCAAAAACTTTTCGTTCGCGTACGAAATATTACAAGCCGATTCACATTATATATTACGTAATATATATCCTCTGAGATCTTTTATAAATTATAATAATAATAGTCATTAGCTTTAAAACTTTTAATAGCATACAACAACCAGCCACGTGTAGGAAAGCCATTATATTTATCTCGTTCTTCAACTACCCTATGTACACAGTACTCAACTGTCACCAACTAAGTCAACTGATTACCCATTACCGATAAATCCCTAAAAACTACACTTTCTGATTTGTGTCTAGATTTTTAGCTATATATTAAAAGAACAAAGTCTTTCAATCAACTTCTATAAAACATGGTCAAATAAAACATGCCAATAGCGCTCAATATACTATAACACCTCAACATCATAAATTACCTTTCAACGGCTCAAACGTGACTCTTATGATGTTCTCATAAATATATATTAAATAAATAAAAAAAATATATATTAAAAAAAAAACCAATGTTAATCACTATGTCTATTATATTTGAACCATTAATTATTATTAGTTTACTATTTATATTAGTATCCACTATATAAATACATATTACTATAATTTACTTTTAGTGTTAGGATTTAGGAAATGCATTTATATTGTAAATTATAAATATGTTTAAATTAATATAAAACATTATGTGAAGGAATTTAAATAATAATATATTTATAAAAAAAAATATCGTACTAAAATGTCACTAAATAGATAAACAATATTTTGTGATGTATGAACTGCATAATCGTTGTGCAGTTGCAATTATCGTCGCATGACCTTTATTCGTCCTTATGGCTTCTCCGAGCCGTCTTAAAGTCGCCAGCTCAGACGTGGATATAATATTGTAAACTTGTGAGTGTAATTTTTTAAATATAGAAGACCCATAAAACTATGAATATAGGAATTTAATGTTTACGTGCAGATTATCATAAGTGCGTCTTTAGCTTTGTATATGAAAATAATGATTCGATGATGACATACCTATATTTTTATATTAGTACAGTTGCATACTTATAACAATTATAAGTTATAACAGATAGTTGTAACACAAATTGTGTAAATAATTGAACTTTATTATTACATTATAAATACTAATGAGATATTATGTTGATTTGAAAACTATCCGTTCGAAATTGACACATCATACAGACCGAAACACGGATAGATCGATAGATAGGTGGATTATATAATAGAACTTACTCCAAATAAATTTCATACAAGAGTCACAGCCGTGCGGTTGTCCACGGAAAAGTTGAAACAGCTACGGTTTGTTCCCTTGATCGCTATCTCTAGTCGAGACTATATATATATAATAGTATACGTAGGTAAAATAGGGTTTCAGTTTGGTAATGGAATAGGCTATAGATTATCCATATCGGTCCCGACGGTCTTATAATACGTATTTCATGGTTTGTTTCCATTTATAACTCCTATAGTAGTTTGAAAAATAACGAAGTACCTAAAAGTAAGAATAATATTAATAGCCATATTTCATTTAAAATGATATTATGTTTAATAATGTTGCAATCAAAAAAATATTGATCAAGTTTTTAAATAATAGTTTTTAAGTTTTCAGCCTAAGAATTTGTTTATCAGCCTATCCGATTTTGAATATTGAACCCGTGGATCAAAAATTAAAATTTTTGTTGGTTTAGTCACATATTTTGCAATTTCTTAACTGCCCCGCCACACATATTGTGATTTTCTTCTTCTTTCAACTCCAATAATATTTTATTGACATTTAACCTATATTACTTAGAAAATGTCGACAAATGTTTCATTTTTAATTATACTCGAAAATTCAGTCTGCAATATATTTCACAGTAATAATTTACCACTAAATATATTACTATCTTTATAGTTTTTTGATTTTGACATATACCAAGGAATGCGCACGAAAACGTAAATGGCTGTTGTACGAACCACTATGCCTGTGTTCCACAACATAATATACTAGGTAATACAATTATTATTATTTTCATCAGATTCCGGAATTTTTGCCGTAGGGAAAAGGGAGTTTACTTGATATAGATTCATCAGGTAAAATAACTGCACTTCAAATTTCGATCGCTAAACCGTATATGTAAATACGTAAAAAAATGTTTTTTTCTTATGATCACTGATGGATTTTCAACATTGTTCTCAAAATAATATGTATTTCAAAGACATAAAAAATTCTTGACTATATTTTTGTATTTTTATTTATAAAATATATTAATTGAAATTTAAAGGTATATATTTAAAAAAATAAAATAATTAAAAATAATTATTCAACGTATTATTTTGATTTTGCGATGCGGGATCCAGTACTCTTAAACGTTAACCCCACCGTAAATCAGTCACTGCATACGTTGCCCATAACAAGTGTTTTGACGAATATTACACGCGCCTTCTGCACGTGTAATGTTATAGATTGACGACACGGAGCCGTCTTAACGGTGCTTTAACGTTACGGTCGTCCCACCACTATTACAAATATGTTACACGACGTTGAAATCCTACACGGTTACACCCCAACGCGTATTCGCAGCACCCCAATAAATTAGTGTACACATCACACCCCACAGGTGTGCGGATCGCACGTACCTACCCTTTGAAAACCCGATATTCGTCTTTTCCTTACATAATAAAAGTGTATATATTATAATATAATAGGTACAACAATATATGTATTACCAATATTGTACTGCAGATCAATATTTTATTTCAGCTTATTATTATATTGCCCACAGTTCTCACTCGTATTCCGCAATTTGTAATCCGTAAACGATTCCTAAGGTAAACGAACCTAAACCTATATTATATAATATGTGTATTTATATATAATATCACACGTGGTACCGGTAGTGATATAACATAACGTGTACATTTTACTAAAAAAAATTACCCGGCACGTTTTTACATCCTGCCCAACTACCTATCATATACAAACATTTTCAAAACGAATTTTATTGTTTGATTTCCATTTTCCACACGCACATATTTTATACCATATTTAGCACTTCCCTGGTTATTATATTATTGTTGTATTATTGTTAATATTTTTCTTACGATAATAATAATTCTCATATGATATATTATTTGACAATAAAACACCTCGTCCATACGATTACGGATGTTCGTACGTGCGGCCCAACAGACGAAGGATTTACATATATTTTTGGCACCCAGCTCTGTTCCGAAATCTACGTGTGTAGTCCTTTTCTGTATTATTATTATACACATTATAAACGTTGAATGACGAAGGTTTGGTAAAAACGGCGAACAAAATACATAGCATTGTCTGTTTCCAATAGTGATTGCTATTCAATTTTTTTTCAAAAGTCCCAATTTGAGTATAATATTTATATTCATAACATTATACGAGTACTGTTATAATAACAGTATTATTTTTTTTAATAACTTTTATTCTAGGTACATCATGAATATATGTCAATAAGCAATAAAAGTAAAATAATTAATATTTTGAATATACTCAATCATCGAAACTATTCGCAAAATTTTGTTTTAAAAATATTATTACAATAAACTAACAAATAAAACTACTTTCTTTTTAGAAATCACGCGTAGAGTTTAACTTAAATACTATAAACCAAGTTGTATAATTCCTGTAACAAAGACGCATTGTCAGAACAAAAAATGCGTTTGTAGCCGATACAGGTACACTTTGGTAATTAAATATGTATAGGCGTAAGAATAACATACATAAAATAAGTGGATTAAGTGACTATATTACGTTCGGGTTATAAATAACAATTATTAAGTGTAAAATCGAAATAGATATATTGAATTATGTTTACCGAATAGATGACAATATGAAAAATAAAAAAATATAATATATTATGTACCCCGAAAAGAAAACGAAAATCGCATTGCAAGTACAGTCGAGTCGCGATAACTCAAATTTGAAGGGAGATAAAAAATCGCTTCGAGGTATCTAACTCGAATTTATAAATAATTTATATTTCTAGGGGAATATAATAAAATTCGAGTATTCAAGACTTTCGAGTTATCTTGACTCGACTGTATATTCGCATCACTTACATTTGACTTGTTACGCCCACGCAAGTCTTGTCATTATTTAATTTGCTATTGTTTTTGCGACTGTACGTATTCATATATATTGCAATAGGTAGGTATTTTCGAGGATCGACTTACGAATTGCGTTTACGGTTAAATATGCGTGAGTACTACTCGTACACGCTCTAAGTCGTTGCACACACTGCATTATATTACAATGTGTACATTATTATATGTGTATACTATGCTAATCCTAAGTCGCTGAAATTCCGACGAGCGTTGGATGGTTGGTTCAAAAGAAAAAAAAAACAAAATCTGGCGCCCGTCGCGTGTGTATATCATAATAACAACAATAATAAAATCTGTTCGTCTAGTCTTCATAATACGCGCGCCCGATAATATGTGTCGAAGAAAATATATAAAATAACACAAACCGTTCGCGTATAATAACATTGGCGTAATGGACTTTGCACAATGTATTTATATACACGCAATAATAATAATGGTAATAATAATATATAAAGAATAATATTATATGATACATACGCATGTGTGTAACGGGCGTAATATGCACTGCGTATATAATATCATATAGTCTATGGTATTATTATTGCCCTCGGGGCGCATCCGATAGCGATTGGACCCGAAAGAAATATTATTATTATTATTATTATTTCGTAAGATGTTAAGAGAAATTTTTGCCTAGTAAATTATTCGAATGAGGATTTTTTCTTAACGATTTTCTTCGTATTATTTATTTATTTATTTTTATTGACCGTTTTTCGCGCGCGCGCGACGATTCCGGCCGGGGCGAGTCGGCCAGAATTCATGTAATACTATTATATTGTTATTAGTTCGCGGACCATAATAAAACAATATTCTATACGGTCAACGATATACATATATATAAGCGCACGCAAACATGCCGATAATTAATTGTCTTTATATAGATAGATGCGCTTGTAACTGTGTCCGCCGCTTGTTACTTTTGTGTCGGACGTGATGTGAATGAACCCTGACAAGTCTGGGAAAACAGATGTGTTTACCCGGCGTTTCTAATGACAATTTTTATAATTAAACAGATATTTAACAACAGCCATAATATAATAGCTAGTACTCACTGCGTGTATTATATACATGTATATATTATAAATTATTATATATTATGTATATTATATACCACCGCGAGTATATTAATGTAAAACGACGTTTCGTCTGATGTATACACCACATAAAATACGCATATCGTACTTAAAGAAACGTTTTTTGTCTCGAATGCACTCCATGTTTAAATCCGTGAAATGAATATTATAGTGTTTTAATATTTATTTTATCGTTAAAACAACGTATACAATATTTTTTTTTGTATTTTTGCTTTTGATTTTTTTAAACACTACGTAGAATATTTCAAATGTTTTGTCTATCTGTGTGTTTAAACATAACAGTAAAACAAATTGTTGAATACATTTCATTAAATAAATAGTATTTTACAGTAGATATATATATAATTAGCTCATATAATATATGCTTACAAAATATTATATAAAATTAAAATACAAACATTTACATATTAAAACAGTATTTCTGGGTAATACGTTTTATCAAATTTTAAATAACAATAGCTAATAAACGATTTTTTTAATAGAATCAATCTGGTGTACGAGTTTTTCATTTATTTGACACAACAAAAAGTAACGGGTTGAATACGATGCTGTTTGAACAGTATATGAACATTTTACAATAAACTACTTTAACATTGATTAATATTTTCAAACATGATTTATTGCTTAAAAAAATTAGGCTTCAAGTTTACAACAAATATAGCTGCAGTAAGTAAAAAAAGGATATACAAGATGGTTACAAGTATAAGAAGATGATAACACTCTTTTATAAATCGTTAAAATAAATTTCTAAGGAATATATTACTTCCTTGGGCATTATATTACTTTTATGTGTACAATTAATGTTCATAATATAAAACGTTATTTATATATATACATAATAGTATGGCCGTAAATTTACGAATATTACAATATTCATCATTATTACCGTCCGTAACAAAGCGTAAGTACTCCGGTAGATAATACGTTTTTTATAATAATAATATAAGAATTCATAAAAAAGTCCTCAGTACGCGACCGCCGTATTCGGAGGACAACAACAACTGTTGGCCTAGTAACGAACGCAACGTCGAATCTTATTTACGGCGTATATTTTACGTTAGGCGAATATAGTTGACGAAAAAATATAGGATTTCCCGTCCATCGCTATAATGAAAAATCAGTCTGTAATATATTTTTATCCCATAAATATTTAATGCACCCTTATACGTAATGTGACGTATATAATATAATATCTGTGTGGTGAAATAATCCTTTTTGATGCGAATATAAATATAAAATAACACATATAGGTATACCTATTTGGAATCGTATAGTGTACAAGATAATATTATGTGCGAGTACAAAAACACACGTCGCCCATACTCGTATATAATATTACGAGTATGTAGGTACCTACATACGGTTTTATGTATATTTAACCCTTTTGGTATTCGTGGGAAACTGTCCTACCCTTATGTATATTTCAAGCCCGCAGATTTTTTAGTCTTCGCTTAAAAATAGATACATGTTTCTGTCGGTTTTTTCGTCACAGTATTTTTTTTTTCTTTGACAATCCCCAGAGATTAAGTAGGGTTTGGTGAACCCTCACCACACGCAATCCAAACAATAATCATGGTACTTTGATGTTGACGGTTTTTTTTTTAATCTTAAAAACAAACTACGTTGTTCCTCGAGTATGAAATCTAAGTAAACTAAATAATATAAAATATTGTGTTGGTTGCTTATTTTGTGACACGTGTATGAACATATTAATAGTACAATATAGTAAGTTGTAGTACACTAGGTATTATAATTTATCGTATAACCAATAATATTGATATAAATGACTGCGTATATATGAGTTTATAGAATGTAAAATGTTTTTTTTTTTTTTAATTTCGACCATCAATTAATATTTGGACTACAGTTCTAGATCAGTATCTTGTATGGCCCTAAGCTAACAGTATTTCAAGTTTCCCTTTGAACATGATATAATACTGTACTAATAACTAATAAGTATGTTACCATTATTAAAAAAATTAACATTGATAACATCGTCTATACTCGTATGATTAATAGCTTTTAATTATTTTCATAAAAATTATAAATATGGAAAATAATCTTTACATATCTTTACGCTTGTAAATTATTTTTCGGCACTGTAAATGTTTAAAAAAAAATTTAAAAATTTAGCTAAAATAATTTATATTTATTTGATAGCATCTTAATTTTTGAAATCTTTACTTGGTATAAGATTGAAGTTCGTGTAGAATATTGCTTCTTCTCTAGTTCGTATTAAATAATTTATGAACTAAATATAACTTAATAAAACGTGATTATATTTTAATCATTTTTATCGTATACATTTTGTATAATCGGCAGAAACTTTAATACTAATTAGTAATTTATAGAGAATATAACAATATTGATAAAATTAAATCTTGTCAATAATATTTTATAATTTAAACCATTATCTACATTAATATTAAAATTCATTAAAACATCTGCAATGATAAAAATATTATTTATTACAATAAATTTATAAAATTATTTAAACACCGTGATTTATTAATTTAAAAGTAATACTAGTTAATTTGCACACCACACATAATGTATAATGTAGTTAATTTTAATATTTGTGAAAACTAAATACGTTATAAAAACCTCATGTTTTACTTAAAACTGTGTTATTAAAACTCAAAGAATATGAAAAGCGTATATTGTAGTTTATATAAGCTCATACATCGTTGTTATTCTTTTACAAAAATAAAATTTTCACCAGAGATCACGTAAAGCAGTAGCGAACCAATCCAAAACGACTTAT
This sequence comes from Rhopalosiphum nymphaeae, assembly GCA_036289425.1. Lineage (NCBI taxonomy): Eukaryota > Metazoa > Arthropoda > Insecta > Hemiptera > Aphididae > Rhopalosiphum > Rhopalosiphum nymphaeae. The sequence continues at coordinate 14,326,982 of JAZAQC010000016.1, read as the reverse complement.
AAAAACGTTTATTAAAATTATTATGAACCCATGTTGTTAGACCATACGTAATAATATAATTATTATGAAAAATAACTATGAGTTAAGTTTTTTATTCACATTTGCCAATTTTTAAGTATGCCCAAAGAGGATTCTATTTAATTATATGTACATTATCTGTTTGTTTAACGACCACCAAAGAAAGGCTCAGTACTTTTACGACAATTAGTAGATCTTTAGATGCGTTCAGTATAACATCGCTCGTCATCGAATTGAAATGTCAAAACTGAAATATATTTATAGACGTTCATTTAGGCTTTTAAACGAATAGTATATTATTTCAATTATAAATAACTAATATAAGTTTTAGTTTTTAATAGTAGTCGGCGATTGAAGATTGTCAACCCGATTAACCGCACTTGAATTTATAGTGTCTCGTTGCGTGAAACACTTATATGATAGACGGCGATATACACACATATATATATATATATATACATACTATGGTCATGAATGGTTTTGTTTAGATGGTGACAAACCGCCATCACTTATCTCCAGTGAAATTTGTGACTGTGAAGCAGACAGTATTGTACGGCTGTACGGGCACGTATTTGAGCTCTGAGCTAAGCAGTCGTTATATTATGTTATGTATTAAATAAACGAACAGCACGAAGTACACTGAAAAATAAAATATACAATATAACTCTTCATTGTATAAATGTTATTGATAACACATTTGTGTTATTTAATAGAATAGGTGCTTGCCTAATTGTAGCGCAGTACCGTTATAAAACGTGCGCAACGTTTCATGAGTTCTTAAAATGATACAACCCAACTTAATTAAAACTACACTACACAATAATGATTTATAATAATTATTATCATCGTTTTATAGTTTTCTGACATTATTTTGAAATCATTTTGAATAAAAGGATTTCATTAAACAATATTGCCAAAATGAAAAATAGTTTATTAAAAACTTCTTAAAAGATAAATTTAAATAAAACTTTTATGAGCTAAAAGCATTATTACTCCGAATTCAAAATGAAACTGGATGTTTGATGTTTTTGTTTTAAATTTCTGAAAATAATTTACAAAGTTTAATAAAAAAAAAGTTTTACAGTAGGTAATTCAACACATTAAAAATGAAATTATTCCTATTTATCCGCATAATATTTTTTTTATTCGTACGATATCAATAGATATTAAATCGATTTTAACAATACCTAAGTATTATGTATTTAATACAAGGAACATGGCATATTATATAATGTTTTGAATTTTCAAGGCTCGGAGAACGCTTATTATAATATGTCATACCATTTTATTTATAGTAGGTTTAATGTCGCGATTTACAAAATATATAGAATTATGATTTTATATTTAGGTATATAAGTAAGTACACATAATCTATACTACTGAATAGTGCTAAATGTTACTACTGTAAAGATCTAACCTGACGTGTTAATGTATGAACTATTATGATTCAATTAAACAAAGAATGGAATAAATAATTATTGGATAATATTTTCACATATTTCAAGTAGTATAATATACAAGAAAAATAAGCAAAATATATTCTCATAATATGATAATGAATAATGATTCACTGATCACAGATATACTAACTTGTATACCGATGTAAATTTTTGATTTATTAAATATGAATACACCATATTTACCGTGCAACAGACATTTTTGTAGAATTACATAAATACTTGCACCATAAAGATAATAGGACATTAAGAACCAAGCTATATTAATTTATCGATAAATCGTCAAATAGTTCGATGTACGATCTTAAATTTCCAAATTGACCACGAAAAACATAATTTTGTTTATAGAATAGTAGTTAATAGCTAAATACGTCATATTATAAAGATATATTATTGTAATAGCTTAAATGTATAAATTATATTAAAATATTATTTTTTATTATCTATTTAATTGTATTATATTTAATATCACCTTGTTAATGAAAGATAACAGAATTAATGGAATAATGTAGTAAATGAAGATTTTTTGACGAATATAATTACACCGGTAACTTTGGTATGTTCCATGAAACATGCAATAACACGGTTCTTTAAGACACCGAATATCTATATTAGTACTATTGTAAATATTTGCAGTAATACGTCGAACTGCAGTGCGTAATAACTTTACTAATTGTATACCTACTTCGAACGATAACGACGTAGCTCATTTGTTAGTTGAACTTTTAAGTTATAGATCGTGTAGATAAAAAAAAAAATGTACAACCCCGACAAGCATCCCCTAATCGTATTATCATCATCTGGATGAAGCAAAAAAAAAAAAAAAAAAACGGTTTCTCGCAGAGCTGCGCCGCAGGTCGGGTTTGTGCAGATTCTCACGCGTTTTGCCTCATAATTTATTGCAACGACGACGTAATTCGACCTAGATAACACGGTGTCGGCCAATCTGCACGCGTCGCGCCGTATACTTCGTATATAATATACACCCGACTATAATAACCACGACCACGTTTGATGATGATAATAATAATAATAATAATAATAATAATAATATGGTCGGCGGCGTGGGACTGCTTTTCACGCGATTTCGGTTTAAAATTACAAATCATTCATTTCGTCTATCATGGTTTAATTCGGTTTTGGCGCCAAACGATTGAGTAGATTTGGCGCCGTAATTGTGTTCCGAGAGACCGTGTGTTGACAAAAGCGTATGCGTGTGTGCAAAATGTCCCGCAGCCACTGTATAATATGCGGCTTGATTCATTGGCGTGTGTACCTGTATATATATATATATATATATATAAATATTGTATACACTCGATGGCTGTCGTATACGTATATAATGCGTATAGGCACTAACGAAACCGTCGTCGCCGCCGTTTTTGCCGCACACATATAGGTGCACTGTTGTTTCTTGACCAAAGACTACATATTTTATTATTATATTATTATTATTATCACTATTATTACAGATCGCGCCTACGGCAGAGTGTTGTCATTTCGTCGCCAATTTTCGTCGGTGACATTCAAAAGTTGTATGTTGCTAATTTCCAGTCGGAAGTCTCGTCATCCATATTATTATTATTTTTATATTGTTAAACGAGTTTCGTGTAATTGTATCTCTTATAAAATCGTTTTAACAATACGACAGTGGAAAGTGCATTTTAATGTAATATTATAACATAATATATAACCATAGTCAGAGGGGATGGACTATAAGTCCTTAACCCAAAAATAATTAATCGTTGACTTCTACCACTTTATATCGTAATAATAATGTAGACTGATAACAAATAAGTAAAGTTTAATATTGATCGTTTCCTTCATTAAATGTATTATGTATTATGTAGGTTAAGAAATCAACAATGACAAATATTGAAATCATATAATAACAATGATCGATTGCCCCCTCATCACCATTTTCTCAAAGGCGATCCTCTAAAGCCGGATACTTAGACAATTAAATTAATATCAAGTATTGCTATCACCGTGGGATTCATTATGTTTGATAATATACGAGTATACTGAAATCTCGACCAGATGAGTGTTTAGTATGACCAGTAAATTAGTTTGCAGTAATTTACAATTGGTCACCGTAGGTAAACCGGGACTTTATTTTTACTATATATATATAGTGTCTCAACAAAAATGTTCAGTACGACTATGTATAAATTCCAGTTAGGACATAAATTTATATTGTGATATTTTGACGATTTTATTAAATTATATTAAAAATTTAAATCAACGATCTCTTTATTGATTAAAAATATGAGATAAAGGATACTCATTTTATTACTTATCAATTAATTAGTTCATTATAATTTTTTTTATATTATTATAAGTTATAAATTATAATGTGCCAGTTTTTAAATAGATAATAAGATACGATAACATTTTTAATACAATTTAATTTACAATTTTTACTGTCCGACCCAGATTTGTTTAATATTTTAATAATGTTGACCCTAAATTTAAAAAAAAAAAAATAATAATTTACAGAGTATATATATTATGCTTATATTATAGACTATATAGTGCATTTTCATTATATTACTACTTATTTTGTCTTATAATAATATAAATATTTTAAGAAATGTATGTCTTAATTTAATTTATCACTCAAATAAAACAGTGTAAAATTATTATCAGCATATATATATATATATATATATATATACATATATAGTAAAAAATATATTATTTAATTGTTACGTATTGATTGCACCGATATTCCCAATCGGTATAATATAAAAATTAAAATATGGTTAAATCCACAAAAAAATGTTAAGGATTTATCTTTAAAGTGCGAGATATTATAATTATATAAAAAAACTTACAGTTAATTTAAAAATAATTATAGGTTGTATTAAACTTAAATAAAAAAATGTATGAGTTGTTGATCTTCCGTTAAAAATCGACTTCTACTTTTTAAAATTTTAATCACTACGTTATATTATATCCAACGGACAGTTGTATCTATACAATCGACCGTAATTTAATCACGTTACGCTATATCGCTCATATGTTTATGCGAAATGATATTTTTTATACTAAGACTGACGCAAAACATTGTACTAGTGAACAACATTGTATGTATCATTCTCAAAGTCAGTATGTCCACAACACGTATGAATATTTCAAGTTTTTACCTTATATACATTATGTTTTAGACTATCAATCTCACGTTAAATCTATACGCATGCCACAGAACGTTCAAGGTTCAGGATTAAAACGAACGTGTACCTACGAAAAATGATTGGTTTAGGATTTGTGGCTTCATTTAAAACGATTCATATTGTTTTTTTTAGATCGTGGTCATTGTTTCAATACACAGCTGCTACTGCGGTGATTATCTTTCCAATCCGATCCCGTCGACTGGCGACTGCCGAGTGCAAATTGTAAATTGTTAAATTGTTACTATTTATTTTTCGTGTGTCTATTAGTTTTTAAATATAGCTGCAAGCATTATTAATCTAAGCCAGAGTTAATTTTTCCTGCTGCAGGAAATTTTAATATTTTAAAATTTATCCATAGTAAAAATTTTCGATTACAACGAAGTTAGTTTTTAAAAAAATGTGCACAACTATGAAGTCATTAATATTTTCTTTTATCACACACATATTTACACAAATAAATGTGTATGACACATTCATATTATATTACAGTGAATGTTTAATACAAAGATCACTAAATATCATTAATATTCATATAACATTATTTTACTACGTGGATTTGGTAATTTTAATAAGCTATAATAATATCCTGATAAATCTCTCGATTAATAATGTCCCGGTTAGTTGTATAATTATATCTTCTATGTATTAAAACCTTAAACATTCATGTACGAATTTTGTGAGTAAGTTAAGTCACTTTATTTCAATAAAAAAGATCGAGGAGAGACAGTCAACCTACTTGTCATAATATTTTATTCAGATCCACCGAAATCAAACTTTTACTTAGATACTGGCTATTGTACGACATACGTAAATCACAAATGAAATGCTGTGGATATTACTACAACTGAATAAAATACAATATATATTGAAATAAATTTTTAGAATATTTTATTTTGAATTCAGACATGCTTTCTTAAAAGATAAAAGTTGAATCGTTAAGACTAAATTGAAAAATAACATATATGAAGTACCGGATATATGTAAATTGGATATATTATTTGGTATCTGCATGTCACATAATTTCTTATACATTTTTTTATTTCAAATCATTTATATAAATTTTTTTTTTTGTTAAGAACGGAATAGTTCCATAAAGGTTTATTCTGTGTTAATTATTTCTGTAATAAAACTTTATTTCAAGCCAAAATATTCGGTAATAAACATTTTTAGAAGTTATTACTTACAATAATATTTTAAATAATTAATTATCTTTCTATTAATTCTTTGTATTAAAAACTTATTTCTAATCATAAAAACTCTTGAATTATATATAAGTTAAAAAAAACATATTTTCCTCTACTATTTTCGTTTTTAACGTAGAATTAGAATAATGTACGAACTAAACTAGTTTTATTTGTGAGTAAATTTATCCAAATAAAAACCTGATTTCAAATATACAGACTGCCCCAAATCCCAGTGTTAAAACCTGACTTAATTTTTTCTATATATATGACTAATACACTGAGCTTATAGCCACTTATAGATAATATATAATATACTTGCAGGCTGAGATGACTATGTTTACACCTAATATAAGTCTAACATTAAAACTTGTTTCAAGGAAATAACAAAGATAATAATATATTTATATCCTAAATCAATCGCGATCGTATCTATATATTCAGTACGATTATTGGAATTAAATACAGAGTTGAAATAAATACCAATTGGCTTGTTGTATTATTATTATTATTATTATTATGATTTTTTTTTTTGTATAAATATTAATTTAAAATTATATTGAACGCTTAAAATACGCGTTATGCAATTATATTTAGTCGTCCAATATAATGTGTTAACATGCAAATAACTTTATATACATAATAGCATTTCACAAAATAATTTTATATCGTATAAGTCGAAACGATAATAATAGTGTAAACTAGATTTGTTGGAGTTATTCACCCTCCTACTAGAGAAAACGTTAATTTCAGTGTTCTCAGTCGCTCGACGAGAAATACCAAATACATAATACAACTTTTAACTCACCCGTTATAATTATTATTTTTATTTTTATAATAAACCCATACACGACAGAAAATATTATAAGATAATCCGAATCATAATTCATAACCAAATTATAAAGTAGAATTTCACCTTTTTCTTTTACAATAATAAAACAAATTTACAATTGTTTAAAACTTGCAATCCATTTGAAAAATTCCACTGAGAACCAACACAAATAATCGTATGTATGCCGCATAAAAATATCGGGAACCAATTCGGATATAATCAACACTATATAATTAATGTTGCAGGTATACCTCCGAAATAATATTTATAATAACTTTCTATGATAATATATATATATATATATATATGATGTATTTTAAAATGTCCTGCAACACTCCTGCTTCAGGTATATTGATATATGCCTACGTATTATATTGTGTGCGTGTTTTATTGATACCTATTTTACAATTTCTATTATAAATTATTCATTTGGCCATGTATGATATAACAATAATTTATTTAATACTTACCTACCTACCTCGACTATGGATATAAAATAGAATTCTCGGTTATGATTGATAATATCGTTTTGATATTTTTCCATACAATGGAAATCATCGTACAGGCGCGCTCACTGCACACAGTGACCCGGTCCGGGCCGAGTATTTTTCTGGCCAAAACAGCCAAGTCATGTTTGTGGGCCGTACCGTCACATCATCCGTGGCTGCGATAGCGCGCGGCTCTGTTTTCTATGTACGACATATTATCTGAAATTAAAATCTTAATTTAAATAAACACAAAAAATTTTTCACTCTCGGAAATAATTTTTACGGGTCAATCGTTTCTTCTCGTATTCTTTTCGGTTTGGTTCGTTTTTTTTTTTTTATTTTAACGTATTTACTATTCTTTATTTTTATCGTTTTTGCACGATTTTGATTGTCCGAGTGCTATATGATTTACAATTGAAGCGCTTCCAAGTCGTTTGCGTCTAGACAGCGATTTCATGCGAATATCCATTCTTCGTTGCCATCATGTAAAACGTTTTTTACTGCAAATCTAAAATCCAATTATCTCTCACCTTTCGCACGCCGTACATTATTGACATCCATAAAAAAGGTTCTTCGATTTTATTTCTTAGAGTAAGAAATAATAATAACAGTAATAATAATAATGAAAATATAATCGTGCACCGTCGAGCTTGTCAATATAATACTATCATTTCTATATAGGTATAATACTTCGTGTATGTAATCTTCCTTTATCGTTGTTTAACGTTTATACGCTAGTAATTGCCGCAATGTACATTTTATGGGATATTTAATATGTCGTATGTTAACTTGTATAGTGAAAAATATTACTGTTATTTAATTGGTTTAAATTAAAATTTTGCAAACAAAGTAAAGTACACTATATAATTATTTATATCAATTGAAAAATAAATAATTAAACATTAAATTATATTTTATATTTTATTCAGGTATATCGAAATGTTTTCAAAGTACATATTATAATATAAATACATACTATAAAATCAAAGTTGTACATATTTTTTAGTTATGGTTAAACAATACGGTCCAACATTTTTTACACCGGTTTAATTAGAAATTTATGGATAGATTGGTTTAATTTATTTAATGCAATAAATATTATTATTCACGAAATTAAAACGTTAACGATAAATGAAAAACATAGAGAAAAAATACTTTTAGGAAGAAAAAAAAATGTGATCGATATTTTTGGACCACTTCGTTATCTTGGTTGAAAAAAGTAAATAGTGTATTTCATTTTATAAATTGATTTAGAACAGTAAATTTTTTAAAACTAATCCGATTTAATTTTTAAAGGAAAATCTACACTGTTGTTTGTGTATTCTAGTCAATTTCTTATTTATTAATAATATAAAAACGCCATGATATTTAATAAATTGTATTACCATCTACTAATTTAGTTTATATTTTAATAATATTCACAAATTTGTTCAATTTTTAAATAAATGTTGAATTCCATTTAATAACTAAACTTGAAATAATAATTGATTAAAAACATTTACTATGACAGTATAATATATTTATATTATCAACTAAAATACTAAATATATAATGATGTTAATGCTAAAATAAAAAAATATATCATTGCAATACACAAAATAATTGTATACACTATACACTGTTCTTATCTAAAATTATTATATCTTATCTTTATATTAGATTATCAACGCATTTATATATTAAATATTATAATATGTATAAATTAAAAAAAAAAACACTTGTGAGTGTCATTAATAAAGAATGTTTAATTATTTAAATATATATATATATAATATGTATAATATAATTTACTCATTATTCCGCACACGCTTATTTCGCCTTAAGTAAAGATTATATATTTTCTGTAAGAATAAAAAAAAAACCCAAGATTATAATTAATAATAACACACATATAGTCAGTTAACCGTATGAAATAAATATACATACATTTAAATGATAAAATTGTGTGACATTTTGTTGGCTTGTTATTATTTATGTCAAATATATGGTATATATTATATTATTAGTATCTTAAAAGAGTTTACATCTTGATCATTGCGAGCGGAGTAAAAGTTTCAATTAAAAAAAAATCCATAACTAGACGACACGCACTCATGAACGTGAAGAAGTGCATCTGGCATTAGTAGTTGCAATATGGAAAAACGTCATATTTTTTAGTACACGACACCGTCACGTATCGTGTTTCTGTATACTTTCTTCCTCCGGTAATAAATTTTAAAAATATAACTCCCTGTTTTCGAAATCCTTTCCCCCTGACATCCACTATTCAGGAAAGGGTTGAGTAAGACCAACGACCCACATCCCTTCATCATATTTCGTTTCTATTTCGGTTACTTGTGATGAGGATAAAAAAAAAAATATGGTACCTAACCAGACTCATGAAACACATTTTAATTGATTGTGTCGACAAATCTAGTGTTTCTTAAAATGTAATTGCTGTTATGGCGTTACGCAGTAACTATGGGACGAAAACACATTTCTACATAAGCCACGGACCGTTTGCCGGTTACGTTATTTACGAACTATAGATACACGTCACATTGTATTATTATATTCGTAGTGTTATTCTTACAATATTATTTGTGCTATTCGCTTTGAAAAAATTATTTATTTGCAGCATCACTTCAATAAAATTATACTGATAATTAAAATGAGCGATGCAAATGTAAGTGGATAAAAATATTTACCTATACGTTCTGTAATTAAACATTATTTACTCATAATCGATATCACTGCAATTGTACCCACATCATATTATTATTATGATAATTAAATTTCAGTATGCTGTATACGTAATACGCAATACGTATAATGTCGTATAAGTAATAGTGAACTTAATGATTTTTTTGTAGATTACTACAGCTAACGAACAATTCGATCGAACCCGATTGAAAAGTGACACCGTTCGTAGCGAATTAGCCGTTGCGGACGAAAACGCATATCCCGGGGCATCGATCAATAATTATTATGATTACGAAATCGATACCGAAGAAGGGTACGCGTATCCCGAGAATTATGAAGAAGGATTTGAATTCTACAAAAATAAGAAGGTACGAATACGTATAATCATATGGAATAAAAAAAAAATACAATACAGTGGAGCACGTCGTTATAAAATGAATTAACTCACCATGATTTAAAATAAAATATATCGTATACTTTTAGTATCCACAGCGGTCGAGATCTGTTTTGGAAGAAGACGCATTTCCCGAAATTTCGTTAACCGCCGTTGAAGCCAGAAAATGTCTGAATCGCATCGGCCAAGTAGGAGCGGGTTTAATTTACGCTTTTGTTCAAATCGATGTCGACCATAGGTGAGACGCGCTATACAATTTTATTGAGTTTATTAGTTACGCGTTAATTAACCCGCAGGTTAAAAAGTACCAAACCATCGAAAGTCATGTCGAAAATTTTCTACTTTAGATCGTAATTTAATTTGTTTTGCATAACAACAATGATTATCACTAATGAATAGTACTATACTCTTGTAATATTTATATTGTAGGTACTTATTTATGTTATATTCTATAACTTATATACCAGGGATGGTCAATATGAATAGGTTCGCGGGCCACAATGATACTAATAAGAGCCAAAATGTTTATAGATATACTAATTAATTTTTTTTTTTATATATGTATACCTAAAATGTTAAAATTCATAATAATATAATAAATACATTTTAATTTTATAAATAAGACGTGATCGACATCTGACAATGACGAGAGCCACATGTGACGTGAGCCGCAAGTTAGCCACCCTTGCTATATACATTTGAAATACCTACGTTTAACACTACCACATTACCGTTTCAATCGTTATTATCAATATTAAATCACGTGCACCTATTAGTGTTACACCTATTAGTGGAACTAGGAAGTTGCTTTTAACTAGTATGCTTAAAAATTTGAATTATTATTTAGGAAAAATAAAAACGATTAATATGAACAACGAATTAATACACCATCTTATACCTAATATACCTATATACGTAAACAATATAATATATCATATTTTTTTTATATTATCGATATATTCAATCCGTATGTTTATTAAATTATTTTTTATAATAATTTGATCTCTTATTCATTTGAATAATAAATATTACAGTATGTGATGAAACAGAACTAATGATCCAGTAACTCCAAATAAGTTTAATAAATCCATAAAATATACTTAACGTCATATATTTATGGATATGTTGATATGAAAAAATCATAGATAACTTTAATGACGTCCTATACTAATGTGTACTTGGACAATGTATAAAAATATTATAATTATAAATATTATGCATTATACTATGTATATGAATAAATAATATTGTTTAAATGTTACACAAATTTATGACGACAATAATACTAACAGTTTGTTTCAATAATTTTAGAAGCCTCACAAACATTGAAGAAATCATCAACTTTAAGTATTTGTCGTTTATAAACGTGTCGCACAATAACTTGGACTTGAACGCTTTAGACGTGCTCAGAGAGTTGAAGTACGTGGTCGTAGTACGGGCCGATCACAACAATGTCGATTCCCTTTGTCTGTCTCCAATGCCGTATCTACAAGTATAAAATATAATATAATAATATTGTACGGAATAATCGACTCCTCCGTGGGAGGATAAAGTGTTATGACATGTATAATACCATTAACGACACCCCGACGTATTCTTATCATTAATAATATTTTTTTTCATTTTTTATCTTAATAAATAACAATAGTGTTGTATAATATTCCTTTTTATATATTTATTTTTTTTCAGGTTTTGACCCTAAACTCTAACAGAGTCTCGTCGCTTTCGGGTCTTAAGCAACCGTCGCTAGAGTGTTTGGAACTGAACGGTAAGTGGGGTGTGATTTTTTTTTTTGTTCATTCTATGCACCCTGTGTGATACTTACACGATTATGTAAAATGTATATATAATATGTTTATTTTTTTTTCATTAGTATTATTATAATACATAATATTTGTAAAGGGTAATTTATCAAGGCACAATTGTCGCCGTCGAACAACGGCCAAGTGTCGTGAATATATTTCCCTATTGTCCCTGACCATTTTTCTCGGTGGACAGTTCATTGGAAGCATTCAATTATTGCCCCCGATGTATAATAGTATACTGTATACAATATGCCATACACTTATTTATCGGCTGCTGCAGATTACAAATAACATCGGTTTGCGCAATCCCATATTATAATAATACCATATTTTTATTGCGTGTACGTGGTTACAAATAATTTAATTTCTTTTTCAAACGTTTAACATTGTAACATGTTATAGTTTTATATAAATTTCATTTAATTACTAATATGAACCAATAATAATTGAACCCAACTACCTACATAGGTAATATTTATTATAGAATATATATTTTCAAATATTTTTACTTTTATCGTAACATATATATTGTATATAAATTACTAGCTTTTATGAGTAAGACCGTGAATACTACTGTTAAATGTCCGAATTTCCGAGACTTATGATTGATCTTAGTAAACTTTAAGATGTATATGCTCATTCAGCGTTCGACGTTGTTCTTATTTTATTTATAAATATAAAATATTTAAAAAAATATAATAAATTATAGATTTGTTTAAATATTGTATTATTGTTGTATAAAATACATTTAATACATTTTGTCTGAATTTATCCTATTTAAAAAAAATATAAATTTTAAATTATCTATAAAAATAATAAACATTATCAATAAAATTTAAATAAAATATAAAATTATTGTGATATATAAAATATTATTATTACTAGTACATAATCCTCTTTTACTATAGTACTTTGTAATATTATAAAGTATATAGGCATTATACATTATTACTTATCATTTTTTGTTGGTTAATGCTCAATAACTCTAATTAATTTGTATATTTTAAAATTTATCAATATTCTGGGTTAAATCAAAAATAAAATCTCTTTATAATTTGTTTCACGTTCTTTCAAAACTTCCAAAAAATAATACAGTTTTTTGCAGTTTTATTTATTATTATTATTATTTTATTTTTTTTTTTTGGCACAAAAATAGAAACCAATATTACAAATCTTTTGCCGACGGCGGGCGCCGAGGGAGTGATATTTTCTTTCTGGTACATACACTTGATAACAAAACCGTTCATCTTTTAAATGTTTATTTTATACGCAAACATCTTCTTTTTTGGAACAATATATATTTTACAAACTTTAAAATTTGTATACATTTCACTTTAGTTTATTGTAAAGTATGGAAAATGTACAAAACATTGAAATGTGCTCGTTTTGAAATAATTTAAAAAACGATTAATACAACAACAATAAAAACACAATTAACTTGAAAAAATATTTATAAAATTAAATAAATTAAATCCAGTACGATTTCTATTTTAATTGAATGATTAATGAAATGATACCATATTATAGAACTGCTATTATTTATAATATGCATGTATTCATTACTCGTATACATATAGCTACATCATTTCCTAGAATATGAATTATTTGTTCTTAAAGATACTCAATAAAAAAAATAATCTATTACTTATTTTTTATTGGAAAATTTCCTTAACACAGTCTGATTTCCGCGATAACTCAATGTTAAAGGTAGATAAAAAAAAGCGCTTCGAGATGTTATTTATTATTAAAGATTTATTAATCGATAATATTTATAAATATAACTTGAAGAGGGATAAAAATAAATTTGAGTTTTTATATTTATCAAGGTTTGAGTTATCGTTGACTGTATTTCATTTCTGATAGCTTATATTTATGATACCAACCCACATTATTTGAATATTATAACATTTTTGGTTTTGTCAAATTGTAATAGGTTTATATTGAATTTAATCAGGCGATATATCAAGCCGTTAATTAATGATTATATTTCATTTTTTTTTTTATCCCGCATGCAGTATTTGGAAACAGCTGTAACACATTGAGTGTGATTTTGCTTACTAGTTGTTTAACATGTGTTATATATACACGCATATACGTGGACGTAATTTTTAATACTAAATCATAATTTATTAAATTTTTTCTTTCAATTTAAAACTACTAAATATTTTCGAAAACATCACTAAGCAAAGTAACCTGTATAGATATCTATACACACCGAACATATATACTCGTTCGTATTATATTGTTAAACGCACGCGCATATAAGGTAAACGTTTATTACTATCGTGTAAGTATATATTATTATTATATTCGTATTCCACGTATGTGTATATATATATATATATTTATTATTTAAGTACAAGAGTGATGTATAAGACGTATTCAAATACACATTCATCATAACGCTATATTATAATATGCAGTGAATTATATCAAAAATTTCCCCAGTTCAGATATTATATATACTCTTGTGGTTACGTTTATTATATCCTGCACCTTACGGATTCCATTTAAATGAACGTCATAAAGTATCCTGACATTCGTTTAACACAACGGCAACGGTGGCGGGTCGTTCGTATCCGCGTCAACTATACCTATATGCAGTATATAATAATAATGATAATAACAATATTATGTGTTATTCTATTTTTGGAGGCATTTTCTCTCAGCCTCGATTAACCACAGGATGTATAGTATTAAAACCACAAAAAAATAATGTTAAAAAGAAAAGGGAAAAAAATACCACCGGCGCAAGATAGAAACACCACTCGAAAGACGTAAAATACCGGAATAAAATAAAAACCAACTTGCGCGTTTAAATGATTAACACGTGACGCCAATTCTTTTGACCCCACCGGGTCTCCCTTTTGGGAAATGCGCTGTAGCATTCGTATAGAAGACGCATATCGTCGTCATACCACTGTAGCACGCACTGACAGGCAGCTGTCGGGTTATTTCGTCGTGTTTACGACGTGTAAAAAGTCGAAGGTCTCCGAAGAGTAAAAAAAAAAATTTAAACAAGACATAATATAGAACTAGCAGATCTACCGCTACAATTGAACTAATGACTAGCATGTTTAGTGTATTTTTTTTTTTTTTATGTAAACGGTATATTCTACTATTATATTTTATACTTTCCCCCGAGATTTGCAACGAAATTTAATCTACACAAAAATAACCTAACCTATATAATATTTACATTGTGCATATATACGTGCATATAACAATATATTACTAATTCTAATTTATGCAAAGCAAATGAACAATAAATCTGCAACGTATTTCAAGTTAAATGTACTTTAATATGAGCTTCAGTTCGTATTTTTCTGAAAAAGTAGAAATATCGACTTTTCGCATTTCTTGTTAATTTAATATTAATAATTTATATTTTCAATATATTGAAAGTCCGATTAATCCTTAAATAACTATTAGTATAATTAGATATTATTTTAAATTAAATTAATGATTGGCGATTTACTGATTGAGGAATTTGGAGGAGATATTGGATAATATTTTAACTCCTCGCTACTTGCTAATACGTAGGCATTATATCTATTTTTTTTTTTACTGTCAAATATGTTGATAATTATATGTTTTCTTGATTGATAAAATCAAAAAATAAATCCTTATAATAACGCTTATTAATTATAATAAATATATTTTATAATGTAATAACGTTGACTACATATCAAAACTTATACATTGTATTATTATTATTTACAAAAATGTTATATTATGATATATTATTTACAGCTTGTTTTTTAATGTAAAAATAAAATTATATATTAATAGATTTTTTGTGTTTTGCGTAATAAATAACTTGTACAATACTACTTTAAATTAAAAGATAAAAGAATTTTTTTTCTAAATAAAATAATTGCCAGAAAAATAACAATATGTTAATTTTGTTTTCTATAACAAATGTATACCTATACATTTAACTTTCAGTACTTTTTTTATTTTTATAAAATTTAAATGAGGAACGCACGTCATTATATTATATTAACCGACGCGCGTGAAATAAATACACTATTATAAATAACAGACCTAAACACCGTTTTGCCATTGACTTGACCGACCCAAATATTCCGTTTAAAAATATAATTATATATATTATACCCGTCTTAAACATATTATAACCAACCGAACTGTCCGAACTATTCCAGATACGTCGTAAGCTTTAATAATATTAACTAAATAACTAAATGTATTATAATAATATTGATGACGGCAATAATATACTAAACATACTCGTACATATTTTTATAAAACACTTTTTAATGATTTATACTATTCAACACTTTACATATATGGGTAAGTATATTAGTGTATATTATATACACGAGTACCTACCTACAAGACATAATTACTAAAAATGACATTGTACTAAACTGCATATCGAGTATATTTCAAAGGATTTCGACGGTTATGCTGACACTCGTATTATATAACTATAGAATAGGTAATACATTATATATAAAAGTTACTTAATGACGATAACCCATACAATATACATATTACAACATATTATTACACGTACCGCGCACACATACGTATTTTTGTTTAGGTATATAATATACACATTTTCACAACACTCAGTTCTAGGGGTGAAAACAACATTTATCTCCCGCGGGGAATGCTTACTAGAATTAATGTTTTCGAATACTTTCAAAAGCGTCAGGTTCATTTTTCTTTTAAAACGTCAGAATTTTTCTACGTTGTTTTTTATTATTATTATTCATCTATACATATCATTATTTTTTACGATTATTATTTTCCTTGTGCAAGTCTCCGAAGGGGTTAAGCTTCCTGCAATGTCATTTATCAAATATATATATATATTGTTTGGGGGGAGGGGGGTCGATTCTTCGACATTTTTTTCATTTATTTATTTTTTTTTTTGTAGTTTTTTTTTTGTATAATATAATAACACACTGCTCGATAACGATTACCTTTTATAATATTGTAGGCATGTCGTATTTTATTTTTTTTATTTCTATACGATTATTGTACAATATTTTGAGCTTGTTCACGTAGACATTTATACCTACCTACCTAAATACGTGAAAATTCAGACCGTTAACTGTTGGTCGAAGTACATATATAAACATATATATTGTATAGGTGGGTTATAACGATGACGAACAATAATGATTCGCCCTTTTTGGTGTATTTGCAGTTTCGAGTACGTGTTTATTGGGATCCGAGATTTACTCCACCCCATCCTCAAAACCATCCCTTCGATCCTTACACAACCTTTGAACATCGTGTTTCAATATAGATTTCACAACGTTAGCAGTACAATACCTATGTATAAAAGGTCAAATTTTTGTTTGTTCTTTCGTTTGTATAGGTAATATACGTATATAGAAGTTTTACGATTTATATTCTCCAATCTTCAATGCTCACGTCCGTATTGATACAGTTAGTTTGTTCGTTTTATTGACTTATATCCGAAATTTCTTAAAACGCAACTTTTACAATTTTTAATTGAATATAGCACACAAAACTACACAAGTACAAACAAGCGGGCGTAACTGGCAACTGAATAAAATCACTAGGCTGTTTCGTTCCAAATTATGTGCTGAATGATTAAAATAAAAAAAATATTATTGATTTATTGAAAAAATATAATTTAATATAATATTATACAAAGCCATCATATATTATTTAAAAAGTTGGGAGGTTGCCTTTGCATTATAAGAACAGACGGAATTGTTTTTAAAAATAAAAAATAAGAATAAACAAACCTATAACTATAATCTAGGATATTCAAAGTAACTTAAAAAGAAAACATTATAAAAGTAAGCGTCCCTACCATAATTAATACTTGTCAGTTTCAGGATTTATAACATAACATAACCTAACTTCAAGATTTTAAATTTAAAAAAAAAACACAATTAAATATTTTAATAAATTCTCAAATATAATGATATACATTTTTGTATGAACTAAGTTACTATGTTAAATAAAAGCAATTGTTATATTATATATATATACATTTAATTTGGAATACAAAAGAATATTATATTTTATTTTCTAGAAAATATTTTATTACAAAGATTAGTACTTGGCATTTCTAATGTATTTTATTTTTATAGTTCTTAAACGGTTTTATTGAATAAATCGGAGTGCTTATATATTAATTCTAAATAGACATTTTTATCGATTTAAAATACTTTTACAAAATATATTTTTAAATCAAAATTATTCAAGGCTACCTGTATGGTGAATACATTATTTATTGTAAGAACAATTAGCACCAATAAGAGTGTAGGAAAATCACTATGGTTATTATTTTTTAACGATAAAATTACCATGTACTCGTATAAAAGCATGACTTTACGTTCAACTTTAGATTATTTAGACTATTTAAATACATTTCTAAGCACGTAAGTCCTTTCGTAAGTTCGTTTTATGTGCATATTATTTTAAACGGCAAAAGTGATTAATATTTAGTCAATAAAACCCCTTTATAATTTGACGAACCGCGATTAGATGTGCTGGGATTCCGTTGCGATTAAATTTCGGTAGATAGGTCGTACATATAATAGTCCTTCGTTTATAATCAATCACTAGCAGGACCGAAGTTTTGGGAACGTCTTTACTTCCTAAAAAAATAAGAGCACCTGGCGTCACAAACCCGTTTTTCCTAGAATATAAAGATCCACGTTTTATGTTATATATAACATATATATATATATATATATATATATATATATATATATATATATATATATACACACACAATTCCATCAATCATCAATAATCGTCACCTCGAACGACTTCTACGGAGTACTGTTTTTGTAATAATGCAGCTATATAGTTAACTTAAAATCTCTCATAAATTCGCGCTACCCATCTATATACATAATATATTCTCTCAAATTATCTCTCCCTCTAGCGGTCCTCCGGTTAGATATAGCTACATATCATTATCTGCTCGACTGGAAATATCGACGACCCGTGGAAGGGACAACCCATTCGCTCGGCATATATTATATATAACACCGGGACAGTCGTACATCTATCGTTTACACAGGTAACAATAATAATAATGCCTACTAATGATGCTAATGCTGTATAATGTGCAAATGGCATGCATTCGAACCGTCGACGAGTATTTGATAGGTATATAGTGTATTTAGGCATGTACAATGGCGTTTTAACAATAAATTGGATGAATACACGAGCGTGTATCGCACATTATATAGGCTCGTGGGATCTAAAATAATAATGATAAAATGTTATTATTATTATTATTATTATTATTATATATAAAGCGTGACGGACGTGTTTTTCATTAATTATCATTATGGCCCGGTGCGTAATATATGATATATTATATTATTCATAATAATGAATCCGATCCGATCCGGGTCAGTCCCGCGGAAACGATCGGTTATCGATTAATTAAAATAATATTATATTCGCCGGCTATTCGTGTGTAGACGCGATAGGGCCAAGTGGGATTCTTCATCCAGGTGTACAGTATAATAATATATATATAAATATATATATATTATACACACACACACACACATATATATATATATAGTTATGATAGCTGGTATACCTATGAGTATAATCGCAGCGAGCATTATTCGCGGCGTGTTTCTGACGGTCGATGTCATTATAATAATATTGCGCTCCGTGGTGGTTAAGAAATTTCCGTTTCACCCCTTCGCCGCCAGACAACGGCGGCAATAGTAATAATAATAGTATAATAATATATTATATTACACAATACAATAGGCAGGTACGTGCATATTCGAATCGTCGTGCCACATTAAACAATTCAATGAATGCTGGTAGAAATTACGATGGATTTATTTTTTTTATTTTATTAATTTTTAGCGCGAAAATATTAAAGTATTATATACAGAATATTGCTATTTTAACAACACACATCATATTAAGATCAGTTGGCTACATGTTTGCAGAAGGCAGAACATTAATACATTTTAATAATACAAATAAAAGTACTTATACGTATAAATATTACATTTACACATACATTATGTATGATTACATAACCTATAAAATATTGTAATTTACACTTTTGAAAAATATGTTACACATAGATAAATTTGTATAAATATTTTGCTTAGGATTGTGAAATTAAAAAAAAACTATGGATATCGTAAAAAAAAAAAAATTAAAAATTAGATTATTTTGCAAAAAGTGCAGTGTCATAATATTTATTATATAAAATCATTTTTTTTTTTAAAGCAGAATTTTATCGTGATAATAATATGAGTGTTGTGTGTTAAAAAAACACGCCATATAAATTTAAGAATAAACTAAATTTGTTGTAATACTCATACTTGACA
Source organism: Rhopalosiphum nymphaeae (assembly GCA_036289425.1). NCBI lineage: Eukaryota > Metazoa > Arthropoda > Insecta > Hemiptera > Aphididae > Rhopalosiphum > Rhopalosiphum nymphaeae. Next base: position 14,306,616 of record JAZAQC010000016.1, on the reverse strand, counting down.
TCACATAGTTTACGCGCTACAAATTCGCATACATTTATATAGTTTTCGGCTGTAAAAGATAATTTAATACAATTTACACGTTTATTTTATAATGGGCAACGTATCAAGATAATATTATTATATTAATTATTTCCGATTTTGTTATGTACATTAATTTGCAACATAAATAATGTAGATACATATATTAGATTGCATTATGATTATCTCGTATTATTTAAATTATAATAATTTATCGGTATAAATATAGTAGGCTAAACTGATGTATAGAAACGAGTTTCCTTAAGACGTAGTCACGAAACGTTATTATATATTGGATGTATTAAAGGGATACCCGCCTATTTTTTTCTAAAAATTTTACGATCACCCCAATAAAAAAATAATTAAATATTTATTTTACAATAATTATATTAATATTACAATCGATATCAACCACATCGGATTATCGGTGTATACTGAAAAACAAAAAAAAATAAAAATAAACGCCAAACAAGGTTTATAGGAATATTATTTAAATTTTGTTAATTTATCAAATTAAAACTAGTACGCTGAAATACCGAACATATTGAAGCATAAAATACAGAACTCGCAATGGTACAAGTTGATATTATCAATTAGATCAAATCTCATACGATAAATTTATACCATATATTATGATAATAAACAGTTATTTACATGATTAATTAAAATTTACTTCTCCCATTTTATGAAAATTATATGCGCATGTACGTGTATAGAACACCTAAATTAACTGAGTTTTAATGAAAATAAATTGAACAAGTCAACAACAACGAAATAAAATGAAAAGTTAAAAAATGATTATGTAAAAATTAAATTTGGTGAGATTAAAATTCTATATTATGTAACAAATATAATATTTGTAGACGAAATGAAATGTTTTTTTAGTATAACCTTAAGTTATGTTTAATTGGACTCGATAAAAATATAATTGTTTTTTTAACATTATATAGTGTACAGTTCTATGTCATAAACGACAGTGTCATAAAATATAATTATCGTCAAAACATTCTGCTAAGAAAATATTATGTCAAATACATTAATATGCACAAACCGTTACAATAATGCAAACGTAAAGTAAAAATGGTTATGAAAATCAAAAAAATGTGAACGTTAACGTTGTGTAATGATTGAATTTTATATAAAGTAAAACGTCATCATCATGCGTACAAATATCCTTCGATAGGACAATATTTGAATGATTTGATTACAATAATAAATCGTTATCTGTCAATCCTTCCGAGAAAACGTAAAACAAATTAGATAATATGATGCACGCTGTCTATGCGGATAATAAATCGTTTTAGCCAAATGTTTACAAATATATTCAAACAAATTGACTAACTGTATAGTGTTGTAGCATAATAGTGTAAAAAGCTACTAAATATTATATAGTCTATAGATTTATATACGTTATAAAAAAAAATACTACACATTATAATATAATAATAAATTTAGAATTTCATGACATTCGACCGTTTTTCATTCACAACTAGTATAATAGTAGTTATTACTTATTAGTTATTACTATTGCGTAAATGCATCCCGTAAAATTTTTGTCTCTAAAGAATAATGTTTTTTTTTCACTACCTATCTTTATAACTATAAGGCATGATAACAATGATTGCAATTTATTAATTATTAATTTACCTAACATCCCGGGAGAATATAGTTTTCATAAAGCATTTGATTCTTAAAACTATGGTACTATAGTTCGTTATACTATAATTATCGACGAAATTCCTAAGCATTACATATAGTTGATATTTCAAATTATACACAATATATTTATTATAAATTTAAAAGAAAAATTATTTTATAATAAACATATATTTGAAATTATAGTACAATGATTCGTTGATAGTGTTCAAACATTATGATATTATTAAAATAGATTATACTGATACCTCTGAGAAAAACTTGAAATTAGTTATATTTATATATTTATATATGAGTTCAAGTTACGTTTAACTATGAATATACTATGTACATACGCCAATAGGTTTCCTCTAAGACTTGATACCATAAGTGGTCTGTGAATGCCACTATAACCTTTCTAGTAATAAGCCAACAGAAATTGGTTTTCACCCTGAAATATTTTTAATTTCTCGGAATGAGTGGTTGTCGAAAAATAATTTTGTGATTTTGTAAAAACATGAAAACGCAAATATGTTTTTGCATAAATCAAATTATAATAATTGTTTCTAAAAGATATATTCAATCTGATCGTTTTTAAAATATTAAAATATCTACCCAGATTCCCAAATGAACCCAATATAATTTAAAAAAGTTCTAAATTTAATTTGTTCACAGAATACTATGAGAAGAACTTACAAATTTTTTATAATTATATATATATATATTTTTTTTTACTCGTAAAAATATTTTAATGTTTCTTATTACTTTAAAAAAATTTGACCTCTAACGGTTGCATGTTATGAAACTGCATTTCATTTATCTCAGACAAAAACATCTTAAACCTACAATGGATTGTATCAATGATTTTTTTTTTCAAACTACCGTGTTATGATTGTTATGATAAGCCAATTTAACAAACAGTAGGTAGGTGACAATTATATCCTAATCCCATTGTTAACTAGAATAAACAACATTAGCTTCGTATTGACGTAAAGCTTCTCATTTTAATAATTATATCCTTACTTACTACCATATATAATCATGATATATATATGTATATAACAGAGGCTACCACATATGGTGTGATAATTCATAGTGTATAATTTTAGAACTATGCAAAACTCCTTTTTAACTCTCTATTCCTCTCATTTCCTCTTGTGAATATTGTTATTATAAAAAAATGCAAAATATTATATGTACTATTCTAAATTATTTTAAAATATGACGAATTCGATAACCATATGGTGGAGCACTAGAGTTGTACCATTTATAGATAAATATGATATATTATCAAAATATTATTCATAAACATTTTTTTAATATTTTACAGTATAAAGCAAATCATTATCTAAATAATAATTTAGAATATTTTCACTTATTTATCCTAAATTAACTAAAAAAATTATTATTATTTGTACCTGAAATTATTCCATGACTAAATATAGTAACTTTTACTGTTATTAAATTATTCTTACAACATTATATTATTACTGTAAATAAAAAAAAAAACATAGTTGGAACGTGCTAAAGTATTACCTATACATAATTTTATATCTAATTTGTTGTAATTAAAATTTTTTATTATTATATAAAATATAATAATTCTACCTAGTTATATCAGCTTTACTTTTTATTTAATAATTTATTCACAAAGTATACAGCTTTAATCGATTTATTCTTATGGACATTGTTAACGTCGTGGCTTTAATCCATATAAAAGGCTGTAAAGGTTACAGAGTTTCTGTTTCTATTTCTTGTAATTTGTTGATGACTTAACTTGACCTTTAACATTTAATGAGTTGTATTGCGTGCATGGAATTACTAAATTATTATCAAAGCTGAATTTTAATTTCAAACTCAACAATTTATTTACTTATGATAATTATCATGCCAAGTTTACATTTTTCTACGAGATATACTAAGACCTATCTTAACTTAATGTCTCAATCATATGATATTTTATTTGAATACTATATAACAAACTGTATTTAGGATAGCAGTTAATTACTTTAACTATTAAATTCAAGTCTTGATATTGTTTGGAAAGTATTTAATTAGTAGCACTATCAGTGATAATTTGAAATTGATATTACATTTTATGTTAAAATAACGAATTCTTTCTATAATAAGTCAAAATACTTATTGCGTTATAGTCTATAGTTAATATTATAATATTAAAAATTGTATACGATCACATCATATTTTTTTGTATTATGTTATATATACAACGCTATCTACCAGTGGCGGCATGTGAACATATAAACTAAAAAACGACGGTTACCATATAGTGTGTGGTGTGTACATAGTATATAATATTATATCATTATTAATTTTATATAATATTCCATATTATGCTATTTTGATTTTACTTTTATTTGCGTCGACTAAAATAATAATAATACAATATTTTTCAGTCTAACGGTGAAAATGACTTATAAATGTATGTACTTACCTAAAATAATTTGCTATGAATAAAACATATTTTTTTAAATTTATTTTAAAATGTCCATATCAATGATCAATACGACTAGAAAATAAATTACTATTATTATTATTCATAATAATATGTATTTTATTGTATTATTATTATTTTTGTTTTGTTTAAAATATACATTTACAATCTGTACAAAATAAATATACCATAAGTAAATGGGCTTATACGAGGAGAAAAGCTTGGAAAACCGAGAGTAAGGAAGCGATCCAATGATAGAAGTGATAGGACCCTTAATAATAATATATTTAGGACAATATTATCCTCGTGAAATTCCTTACATTTTACGTGGCGATTTGTTTGTCAAGTACTGTAACCTATATATCAAATAGGTACCTACCTCACAGGCTATACGTAAATCTTGTTTAAAACGGGAAAAATCCTTTGACAGGTGTCCGAATTTGTGAAAATCGAATGTACTCGTTAAAGGTTTATAAGAAAAACATAAAAGATAAAACTAGCACAAAAGTCGATGGAAAGATTTATCGATTTTTTAACGGCTTTTATTTTATACTATATTTAAATAATAATATATTAAAACATTTACATGTATGTAATGTTTATTATAGTTTATAAAATATTGTATAATAATTTAATTTGGTTTAAAATAATAGAATCAATTATTGGTTGCTAGAACATAATAAAATTACATTACTATAATATTGTATACCTTTTAGGTAGTTGGTACATTTGGTGTATTGTGTATTTACTTGAATAATATACTTTTTTTAATATTCTTCATATTTACGTGAGCTATTAATTTAATATTTTACTAAATTGTATTTTCATATGAAAATGTTCAAATATTTTTCATGTATTACGAAACAAAAAATATAAGTACTATATGTTAAAAATCATAACATTCATAACAACATTCATAACTATATTACTTTTTAGAAGTAAATTCAAATTTTTTGAACGCTTTATTGTTCTCTCACAGACCATAGTAATATTAATTTTAACATTCTTATTATAGAGTATTTTCAAACGAATCCATAACTTTTTTTATGTCATTGTTATGTATTAATGTATTAACCTAAACATTTTCGCTAGATATTTTATTATAATATGTGTTTTAATTAAATTCATTACAATTATAATATTGTATTTATATTATATTATATTATGTATGTTATTGAAAAACTTATTTAAGTCATTATATTGTTTAAACCGGAATCTGGAATTTGATTTTGACCGATTATATAATTTTTTATTTTAAAACTTGAACAAAAACGATTTTTACACAATTTCGGAAATAGTGAGACTTAGTCAATTTAGATATTTTGTAATCTAAAAATGTATACAATGATATTAAATTGTTTAATAATAAATATCAGAAAATAATTTAATAAAACTAAAAATACTGTGTACATATTTTAAAATATTAAAATAATAATGTTAACAAAAAAATAACAAATATATATATATTACCGGCCAATAGCCAAGCTGCTAAGGTTTATTTTTAATTAAAAAAAATAAACTTTTCGTTTAAGGGAAAATATTTCTATATTACTTAGTGTTATATAATAATGTACAATTAGTCTAATAAACATATACTAAATATAGTTATATTTTTTATTAGTATATAGATATTAGGTTTATCATATATTTAAATATAATATTAATATTATCAACTGTTATAAAATCACTTGTAAACTTTAAAAACAACAAAATCATTAAATATTGTACTCTATTTATTTTTAAAACAAATAAATTCAATATACCATCATTTTGGTTGAAATAATGAAGTAAATATATTTAAATATATTATTACTATATATTTGAATTCAAAATGATTTCAATGTCATTAAAGTTATTTTATTAAAGTTAAAGTTGTTGAGTATTAAAATTGAACCTATATAAAATAGCTGTGAATAATGCATATATGTATATTAAACTTAAAAAAAATTATAGTTGATATGGTCAGCTTAATTGGTTTTTGATCGATGTTTTAACGAATTACTCACTTTCCATTATAACCAACTACGAAATAGTTACAGAATTTTTTTGGGGGGTATTTTGTTCAAACCATTATTGATTTATGTGTTTTTTTTTCAAATGGTGTGATATAAAATGTGGCCCATATCGGATAACGTCCATCCATTATACAAATATATTTTTAAAAGAAAAAAATAGTATGTATATACTTAAACAGTGATGACAAAAACAAAATATAAATTACTTTGTCCACACGATCGTACCAATGATTGTAAATGAAATTCTTAAAATATATTTTAGACTGATATCTTTTTAATTTTTACTTGATGTCAACATTTTTTTATTATAGATAGTTTATATTACTAAAAATCAATGGCATATTCCACAATTTTTAACTGTTTAACCATTATTTACAAATCTATAATTAATAAAAAAAAATTGTATGGTCAGTAATTTTTAACTTCTTAAGATATTGGTGTTACAATAGTGGTGATCACAAAAAAAATAAAACACATGTCATAAGTAGAACATTAGTTAAATAGTATTAAAAGCTTTTTTCCTCACTTAATTTTCTACTCTTGTTTATTGTGATTTCTTCCAAAAGTTATTTATGTAAAGTAAAATATATTATTTATTTTATAGATAATAAATCATAGATGTACTTTACAAAATCTTTTTCAGTGATTTACTGCACTAAAATTAAAAATCACAAAACAGTATAGTAAAGCTAAAACTCCCCTACCCACTATCAGAACATTTAGTAAAAACATTAAAAATTTGACTGTTTGTTAAAAGTTGATGACACTTCTTTGAAAATGAAATAATAAATACAAAACTTGACTGTTAATCCTGTTAAGTAATTGCATTTATAAAATATCTATAAACTATCGTCATAATTTTTATACTTTTACACAATTTTTTCTCGAATAATATATTATTCTACTCAAATTAAAAAAAAAAAAAAAATAGTAGGTAAATTACATTATAATGTTTGTCAAGCGCGTGATAGTTGTATTACAAATGTCATAGCTATGTATTGTTCCTTTTATTCTGTTACTGTCATAGTAGCAAGCTTATGTTTTAATATTTCAGACAATAATATTTCGTATCTGATCCATGTGCCGAGCCATAAGTATAATAAAAACTATTGCTACTCAAATATTGCTTGCCCAAACCTATCCACTTTGGCATTATCTAGAAATACTTTGGATACAATCGAAGAATTTGTGGTTTTATTCAATAAATTACGTATATTGTATTTGGTAATTTTATTGAAAGCACATATCATATCGGTATACACTAATATGAAACATATTTTTCTTGTAATAATGTCTTCAGAGCTACAATAAGATTGGCAAGCTAAATGGATTAAGCAGTTTACAAAATTTATCTCGTTTACACTTGCGAGGTAATCAAATATCAGACTTGGATGGTTTTACTGATAATTTGAAGTATTTGTCGTACTTAAACTTGAGGTAAAATCGTACAATACACTCGCATATGATATAATATAAATTAATATTTAAAAAAATAAGAAATCTAAAATATTATCTAAAAAAAAACTAGTAACTATAAATTATGATACAATTATTTTTTTTATTTTATCACCATATTTTTTTTTACTAAAAATGTATTAAATAATATATTTCAATCAATTTAATAGAAAGCCTAAAAAAAATGTTAATTCTAAATATATTAAGTACTAAATACAAATGTAATTACAAATTTGTTTAAATAAATATGTACAATTTATTATATTTAAAAATATATTTTATACTAAACTTTCCATAGTATTATTATTATTATCAGTCTATCATTTAATTTTTAAAATAAAATCACAAACAATTTGAATCCTTTGAAAAATAATATTTCACATCTCCTAACGTCTATAACAATAAATTAGGTGTTTTTAATTAAATTATAATGTATAATAAATGTATAGAATATTAGAATGTATCTTGATTAGATAGAAATGTAATAGGATAAAAACTGTTTAATTTTATTGTTTCTAGTTCGATCAATTTAAAAATAAACTCCAGTTTTACTTTAAAATAAAAATCATTGAAATGCAATTACTGCGATTGGTAAAAACAACAAATCGTTAAAAAAAAAAAAAAAACAATTAAATAAAACAAATGACGCAGAAAACCGTTAACTTTTTTAACGAGAAAACATTTCTATTAGTTCTTCATCATCAGTTTTCAGGTGTCTTTCGTTATTATTTATCCAAAGGTTATATAAATAATCAAATTGTTTTTCATTCAATATCTGTATTTACTTTGGTTTGAATTAGAGTTGGAAGATATCCATTGGATTATTCTTGAAATATATATGCAATAAAATATAATCTGTGTAGGAAAATAGTATAAGTAGTGTTATAAAAAAAAAAAATTAATTACTCTTACTAACTTTTCGAATTAAATATATTATGTTAATGCTTTTAGGATATAGTTTATAATCATATTATATACATTTTTATACTTATTATACTTACTTTATTGAAAACTATTAACTAATTTACTCTAAACAACTTAAAAATAACGTGATATAAAAACGAATTAATTTTCACTCACCGAATACATAATATAATTGTATTTATTTTATAAAAGATGCATATTTTTTTATCTGCGTGCCAGTTTTATAATGGAAAATATTCTTTGAGAATAGTTTCAAGTAGCACATTGAATCTAATTGGTACTTCTGGGAGTTAAAAATAAAAATGTTTAATACATCTGAAAATAATCAGGGATAAAACAAGACAACAATTAAGGAACTTGGGCATAAAACTAGTTTTTGACAAAATAAATAGTTTTTTTTTTTGTTGTTGTACTTCAAAAGAAAAAAAAAGGTGGTCAAATGGATATCACTCTACTATACGATAGGTGTTGGGTAGGTCATTGTGATGAATGTGTTAAATTTGAAATCAATGATATATCATTGTATACGAAAAACGATTCTGAGCGGAGACGGTCTTTTTTTCTACTACTTATTGTGTATACATAAAAAAAGGTAGGCGATTGGGTACCACTCTACTGTACTATAGGCGTTGAGAGTAGGTCACTGTGATGAATGTGTTAAATTTGAATTCAATGATATATCATTGTGTACAAAAAACGATTCTGAGCGGAGACAGTCTATCAGCTTATATCACTGAGTATATTCCGTGCTATGTTTTTTGATATCGCTATTAAGTAAAATAATTTGTTTACTATTAACAATGCAGTAAGTTGGAATAATTTTTAACAAGAATATTAAGTTTGAAAATATCATTTTATAACAATTTACAAAATATAATGATATGCGTAAATGTTTTAGACGTTATGAATAATGTTTTTGAACTACACCAAAATAATAAATATAGTTATTCATAGTTTAAATATATTATTTCTTCCAAATATGAATATAAAATATTATTATACTTATAGATTTTTATTTTATTTTAATAATATAATAAAATATAATTTTATTATTCAAGCTTTATCAATAAAAAATGTATATTTTTTACGTTTTTAACTGCAAAATAAATTCAAAATTTTCATGATTTTGATACATTTTGTGAAATGCTTTTAAAAATAAATCGTGCTTATATATTTTAAATACTTTTATATGAGAACAACTTATTATGAAGGAATTAAAAAAAAATTTAGTTTTGGTCACTTCGTGTAATTTTTATTAGGTTGGAGAAAGGAATTAAAAGGAATGTCAAAAATCAGTGTGCATGTCATGGGAATACGCTATTTTCTTATATGATACATTTTAGGGATTTCGTCATTTTACAGAGAAAATATTGCTATGCAATTTTAAAAACTAAGTTGTGTCTTAAGTATAGTGTACAGTATATTCGTAAAAGTTAATTAAAAAAAATAATAAAATAATATTAAAACGTATTTCTGACCATTTAATGTAATACAAAATCAGTACATTCATCGCTCTGCTTTGAATTTAAAAATAATTGTTGAGACTTAAACATTATATTAAAAGTTCACATCCTTTAAATTGTCAACAATTTTCATATCATTTTAAAAATATTGTGGTTCTATTTATGCTATTAAAAGATTTTTGAAATATTTTTAATTTTAATTTTTTTTAAATTTAATTTATAATTTTTAGTAACAAACTTTGATCAAGTAATGTAGACAATTCTTCATAAGTTGTTCTTAATTTAAAAAAATTTAGAAATAGTCTATTTTTGTTTTATAAGCGTTTAAACTTGAAATTGTATAAAATTATATATTTATAATTGAAGTTGAAAATGTATGAAATTTTTAATTTAAACAGGTGTTTTGAAAATAAAATACAAGAATCCTCATTAATATAAATTTTAATGAAACTCAAAAATATTTAAAATTTATAAGAAAAATTTTTTTATAGACATTTTAAATTCTAACTTTTGACAAAATTAGTTAGAAAAAACTATTTTTGTTATTTTATTGTGAATAAAAAAGTAATATTTTTAGATACTTTAAAGTTTTCATTAATGATTATATTATTAGTTATTACTTACTGCACAATGACATTTTTCAAAATATTTAAGTTTATTTAAGGATTATAAGGTTTTATAGTTAAGTAGTAATAATTTACAAAAGCAAAAAATAATGATATAATATAAATATAATAAATATAATATATTAAACTGTTATACTAATAATACTTGTAATATAACAAAAACTATGTTTTCAGTAAAAATTAATTTTTCCACCGTATATTAATAGCACTAAAATAAATAGCTATAGTAGTTATACAAATATATAATCAAATATACTTAGTGAAATAGGTTGACAGATCGTATCTACATGGAATGATTTTTTGTATACAATAATTTATCATTGAATTTAAATCTAACACATCTATATCAATAACTTAATCAATGACAAGAAATATTTGCCTACTAATTATTAAAGTAAAATGTTTTCCTACTTTCTCAATATTTTATTCATCACTTTTTTTGTCCAGTATTTCTGCTTATGAATTATAATCATAGATATTATTATTATTCATTTTAGGGAGAACCGTTTAAGTGACGTAAAAGAGCTCAATAAATTGGCGTGTCTGAAATCATTAAAAACGCTAGTGGTGTCGGATAACAATTTCAGCAAAATTTCGATCAGATCGAAGGTTCTGAAGTTGTTACCATGGCTGGAGAGAGTTGATAAAGAGACGGTTAACAAAGCTGAGCGTGAATTGGAAAAATCCGATGAAAAACCACAAGGGTACGAGGAAGATGATCAGGAAGACGAGGAGGAAAAATAAGAGGAGTAAAAGGAAGAATAGTTATATTATTTTAGGATATTATTGCGAAGAGAAAAATTTCAGACAATTTATCATTATTACTATGTACTTATATGATTTTAGATTATATAGAAACGTTAAAAGTTTAGAAAACCAATATACCAAATTAACCTACATAGTAAATGTTTATAGGGTAATTATTTTTTACCAAAATACGGATGCCTTGCTCTTAAGACGGAAAGTTGGTAATTGTCGACTAAGGTTTTGGCTAATTGGGTACTAACGGCCACGGTGCGTGGTGTCACGAAATTAAAAAATACGTTAATACAAATTATATTTAAAACTTTAATAGATTTTGTTGTGAATTAAAAATTAAACAATAATTTTTAAAACTATTGAAAATATATATGTGTATGTATTAGTAATCGCATAGAGGTAATTTTATATATATTACCGTATTATTTATAAGTTAAAAAAATACATCGTATATAATAATAAACACACTGGAAGATTCTTTTTATAGAATAATAATTATTATTTTAAAATCTACTAACGTTTTTAAAAATATTTTTCCAACAAAACTTATAGAGAAGATAAAACATTTTTTTTAAATATTATATTTTTAATATTTTTAAACGTTATAATTTTTGAAGTTTTTTACATTTTTGAATGATAGCAAACATTTTTAGCTTAACACTTTAAAACAGAATGTTTTGGAATATTATAATACATAAAAACCGAAATTTTAACGAGTAGTTTATGAGTTATAAGTATGTAAACTTTAGGTGGTCAAAACGGATTGATACGAGGATATCCTACGATATATTGTTTTCTAATCTGATCGTCTAAACATAAAATAAGTATTATACATTTATAGACTACCCCTTAAAATTTTGTATTTTATTCAGGCTAAATCAAACCCTTACATCTAACAAGGTCTCTTCAACATCTAAATATTGGTTTGGAATAAAAATATCGAGTGTAATTCCATTAAAGAATCATTCCGTAAATAGCAATTTCGTAAACATGGAATCAGTCTAACAAAACTTGTAATTCGTTTTTTACAATAATAAAACTAACGCATACATACTTTATTACTTATGTACAATTTATAACGTAATTAATTTTTATCATGATATAGGTATAGTATGTTGTATATAAATATTAATGTATATTAGTGTCATGTTTATGGTTACTTTTATTATTATTTATGTTTTTATTTTTTTTTTAATAATTACAATTAAATTTTCTTTCCTTTTAAATTAGAAAATTTTACGAATGCTTAAGTCCAAAATCATCAACTCCGTGTTACTACAAATAATAGAATAATTTTTATTAAAAATTTATAAAAAAAAAAAGTTTATTATTTTCATTTTTATGAATTAAAATCATTTTTTTTTAATTATCCATAAAAAATACATTAATTATAATATTATTATTAGTTTTAATTATTAATAATCTATATTCCACTAATAATTATAGATTCGAGTATTTATAGATTAACTTAAAAAAATGCACGTTCCAATCGAGGTTGTATAATACAATTATTATAGTACTTAATATGTTATTTTATGTAAATCGAGGGCCATTCGCTTATTGTGTTGAGGTGTTATAATATTATACATTGTACCTATGATGTGTTCTATTTTGTATTTGTTCTTCCGCCTGTCTATCTTTAGTTATATCTGAACATCTGTGACACTCACGTTTGTTGCAGTGACAATGCAATGACGATTGCTATTTTATAAATGTTTTGATCTAAGGGGCATGTCAGGTTATTTTTCTCATTTAATGACACATCAATTCCTGCTTTTGGTTTCTTTTACCTTATAATATTTTAGCTGTTTTTTGTACCTAGAATAGTAAAACTGTAAGAAATATCATTCATCTAAAAGCTGTATCATATGCGTATATATACAAATACACGTTTCATTTTTTTTTTTTTGCTTATAGATAACTTGGAACTATTAAGCCAAAATATGGCATTAAATATCACACACATATTCCTTGAAACTCTAAAGTATTTTGTACTTTATTTTAGAACTCGTATAGGTTTTTTATAGAGTGGTTGACATATGAATTATATTTTAGTTCGCAAAAATCGAATAATTAATTTCTTGTTTATCAATCACAGAAATTGGTTTTTTTTAAATAAAAGAGAATAATGTTTAATTAATTGTTTGTTATTCAAATGTACAACAAAAGATAATGTACATGTGTTTGAAGCTTAAGAAACTACTTGACCTAAAATGTTAACGAAAGTTTCAGGGATTGTTCTTAAAGATATAAGGAAAGCTTAGAGAGAACTACTGCGTTCAAAAATATACCAAGTGTGAAGTGATCTATCCAATCCACCACAAGCGGATTTTTCGTAACTCAGTCGAATTAGTTCACAAAGCGAAGTACTCTGATACCGATTTTTTCGTGAACTGAAGTAAATGGAGATACTCCGTTATAGCACTGTTTAATTTTTTTTGGTCGGCAAAAGTCGGGTTACTTAATTACGTATATTATAAAAAAGAAAAACATATAAATAAATAAATAACTAAAATTAAGAGAAAATTATTGCAGTATTATTTAAGATATTATAAAAATTTATAAATTTATATATTTATTTGTATAAATAAGCAATAATTTTGAATAAAGTTTATTTTATTTAAATATTTTTTTAATATTTCACTATCAAATATAGTGATTGTAATATTATATTTTCAATAATGCACGCTGAAATTAAATAACATGTATTTACAATATCATCGCATCGTTTTTTATAGAACAGTAAACAACAGTTTATACCAATATCCATTTATATTGGTTATCGTTCATAAATTATGATTTACGTCTGTGCACAAATCATACATATTTTAGGAAATCTCTATACATAATTATTTCAGTAGTAAGTAAAATATTTTTCTATCTATAAAAGTGATTTGATGGCGCACTTCTAACTATGTTTTTAACTCACCTAGGTTAACTAGTAATTAGTAAATACCAAATTCGAGTATATCTACAGTGACTTGTTCCAATACTAAAAAGTGTATTGTATATTCCACTTAAATTAATTTCGTATGAAAATGACAAAGTATAAACGTATGTCTACTTTTATATTTCAAATACTTCGGGATTATTAATATTCAATTATATTTTCATGTCAAAAATGTTTGCCACGTGAATAGAATTTATTTATTTAAATAGTTTTTAAATTCAATAAGAGGGCTTAGTTAATAAAAATATGAGAAATCTGTAAAAAAAATAGATAGACTTAACTTAATCTTGGAATAACTTTCAACAAACATTGCAACAACAGCGAGAAATATTATAAAAGCTTATCTAATATTTCTTAAAAGTTTTGATAATTATTAAACTGAAAATACCATATTTATTTAATATGTACATTTATAAAATATTTTGGAGTATAAAAGCATATAACTTAATAAAAAAAATGTAAATTATTCAAACTATAAAATTATCAAATTTATGAGTAAACATTTTGCAGATAGATATATTTTAATAATACTACTTTATTGAAAATTTGTCTTTCTGTTAAATTTTACATAAAAAGGTGTATAATCTTTTGCTAAATTGTAAATGACAATAATATAAAATATGTTAAGTAAAAAATAAAGATAGTCCAATTATTTTAATTTGTATAGCAATGATAATATTATGATAATTACAACAAAAATAACTATTATATTATAATAAGGTATGAAAATATTTTTCGGACCTTCTTCCTTTTCTACTAAAACACTACCAATTACTCATTACGTTCTTACTATAATTCTGAATAAAATTATTATATTTTTATCTAAACGAAAGATAAAAGTAATCATTATTAAAATTTCTTTCTAAACAAATAATTATAAAATCGCTTTTATATTTCCATTTTCTTTCTAAATAGACAATGCCAATGAATTTTGATTTTCAAATGTCAATTTAAACCCCATTCCACTACTATTGGTAAAATTATAGTATGTAAATGATAAAGGTACCTATTACCATAAAATAAATATGACGGAATATATTTCGTTATCGTTGTTTATCGTTTTATTTGTATTACATAGCCTCGTCTGCGTTTGGTAATATTTATTTATGTCATGTGTTTATTATAATATATAACGACTAGCTTTTTCAACATTGTATAATATTTACAGACATTAAATAGTATCAAATTATTTACATTAAATTGGTAAAATAAATAACGTTTAAGTGTTATTTATCTATGTGTAAATTAAATTTAAAAAAAAAAAAAAACAATTATAATAATTTTGAACTTAAAAAACAGTAAATATAATCAGAAACTCAAACAAAAATAAATATTTAATGCATACTTGCACAATATGTTATTTTAAAAATTATGGAGACTCAATACCTGCCGGTTTTAGGGAGTTTAATTAAGACAATTTTTGTGTGTTCGTGAAGGTCATGTGAATGTTGCATAGTAGTTATCTTTAGTGTGTGTGTGTGTGTGATCGTGTTAAACAAATAAGGGATCGCTTCTGTACGTGCATGCACGTCATGTCAATAACGCTGCATACTACGAATATTAATTATTTTATTTTTTCCGTTAAAAATATTTATATTTGGCCAATCATATTAACTTAATAAAACATATTATTAAATTTCTGTAAAAATATTTAAACTTGTCATGATATATACTTGAAAATGACTCTTAGATTTTTCAATTAAAATGTTTTTACTTCAATATAATTCATAATATTCAAAATGTAAAAATCGAATTTTGAAGGGTTGATTAGGAGTTGAATTTCAAAACTTAACCAACAAAACTTATATTATGTCTCTATGCATTATTGTAATTTAAATTGGTACTAGGTATTGATTACATTTTTGTCAAATCGCAAATATTTTAACGACTTACCTAGCCGAAACAAATATCATAACTAACATTGTTATAAATTAATAAGTGATCTAGATATTTAGACACATTATAAATATAAGCTTAAGAAACATACAATTTTAATATTAGTTTAATATTAAAAATAAACAATATATTATCTTAATATAAAGACTGAGGTTTTTTTTTCAAAATTCATATTTTGAAGAAGCTAATGTAATAAACTTTTACGTAAACTCTGGAATGAAAATGAAAAAGAAAATAACATTTGGTATACATCAATAGTAGTCATATAGAAATAATATATTTATAAAAATAATATTCTCTAACTTTTAAATTTCTCCGGCTTACCCTTATATAGACCTTTCCGTTTATATAATTAAATTTAATAAAACGAAAATGCATTATATTGTACCTATACAAATTATTTTATGTGTTTACAAAAATCAAAAAATATTTAAATCAAATTTTACAGATAAAACTAAATGATTACTATATGAATAACATTTTTTTTATTAAAATATCGTATCCATTATTTATTTTATTTTATCTAAATAGCATCTTTTATATGGAAAACAACTATATCTGGAATAAGGTTATACCGACTGTTTAACTATAATATTATGTATATATTATGCGTCTATAATAATATATATATCTATATTTTTAAACACATGAAACCCATAACTTTGCATATACAACAAAAATATACATTCAACCGTTATAGTTACGACGGCGACGTTTTACAATCCTATACATGTTAAATAAAATCTAATCTTTGTATTACGAATAATGAAAAAAAAAATATGAATAACCAACATCGGTGTTTCGACTAGTAGCATAACACCATTACCGACCACTTAACGAACACAAACTATATATTACATGTATTTTATTTTAAGGTTCAATTTACTTAAAAGTTTTATCTAACTTCAATATTTGTGTAAACAAATATAATAATCAGTTGATTCATAGTATTATGTTGCACAGTATCTACTCACTACACATTATTTCACATTTTTAAAACTAGTTTTATCTATATGACTATATAGTATTATTACATTACATACCACTACCATGTATGATGGTATCGTTATCATAAGCAACATTTTAAATCGAAAATTCTATATTCTGTAATTCTATACGTAGTAAGTACGTATATATCTTTATTAGCAGCTGAATATTCAATTTTAATGATTTTTTTTTTACATATTGTTTATCACATATAATCTAATCATGTGTTTCATATTTCACATTCGAATCAATTCATATTGATTCGTCAATGTAGTGTGTATATCAATAAATTCTATTCTAATTAGTGTGAGCAATTTATTGTAATTTATAATGAACCACAAACATAAATAGGTATTTCTAAATAAATAAATTAGATGAAATGGGTATGTTTTGACATTTAAGGTATAGATTACAGAATAGCATTAAAGTTATATTAATAAATTAATAAATAATACAAGTTATACATTATATTTTTTAATATAAATTACTGTAATTTTAATTGACAAGATTTAAAATTACACCTAAGTTAATTTCATAATTATAGTTAGTTATATTTAGGTACTCATTAGCATTATTTAATTCATAAATTCTCAGAGCTTATTAGTCAGCATTCTTAACACAACATATTTTACATAGGTACGTCACTATAGTTGATAAAATGTTTATTAACTTAAAGTCACTCGAGACGTTAATTAGATTTTTTTTTGTAAGACCATCTGCAGTTTGCTTGTAATTCACTAAATAATTTCACTCCATTGCTTAACAATATATTGTTATTAGTCAATTTATTGTTATTTGAAAACTTAGTAACAAAATATGAAGATATTTTAATAATATAATACTATAATACTTATACCTATTTAAAATTAAATTAAAACTAGTGGTTTTATACAGATAATTTAATAAAAGTTTCCAACAGAATAACCAAACAATTATAACTAAGTTATTGTAAATTACTAATACTATGGATTATTTATGATACATAATATACCTACCCATACTTAAAATAGTTAAAATAAGATATTCACGATATCCAATTCATATTGAATATTTATTTAGAGACTTACAGAATTTATAATTTACAAGTTTTACTTCACGAGCTTATACATCATATATAGTTTTGTCAGATACTCGGAACAGAAATAAAATCCCGAAGTGTGTTAACAGGTGACTATTATTTCCAATCAATGTTAACCCATATAATAGTACTATATTTCGTGTATAATTATTCAATTCTGATATGCACGTATTATTAAATATTGTTATTGTTCAATATTCATATTTCATATTTCTTGTTTTCATAAGTTATAACTTAAGTTCGAAACTACAAACTTAGAGTGTATCAAATCTGTCCCGTCTTTAGGCTGTGATCACAAAAAGTGATGTGTAGGGATGGGTAGTCACACGACGCACGATAAATTTAATATAGAACAAAGCGCCAACACTGGGTGATGAATAATAATTTGTTGTTTGTTCGATTAATTTAAATGTTAATTATTTATGATACAATCTGAGTATAATTGATTATCATAATTATTATTTATTTAAATCAAATTTAGTTAAATATGTTATATATATTCTATATCAACGTAAACTATAATAAATATTATATATATATATATATATTATAATTAATACGTGTTAAACACAATAAAAAAGTTGAAGTTCTTGAAAATTATGTATGTACCTCAGTCATATATTATATATTCTTGTAGATAGATAACAATGGTATAATTATAAATTATTTATTTATAATTTTAAAATAAAATATGAAAGATAAATTCCTAAGTCGTCTAAAATTCCGACATTACCTATGATATTTAAATTATAATCAATAATTTCACATAATGTATTTAATTTTCTAACAAAACATAATATGTGCTATAGGAAATCAAACTGCATTATTTCTATAATATTTTTATTTATGTATTTTGTTTATAGCTACCTTAAATATTTGTTCTATAGTAGATAATGCTTATTGAGAGTAGGTAATCACTCTCTTACACTTAGCACTCCCCGAAAATGGCAATCATTTTGATTATAAAGTTTATTTATACTTATAATTTAATGTTTTTAATATTTTTAAACTGTGAACAATTTTTAATCAAAAATTGAATTAAATTGAACCACATAATATTTAACTTTCGATTTTAAGCAAAAAGTCTTAATTAAATTGTATTATTAGCTTATTCAAAAAAAAAAAAAAAAAATTATTATTAAACAAATTATAAAATATTTAATGTATCGCTGTACGATACTGTCGATACTTTAATAAAACAAAAGTTAAAAACATGTACATATTATATTGTTGTGTTTAATATATTATTTGTGTAGTATTTTTTGTTTATTAATTCCTCAATAAGAACGAAATGTTGTTTTCCTAAAAAGAATAATAAATAGAACACATATTCTAACAATTATTTTACTACTGATGCAATAATATATAAGCTACGTAAATATTATTATAAGTCATACTTACTTATATCTGTTATTGTTTATTAATGCTATTGTAAGTTTAAAATTATTATTAAATGCATAGGTTAAACTTAAAATATGAACTAATAAATATTTTTTTTTTAAAAACTAGAAATTAATTTTGCGTAAAATTATAAACAAATGCACTAAAAGTTCATGCGAGTGCAATAATCCAAACCCAGAACGTATACACGTAAACATATAATCTGCCTATTATATGCATAATGCACCCCAACAATAATACACTGTAGAGGTTTATCGTGGTCTTGAAGTTTTTGAGGAAGGGTAATGAAGCTTCAATAATTCTCACTACCTACCTACTACTAAAAAGTTGAATATACCATTGAACACTTCATAATACTTAGTACGAATATGCTTTCAGAGATGAAATAAAAATGAAAAAAGTTTATTTTTATTTTTTTAAATACTATACAATATCTACAATAAACGAACACTTCATATTATAAGTGCACATTTTTTTTTTTTATAAAGTAACGGCTACAGAATACATGGCATATAATATTACTAACAAAGTATCGATAGAATTTCGGTCAATAATTTTCCCTAGACAAATGTATTATCACAGTATAGATTGACACAACTGCGGAGTTCCGACAAACTTGACGTAACCAACAGAGTGAGTTGGGAAAAAAAGTAAAAACAATAAATAATTGAAGTAACGAACTTGGATTAATTTGAATATCGATCATCCACTACGGTTCAAGTGGAATAATTTTGTATCAAAACTTCTTCACATACAATAAATCGATGTTTGTATACAATGTGATTTGTATTAATATACGACATCCTGATATTTCGAGGTCTACGCATTATTCGTTGTATTCAGCGTTTCGTATTATGGTAATTTTACACAAAAGGTCTCTGATGAACAAGCGAAAATTCACGTCAGCAACATTATTATAACTGCGAAGCAGCTTTTGGTAATAAAACATCATATACCACTACGCGTGTATGTCGTACCGTCGCCGCATTCTTGTGTATACAGACATACAGTGATGGATAATCTGTAGAAAATATAACACAAACGTGATACGGTAAATACTAATATTACGTCTTACGTATAAACACATTACCTATATATACTTTAATTTAAGTATGTTATACATAAAAACGTATACATGCGATATTATAATATTATAAATTATAATATCGTGATTGAATAAGGATCGTATTTAATTTAAATACATTTTCAAAAGTCTTCTTCGAAATTTCAACACATTATAATATAACAAAATATATGCTTAGCTTTTTATTCACGTACATATATATTAAAAATGATTTATTTTCAAAACTAGTCGATTAAATAAAACAGCAGTGTATTCCATCATAACCGTTTTAAATTTTATTTTATCTTCAAAAAGGTTTAACCGTGTTTGTGACAACTTGAATAGCGAAATTATGTTTTTAAGTATCGAACGTAAAATATAAATACCTAAATATTGTATTGAAACTCCAATAGAAAATTTGACAGAATTAAATTTAAATATTTCACTATATGAAGAATTATAATTTTACAACAGTTTGACACTTTTTCACTATAATATTACTATATTATCATACATTTATATAAACTTAACGTATTGTATTTGAAATATAAAAGTTTATATAACCGACAAATAACCGTGTGGGAAACAACACATGATGAAATAATTTTTAATAACGCATACAAATGACTTACGAAGCTCGTTGAACGTGTTCATTTGAAAATATTTATGCGTAAATTATGATTAATAAAGAAAATAAGATATAAAGTATACATTAAATATTACGATTTTTGAATAATTACCCAAGTTCACGGTTCACGTAAAAAAATACACACATATACAAAATTATAACAATAATAATTTAACCATAATTGTAATCGATATCTAATAAATTATACTAGCAATAGTCAATAGATAAACGCCACAAAACGTTTGAAAAGTTATATTGAAATTTGAAGTTTCATTTCAATATAACATACATACGCATAGCCTGATTTTGATAACAATATGTGATTTATGAACCTACTATCCATACATTTACAAATTTAATTTGAATAATGGTCATATACATTATGTAATATAATTGTAGGTAGTTCGAACTGTATTACCGTTTATAACAGTTGTACATTTCTCTAAATATATATTTTCAAGAACCAATGTATAGTATAGATAGCTATAATGATATTAGATTCTAAACTGAGCGGAATGCATTGATTTTACAATGCTGTGTTTTGTGTGTGTGTGTGTGTCTTTATCTACACGATAAGTAGTTGATACAATTTTTCAATTTTCAATTTTGAGGGTGGTTTTGGATAGAAAATTGGATCTAGTTAGTACTTTAAAAAAATTAAGCAGGAATGTTTACGCAAATCCAATTTTCAATAAAATCGATTTTATTGTTATAATATAACTCAAAAACGAGATAGTTGGCATTTTCAATAAATGTTTATACTACAATTTTCTGTTTACAATAGAATTTTCAAATTTTTGAACTATTTAAAGACATGAGAAATTATCAATTTTTTTTTAGTTTATTTCTATAAATGTCGTTTAAAAATTTTTTACTAGATAGAAATATTTGTAAATTTAATACAAAATGTATTTA
The DNA here is from genome assembly GCA_036289425.1 of Rhopalosiphum nymphaeae. NCBI lineage: Eukaryota > Metazoa > Arthropoda > Insecta > Hemiptera > Aphididae > Rhopalosiphum > Rhopalosiphum nymphaeae. Next base: position 14,284,351 of record JAZAQC010000016.1, on the reverse strand, counting down.
ATTTTTCAATTAAAAAATATTGAAAATCTTTGGTCACAATATTTTTTTATAAGCATTTAAATTCAGTATTTTTAAAAATCATGAAAATTAGTAAATTATTTTAAAATTAAAAATTCATAAAAATTATTGTTTTTATACAAATGATTTGATATTTTAATACAAGGTTCTTTATAAATAAAAAAAATTCTATAGGAAACCTCAATTAATTTTTTATGAGCATTTTAAGTTCAAACTTTTACAAAATTCGATATTCATCTATAAAATAACTAATTCTGATCAAAAATTGTTGATATTTTTTAATTATCATTTAATATTTAATTATATGATAACATTTTCAAAAAATGTTTGGTTAGGTTAATTAATTTATGAGCTATTTATAAGTATGGAAAATTTTAATTTCTTACTATAAATTTCGATAAAAACATTTTTCTGGATCAAAATATTAAATAATTCAATATAAAATCCCACGTACATTTTTCTTATATCTGTATAAAAATATATACGAATGCAATTTTTTTTATATACATTTTAAGTTAAAATCATGATGAAATTAATTATTTAAACGATAAATAACGATATTGATTACTTTGTGATAATTTAAAAACATTATTCGTGGAAACTTAAAACTTAAAACTTTTACATTATATATTATATTGTTAGAAGAAATTATCTATGTATACTATGAATCTATTTTACTAGACGCATTTTTAACAATTTTACGACAGAATTATTCATTCTGTGATTAATATAACGATAATATTATTGGTAACATCGCATGAATATTGTGTATTTATTGTTTGTTTTTTTAGATGAGAACAGTCAATGATACTGTGATGAGCGATTTGAGACGATTGCAAAAAACCCGATCCTTGTGCATGTTCAGTATGATTTTTTCATTTTTATTGTCTTAATCATCTGTTATGAAAGGTAAAAGTCAAGTATAGATGATGGTTGAAGTGTTAGTTTCTCAAATTTCTCAGTTAATCTTGATACTCTAAAATAAATGGAAGAAAAACAAACAAAAGGTGAACCACTCAGCATTCAAAGACAAATAATACTCTGATATCTGTATCTATTTTGTTATTTTAATGTATAATGTTATTAATTATTAAGTTTAAATATTTTAAATTAATACTTTTTAATATTAATTATATAATAATTAGATACAAACTTTTATTGTTTTAAAAATTACAAAAAATAAAAATAATGGGTAATATTTAATATTTAATTTTAATTGGTATTTTAAAATATGAAAAATATGTCGATAGTAGATAATTTATTTTTAATCATCAAAGAAATTATATCAAATACCTATCAGTTTTTGTAAATCGTGTCAAACATTTTTGTATATTTTTTCCTATTTAATATACTTCGTGACACATTTGGACTTATTCGGAGACACATTGGTCAATATCATCGTAAGCGCACATACATATTCATAAAACTGTTTTCTTTAAATAAAAAATAATGATATATGATAGTATGTTAAATAAATATACACATATGTATGTAATGCGTTAGTAGTATAGAGTATTTATCATCTACCGTGTACACATAAACTAACAATTATTAAACTGAAAAGCACGCTGATTTTTAAATTTAAATAAAAATCACGATAACAGAGTGTATTCACTTGAAGTTTTGAATAGTCTAATAATAAACATAATTATAAGTTAACAATAACCGCCTAAGTGGTGCGCTATAGTTTGATTGTGTAACTACAGTGAGTTATGATAATATAAAAATAAAGTAATGAGATAATAAATTATAAAACTAACTTAAATAACTCATATTTTAGTGTTTTAGTCTGATTTTTATCTGTATTCTATTGTGTTATTGAAATTATTCAGAACGTCAAACTAAAATATATAATACTAATATAATATAATATATATATATGTATATTGTAGGTATATAATGTATTACAATATATTTTGTTATTTATTTAGAAAAACTTATAACTTATAATATAATACATGTTATCGCCCTACAATATGTTTTAAATTGTTGATGCATATAATAACATAGAATTACTAAACGGGTCGTTAAATATTCAAATATCGTATAATGTTTTGCATTTACTATGGATCCACGAGATAATGCTTTGAAATAGCATCCAAACGACTATTATTATTAGAATCATGATTAAAGCCAAGGATGGTGGTAAACAATAATGGCGATTAGCGATGTTTTACGATACGAAACATTTTCAAGCATATTTAGCGGTAAGCAGTATATGGACACGGTATCGACAATAATATTTTCAATTTCTTAATAATATATCAATATTCAATTTCATAATAAAATGTAGCACTTTCAATAATTTTATTCTGTATTTTTCTGTAATGTTATCTTATATCACCACAAATACATAAAACAATATTATACCATACTCACACCAGTAAAAAAAAAAAAAAAAAAAGAACAAGGGAGACGATCTATCCCATATTGTATGGTATTATACATATTGTATTTAATATATTGGCGGTTTCATTTTAACACTGCAAACAATGTAACATAATATAAAAAAGCGGTAGGTAGATATCTGCAGGATTATGTTCATAACCAAACTAAAAAGTAATAAATATTCATATTATATTTTTTTTTTATAGTAAAAACATTATAAAACAGCAAAATCTTAGTTGATAATATTTAAAGCACATCGGTAACTGCTATATATTAACTATCTACTTATATTATAATTAATTTAAAAACACCATGTGGTTTTATTATTTTATATTTAAGATTTCCTACAGACCGATTTTACTTTCCTGGGTATACATATTTTATCTGTCAAATAATATGTATGTATAATTTTATTCGTGGAATCTAGACTTCGATATTCCTCACACATTTTTTGTAATATGTCATCATACTGCGTAGAAGGTATCTGCTTGGAGGTAGGTATATCGTTATATAGGGTGTCCCATAAAGTGCGCAACTTTAAAAAAATTAATAACACAGTTATGTATCAATTAAAATGTATTTATTTTTATATATTTACATTCAATAACATCTCCGATTTAATGGTGGAAAACAATAGCTGGCATATGACTACCTCCACTGAGTCGGCATGAGTTGACGCGCTCGATGAAATTGATAATAACCCGCTCACAGATGTCTGATGTGACGTCGGCAATGACGCGTAAGATTTCCGTTTTCAGTTGTTGAATGGTACGCGGTTTGTTAGCGTACACTTTAGATTTTACATAACCCCACAAAAAAAAATCACAGGGGGTAAGGTCGTAGGACCTGGCAGGCCACTCCCGGTCACCTCGCAGTGAAATCAGTCTTCCCGGGAATTTTTCTTTGATAATGTCAATTATTTTACGCGACTGAACTAATATATAGAAAACAACAACTGATAATTAAATCGGAGTAGTATTAGATACTAGAAACGATAAAAACAGGGCAGTAAACAAAATATTTAAAAAATGGCGACAGATTCAAAAGTTGCGCACTTTATGGGACACCCTTTATATTGCTATTTGTCAATAAAACTATTTTATTTTAAAACTGAAGTGCACATAGTGAAGTAGGTTTGTGAAATTAACAATACTACGTTTCCAAACCAAGATATTTCTTGGTCATTGATCGCTATTATTCAGTTTCAATCAGAAAATAAGAGAAAATAATAATATGGTTGATATATATATATATATATATACTTCACAGCGTTGAATCAATATAGCAGTTCAATTATTATGTCAAGTAAGTATTTATGTATAAAAAATATGTAATAATAATAATAATAATTAGTTGAATTTTATAATAAAAAAACTTGTGGTAATAAATAATAATATTATATTCTTAGATAGTTCAAAGTCTGCAATGGTAATATAAAATAAATATAATTTGAAATAAAAGAATTATGCTTGTGTTTTTGTAATCGAATTAAAATTTAGAATATCTACTCAACGTTATTAGTTGAATTTATTATGAAGAATTAATATATACGGTTGAAAACACATTATTTTTTTTGAGGGGGGGGGGCAAATATAGTTGATAAAATAAAGCTTAATGAACCATTTAATGAATAAATTATGTAGATCTGCGCATATTTTTATTCCATTATTATACATGTAAAATAGTTAATCAGATTGAGCTGAATTATTATCTATGAACTTATTTTATTGCTTACAAAAATAAATATTAAAAATTACTATTAATTAAATTTTAATTATTTTATATACAGCTTCATAATTAACACTAATTTATTCAACTAATAGTATTATTTTGTCGTTGTATAGACTTGAGATTATTTTCCTGGTACCTATTTAATATTCAGGTGGTACTATGTTTGATATTAAATATGTTATAATTATAAGTCAATAATAACAATGTTTGTAATATAATCGCTTGAAAATAAACTGCTTAAAAGAAGAATTGGGTTTTTTTTCGAAAGACCATTAACTTTATAAATAATATTATATTTATCGATTAGTATAAAAAAAAAAAATTTAGTAATTATAAATTTGGTTATCGTTTGGTGAATAAGAGTAGGTGTAGGTCCACAAAGAATGCATCATTAATATTATTGTTCTCTTTATTATTTCCATTAAATAAATATAATAGTAAAAAATAAATAAACAAAAGGAGTTTCCACACAAAGCGTTTAATCTTCCATAGTGCCCACTGCCCATAGACCATAAAATACTCATTGATAAATTAAAATTCAACGGTATCTTAGGGTTAGCCCTTAAGCAAAATATAATACTTATAGCCTATAGGTATCTATATTATATATTTCAAATAGTAAAATTAATTATATTGATTGAGATGGTCTATAAGCCTATCACAGTATTCATCAAGGAACGGTATAGGTACTTATGAGTATCTTATTATTATTTATGCGAATGGATCATTCAATTTAAATATAGATGGAATAGTTAATTCTTATATAATAATATGGTGATTTTGGTTAATATAGATTATTAAATGATTTATATTCATCCGGAATTCCATGACCATTCATAATCTAATTTGAATTCAACAAAATTTAAGAACATAATATTATGCTTAATGATCTTTTTGTATATTACCTATACATTAATTTTACAAATTCTTCACCTTTTTTTCAAAATTATTTTTCTCGTTTTGCATTCAAAATACCTAACGTATTTAATAATAGTATGTTTGATTTGAGATATTAAACTTAAAAGCTATTATCAATTATCACATTGAAAAAAAAAGCTAAGTAGAGTAAGTTCGGCTTAGGTATGATAATTTCTTTAATATTTTTAAAATATTTTAAATCAACAATTTTTAATATTTATCAAATACATTTATTTTATATATTACTGATATATTGCGTAAATTAAATTAGGTGTAACTATGTCAAGTATTATTAGATAAATCTAAATCTTTATAATTAAGTTAACTCTATTTCAAAAAATATTATTATTGTATAATTTTAGAATTTTATCGTTATTCAAATTTTAAATCTTAGTAAACACATTTTATCTCGTAACTTTTAATTGTTTTTAATTATCACGGTTGGGGTAACATAATACGGCTAATTTTTCATTAGATTTTTACATTATGAAATAAATTACTACCTAGTTGATGGACATTTTAAGTTCTCTGATCACGTACTACATATTATTTTTTTAATTCAAAAACTACAGTATAATATTAATATATTTAAAGAAAAAACTTTTTAATCTATAAAGGTGGATAATACGTTAACATTCTATTATTGTAATAAATAATATCAAGTATGTAGAACAAATTTTAGATTTACATTTTATACCAGAACAATTCAAGAAGCTAATAAGTTTATAATAGTTTAAAAAAAAAAAAAATAATAATAATAATAATATTCACACTATACTTTTCTTAATATAAGAAAATATATATAAACAGAAAAATTAGGTAACACATATTTGAGAACTATAATATTTTATTTAAGTTGTAATATGTAAGTTTTTTAACAAATAAATTATAAATTCTACCTATTTAAAAATAAATATATTTAAATTTTTCAATTAAATATTGTACACTGATTGATAATACAATCTGAAAATATCAAAATATATTAAAAGTATTTTTAGATAAATCTGAATAAGCATAATTCAGCTAAAAAATTACCAATCCACTAAATTATTTACTAATATCGATAAATTTACTGATGTAGAGGTTCCATAAGATGTTATAAAGTTACTATAATAATGTAGATATATTAAACTATTATTTATTTTTATTTTAAAATAAACATGTTTTTAACTAAAAAACTTGAAAGGTATAATGAACGTACGATTACAACCAATATTGTATTAAAACGTTGTTATTTAATATTTTGAACTTGGGTGTGAATTCAAAATAATGAAAACTAAAAATAATTATTATAGCTCGCAAATTTAAATCAGTATTCGTTTTTTGACCGTTATATAAATTTATTTTGTGAGAATAAAAAGTCGTTTCTTTTAAATAATACAATCAAAATACTAACAAAAATAACAATACAATAATGCAAAAGCAAGTGAATAATTAAAGGTGAAATTGGAGATTAACAATAATACTATTAACTGATATAAATAAAACGTTATAATACAGTTTGGTTCAAAACAAATATTTTTTATTATTCAAGAATAATATAAATGTTATCGTTATAAGTATTGTAAATTGTAATCTATTATCTTTTTTTAATTAACAATTTTGAACTTGATTTCAATCATTTTATTTCAATGGACCAAGGTTAAAAATATCTTATAAATTATAATGCCTTTAAATTATGTGTTTTCTCTTTACCAAAATTTTTAGGTAATATCGTCATAATATTTTGACAATTTATAAAAATAATATTACCAACTTCCAATGATAACAATAAATAGCATCAGAGAAACGTAAAAATTAAAAAAAAATAATAATTAATGTAAGATATAATATTACATAATATAACTAATATAAAAAAATATTATATTATTAAAATAAATTTATAATATCTTTATCTGAATTATATGTATATACGATTATATTATTGTACGTCATCAAAATGAAGTATTAATATAATACGTACGTATATAATTATTAAACTTTATTTTGTACACGAAAATTACGAAACTATTAAACAAAGATTAATATGTTGTGTATAAAAAAAAAAAGAAAAAAGAAAATACATTCTGAATACGATGTAGCATTAATTTATGCATATGTCAAATATTTCTCTTACACTACTGAATTGATAAATACAAAAGCTTAAAAATATTATATTTAATATGTCATTATTTTTAACTTATCATTATTAAGATTTATTCAATTAACTTATTTAATTAATACGAGTATTATCATTTTTTATTTCTAATATTCTTAGTATTTATCTTTTTTAGATCATGAAAATTGGATACTTATTTGATTAGGGATATTTAAAGTATTTTATAAATTATAGAATTTGAGTTCAATATTGTCCAGTAGAAAATATCAAAATTTACTTTATGCATGCAAGTTCTTAATTTTTAATTCTCAAAAGAATGTAGAAGTATAAAGATTTTTTTTGTAAAATGAATAAATCAATTTCTATTATCTAAGCAGGTATCTGAAAAATAAAGGTTTTTTACATTGAATATGACTTAATCAGTACTATAATATTATAAACTAATAAATTTCAAAATTGTATAGTTAGAAAATCATATAATAGTTACTCTAATAGTGGTTATTGTTAACCAAAATACAGACAATGTGAACACTTTATTTATGGCTCATCCAGCTTTAACATTTGACCAAAATTGTATAAGTATAATATATAATATTGTACAGTTAATGCCCAATAATAACTAAATTATTTTATTTTTTTTTCATTTTTTGTTTAACGAAAATTTATTAAATCAGCATGAACTACGTCAAGATACCTGATATAATTTTAATTCAATCAGTTTCGGAAATTCTCATAAAAATCATATTAAAAATAAAAATAAAATATTTACAACATTATAATATGGTGGATGATTGTATACTATGAAATTGGATCAATGTGAAACAAATGTGAAATTCCGTCAACACGAAAGTTTAAATTCTTACATAAAAAGCTATTGTCATATTAAATATCTTATTTTATTAATATTTTATATATTATTATATAAATACAATACATTATTATTCAGACGATAATTTGCAATAAAATGAGCATCTAGAAAAACCATAAATTATAATATTCATGCATAATTACGAAACTACAGTGTCGTGAACATTTAAAAAGCCGTAGTTCGTAAATTTTCCAATACCTGTAGATTGTAATAGGTTTGTAAATAAAATTTTAACAGCTATATCGACAAATTCACTTACTTTTACGAGCAAAATGTATTTAAATTGATATATTTCGTGTACATTAATGCAGCTTCATTAGAATTGCAATTTGTATTTAAACGTTTAATAAAACGCAATCATGACAAATCTACTTATTTTTTTATATGAAAATGAATTTTCGTAGCTACTATGTATACGTTAACGTTAACACGCCAAAATAGTTGATATTTAGGAACATTTTTTACAGTTTAGATGCTAATATATTTTATAAATGTATAATATTATTATATTATTCAAATAAAAATCTTTAATATAATTAACAACCTCATTAGTTATTAATCAAGTTATTAAGTCAATGTTATGTAAATTCTAGTTACTGGTTTCACGGAATTTTACTATAGTTACACTATAAATACACACTAAAGCGTATTATTTGAAATAATATTTTTATTTTTTATTATGCATTGCCGCGTTAAAAAGTAAATATAAAACAAACCTATGACTTGATTTTATGGATTTGAACTGATAAAACACATTGCACATATTATAATCTAATCCTTTTCATAAACTGTAAGCAGCTTATATTCACATACCTATTATATTATAAATTATTATGCATGCTCACGGGTTTATAGCAATCGGGGTAACAATATTAATTGTAATAATATAAATATATAATATTGCAACATTAGCCATCGACACGAATCAATAGTTAAAGTTCAGTTTAATTTTATCTTAAATTCTTAATCTATTATTTCCGTCTATTGTTATTATAAGTGAATAAATATTTAATAACTGGTTAATTTTCAATTGAGTCTCAATACAGTTCAGTTATATAACTCTTATTTTTATTAAAACAATAAAGCCACAAAACTAAAAACCGTTCACACAAAAATTATACCACTGTCCATTATGAAAATATCACGTGGACAAAGAAAATAATAATAATTAAATTCAACTAGATATGTAAATATTATTCTGTTTTAATTATTATTTTGTCTTCGCCAAGATATTTCTGAAATTATAGTACTATTAATTAATTTTTAACTTCGTGTCAATTGCATAACCTCGACATTTTAATAAATTACAATATATAATTATTATTACAGATTTCTTAATATTTATATTGTTTTTGTGTTAATTTAGCTGAATTTATTTCAACGAACTAAAGTTAATATTATATAAAATAAAAAATTTATACAGTAGTCATAACGGTATTAAATATATGCTGCAAAAATTGCGCACTAGTCTATAAAATACATTCTAAACTTAATATTCACTATAATACACATTTACAAAGCCGTTCAGAATTAGGTAGTAATAAAATGTAGTAGTTATCCATTAAAGTACAAAATAATGCCGTTTTTGTTTGGGTGAATTTTTTTTCACTATTATTGACCGACAGTATCGAAGTTGTTTTTTAATATAGAACAACGAAAGTTTTTCCATTAATCTTGTACTAATGTTTCGAAGATAGATATTTTATGCAATATTAACAGTTTTTTGCTTTTAAATCGATTATTTAAATAAACAACGATACTCAGTAAGGAACTTGTAGAGTTTTAGACGAATTTTCAAAAGCACAATTTCAGTCTGTATATGCAACATTTAAACTATGTATTATGTAGATAATTAATAATTATAATATTATATTATATGATATCAGAACATTGCACTAATCGAAGTTGATTTCTAAATTCAGTTAAAAAATTCTACAAAACCGTATGATTTCAGATTTTAGAATTAAAATATTCAATAATATTGAGGGTTTGAATCATACATTTTTTGGACACGGGACATTTTTCTTTAATCATTACAATCATTTACGTCCAGTATGATTGCTATAATACAGTTATTTGAAGAAAAACTTAAACTGTGATTTCTTCTTGTTTGTTTAACAGTCTAAGCTATATATTATCTGTACTATTTATTTTGTTGTATTCTTGGGTGAAATAATTTTGTTTTTTCCTGTACTGTCTTAGACATTTCACTCTAGATGGTGATTTAATCCAAATCGCTGTATTTGATAAAGTGATAACATTAATCTACCTTAAGTCACATTTAAATTGATGCTGACTTAGTGCTGTATAAATATAAATCTATTAAAGTATATTTTTCTATAATATGTTGCTTCATATGTGTGAAAAAAGTAACAAAAAATCGCTGCAAACTAATTTTAATAGGCAATATTCTAAACTGTAACTATAAGAATAGACTGTTGTCAAACTAATTTAAATGTTGTCAAGTATAAAAAAAAATATCATTCCGTGTCACAGCACTCTGTATCAAGTACAAAAAATATTGTGTTGACTTTATTTCAGTATTTTGTTTGAACTTTTTTGAATCTTTTTTGCAATCTTAGTCGAATTAATGATGTTTCATAAGTTCTAAGCAATTTACAATAATTAAATTTGCCATTTTTGCTCATTTCTTTTATGAACTCCAATTCTTGTTATATTTTAGTTTTTTCAAAAATATATTAAATAGAATATTTAAAAATCCGTTATATATACATATTTATAGGTAATTAGTTTCTTACCATGAATAGGATTGCCGCATCGCACTATTTTATTTTTTTATTTTAATGCATTGATTGGTGCAAAATTAAATTAATTTACATCTTTTATAATATCTCGGCTGGATAATAAACGACATAGTAAAACATAATTTTTTAATATTTATTTAGCGTTTTAATTTTTTAAATAATGACACATTTTTAATTCCATATTATGAAGCAGAATATTTTGAAGTACTTCAGTACATGAGATTGAAATTCGAACGAGTATAGCTTATGAGTTACAAGAATTCAAAATTCAAGTGAGTGGATTTAAATAGTACATGGTTACCTCCAAAAAACGTTAGTATATTACTCCTGTTACACTTATTTAAGCTTTAAAATGTCAATATTTATAACTCATAATTTATATTGCCTGGATTTTGATTTTTATATATTTAAATATTCAAAATAATATTCTATCTCAGAATATGGAATTTAAAATGTATGTTGTCATTTAAAAAACTAAAAAAACTTAAAAATATATTAAGTTTTATTTTTGAAATTTTATAGTATATTGTCTAAATTGTATTCTAGTGACATAACAATGAACTATTTTAACAATGTAGGTATATGTTTGATAATTACTTTATTTTTTATTTTTTACATTTATACGAACAACTAGTAATGGTAATAAATATACAGTCTACTTAAAAAATTGTGCAACATAGAAAACATAAGAAAATATTTAAGAGATATAAAATACATGACACATATTTCTTACGTAATTTTTATTGTGAATCAAACTAAATTGAATTTAAAAAGTCCATCCCAAAAGCCGAGAAAAAAGTTTGGAGCTTAATAAGTGTTAAATTTACTACATAACTTATAATTTTAGAAAATGTGAAACTAGATTTATTTATTTTAAAAACCAATCCTTTTCAAATTTTAAACTTTATACGGTATTTCTTCTTTTTGTCGACAAAATATATACTTTTAAATCAAAATAAATTTCTCACTTCACAATATTATTTTAAACTTAATGAGTATCATTAAAAAAAACATATTAATAATGATATTAATTCATAATTGATACTATTTTTTATTTTATTTTATTTTATATTTTTTGGGGGATGGGGATTACTCGAATACCACGTACACCTAGCCTATGAATATACTATCTACAGTAAAAAAGAAAAAATTGTATTTTGCCTAGTCTATTAGTCTATAAATTATTTATAGTTATATTAAAATCATTCCAATTATTTCATTTACACCATATGAAAGAAATTGTATAGTTATTGCGTTATATTAAAATTGATCAACTTCGATACTAGATATAGAGCTGGTTTATAAACATTGATACTTCATTTTTGTCAGTTTAAAAAAATATCTACAATAATTATTATTATTATAATTATTTACACAAATATAAATTGATAGATAACTTACAGAAAAAAAAGAAAATTATAAAGACTTTAAATATAAATATTGATAAGTTGTTATTATCTTTTCATTTTTCAGGCTTATAAATAATTAAAAAAATTTATATTGATATGAGTATAATACCAAATTTAGCCTACCTTCTAAACGTATATAAAATGTACTGAAAATATCACATTGACACTCTTTTTAATTCATAAATATCTATTATAATTTAATTATAATATAATATGAAATCTAAAATATCTAAATATTTACATTATATTTATGTAGATTCATTTTTTTTAGACAACATAATATAAGATACTTATATAATTATACAGTGTACAATATTCTTCTGTTATTTTATTATATAATACAATATTATAGTAATTTTCTCTTAGTTTCTATTAAATGAGACAAACTTAATGATTGACCGGGACACAAGAATATTCTATTAAAACCAGGGACGAATGGAAATCCTAACTAATTATAGACAATATTTAACTGTTGAATATTATAGTCGAACTTATTATTACTATAATTTGTATAGATTCAGGTGTTAATTTTTTTCTAAATTTTCGTTTTTAAATATAAAATACCTACAAGAATGTTAATTAAAATATAGATAGTTTTAATGATCAAAAATAGTTATTCTTAAAGTCTTAATATAATTTTTTCCTATTTAAATTCTTACCATGAAAATCTGTGATTCACTGACTAATAAAAAAGTTTCTGTAACCTTTTTCCAAGAATCGAAACTCTGGTATTTTACTGAAGAAACGAGTGGGTTTGGTCATGAATCTAAATTATATTTTGAAACAGATATTTTTGATATATAATATAAAATCGTGTACTTAAAAAAAAGTAAAGTATGCGTGTTGGGAATTGATTTGTTAGCAATCAAATTTAATATCGTTTATATGTGCGTTACGCTTTATATTTGGTTAAACAGACCTTTATTTAAATTATTTTGTATTTTATTTGTAATTTCAATAAATTCGATAAATATTTTTTGAACATTCCAAAAATGTATTAATAAGAAAACATTGGAAAGTTATTTTTTTTTATATATTAACAATAAAAGACATTTTTAAAGATCTTTTTACTTATAGATTTTTCCTGTATTTTTACCCATTTATCATTTGATATTCATTTTATTTGTAAAAATAAAACACTATTTACAACAATGCAATTTTTTAGTGGTCACTTATTACTAATTTTAATTATTTTACACCTTTAGTCTTTGTATTATTTTAATTCAATTTTATTAAAATTTAACGGTAGGAAAAAATGTCTCGTCGACTTGAATTTAATTATTCTAGGTAGTTACTGCCTAAAGTGGAAGCGAAGATTTGTTAAAAAATATTTTATATCATCCAAGGGAATTGCATTTTATGCAATAAAAAAACACGTTCACAGTTGTAGACACTAAAGTATAAAATATAAAAATTACAACCTTCATAATATATCATATAAAATTATGTCAGATAAACATATATTATACTTTATAGTACTTATTTGTTGTAGATAGTTATAAAAATAAAATTTTAAAAATTGAATATTATAAAAAATATCCATAAAATAAAATACTAAAAAATATTTTAACAATATTATAAATGAACGCAAAGTAATTCAACAAATTAATTTAAAATATCCTTCTAATCAGTGTAGATTGAGTTCATTATCAACACCTTTAAATCTTAATTTTAAATATTACTTGTTACAATATCACCTATTCACCTTACTTTCATTGGATTCAATATGATATTTAGTTTAAAATTCAATTAAAAACATAGTATTAACTAGGTAGTATGTACTTAAGAATTTATCTGTTATTGGTTTTTTAAAATAATAATTATTAAGATTCAATTTACAATTTTTTAAATCGTAAAAATCCAAATTCTTTTTTTTTTTAGAAAAATGTATCAAGTATAAAATCTGTAAATACAACAAAAGCTAATAAAAATAATTTATCTAAACATAAAAGATCTAGAACATATTTTATAATAACGCATTAATCCAATCAATTGTTAAACATTTATTCAATGATTAACTTTCTGAATTCTACATTTATTAAAGGTTCATTAAGTTTACAATAGATTATATGGGTTAGCTTCAAGGGATAAATTAATTTTAATACAATTTTATTTTTAATATTTGAATTAATTTATTAATTTATGCATGTATAATAAAAAAATTCGAATAAAAAAAAAATTGCAAATTTGACTTTTTTGTACAATGTACCTTTATATTAGCTAAATTTGAAAAAAATCCCATTATATGTTCCTTCCAATTGGTATCTGCATTTATATAAAGAGTTTCAAATTGAATTTTTTTATGTATTTCAATATTCACTGTAGGTTTTAATTTCTTTTTTAAAACTTTTTTTAAAAGATAATATTAGGTGCAAACTGTCCTTGTTTTTTACAATATTGTTTTATTTCGTCTTCAAGTTGTATGAAGTATGATATTAAATGGCAAATTTGTTTTGATTATTGGATTTTATTTATTGTCTACAATTATTTTATTATTATGAACCATTTTATTCAGTCGCGAGGTGATTCAACATGATGTTTAATGATAATATTATGTTTTACTGATTATACGTATATTACTGCGACTGAGTAAGTAAATCAATTAATAATTAAATATATGATATAGAGAAATTGTGTTTAGTATATTAAAAATTCAGTATTAAAACATAATAGTACTACATACTATATAATTACAATAATTATATTTAATGATACAGACATTCATTAAATAATATACCTACGTAGTATATATATTTTTTAGATTGAAATAAGATGTAAAACCAATATTGGTATTTATTTTCAATGAGTCTGTTTATAATTATGTTTTATTGTTCATATGCATCATATCACCTATTAATAATTTTTGAAATAAATTAATCACGGTATTTAAAAAAAAATATATTCTTATAATAAATAATATCTCAACAGTATGAATGTGATATTGCTAATTTACTTTTATAAAACAATATTTTGGACGTTCAGTATATACTTTTTCAGAACACACCTTTAATGGCGCATCTACTAGTGAAATATAAGATTAATTTCTCTTTACAATACCAGGTCATGTTACTTTTAAGGGTATATAAAGATAATATACCTATCACTGAGTTTATGTGAGATGCCGTTAATTAATTACTCACTACTCTTGCTATTATACATTATGCACTCTAATGTTATTGATGATTCTAAGTAAATTCAATTTTATGGCTGATATAGTGATGTTTTGTTTTTCGTATTTATATATAATTTGCTTGAATATTTAAATTGAGTGGATCGATATAAGTAAACAAATTATTAGAATGTTATTAAAAAATATTGCATGCAATACCTATATCTATTTATCACAATATAAAAGTGCCAAAAACAATAATATATTCAAAACTACTTCACTACTTTACAAAATATAAGTTTTCCAATTATTATTAAACTGCAATATAAAACAACTAGGTAGTTTAACTTTTGATTTTTAAGTTGTACTGAACTTATTACTAAAAAAATTAGTACACAATCATTTTATAAAGTTTTGATAAGCAATCAGTTTAAAAATTTAAATAAAATATAATAATATACGATGAAATTTTAAACCTTAACATTATTAAATGAAAAAAAAATTTAAATAATTCTTAACACTTTTAAACGTCCAACGCATGAACTCAATTAACAACAACTCAACATTATTATAAAAATTTAATAATGAAATATTATGTAATAATATTATTAGGAATAAAAGATTATAAAATTGTAAGCCCGTAACATTCATACCAAATTTAGTTTATTAAAAAAATATGAGAAAATTTAGAGAAACAAATATTATCATAATTAAATAACAATTAGTACTTTAAATTGTATAATGTTGTAAATATTTTTACATAATTTTTTAAATAATTGTTTAAACGTAAGATGGTTTATATAGTCATTTTAAAACTTTTGAGATGTAAACAATACAATTTTAATTAGTACAAATTGAAACCATAACATTAACTTTGAAATTTAATAACTACTAATTTAGTAAACAATTATAATTAGTAGCCATGCAACTCAAATCCATGTAGATATATTTTTTCAACGTTTTCAAACATGTTACCTATACAAGTTACAGTACTAATACAAAACAGCTATTTTTAAGTTCATAAACGATGATATAAAAAAATTAATTTTGCAGATAAATCACATTTAACGTTTTGGTAAATTAAAAATTCAATTAATAGCAAATACTTTCAATGTCAAAAAAACCAACAAAAATAAAACGTGTAATTTCGGAAATTGTTGTATGTTTAAAGCTTTAAAACCAAAATTTTTTTAATAATTACTATAAAAAAAGAAAAATTAATGCTTTTTAAAAATTCATAAAAATATCAATAAATTATAGTACTTAAATTATGTAAATTTTCAATTTTAAAATAAAATATAATTAAAGCTAGTGAGGTTAGTAAAACGAATAAACGAAATTATATTATTTTATTTGTAAACAATTTTATAATTTGGCGATATATATCTATGAATAAAATGTAATTTTGATTTGTATTACAAAACACTTTATTATTTATTTAAATATGATAAAACATGTGTAATCAATAATGATAGCAACTAAACCAGATTTAAGAAAATATTTGTTTTCAATCCAAATTACCTTGTGGAATACACGTATATAATTTATTGCACCTAGTTCTAGTATAGTGTTAGAGAATATAAAATTATAGATTTATAGCTTGAAATAAATATCATCGATTTTAGATACAACTAGGTATTTAAAATATAACTATAATCCTGTAATAAAAAGATATGATATTTGCTCTTGAGAGTTAAGATAATAATATCAGTAGGTATACTACTATAAATTAAACTAACAGTTTTCATCATATTACAAGTATATTACCACTGGTAATGGTCATAGTTTTTAGTTTCATTAATAAATACTTAGATACCTATAATATTATAACTATCATAAAAAATCAACTAACTTTAACGATTAAATTAAAATAACGTTAAGAATTGTGTAATTTATTTTGGAAATATTATAATATTTTTTTTGATATATCTCAATTTTCTTTAAAGTTGTGCATAACATGCTAACTTTTTAATACATTTTTAAGGATTCTATATAAATATATTCTTATCTTGTTATATTTTCCTGTCTTATTAAATATAAAATAACTTTTGCGGGTCAGAAATATTATCCACCGTTAATAATACATATAATAGTATCAAAGCTATTCAAAATATATCAATGAGTTTGTGATTTTGTATGAAAATATAAATTTTATAAAAATGTATTACATTATTATTTATTATTAAGTCGTTGAAATAATTGTACTCTTTACATGTATAATTTACAAGTATAATAGTTTAACATAAAATGTATTATATTTTAAAAGAGTCGTAATGTATTATTAGTACATTTTACAATGTATATCAGTGTAACATCCTTTAAAAAGTAAATCTTAAAGAATTCGTTTATTTTTTTTATTTTTTTTTTACTAAAACCTCTGCTTTCACTGTATTTTGAAAATTGCCAACTAAAGATATTTATGATATTTCTCCTAAAAAATAATATGCATATTACCATAATATAGAGCATCTCTACCCATCCTCAAATACTATCCTTCACTGTAATGATCATATAAAACCATTGGATTTCTCTATAGTCATAAATTATAAAATCGGACGGGATACTGAAATGTTGTTTAGTACTTCGTTTCGTTGCTGAATAGCGTTATATTATTATTATTTTATAGTTTAAATCAATGATAAATCAATGCATTCAAAAAATTGCTGAACCTAGATGAACTTAGTTTTCTTAGCATTACTAATTTCTATATTTTTATATTTCCACGTTTTTGAACACTGATATAATAATGAATAATAATGATACGTTTCTAAAATGTTAAGATTAAATAGGTAAATCTAATTTCCAATTTAATGTATTATATATACTACACAAAAGTTTTGAAGTTTTTTATTATCTATACAAAGTGTTTTCCGAAAAACCCCACATTATTGTAACAAATGGTTTCTTTCCCTCATCCAAATCTAAAATTGCGTGTTCTCTCAAACAGATAATAAACTTTTTTTTATTTTACAATGTTATATTTTGCACACTTAATTCATAATATTTGGAAACAACACTACGGAGAATTTAAACGGAAAATCAACATTTAAATAATAAATGATATCACGTAACAAATATTTCCGGGAAATGTAGTGCTCACAGCCAAAACAGAGACGGAAGGATAAGGTGAACGTAAGAAAATGAAAGTTTTTGATGTATAGGATTTTCCGGACAAGTTAATATTTGGTATCAAGGTGGTGATGGTGACGGCGATGGATATATTGGGTGGACCGAGACAGCTGAAGTTTAACTTTTCAATATTTGCGTTGCTCCGTAGTTTCTCTTAAAAATAATAATAATAAATAAATAATAATAAAACAATTTCGAAACCGCTGCAGAGTATAAGAGATGACAGCTAATCTCGTCTCAATTTATCTTCTGCTATAGGCTTAAAAGATCGGTTTGACCCAAAAAACATTCGGATCACGTGCGTATTATATCTGCGTGCGTGCGTGTGTGTGTGTCTGTGTGTCTGTGTGTCTGTGTGTGTATGTGTGTGTGGGTGTGGGTGTGGGTAGGTGTGGGTGTACGGAGAAGGATGTGGTCTGTGGAGCAGTTGGTTGGCGGAGTGACGGCGGCGGTGGCAGTGGCGGAAAACCAAAACGAGTGGTGATGAGGTGCGGCCGTGGTAGATAGGTTCATGGCGCGGTGACGGTTGGCGGTAGAGGGTGACCGTGGCGCACCGAGGGGGGTTGCGTCGCGGATGGCTAGCGAGGGTGTAGCGGTAAATTTCTCGCTTTTCCAGGGCTCCGTACATCGCAGTCGCCGACCACGTCCGCGTCAAAGCGGTCCTGCAGTGCGTTACAACCACCGCGTTCGCCCACCCGCTGGAGTAGTACAATACTTGAGCGTAAGTATATATATAATTATAATATTATATGCACACGAGCGTGTATGACGATAAAATTGCGGGAATCGTGACAAAAATACTATATATGCTAATATATACGGTGGACCGTGATCTGTTGTAGTATTTATCAAAATTGTTATTTCGCCTCGCCGTCCGTCGCAGCAGTCGCGTGTATTGTCGTCGTCCGACCGGAAACATCGACGGCCTTACAAAAATCAACAAAACAGTGAGTATAATCACAAAATTATTATATAGTGTTGGCACATTTTAAAGTACCTATAAAAAAAAATGAGATGATAATAATAATAATACCAATTACACACTCCAAAACAACCACATGAATTGAATTAAATTCCTATATGTATTATTGTTTATTGTTTTACACTTGAATTACGATACCGTTGTGTATATATGAGTACTCAATATCGCAATAATTAAAATCACTCACTTATCATAATGTTAATAATATTATTGTTACACCTAGTCGACGCGTGTTTTGCTATCCAGGTGAGTGATAATGATCGTAATACTTACTCGCACCTATTATAGTGGCTCATCAATTATTATAATCGATGTATTTATGTTGGATAAACATAAATGGGACGTCGCCACCGATAATGTTTGGTACGGTGTACCTCTGTAATATATGCGTAAAATATAGCAGCGGCTTATCAAATATCGACGAAACGCGTGCACACGTGTATAATACATAATAATATTATTATTATTATTATTATTACGTATATAGGAATATGCCGCCGCACTTTCTCCGATATATGCAAATGGAATTTGAGTTTCACAAAATAGTCACCCATCCCCCTATTCCGCCGATGGTTTTAAACCCGCCTCTGTTAGTGTTATATTTGCAATATCGTGTAATTAAACACCTTAACGAATATTCGCCGTACCGCGAATATGAAATACATTTTACAATATTGTGCACTAATTGTGTTATGATACATAGGTAATAATACATAAATATTATAATAATATATTGTTTGCGTTTCGTGACAACAATAACAAATAATAATAGCATCGTGTCCTACATTGTCGAGTATTTTTCTTTCCAAACGACAAAATGGATTATTACATTTTTTAAATAATTAATTGTTTTTTTTTTTTATTTATTTCACAAAGTCGGGATATAATCGTTGTTAAGTGTACTAAATCTTATTGTGTAAGTGCTTAGACAAATTATTATTATATTCCTTTATATTGAATCCAATTTGCTAAGATTTCATGTCCCTGTGTGTAGCTTTTATCACTTTCGAGTAAAATAGTTGTACATAAATACACTAAAAAACCTAAATTCGATCAAACATTATACAATTTAAGATACATACACACACTGCGTATATTTTATTTTAAAATCACTATCTTTCAATTAATTTTAAAATCACAATACACCGAGAAGAACCAACATAAATACATAAATGTTGTATTGCTTAATTGAAATAAATAAACAGTATAGTTTTTTTTGTACTATAGTCGTATAAATATGAAATAATTTAAATTAATAAATTAATATTAAAAAATAATAAAACTAAAAGTCTACAATATAAATATATTAATACATATTCAACTATGAATATATTATTTTTATATAAGTATTTTGTACATCTCCTTCCGTATCCAAACACAAGCTTAAAGCTATTTTTATGGGGACAGATGATAGTCTACAACGAAAAAAATTTATTACAATACTTAATAATATCATAAAAACATTTTTTCCTCATATGCTTTTAAACATATTACAATTCTCATTTTCTATGTTATAACTCAAATAATTATAATTTAAATATTTTTTTATCATACGCTGTCAAACATATACCATCCTTATTTTAATGGTATAATTTAAATTTTAATACATTGATAATTAATAATTCAATAATTCGAAAATGACAATAATGAACATAAATGAACTAATCACGGTTATTGATAAATAATAATGTAATTAACTTGAAGTTACAGCTTGATTTAATTTTATCATCCAACAGGTTTACAACATTTTTATTTACAATAGCCAATAGGTATATCTTATCTATTCATTTTTAATAGCAACTATGTTTCAACTTTTAAGGAATATGTGAGAATTCTAAAAATCTCTAAATTATAGATATAAACACCATTCATTTTTTTTTTTAATAAAATAACATAAAAAATGTCTTTAAAATTTGATGAATGCACAAGGAAATTTTATTAATGTACACAATATAAATCAGGAATATAGCTGCTTTTGAAAGTATTGATTTACTACAAATCCTCTTGTACGATATTAATTTATTAGTTTTTCGAACGTTTATAAAGACTAGAAGATTGGCCAAAAGAGGTTGTAAGCTAATGGTAGTTATTATAAATTCGTTATAATAATAAAGTCTATCATAAATTATAAAATACTGAATACAGAATATTATATTTTAAATATTTTAATAACTGTAATTTAAATTATATTCGATTTTCAAAAATGTTGTAATTATTTCATTATCGATTACCAATAATTTACTCAATTGCAAAAACGACTTAAATATATGATATAATATTATACCTACTAATAATTTCATTCAACTTATACTTAGCCGCTCAAAGCAAACATTTTGTAATTTGACAAATCATAAACTTATAAAATACGGAAAAGCTGACTTACGTATCCAGTGCAAATCCACAACGGCGTATGATCATAATGTTGAATATTATAACATTTATAACGTTAAGTATTATTATACCTACATAATATTATGCGAAATACTGGGAATCCGACCACACGACTGTGGTGAACCTATTTAGCCTTCACATAACGCCGTGTTTTTATTATTTTATTACCGAAGTTCATACATTTAAGTATTTAACTAACACTAAATAAAATCAATTATGTATGAATGCATATACAAAAAAATTTGATAAATGAATGTATTTAGTTTTACTTTTTGGCACAAAATATGTAAACTATACTTGACTTAAATATGTCATACATAATGCACACCACTCAAAGAAAAACGCAATTTGAATTTTATTGCTTAGGCGCTATTTATACATGTCAATGTGACATAATCAGTACGTCAATGAATCGTTTTTTTTTTTTTTGTAGCACTCAGCTGTAACTTTATCCACTAATCCAATTTTCATTTCATAGGAAAAACACCGACATGGATTTTTCTATCAAAATCGTATTTCAGCCATCGTCGCAAATATAAGAAGTTAAATATTTTTCTACAAAATATAATTTTTAGTTATCTTCAATACTCAAATTTAATATTTCATTAAATAGGCAGTGTTTATTTTATTTTACTCTAATTTATACTGCAATTAATACAATAGTTATTAAACCATATTATTGTGAAATCATGAAATCTTTATGATCTATTCATATTTTATAAAATGCGTGTAAAAATATAGACAATTTAATTCTAAATACAAAACCTTAGTTGTTTATAAAACCAATAAAATGGAATTAAAATATTAACTATAGTTATTTAATTTACATATAATATTATATTTCATGGACAAGGTTACTTTTTTAACGTTTTTTATCATAACTTCACCACCATGGTGTAAGTACGATATTTAAAAATTTAAATTGCTTTACACAAATTGAAATCATAGTATTAATTGTAATATTAATTTTAAAAATACTTTATTAAAATAACTAATATTATCGTTACCATTCATTAATATTTTAAATTATAAAATGTATTCTCGGTATTATAATATTCTATTGGATAGGTGTATTTCAATTAAATTGAAATTATTTTAAATATCATAAAACTAAAATTAATATCCATGGTTTTGAAAAACTGCTGTCAAATACAATTTATTGTGTCTTCAATATTATAGGAATATTATTCGAAATTTGTTTTGATTTATATAATACATATACCGTTTTAAAAAAAAATTATTTTGAAACGAATTGATTTTTTTACAATAAATTTGTCTAACCAATTTACCATCACTAATAATGAACTTTAGTTTGAAAGAACAGAATTGATTTTTCGGAAATATAAATATGTATTGTAAATTATTTATTTTAATCTTATTCTTAACTATAAATTCTATTAATTATAAGCAATAATTGTTCAAATATGGGGTGATTTACACTAGAACATTAATAATTTTACATATAATATTATTGTGTCATGTAACATAAATGTACCTTTATAGTCATGGTCAGCCAATTATAGATATCCATAAAGGCTGAAAGACTTTCCATCAAACACAAGAAAAATACCGGTTTTTTTATTCCTCAACTGCGTATATATCTTCCATTCCTATCAATTAAATCCATTTTATACCTTTTAAATAATATTATGTCAAGTTTCAAGTATAAAACAAGATTTTTTTTTAATCGAATTATATAAGAGTTTAAACTATACATGAAAAAAATCATTATGAATTGTAATATTTTTTTGTTAAAAATACGTATTGAATGTTCAAATTATAATTAATTACAATCTTGGATGGTCAAACACAGATAATAGTTATATTTATTATTATATGTACCTTATCAAATAAAGATATTGAACAATAATATTACTGCAGTAAAGTATGTTTAAAAATTGAATTGAATTATAAATCATTGCATACGAAAAAAACAATCCTGAGCGGAGACGGCTGTCAGTCTTTATTAATTGTATATGATCATATATATTATTATATTGCTATAAACTGTACTATAGTAATATATTTTACTAATAATAATACAATGTTAACTATAACTAGGCAATAGCTTAAAATCAATTTAAATATTTTAAAAATTACATTAAGTAAGTATAGTAAAATTTAATAATATACGAAAACGTTTTAAGACTTGATAGGTTAATATCTATCGGTTATCACATTTATTTAACAAAATGTTACTGACTGGATATATTTTATATGTCATGTTTAAAAAAAAATTATAATTATTATAAATATAATATTTGTAATTTGTAATACAACATTAATACAATTAAATTATAAATTAGAATCTTATCATTCAATTTTACAAAATTAAAGTTTTAATCAATACTGTTAAGACTGTAAGTTGTAAAATCACGACACTGCTGTACGTATTGGAAGTTGCACTGGACGGTTTTGAAGTAGTAGTTGCTTGTTGACCGGTTACAGGAGAAATAGTAGTACCAGCTGGAGCGACCGTCGCGGGTTTTGATGTGGATGTTTCCTTTACCTCTTGTTGTTTCTCTCCGTACTGCGCCGACCATTGGCTAATTCCAACAGAATAACTATCAAACCATGCTAAATTATGGTCGACCTTTTTGTATGATTCTTCAAACGACGATTTTACGGAAGCTTGAAGTGTTGAATTGTTTTTCAAATTTTTTATCTAAAAGTATAATTAAATAATTAACAGATTTATATAGTCCTGGATTGTAATTGTTTGTTAACAAAAGTCTTCCACCAATTGATATATTATCCATAACTACCAATTCAGAGTTGATATAAGTATAACCTAGATAAGTCGCATTTCACATATAAAAATTACCAATTTAACTCTTTCCTGTTTAATTTATTAATTTACTATACCCATTTTGTATTTGCATGTGTTACAATATATGCCAAACTATTAAAAAAATAAATACCTAGATACGTAGCTATTTAGAATTTTAATTATTTATTAATCAATTTTTTGTCACATCTGCTTATCTACTACTGAAACCACCGTGTTGAACGGACCGTCTCAAGATAGTTTAAAAAAGAACATTAAATAAAGCTAAATAATTTAAGATAGATACATAAGACATAACACTGTAATGCAACTAAGTTTTTTAATAGCAATCAGGCTATTTATATGTGTAAAATCCGTTTAGATTTCTCTTCAATAATAATATAACATAAACAAGTGTGTCTGTTGTTAATACAAACCTACTTGTGGTGCATAATATTTCAATGCTTATATTTATCTCATATGATTTTACTATGATCTTCAAGACTTACATTTTCGATCTCATTGTCATTTGTTATCTTGGAAGCAAGGGTTGAATAAATATATGTAACAATTTCTTCACCACTGGATAACTGATCCAAAGTTTTGTTTATATTGGTTGACAGAAATTCGTATAACACATTAAGACCCAATGGAGTCGTTGATATTGAAGACACGACAGATTTAATGTCGTTTTCCTTGATCGGTCCTTCGGGTCCATCTAGAATATGATTTATAAGCCTGAAATCAAATTATAATCACTCAGAACTAATTATTTACGTAGATATAAGGAAGGATTCAAAAATTAATAATGTTAAAATGATGATATGGAACATAATTAAAGTTAAATCGTATGGTTAACTCGATTTATGATTCCTGCTCCTACCTAAAAACTACAAATGTAGTTAATATATTATAATATATTTAATAAATATAAAAATAAAATAATAGTAATAATAATAATAATAATATAGTATAATATATTTTTGTAATAATAAAATTGAAATAATATATGAATAATTAACACCAAATATATTATACTCATTTTTCATTATAATATACGTCAATATTGTTCTATAAAATCAAATATTGACAACGAATACACAGTCAGACGTATCAAAAGTAAATTTAACACGTAATACGTATATATTATGGATGTATCTTATCATTGTAAAATGTTACTCGAAGTTATTAATACAAAGGAGAGCACTATATTCAATATTGAGACAGGAAGTTTAAAGCGTGACTTTTTTTGTCACCCAAAGGTAATAATATTGACGGCAATAAGTAAATAACGTACTCAGATAATTGCGTCCTGTTAGTAGAGCATCCTAAAGCGAACTCAGCGGAATATTTTTCCGAGATTGACTTTGTATTTCTGTACAATGTAAACATGTTGTTAAATACCAATGAATCTTTGCTGTTCTTCACTCCGATGCAGAACGCAGCGTCCTTGATATCGGCAGGTATTCTGTACGGTACAATAATTTAAGTTAGGTATTTGGATGATCAAAGCATTAATATAATATATAGTTACTAACTTCTCTCCTGCTTGCCATTTGTTGAAGTATTCCTGTGCCTTCTTCGTACAGTATTTGTTCTCCAACCTACACGCCCACTTGGAGAACGTTTCCCAAGCACTCAACACTTTATATTCGGTATTATTATTCAACACGAGGTTTTCTAGCTTGCTGTATATATTCCCGGCCAAGCTACTGACGTGAGACTGAAAGCAAAAAATTCAAAATTTTTATTACTTTACTACTATGTTACTAATCCGTAATCATTGCACGAAATTTGCAATTTATCGATTGGATTAAACTATATGTGCGTACCTTAAAGTCTGCGTATCCTTCGTCACTGCGGGGCATGCGCTCTAACAAGTACGCGAAACCGTTCATCGCCGAATACCACGGCGTAGTGTCGTTTTCATTCTTCAGATATTTGGACAAGTGCAGCGGAACTGAATAGTCTAATTGACCTGACCTTGCCAAATTGAACGCGTCGTCTATTAGCTGAGCGCGATTGAGTACGTGTATATCGGTGGGCATATCGTTCAGCTGTTTTATCAGCGCCATCCAGTTGTCGACTTCGTAGTTTACCCTGTAAAAGCCTGATCGATAGACAGGTAGTTTAATATAAATTATTATCCGGTTCTGAACGTGTCACATCAACACTTACCAATTGATTGTATGTTGAATATGTACCAATCTATATCACTGGGGGCTGGTATATCGGTCGACGCCGATGTTTGGTTTGTCCAAACGGACGGTTGAACGTCACTGAAATTTTTGCTCGCACTAGTTGTGTACGTGAGACCAATGTGCCATGCCGCTGTTTCATTAATGATTCCACTGGTCTTATTAACGTAAAATTGGCTCTATATAAAATACAAAAATAAGTACAAATACAAGACTTTTCTACATATGAATACAATATTATGGCGTTATAATATTTACGAGGTAGTTTTCCCCAAACAAAACATAATTTTACTATGGCATTCTATGTATTTAAACTCATTTTAAAATTATTCAAATAGTTAAAATTATGAAATAATATATTGATTTTCAATTTATTACTTGAATTGCTAAAAATTTATTTTCAATTGCATTTCTCGTGATATTCAGAACCGGATATCCCGATTGTAACGTCCAGTTTGACATGAATTCGTGGACTGACATATTCACTCCAATTTCATAATCATTTTCGAATAAAACACTGTCGAATGATGTAAACAGATCTGCAGGCTCTGCTGCATTTTGACTATAAATATAATTCAAAAATTTTTTTTTTTTTCAAATTTAATAATGCAGATAATTATAAATATATACAATAAAATGCGAAACGACATTTTTTGTTATCCAAAAAGTAGTGCTGACGTTAAACCGTATACAATATTCACCTGAAGTGTTTCAAATAATATTGAAGGGATAATTTAAATAGATTTTCGGTCACCAAGTACTTCAACATTCTCAAAACCGACGCCGCCTTACTATACGATATGGTATCAAATATGTTTTCAATCTCTTTGGGAGTATTTACAGACGCGGTTATTGGATGTCTGGGTGTCTGGTCGTATGCTAATGCACTCTGAAATGCTTCAACCACGAACAGTTCTTCCATCGGCCAACTGGTCCTTACCTATACCAATAATAATGTCAAACGGAATTTAAACATTTCATTATACAACACAGACCAAACGTACGGAATTATGAATCTTATATTAATTATTGTAAATTACCATGCCGGTGGCTAAATATTGGAAGTATCGTGCAAAACCCTCGTTCAGCCATAAATAGTCCCACCATTTGCAAGTGACCAGGTCACCGAACCATTGATGAGTGAATTCGTGTTGCACAACTTCTGACGCCCGGATTTTCATTCTTGTTTTCGAATCATTTGACAGCAACAAATAGCTCTCTCTGTATAAATATACGACACAGTTATAATTTATTTAACGATAACGGGACGAACTGATAAGCGTCTTCGTCGATGTCGAGTAAACTTAATTTTACCGGTAAGTGTTAAGTCCCCAATTTTCCATTGCTCCGGCCTTGAAATCGGGAATCGCCAACAGATCCATTTTGGGAAGCATGTAATCGATGGCTGTGTATTCCTCCAATACTTTGAGGTGTTTTGGGGCTTCGGTTGCTATATATTCAGTTTGCTCTTTTATTCCTTCATGCGTGTAAACTGTTATTTTTGTATCATCTTTGTTTGGCACGAATTCACCCACGTAAATAGCCGCCAAATAAGTAGACATCGGCGGAGTTTCATCGAAGTAAACCGTGTTGTTGTCTGGACTAAACTCAAATTATCGTAATTTTATTTTATTTTTTTATACATCTACAATTAAATTAAAAAACATTTACTGCTTACAATATTACTTCAAATGTTATCTTATCCAACAAAATATATTTTTATACACATTCGTGTATTATAGCAATATTATAGTTTTCGACTAAATCTACTAACAGATAAGTATAAGTACAAATATTACATGCAAATACAGCGTAATATTTTTTCAATTTATATTTCTGTTGTGTTACATAAAAAGCTTTTTAATTTTTAAGGCTAACCAAACAACGTGAATTGTATTAAAATTGCAATATTTTAATTCTAACTTAAATTCATAATTTTCGGTATTATTCAGTAATATTTGACGACACTACTGATTTATATAATATAATCTCGATAATATATTAGTGTCACTATATTCATCAAAATTCATAAAATTTTGAGCACCTAACAATAATTTGACACACTTCTTACGACAGTATGAAGATTTTAAAAGTAAATTTGTTTGTGCACGCATTTTTCTATACAATTAATTACGTAAAATAAAGTCACATAAAAAAATATCTTTATCAAGAGTGTTAATTAAAATAATTATAGTCAATCTAATTTATACCTTGTTACAATGAATGATAATGAGCATCAATGTTCATTTATATATTCGATTGGCGATTATAATGTGAAAACCTTTTTTTCTCTGAACTCGCTCTAGATGTAAGCAGTGGCGCAACTACATGTTTAGATGTTTGTATGCAAGAGTATTACAGGGAATCTTCAACCAACTACTACCAAGTCATTATAATTTATAAATTAACTCATTAACTAAATATATATCATATACCAGAGGTAGCGAACCTTTTTTGGGTCAAGTGCCTAATCAAGGTTTTAAAACATTTTCACGTGCCTAATAAAAATTATATTTTCTAACGATAAAAAAAAATTTACAGATTTATCATATTATTTTATTATGTAATTACATATTTTTTTATAAATTATAATTTTTTAAATGTATATAATGTATCTCTTTGAATTTATTAGTACCAAAATATTATGCGAGTAAATAGCATAATTTTTAATAATTTCAATTTTTTGCGTACTATTGAAATTTGAGCAACGTGCCACCTTTAGCACGCGTGCTGTAGGTTCTCCACCCCTGTCATATATAGTAAAGATACTGATTACTTTTTATTATAAAGTAAAAGAAGTAACTGTTTTTTTTTTATTTAGTAATTACACGTTTTTTAAAAATTATCTTAAACTTTTCGAACCATTAATTCACCAAATGAAACTTCCTGTGTCCAGCAAACATAAACGAACATTGCTGTTTTTATCACAATTATATTTCAACATCAATATTTTCACTAAATAAATAATAGGTAACTAAGATATTTTTTTTTAAGAGTGTTCAGTAAGAATTTACTTATAACCCGTATTTACTTTAAAATTTTGGAAATCATTAAAAATAGATAAAAATTTGAAACGTATTGTTTGGAAGTACGTAACATATATTATAATACAACATTTGTTGTCGCTGAGCATTTGCATGTAGAGAAAGAAAATATTCAATATTATGTTTTAAATATAAGTATCATGACTTCTCTGTACGTGAGATATAGTTAAAGTAAAACCATAGAGGACATAAAACTTTATGGTTTTAAATTGTATGATAAATTATAAATTATTATATAATTATCATAACATACAATACGTAATAAGTGCATTAAATTGTATTAGATTATACAGTTTGTTATTTTTTGCTGTTTGCTTAAAGAGGTGGCATTAAAAGTCTATTTTTATCCTTAATGTATCTTAGTTGCAACATTATCATTTATATAAGGATTATAATAGTATATCGATCCTTATGAAAACAATAAATTCAGCTAAACGCAAAATATTAATCGAAAATAATATTAACTATCACATTATTATTATAAGCTTATAAACACTCGTTAGATATTATTCGTTCAATACATACATACATACATATATATATTACTCTTAGTGTACTTGAAAAAGACACCGGTTTTAGAGCAAACCACACAAGTACCTTTTGCATTTCAATATGTCCTCTACCTATCTTGCAAATAACTAATAAATAAGTGTCCCGTATAGTAATAATTGATATCACACCACTGTATTAAATTATTGTGAACATTAACTTTCGATAAATAATTATAAACGCAATATAAAATTATGGTGTGCATACGTATATGATGTATTAATTTTTCAAGTATGTGCTTAAGTGATTATTTTCAACAAAACTAATAATTCTAAAAATATCGAAAAGAATACATATTTGTGCGATAAAATTTATTTAAAATAGTTCTGTTGAATAATTTATTAACGATTAAAAATAATATTAAAAAATATAAAATATTTAAAATTTTGGCCTATAGAATGGTAGTCGCCTAAAGATATTGTTTTATAGTATATTAAAAAAAAATCAAAAAATCACTAAAATACGTATACTCAACTAATAGGTTCATATTTATGATACGTTCTTTTAAAAAAATCAATTTTAATCTCAATTGTAATTCAAAACATTAAATGCGTCTTGAATGTAGCATAGGTTCATGTATTAATTTCGTTTGTCATTTATACATTGTAATATTATATATGAAATACACATTTGACATACATTTAAAGGATCCTTACCCAATCTCGGTTTTCGTGATCGGCATATTTGACAATGCCGTCCAATTCTTTTGTACCACCACCGATATGTTGAACGGGACTTTATATTTGGGTTCATCGAAGCACGGGAACGCTCTCCTCGCGTACGTCGATTCAAATTGCGTCACAGCCAACCACCTGTTGGCAGACGGACTGAGTATAGTTGTAAGTCAAAAAAAAAAAATCCCCATTAGAGTTTGTTTTTGGCTAATTAAAATGTTTCCCTTCTTAAAAATCAACTAATTTCAGCCTTTAATATACAAATAACAAAGTCGGAAACATTTGAAGGTGCTCACTTGGTCACTCCGTCTTCGATATATGAGCTCTTATACAAACCACTCATGTCGTCCCGAATCTGTGCCTCGTAATTAATAGTCAAGAGTAAAATTCTATTTGGTGGCACTTCTTTTTTTAATTGAATTTCAAACTGTTCGTTTTTAGTTAATTCTACGCATTTTTCGATCGATATGTTCTTGGTGGACTTTGAGTTCGTTACGTCCATAACCGACACGTAAGTCACATTTAGGTCTTTGAGGTTTAACGTTACCGATCTGGATTTTTGTTCCACTTTTACCGTTATGTTAGCAACACCCGTGAACGTCCAGTCACTCAAATCTGGAGCGAACCACAAAACATACGAAACGGGACTCGTATTTTCTGGCAACCGGAACACGTCCATCTTCTCAACCATAGGATCTTCTTGCCCACGAATCAGGACGCACAGTAGCGCCACTGATAGGATGCCGACGAGTTTGAACATGATTACCAGTAACAACGACGTTTATGATGGATTTATCGTAACACACGTAATGACGACAGTGACGGATATTATGCAGGAAAACTCCTGATACGACTCGGCCACGGCCTGAACGAATATGAACACAAACCATCGTCGCCCGAGTGTTGTTTCGTCGCCGTGTGTAGTGGCCTCTCTTATCTTATCTTTTCAAGTATAGTGCGATATCGGTGTTTTAAGAGGACGTCATACTTATATGTGTGTATGTGTGGTCTCCGTCTTACAAACGGACAACATATCAAAATGGCGTTCAGCAGTTCTAATTTTGTGTTCTTACCGAATCTTAATATAATCTTAATATCGAACAGAAAAGTTCTTACAAAAAGTAAGAACACTATTTGTGTTATCTTGTTGAATTTTTACAATATTTTCATTTTTAAGCAAATTATGAGTATATATAAAATAATAATAATAATTAAAAATGCTCATAACTCTATTAAAATTTAAAATATTGTAAAAGAACTCACGAAAGAATACAATTAATGTTTTTACATTTAAGTTTCATAAAATATAAATTTATTAAGTGATAGCTAATCAAATAAAATGGTAACAATTGAATGTATATTTTGGTACGTCATATGTTAACAGGACGGAGACAACACATACGGTTATTACGTCCTCGGACGAATTTAATTCCGAACCACAATAACGCGTTGATGATATTATTCACTAATACTAACGGTTCATACTTGCAGCACGACAGCTATGGTAAGTGGCCGGGTAGTTCTGTATAAAAGACAAAACCGTATGATAAAATTTTTACAACATTAAGTTAATATGCAGAGAAAAATATTTTAATATTTTTTTTCCATGGTCATATTATATTAATACTTTATTTAATAATTGTTATACTCACTTATCGATAGCTATTAATTATATTCGTAATATATTTTCGCTCAAGTACCCTATATTACCAAATGCATTTGATTACTAAATTGTTTTGATATTTGAATAATAAATATGAGCATACTTAAAATCGTTTGAAACAATTGCAAAATATTTTAATTCAACAAAAATAAAGACTAGATCATTTTACTATACTATTTGAAGAAAAATTATTAACACTTTTCTTTCGATTACTGAACATTATTATACTTTTATATAATTAAAAAGGTTTCATTTACAAATATTAATGCAAAAAAAATGTATATGTTCATGGTATTGTTTTGACTTTTCAATCTTACTTAAAGACAGTTTAAGTTATTAAATAATTGTATAAACAATATATCATATAATATTATTAAAAAATAATCAATATTTTTATTTTACTGCAACATACCTTACTACTTTAATGGCTTTGCAGTTTTATGTTTTACAATTTATAATTTATTACGATTATCATGGTTCAACTAACACTAATACAACTTTGATCCCTAGGTGGATACAACTATTTTTGAGTTAAATACTCTCAACATTTTAATTATTATCATGTAAATGATAATATTTTAGATTTTGAGCGGAGCAATAAATGTATTGATTTTACAATGTTTTTTCGGTCATTATATTTTGGAACAGTAAAATTACTTCAATTATCAACATTAAGGGTGGTTTTTAGTAACTATAGTAAATTCAATCTACTTCGTATTTTAGAGATAAAAATTAGGATAAATTTAGATAAAAAAATTTCATTTTAGTTTTCAAAATAACCAAAAGATATAAAGTAAGGAAAAACGGAAATGTTTACATTAAATCTATTTTGTTTTTTTTTAACATAACTCAAAAGTTGAGAAATATGACACTAAAATTGTTCACAATACACTTTAATAGCAAATATTAATTGTAATGTTTGGTGAGAATATTGATTCTTTGTTAGAACTATAACTATTTGACATATTTTTTCAACATTTACTTTATAGTGCAAAAAAAATAAAATTGAACAATTTTGTGATAAAGCCAACAAATTTAAAATTTAAATATTCAAAATATGTTAAGAATAACATACTATTCTTTCATGTATTCGTTGGATGTGATATAACCTAGACATATTTTAGCCAAAAAAGGAAATTGATGAAATAATTGAATACAAAATAAAAATAAATTACAAGATATTGTTTTCATTTTTTTTTTTTTAGATAACAACGCTAATATACAAATTATATTATAGAAGAAGCAATTTAATTTTTTCTCATTCCGCTATATAAAGCTAAGTGTTTTGAAACAGTGATATAAGTTTTTCACTGTCATTAATTAAAATGATAGGTATACGATTTAGTACAAGTATATTTGAAACGTATGTATAATTACCGTACACTTACAACCAATAAATATATATTTGAAATATAATATGTCCTTAGTATTTGATGAGTTGTAATAAATGTAAGACTATTAAATCCCAAATTAAAAGCTTTAAAAATTGTGTTTTATAATTTGTTTTATTATAGTTTAACAGATCTTAAAAACAAAAAGACACTTAAAAACTTAAAAATTATTGAAAAATATTAATTTTAAGAGTTTATTATTAATTTTAATAATGAACAAAACTCATTAATTTTGTAATAAAATAACCGTTCTATATTTCATATTTAAATACATACACTGAACAAATTTGGAATAAAAAAATAAATCTGAAAGTATTCAGATTAAACAATTTCAAGAAATATTACAAGTTAAAAAATAATATTAATAAATAATAAATTTCAATAATAAAAATAAACATAAGTGTTAATTTAAAAAACCATAAAATGAATACCTATGGATAAATTTAACAATACAATATTAGTATACTATTTGATTCACAAATTCATAACATTTGTTGACACATAATTAACACTCATTTTTATGATAAAAATTTTATAATTTACATTATTTTTAAGCTAAACAAATAGTATATTGTAATTATTTTACTTAAAAATATACTTTTTATTATCAATGATATGATTTTTTTTTTTTTATGAAAAAAATTAATTTTAGATTATTAGTGTAAATAAATAATTTTTTAATGTATACAATAAACAAAGATATACATAATAAATTTATTTCCTTTATTACCAAAAATTAGATAAACACAATAATCAGTACTTGAAAGTTTGATTCTTTTAAATATGTTGTATACTAAAAACTACTAATAATAGTTCTCATCTTCAGCGTACGTGTCTCTCTGTAATTTTTATGCACAATCTAGTTAAATTGTATTTTGTACAACTGCTTGTCTTACAAAAGGCAACACTTCATTACCTAAATATGTATATACATATATGACGAAAACCATACTTAATTATAAGCGATGTATTTACGAAATAAACAAATAATGTTATACTTCTAAAACTTTAATTTAAAATATTGTTTTAATGCAACGAGTATCTAAAGGATCATTTTCTAAAATTACTTCCGGAGAATGAATAAACTCAAGACTCTTGTGTTCGAATTATTTTTTTTAACTTCTTTAATCTTATAATACACAAAACTTTTCATCTTAAACGAGACATTTTGCAGGCTTGACTATTCTCGGTATAAAGTATTTTGATGATACTACATAGCATCGTTTAATGTTCATAAGACAAGCAAATTTAAACATTCCGTACTTTAAATCTTCCAGGTCTCATGCAGTTAAAACTGTTAAAATTGAATTTACAAACATTTAATACAATTATAAGTAGATAAAAGGAGTCCTACTGAGAATATATAAACAACTTAAAATGTAAATAACTATCAAACTTATAATATTTACGGAATGCAACATTATATCTATCATAAAATACATGCTTAAGTAGTAAATACTTAATATGAATGTAATCACTAAAGTCTATTAATACAATTCAATAACTAATTTATAATATTTGTCAATTATGTTTATTCTAAACTATAGTTAGTTGTAAAATACCAACTATAGTGAAACCTCTAAATACCGGACACCCTCGGTCGCTAAAATGTTGTCCCCTATTTGGAGGTGTCCGGTATTTAGAGGGAGAAATATAATATTAGAAAAATAAAAAATTGAAATTATAATTAAAAATGTATTTATTTATACATATATATATAGGTACATAATAAATTTAATTTATTTTTATTTTAATTATTTTTATGTATTTTTAAAAATACAAAGGTAAAAAGATAAAAAAAAAAATGATAATATAAAAATTAAAACTAACATATAATAAAAAAATCAGTTACTTTAGATTATTTCGTATTTTAAAGCGAAGTCATTTCATATGTTAATGCATTTTCTAATTGCACTGTACTGGAGAACAATTTTGTATTTTGATAGAAGAAATGTATTTACGTATACCGTATAAGATAAGGTATAACAGTTTAATAATTAATAATGGATAATATATTAATATCAATAAAATTCAATTTACGGGTGTAGACTTTTCTCTAGACATTCCACAATTATTTTTCTAAATTTACGATAGAAATGATTAAAATCAAAAGTCAAAATGCCATAAAAGTCCGGTATTTAGAGGTTTTCTAATAGAAAAGTAATGAAAATTTCCCCGTTCCCTAAAAAATTTCCACTATGTAGAGGTGTCTATTAAGGGAAGTTTCACTGTACATTTAAAACATTAAAGTATGCTACTTATTTAATAACTTGTTAATAGAAAAATTAAAGAATTAATAGTTACCAATTCGTACAGGTACTCAATATATTATTAAAATTATTTGGTTGTACAGTTGTTCTTGCATACAAATATAATATAATTTTTTTTATATTATATTATAATATGAAAATATAAATACCTGTAGACGAAGATTTATTTCATTTTATAATTATAAAATTTCTTTTTAAAAATTTTTTTATTAGTAAAAAAATTCTTCGAAAGCTTTTATGTTTTGTGTCATATTAGATACCAAACTAGATATAAATTGTATTTTTAATTTTTATCAACAATTTTATATTATAACCAATGACCATTATCAATGTAAATTTAATCACAATTGCTTATCTTTATACATTTTTTCTCAAAAAATAAAATAAAACTATTATTTGCACTGCACATAATATTATATTTTTCTATTTACTTGTTTGAAAAAAAAATATTTTTAAAAATAACCTACAATTCTCTCACATAATATTTATATGTTAATTAATATTGCGAAGAGTAAAATTGTTTTTCTAATCTTCTACCTAGTATTTAAATAACTAAATAAAATGTCTACTAATTCAAACAAAATGAAATAATATTGATAATGGTCAATAATAATTTAAATTGCTTTATTTCATAAAATAATAATAAACTGTAAAAAAAAATGTTATTTTCTTATTATAATATTATTAATTAATTTTGAAATAAAATATGTAACAAAACAAAAATTTAATTAAAAAAAAAAGCTTTTAATGAGATGCAGCTAAAATTAATATCTATAGCTTATTTAACTAAATTATGTATTTATGTTATACCATAACTTATATATGTTAAACAATAAAATTTGTTTTTGTTTATGTCAAGTTATTTAATAACAATAAGTGTTTTTGCGTTATAATATATAATATATTTTATCTAACATTGTCAGTTACGAAAAGAATAATTAAAATTAATGAAAATAATAATAAATTTTTTATTTAAGTAACCAATAAAAAGACAAAAAAATATTTGTTTTTTGTTAGCCGTCAAATCTTTGTGTTATCACTCTTTAAAATTAAAATAATAAAAAAAATTGGCTTTAATGTGCATATTATTATCTTCGATTACAGTACTTATTACTTATGTACCAAATTGTAGACCTATGATTATGATAGATTTGAATGTGGATCGCTTACACAATTTATTAATGTAGAATACATAGATATATATTATACATAAGCATACATCATATTACATATATGTTCCTTCAAAGACGTAAATTAAGGAATTATCGTTAACGACTATACCGATTAACGATATTTCCGATCAACTTAGTCTATTTACTATATAGTATATAGTATATACGATATACACTAGTAAATAACATTAAGTAGCATTCATGTTTTTAGGCAATGATTCATTTAGCAATGTTTCATAGGTATTATTCTAGTCTTTTTCGCCCTTAATTGATAAAAATGTTTATTGAATTTGTCTGTTGAAATAGAAACGGACCTACGTTGTAAAGTCGATTTATATACTCATTGATAACAATAACCTTCTTTCGAGCTCTGCAATATGTCACAAATCGTACAGTTTTAAGTAAAAAAAACTGCCCATTGGACACATCTATATAGTAGGTATACAATATATATAAATATATATATATATATATCACGATAATAGACAGATACTATTTGATTTTTATAACATGGCCTATATTTTCTTATAATACCTTACATAGCGTTGATGGTAATATACGCACCTAATTCGACGTATTGGTAATAATACAGATACGCATAATATCATACAGATATGACCACCGTGAAATAATATTATAACACGACATAATAAAAATCAAATCCAAGCTAATGATAAATTATAAATTATATTGTATTCATTAAAAAGATTTACTCACGTGTTCGATTTCGAATTGGCAATGTCTTACAGAAAACCGAGAAGGGTAGGGACACAAAACACATCCGAAACAAATCACATACGTCTTACAATAATTAGTGTTTTTGGGGCTGAATGCCAAAATATCGGGCGTCAAAGCCACTTAGAAATATCGTTTATATATATGTATGTATACACAATAGTGTATACCGACTTGGCGCAAAATCCCGAGCAATAAACATCGACGTTAATCGTGGTACCGGGGCCCGAGCGAGGGTGTGATAGTCTAAGAAGTCTGTATGAAACTTTTTCTTCTTCTTCCGGACTATTTTTCTCTTCACCCCATTCCACTGCATACTATAACACACACAAAAACACATCGCACGCACATGCGTGTCCCGTCACACATGTACACTTTTTTCTACGTTTCGATATTACTATAATATTCCTTGGAAATATTATTATGATATAGTCCCGGAGAATATGAAATCACCGCCACGATTTTTTTTCATTTTGTTCGTTTGTTTGTATGTTTTTTTCTTATTTGTACTCCATTTCATGTTGGAACAAATGAACAACTCAGTTTTCATATAAAAGTAACGCATAGAAAAGTCTACGTATATAAGATATATATATATATATATATATACGTACAAAAATAAAAGATCGAGAAAACGGAGTCTGAATGGTAATAATAATATAATAGAATGACAAAAAAAAAACTGGTAAAAAAAAATAAATAAATAATATTTTGAAATTTTGAAAAGATCAAACCATGCCGTGGTTTTTGTGTTCTGATGCTGCCACTGCTGCCGAAAAGTTATTTGCAGAATAATATAAACGACGACACTGTTTATTATTATAGGACGGGCCAACAACGATGACAAGAATGGATTCTTAACAATAGCGTACATAAACGCACACATTTATATGTGTATAATATATCATTATAATTTGCGTGTAGGTTACTAAACGGGTGTGAAACAAACGGTTGATATCTTAGGATTTGTCAAAGTCAACCTGCACCGGATTATGTAGTGAGGTCGATTGTCCTGGCGAAGATGAATACAAATCATAGTACGCCCGCCGATATGGGTCACCGGAACAATACGTCCCATAGGTATTGTTAATGAAGCAGTAGGTATAGCCGATCCGAGGACGGTTTTTATTTTTTTTGTTGCCCAACCTTAAGAAGAGTACGTCTTACCACACTCGTCCCTCATTCTCTTCATACCTCTGAACTTTTAGTGTAAAACACACCTGCGGAGAACAGTAAATTGTAATTTAAAAAAAGGTTTTTGAGAAAAACACAATTTACACAGTAATAGTAGTAAATAATATTTTGGAGTTAATGATACGCATCCGTCTTTCAAAATGGTGGAAGTACAATATAAAATGACAGCTATGTAAAAAGTAAAAAAAAAAAAGAACGATTTTTTTATACAACTATACTAAATATATATGTACCTGCGTATTCAAAAAATGATGTATGTCATTTTCTACAAAATATCGTTTTCTTCCGAGATTCATAATAAATGTCGTGGTTCTAAAACCGCACTTTAACGGTAATACCCAATTCACGTCGAAATGTCCTTAATGAATTGTTTAACTATATGAATTTGTAATAAATTACATAATAACCAACAACTGCAGAAACACAGGATAGTCCATAAAATATGCACTTTGAATTGGTTTACATTTTAAATTTTCTTATAATGTCGTTAAAATATTTAATCCCCTAAAAAACACCGGTGAAACTTCCGACTTTAAAAGCCGTTTTTGTTGCGGTATTATGTGCACGTCGTTACTAAGTACTTGCCCGAACAGATGTTATATCTGAATCTGATTATTCCGCGGTCGTCTGACCGCTGCCACGCTGATTAACTCGGAAACAGACTTATACATTATACATTTACAATAATATACGAGTTACAGATGAGTATTATTGTTGTAATACGGATACTGTCATGTACGCATGCGTGATGCGAGTAGGTTATTGTTATCTGCAATTATTCGTTGCAAAATACAATGCTTTGCTTGTATGCTTATTATACTCGGTTATCGATTCGAAGTACGCCGCCCTTGTTATATAAACCTCTTCTTTGAAAAATGGACGTACAAACCAAATCGAAAGATCTCTGGAGTCTGCATCCCATATCGTTTGTTTGTCTTTTATATATATGTATATAAATGTATAAATGCGATTTCTTGCTGACGCGATTTTAATTTGTTCGCCACTATTTTGCTGTACGACGTTCTATGTATACCTCACCATTCCATAATTAACGAAACTATAACTTTTTCCGACGTCTGTATAATATCGTATTTAAAACAAAAAAAATCCATAATATACGGCGAAAACATTATTTTAATTGTATAAAAATGAAGCGTAGTGTGAACAATTCTAAACCCGCGTAAAATCAAGATTAAAAAGGATAGACTGTGGCCCAAAAATAATGAATGAATGGTAATAAGAATATCACAAAATCTCTAGATGCGATGTGCAAAATGGTTACATTACATAATTAAAAGAAGATTTTAAATAATACCAGGCAAATATTTTAATTATTTCATTCCTAATTACGTTTATAAGACTGATCTACATTCATATAACCATCATCATGTAGGCACTATAATAATACCTAATATTATAATACTCAGCTATTACAAAAAATAACTATTATTCATTGTTATGAGGTTTAAGATTCTTAATTTGTTTTAATTAAATAATTTAAAGTTTACTAGTTTGTACGTTTAAACAATGCCGGTATTAGTTATATCATAATTAGTATCCATAATAAACAGCTTAATTATTTTTCCCGAGCACATTAACCTATTAATTTTTACAATGTAATGATAATACCAACAAAACCAAATTGTTTATGTCGAATTAATCACGATTAAAATATAAGCTTATATTTATTTACACCAAACAATTAAGATTTACAGCCAAACGTTAAAAAATCAACCATTCACGATTTGTTAAAATTTAAAACACACTATTTATTTATGAAATCTACTTTAAACGTCAATTTCACACACGATTTCATGAATTTTAAATGTAAGGTGAAATGTTTTTTTCAACAAACAATTTTCAACAACCTACAACGAAAAAGTACGGATTTTAAAATATTATTTATAAAAAGTATTTTTATTTTTAAAAGAACTGCTATTTTCTTCGTGTCTATAAAATATGTATTCTTTAACATTTATTTTAGAAAATTATTATTTATTACTTTCGTCATTTATACGTTTTATTTAAATCAATTATTGTATTCGACACACTTAAATTGAAATACGAGAGGATACACGTTGTTGTTCAATTATTATACTATCTAATAGATTTTAATATTTAAGAATTTTTAGAAATATATAAATACTAAATTTAATGATATAATAAATATAATAATATATATTATTGTTATATCAGTCTGAATACAATGAAGAAATAGTGAAACGAATAAACTCGTTAAATGTCATTTTTTTCATCAGAGATGATATTGATTTTTCTTATTTTTTTTCTACCTTTTTTTACCACTCAACCACAATAATGTTCTCCATTCTAGTTTTCTTCTATTAAAATATGGTTTAATTTCACTGAGATTTTCATTTCATACACATTTGTTATATATTCTTAGATTGTAGTTCCAAAATTAAGAAATCTGCTCAAAGATTTAAAAAAATAAAGCATTTTCCATAAATATCAATTATTTTTACAGTCACTAATAATTTAAAATAATGTAATGAAAATAAAAATAAATAATCCATTTTTCATCCAGTTTCAAGAATATCAGATTGTTTTAATTTATAAAGATATTTTTTATGAAAAAAGTACAAAGACAATTAATTAAGATCATAATCACGATAAAACGATGAGTTTATTATAAAATGTTTTTGGTATATAACTATTAAATGCAAAAAATACGATTTCTATAATCTTTAAAAGGATTTAATTATTATAAACGATTATTATTTATCAATTACTGTCTTACATTTGTACCTGTAATTTATCATAATTAATTGAAAATCGATAATTTTATTATATTAATAGTTAAGTATTAAACAAAACTTCAGCGTACCAGAAATAAAATAATCAAAAAAATAGTAATTCTTTTTTCTTCTTGTTTTTAGTTTAGCTTTATAATTATACAAGGAGTTACGTATCATTTTTATTAGTTTCACATCGCATTTGTTTATCAATTAGAAATAAATCGAACACATGTCACATTGTTCTATAAATTAGTGATATTTTAAATTTACAATAAGATATTTTTTTTGTGAACTTCTAAAATTAACCTTAACATCTTTATAACATATTTTAACAATGTATAATACATTTAAAAAATCGTTGTTCCAAATTTTTTTTATGAGATTTTAAAAATGAAATAACTGAATTAATATTATACCCATAATAAATTAAGCTCTACTTTGAATAGCTTTAAAAATGTGAAGGTTTATCGTATTCAATCAATGCTACTTCAAATTAAATAATTTAATATATATATTGTATTGAGATAAGTAAAGTGAAATTAATACCTAGTAATTTTATACTGTTAACTTTTTATTTTTTTAAACATTTTCGTCCATACAAGGGATAACCACTATAGATTTATAAAAATATATTTGTTCATATGCATGAATATAAATAAACGCCAAACTATTTTATACTTTTAAAAATATAACTACAACTTTATTATAATTTTTGTTAGTGTAAAAATACTTTGCTTTGAATTTTTATTATTGAAATCTTCCAATTTTGTGATCACTATCTTAATAGGCAAATTTAAATTCCCACACAATACATTATAGCATGTAAAAATGACACATTATATTCCTTTATGAAAATAATACGCACTCATATTATGTAAATATCAATACAGCAAAAATACACACATAATATGTGAGCATTCTTACACGAGTTATATAAACTTAAAAAGTTCTTTAACAAAAGTTATGAAAGTATAACATTTTATTTAGATTTAAAACTGACATTTGATAAACATATGTTATATGAAAAAAAGTAATGTCTCTATTTGAATGTATATGTTTTAATTTATATGTACTTACCTAATTGTATTTGTATTGTAATATATGTATTTTTATTTTTTATTTATGTTGGAATTAATGTTTGGGTATATTTTTTTCTTAAAAAACTTATATACGAGTATTGTAACTATACACCATTTTCAACTATATTTTTAAGTAATTTAAATAATAATTCATAAAAACGCAAGAAATTTAATCAAACCATTAGTTTCGGCTTTGTTCTATTCTTTAGCTAATAAAAAGTAATTAAAAATAAGCATTTAATATGTAAATAATAATAAATACTTAATTAAATAAAAATAAAAATTTAAAAATATATTAAAAACTTAATGAAGTATAAAAATTAGTTACTACAAATAAATTTCATAGTTTATCATGGATAAGTTGTTTTTAAAATTCCTTAATGCTTATACATGACATGAGTTAGATATGTATTAATTTTCATTTATATAATATTGTATAGTTACATATTATAATAATTTTATTTTTATACCTATATTTACATATATAAGGTACCTGTAAATGATCGAATTAAGTTTTTAGATTAAATTTATAATATGTTTAGCGTTTTTGTTTTTTGATTTAAATTATTTATCTGCTTATTATTTTATAATATATAAAAGTATCAATAATTAGTCAATATTCAATAAAATTGTTTAAATGTTTTCATATTATGATATTTAAAATATAACAATATTATTCTATCGTCATATTATGTTTAATATATAAAATGTATTTTTAAATAAAAACAATAATCAGATAATCATAGTTATTATCAATATTATAATCATAAATATTACAATAACAACTAAGTTTTATTTACAACATATCTAAATGACCAAGTAGAGGTTAGTGATTAGACAATATGAAATTTCATTTATTTCTAATTGTTTAACGTAAGATAAAAGCTTGTTTATAAGAAAACCAAAATGATAAAAGCAAATGCCATAGAAAATTACAACTTTTAACCGTTTTCCATGTTTAACAATAATATTTTATGCAAACATTTTTAATTTTTTAATTGAGTGTACCAATATTTTATTTATTTTATTTTTATTTTTATTTATTCTTCAAGAGTATAATGATAATTAAACATAAAAAATTATCTCCAATAACACTTAAACATTATGTTATTCGTCAATTATTCAACATAATCCAAGCTTCTAGAAAATCCTCAAATACCCAGATGGTACATTGGAATGTGTCAAAAGGGATGATTGAAGATTTACGACTGTTCAATATATTATTATGTATTTTATTTAAAATATTCAAAGATTTTGTATTCACAATAATCGTATGAATGATTGATATTTGTCTTCATTGTTATTAAAGGTAAAAAAATAAACAATAAACATCTATTCAAATGAACG
This sequence comes from Rhopalosiphum nymphaeae, assembly GCA_036289425.1. NCBI lineage: Eukaryota > Metazoa > Arthropoda > Insecta > Hemiptera > Aphididae > Rhopalosiphum > Rhopalosiphum nymphaeae. The sequence continues at coordinate 14,239,706 of JAZAQC010000016.1, read as the reverse complement.
AAATCACAGCCACAGTATGGGTAATACTTTATATTCGATCAAATATACAGCTTCCGCACGAAAAATCAACTAATAAGACCAGATATACCTACATAAATATTGTATAGTATGAAAAGTGCTACATTTCGTTTATTTCCCATGGGAATATATATATACATTTGTCTTTGTCTGTGTATAGGTACGCTTTAGCAATGACCATATAAAACAAATCAGAATTAGTTTGTCCCTTGAGCACAACACTAAAATGAAATTTGATGGTATTTATCCAAATAACTAATAATTTAAACATTTTCATAGCATTAATATGATAACTATTACAAAACGAATATGTACAGTTGTTTTTTATTCAATTTGTAAATTTGATAATAACACAAAAAAAATATTTTTCAATATACTTAACAATTGTTTTTTAAATTGGATGTTTTTTTTCTATGCATCATACCAAACTTTTCTACAGTATATATTAACAGTATTTCGGTTAACTTCTATAATTACAATACGTGGATACTTCATAATAGTATATCTTCCATACTTCCATAATCAAATACAATAATAAACGATAGTCAATCTTTTATTATTTTTTTTATTTTTTAAGCAAATCAAAATCTAGAACTTAATTTATAAGTATAAAGTAACAAAAAATTACGGACCCAGAATCTGTTTTTACATATGGGAACTCGACTCACTTTTCTTAGATCTAAGCAATCTAGAATTTAAAAACGAATTATTAATATAAATAGTGAAAAATATACATCATTACTTAAAAAAATATATATTATATTAAGGACAATTCAATTAACTATAGTGTTTTTGTGTTATAATTGTATGCTAACATTGTAATAGTGAGTTATTAGGAAGGGTTTATTAAGGTGGTGACCGTGTGCAGTCGACCAACGTCCAACATTGGTAAAATATATATTTATTTATTTCAGTTTAAGTGTATAAAATAAGGCAGATTTCACGATAAAAATTAGAATTATAATACAGAAGTATCCAAAAGAAGACGAGGAAAGTTATACGAGTACGTCTACTTCCATTCTTATTTTGTATATATTATTGTTTATCTATCCACATAAAATTATTATGTAAAGTTTAAAAATGTGAATTTGGAAAAGAAATTTATAACATGATTTGTACCTAAAACATGTACACCTTTTGTACATGATATCAATAGAATTCCCACGTGTAAATATTATATCAAATATTTGTGAACATTAATTTTTAATATAAATAAAATTTAAAAAATAAAACGTAATACCTTGTTTCTTTATTTATCAACAAATTTAAAAAACAAATTGAAATAAACAAGAATAGTCCTGTCAAATTTAATACATTCTAAAAAAACAAAGGAAGTTAATAATATATTTTTAATTTACTTGCAAGATAGTAAGAGAAATGTATACAATGTATACTTACGGATAGTCGAATGTAAATGCAATGCATATTATAATAAAAATCAACATATATTCTTATAACTTGTGGGTAAAAGTATATTTTAAATAAATAATATCATTTAATTTTTTTTTTTTTAAGTGAAAATTCAGACTATATTTTTAATTTTAAAAAATTGATTTATTTTTATATACAATGTAAAATAATTAAAATTAACAATCATCTACCCTACAGATCTATACGGTTTAAATTTTTTTTTATTTTCAAATACTTAAATTTATATATTCATTAATATAATTAATAAAAATGTATTTATTTGTTACGCATACCTCAATATTTCCCGATTGCAATGTATAATATTTAAATATAATATACACATATATTTGTATTCTATTTAATTAAATTTTAATATTGCTTTAATTGTGTTAATTATGTATAAAGGAATATAATGTGTTTTTTCCTTATTTTTGGTTAGTCGTTTCAGTTAGTATGTTACTTTTGAATAAACTGTTTGTAACGTTGAGAGTGCTCTAAAAGTTTTATTTAGACCTACATAAAAATATAAATTGGAAAGTTTTATCTAGTCAGTACTTCGAAAAACGAATTTTTCAGTTTGTTCAGTAGTATTTTTAAGTGTAGATAAAAACAACCAACATATTGATGAAGTAAAAGTCCAATTAAAAAAAAAATAAAAAAATAAAAATCTATGTAGGTATTACTGTGATAATTTAAAAATAATAATCTTAAATACTAGTTATGTATATATTATAATATTCGCCCTATGCATATTTACCTGATTTACCATCGATTTTTGCTTAAAAAAAATGTGTTCGCTATGTCGATTAGAATTTCCTTTATAAAAGAATCTTTTTTTTTCGCTATATGATAAAGTATTAACGCCAAAAATCCACCTAACTCTAGTTAAAACACTTAACGTAAATTTTTTATCAGAAAAATCCCACAACACTATTCTGTGTTTTTGAATACAATGTAAGAACACCTACTTAAATTCTCATTAAAAAATATATATCTAGCCGATAATTGTTTAATCTGTTAATGTATACTACAGTTGGCTGAAAATTCTTTGATTTTAAGTACCATTATAAATATTTTTTGGCATGCTTTAACGTTACATACACTTTCAAAATATATATTTTTCAAACTGTAACGTTACTGTATGGTTACTCAGACAAAACCTTTGTGTTGGCACTTGGCAATACCCCATACTTCTGAAGTAATTCAGTAGAATTTTTTTTTCTACATTTACAGGTAACTGCCAACTTTCAGAATGGTAAAACTTCTAAGGTTTTTTTTTCAAATAATGAGGTTTAACTCTTAAACTAAAAATTCTTGTTTGTAAATTAATAGATAATAATAAAAATAACTTAATTTTTGTAATAAATGTTATGATTTTTGACAAAACAACATGTTAATCAATAAATTTTGTAAGTATATTGCGTTTACGTACCTATATTCATTATGATTATACAAGATAAATACGAAAATGCAATAAGCCATATTTATTCAAAACTTAATAAATGTAAGTAACAGCTCTTAATCATTCACAAAAGTCATTAAACATCTAAGTTAAATCACTGATATACAAATTACACCAACAAAAATGGATATCATTATTTTTATTACTACAATAACATGGAAGACATTCAAACAGACATACAAAAACACAGCAAACAATACCTAGTATTACAATTTACATTTAACAAGTTAAAAGTCTTATAAGTGCTATTTATAAAATTAAGAACACAACATCAATTTATTTTCATACTCAAAGAAATGATCTTTGACCCGTAAATTAATCAAAAAAAAAACGTTCAAAATTTTATTTTGAAATCCATACAAAATATCAAATAAATAAATAACACATGATTGCGGCGAATCCATTACAAATTTATCACATCATTATTATACGTATGACCTGATAATAATATCAGCTTAAAATATTAAAAATTACAATATACATTATTAATTAATAATAATTATAATATTATAATATTTATACATTTAGTATACAAAATATATAAATTTATAACTAACTAGTTCAATTTCAATAATTAAAAACTCAATCAAATATTTAACGGATTACTTGTACATCAAACATTCAAGTAATTATTTATTGTTTAGACAAAATATGGCTATTCCATTAAAAAAACGTATGCTTTCTACGTGATATTGTTATGTTTCAATTAATTTACTATCTATTTAATTTGACTTGAACATTTTTTTTTATTTATCTCATTGACAAACAATAATTTACAACACTAAATTAAATAAACCACTTAGGTATTTTAAAAGATAATTTTAAATACCAACGGAATAAGGAAGATATTTCAAGTTCAAATAAGAATTAAGAACTTTTATCGAAATGGCTAGGTATTTTTAAAATTTATATATTATGTTTATATGGACATTATACACGATACCTTAAATACTTTAATTATATATAAAAAAATTGGACTCATTTAATTATCTACGAAACGTTATATCTATACTTTTGAGCTAAACGGTTATTTCTCATAAAAATTATATTTGATGTCATCGAAGTCGTATACAAATGTTCAGTTAAATAACTAAAAAAAAAAATAACTTTTAACATTAAAATCCAAATTGATAATTCTTTTCCTAGCTTCCGATTGTTTTAAACTAATATTTTTTTAGGTTAGTATTAGTTTATGTTAGTCGAGAGAATAAGATGGATGTTTCTCATAATGCTTAAAAAAAAGGACGTATAATATAGGTTAAAAATGGGTATTATAATAAACCCATTAATGGCCATTAGTAGAACGTTAGACCTGTAAGAAACTATTTTAATTCTGTTATAAAATATTGTTGCATCTTCAAATATTATAATTTATAATGTATGCTTTTACTAAAGGTAAATCGCATTATAAGCGTCATATGTATTTATGAAAAGGTAACCGTATAATTAGTAGATTACATTTTGAAATTGTTTTATTTTATGTATAATATATTTTGTAATGTAAGATAAATATTTAATGTGGTACACATTTAATTTAATGTTCCGAAACAAAACTAAGTGGCTGTTTTGTAAATAGCAATAAAAACTTATAATACAGCTGCATAATAGTTATAGTAATTCGAAATCGAACAACTTTCTTTTGCCACAATATCGAATCGAATCAAAAATACTAAAATACTAAATAAGATTATGCTTTAGAATAAATAGAAATGTGTAAAAAGAATAATGTATTATATACATTACGAGTACTGACTATACGAGTATAATAATATAATACATATTTATTTACAGAGATATTTTCATACAACAATCCTATATAAAAATAATTTTTTTTTAAAGCATTAAACCGTATATTTACTACACACAATAATTTGTATTAAATTTCACATCATCTATATATTTCTGTTGTAGTTTTATGTTGTTTTTTTTTACATGGGATAATAACAGAAAAAAATAAATATAATATAATAATATAGTATTTGAATAAAAATAAAATCATATGACGAGAAAAAAATCACACTAAAAGCTATAACAAACTGACAAAAAACTATATTCATATTGCATATATATATATATATAGTATAAAAACCAAAAAGTTGATCAAAGATAACCATAATGCTTTGATCGTATGACTACAACTGTATGATGTAATATACATCATTTTATACCCACGTTTAAAAGAGATAAGTCCTGTAATTGTTTGCTAAATTTGATTTGTATCTAGATAATATTAATATACTTATTTTTGACAGATAGTAATTTAGATTTTCAACAAACAAAATTTACTTGATGCATAAAAATAATTTAAATATTCTTTATAGAAGACCTGGATATTCCAAAATGTTCAATCTTAAGGAACATGAAACTTTTATTGCAAAACTTAAGTGTATTTAAAGATTACTATTTTATACTGCTTTAAAAACAATTATTATGTTATAAATACCTACTGTAGGTATTTTTATATAAAACAAAATACAACTAAAACGTTTTTATTTTATGACTGATATAATCTCAAGAATAGTGGTATATAAAAATTGCATTAGTTTCAAAAAGTCAAATTCATACAGAATTTTGATATTTTTCTAAAACAAATAATAAAAACAGTTTATGCTCCTTAAACATTATTCAATTAATTATAATTAGTTTTTTATTTAAATAATATTAATAATAAATAAATATATTAATGTTCAAGTTTCAAAAAAATATAATTTATATTTCTAAAATAAAAAAAGTTTACTTCTTATTCCTGCTACATAATATATATTATTATTTATAATTAACAAATGTATTATGTAGACATAAATTATATAAATATATATATATATATATTATTAAATAAAATTACATTATGAATTTAAAATGTTATTTTTATCGCTTACAGTTGTATTTATTTATACGAAATGTACATTGACCAAATATACCGATTTCAGTATTGATGATAGTTTGTTTATAATTAAAAGTTAATTGAGTTTAACCATTGAGTTGTAATTGAAAAACATTTTCGCATATGAACTATGTAAAAAACTTAAAAATTTGTATTATTTCGACTAATAATTTATATTTAAAATAGCATTACACCACTGGAATATTATTTATAGGTTTATAAAAAAATAGGTATAAATTTAATAAGCTACTAATTATCCTGTGAAAAGTAATACATAATAAGAAAAATATTTCAAATATTTAAGTAATACTCATTCTGTGATTTAAAAAATTATATTTCAATTTTATTTGAAATTACTACAATACATCTCCAAATAGTTATTATACAATTCTAGAACTTTCCAATTAATTGATAGTATAACAACTATATTAGTCTATAATTTAAATTACTGAATTATTGAATTATCATTGTATATATTAATTTTATATTATTTATATTCACTTAAAATGCATTAATAGCCAATAAAGTAACCAATTAAATCTATTAGACCCTTTTATTGGGAGAAAAAATTATGATTATTGTGGATATAAAAAGTTTTGTACTTGAATTATGAAAAGCACCAATTTTAACTATGTATTATGTTTCGTTAAAATTAAGTTGAGTGTATAAACATTTTCAACTCTTTATAAAGAGTAGAGAGAATGAAAAGGGTATGATGAACGATGGTAAAAAGCACAAATTTTAATAGGTTAAGTTATTGCTGAAGTTATTGAAACAAGTTTTAGTTCTATTCAAGTATATAAATATAGTTTTCGAAGTAGAATTATGAAATTACTTAACAAAGAATTAAGAATAAAATTCTAAACATGAAGTCCTAAGTGTTAAATTATCAAGAGAGATTTTTAAATAAAAAATTCAAATAAAGGAACTATTGTTATTAAACCAAATTAAAATTGGAAAATATTATAACATCAAATAAACTTAAGTACACATTACTTATCTATAAAAAATGAAAAGAAATATTTTTATAACGATGATGAAATCAAACATCGATTTTCCTTTATGGAAAAGCCAAGATTTGTAACAAAAAAAATGTCAACCTATTTTTATCTAAGCCATTTAGTTTTTCAAATACTACAAACTTAAAATCAAGATCCAATATTAGCTATTTATAAATTATATAAGTTTTATTATACAAATTTAAAACAGTATCTTAACGTATCATATAAAAGTAATTTAACGTTCAACCATATCATATACTATTAATTTTAAGGGTTTTATCACTATCATTATGATCAATTCAAATTATTAAAACTAATTCAGATTAATAATATAATATAAGATAATTATATTTTTAGACTCACATGATTACCTATATACAGTATACACATACAAAAAAAAAACTATTAAATATAAAAAATATAAAATATAAATATAAAATTAAATACTTTAAAATATAATTAAAAATATATATATATATTTATGTTTTACTGTAAATTGTTCTATCCCAACACTTGATAATACTTAGGTTGAATAATACTAGGGACAGTGACACAGTGTCCAAAGACTAATTTAAGACACTCATCCGCCTTTGCTCACTTTAACACGTCTACTATTGTATATAATTATTTGAAATCTGGAAGTACCTAGTGATAAATCTGTGCAATAAATAAACGTTTCATGGCAAAGTTTGATTTATTTTATTATTTTTATGACAGTTTTTATTTTTTAGATTTGAAGTAGGTAGGTAAATATAACAAAAGTTGTTTTCTGGGAAATTTAAATATCATGTGATTGACTTATAGGTTATATTTGAGAAGCCATACATTCAATATTTAATTTAAAAAGTTATTATTTTCATAAAACTAATTTCAAAACAATTATAAATAACTAGCTGTGCGTTTTATTTAATATTATATAAACATGACGTAATAAATTACAAAATATATAGCAAATTATATTCTAAATAAACTAAACATTTAAATACTATTTACAATTTATTATTTTGGAATTTACAGAATATAATTTCTAAAGCACAATAATTTTACGATATATTAAAAAAAAAAAAAAAAAAAAAAAAAATTATAATTAATAGAGATTTGAATATTAATTAAGTATTAAAAATTATTATTGCACTTAATAAAGTTTATAAATTGTAAGATTGTATTTTTTTTTATTTAATATTTATTTATTAAAATTTATATTTATTTTTAAAATAAACATATACCTGAAAAAATAACAATCATTTTCAAATTTATAACACACGTTACCTTACCACTATGACGGATTTAACCAATCAAAACAAAAACCAAAAGCATGTTATAGCAAAGTAACCTAACATAACACGTAACAATCTAAAATGTCAAAATTAATATGAAAAAAAAAAATTATTATTCCAAATTGTAGTCCATTAAATTTTCATACATTTTTTTTTTTTGAATCATGAAATAAATATTAAATAAAATACATTATATTCCTAAAATATTTCTATAAATGTTATTGTTTTTTCAATGGTTATCATATAATAATATATTATTTCAGTATGTTCTAACGAAATATTGTGCACTCAATATTTCAATAGGTACTTGATTCATGCATAAAATATCTAATCAATAGATATAAAGGATATACTCTGATAACATTTTGAAAGCATTTACGAATTTAAATACAAAAGCTGACAAAAAGTTTTATTTAAAAAAGCATGATAATATGAGTATTATAAAATAGCATACATCACAAACGATCTAGCGCAAAATATTCGTGGTTTTAATATAATCAATACTATGATGTATCAGATGATAGCATGTTATTAGTACAAATCTCATCACGGTTACCTTCAAGCGCTACCTGTCAGTTCAATAATGTAGAAGGTTCTTACATAAAACAACGGTAAGTGCTCATATATATATATGTATATCTTAATTCCTGATATTATATACAGTACAATTTTTTATTATTAATTACCTTTTTAATCGTCCTGCGTAACCATATAATACCAAATTGCTAAGAATTTTTCAAGAGCATCAAATACATTTAATTTTAAATTTGTATACCTATTAAATTCAATATCGAGTTAAACAAAATAACAATTATAATAAACACAGCAAAATAGTTTAATTAAACAAATAGGTTTACAGAAGATAAAATTAAGTCACAAATACGATAAGTACATCGGTAAGAAATTCATTAAATTCATATCTTATCCTAATTTATAGCTTTAGATAGGTTTTTAAACGAAAACGATTTGTACATTACTAATATGATAATAATGTACACAATAACGTAGGATAAATTAACTTGTATAGATACATCACGTTATCGTGTATTTTAGTAAATAAAAAAATTATTGCAATAAAATATTGAATGTTTGATAAAACCTCTCATTCTAATATTTTTTAGTATTCATAATAATTTATCTGGAAATGTTATAATGTATTAAGAGTAAAATTAATAATATTTTTCATTTTTACACGTACTAGATGCTTTTTTGCGCTCAGATTTAAATGATAACGTTTAACAAAAGATAAAATATTTTCTTTGTGGTTTGTAAAGTTTGTGAATTATTATTATATTTGTAAAAACTAAATTATTCCAGAAAGAGCTTTATCTTCTCCTATCTGAAACCCATACGTTCTCTTAAAATATAAAAAATTTAGTTTTACAGATGTTATGAAATAATGATTGATTGGGGTAAAATCGGTTGTCATTGGCGTACTGAAAGACACGGAGGTACCTTCAAAACATTCTTCCCCAATGTATGGCAGATGGATTTGTAGAAATTGGTTTTGATAAACGAGGTTGAATTTGTTTTCACAAGTTTAGATACGATTTTCCATGCATGGACCGTGTTTGGAACATTTTTTTTAAGGCAAATCGATATACATATTTTGGTGACATTGCCGTGGTATTAATGGTGGTGGTGGTGGTGGTGGTAGTAGTATCAACGCACGCTGTATATTATATTATGGTTGAACTATAAATTAACGTGGCCAGTGGACATATTATATATTCGTTTTTTATTATTTTAAATTATCCTGGGACGGAGGGACAAGTGAAAAAAGCTACGACCGTATAAAAAACGTACAAATTGGGTGTGTACAATACAGAACGCGAGAAGAGAGCGCAGAATTTTCAATTCTATTGTTGTTCGTGATTTGAATGCACAGGTTTGTTTGAGTTCTACACTGGTGATGATTGCAATCGAAAACTTCCACAATCACCTAAAAACGAGGATTATTTCTACTGGCATCGCAGTGGTTTTCTAGAATTAACTTCAGAGAACGTTTGATTATTATTGCAAATACAGAAAAAAAAAACATCATCAATGAATCATAACTATCATTTTTTTTCAGATAAATAAATATTATGATTAACGGTTTATAAACGAAAGCCTATAGTTAAACGACGTTTACGAATTTAATTATATTCATTTATGTTATAAAAAGGTTGACAACAAAATCAATTGTTAAATCTTTATTTGCATCACGATTAGATTTCTAAATATTTATTTTAATATTTTGGATATTATTATGGTATTAACCGTAATATAAATAATATGATGCGTATATATAAAAATAATACAATACTATTATACTCGTATTCCAAACATCCCTCCTACCCCCACATAGCTAATTTGCATTTACACAACATCGTATAAGTTAAATGTATTAAAAATAAAACAATAACCGTGGGAGAGTAGCGTACCTATAAAGTAGATGTTTACACCTCTTCATTGAGGTGCTGTAATGGATGTGTTAAATTTTAATTCAATAACAAATCATTGCATTCGAAAAACGACTCTAATTTGGTATAAATAGCTTGAAATTCATATAATTATATTTAAAATTACATTGTGTATAGTAAATAATAATATGAAGTGACAAAAAGTTTCATGACTCTACTAATAATAATATACGAACCTAGTATTTAACTCTTAAGCCTCTTGAGAATTACAATTTTGAAAATTTCAATGAATATAAAAGATGATAGTAAAAATATAAATAATAATGAACGTTTTGAGTTTTTATAGTTAATATTTTTCAATTAAAAAAAAAAAATATGAAAACTAATTTGTTGATACAATTTACGCATAAAAAAAGATTATATTATATTGTATGCATCATAATATATCCGTTTAGATTGTATTTGTGTACTTGTGTATAAGTAGTTATAGCTGCTATTTATTATATTATTATTTCTATCTTATTTCAAACTCTATGATTACACAATTTTTGTGAATTGTTTAAAATCTCTATAGCTTTCTTTCCTGTGAAATTGTAGGTCTACCTTAGTTATTAAATATAATTACCTAACAATAAATTAAAATATAATGCTATATTTTTTCTCATCTCACCTAACGTGCATAAAACTGTTTTTTCATTATCTATATACTATTCCATTTTTATTTAATTGTTGGTAAATATTCCTTGTTTTAATCTGTAATTATGTGATGTTAAACATAAAAATAAAATAAATAATCAGATATAGGTATACTATGAGATTTGCTGAAAATTGTATTGTTATTTTAAAATATGAATACAGTAATAAACTATAAGTGGTTGCCTGTTTTTACATAAAAAATACTTAATTTAACGAATTACTAAATTAAAAAAAAAACTAATAAGCATACAAAACATCTTTTGTAAATACATTAAATGACAGTTGTTCAGGTGATTTCAGTTTTTGTTAGAGTAAACTTAAGTCATTCAAACTTTATGTAAAGTAAATAATTGAATAATCCTTGAAAATTCAAATTATTCTTTACTTATATAGGTAATATGTGTTCATTACATTTATCCTTGGTACTTTTAGCTTCAACGAATATATTTCATACGTAATTTAACTATTAATCATTGGTTGTAACTATGTTTGTCTTAAATTATTTTAATTTCAATATTTAAGCAAAACAAAATATAAAAAAATGGTTATAATTTAATTTAAAATAGCATTACCTTGATAAAAACTATAAATTAATATAAACTTTAAAGTTAAAACCAATAGTTCGAATTTTAAGAAGTCCATTATATATATATATATATATATATATATATATATTATATGATGACAAACTGTGATTGTACTATAAAATATGTACAAATGGTTATTTTATAAATTATATTTGGTAACGATTTAACATATTAAAACAATGGTTTCCGCAATGTTCAAAATATGTTTTAGTAGGTTTTTTTAAAATTTTAATTAAAATTTTACTGTACTAAAATATACATTAATTAATATTTTGTATATCTTATTAATATGAAATATTATATAAATAACATAAAACGTAGAATTAAGTGAAATACAAATTTATTTACATACGAGTAATTTTGTATAATTTATGGAGAATCACGAATATGGTAATTGTATTTGTATAAAACACTAACTTTTAAGTTTTGTATGTTTATATTAAGTTAGCTTGAACGTGGATAAAATGTTGATAATATAATAATAGTATGAATTCAATATTTTAGAGAATACAATCTCAACGATAATGATTACTTATATTCTTAATCTAAATTAATTTATCTTTTAAATTAAAAAAAAAAATTAAGATTACACAAATCACATAACATTTCAATTAAAAATTTTAAATTAATAAAAATGTATACCATAATATGCTTTTTAGCATTGCATGAGCTTGAAGCAACTTACAAAAACGTATTTTTTAACTATTTTCAAATATATTTGCATATCAAATTAATTATTTTAATTAAAATTAGATTTTTCAGTATAACGTATGATCATTATACATAATGCATGCATTCCAAGAACCATTAAACTTAAATTAAAGATTAAGTATCTTCTTATTGTATTAATTCATTATTATAATTTTTTAATATTTTTGGTTATTACATAGTTTTCAAATAAAAATTATTTAATTTGTTTATTAAACAAAATTAATCCATTCCAAATCACATCATCGACTATTACACAATATAAAGAGTAATTATTTTATTATATTAAACATAACAATTATAATATTAAAAGATAAAATATAAAATGTGTTTGATATGTTTCATACAAAATAAAATAAAACATAACTTAATATAAACCATTAGATTCGAAAAAAAGCATTTTAATCGAGGTTTAGTGGTGTAGGTACTATATTATATGACTATTTCAAAATTATAAAAATAAAAAAATATTTAGTTAATAATTAAAAGTTTTCGATACATTTTATAAAATATAATAGTGAATATTAAATAATTTTTTAATAATACAAAATATTCAATTTAAATACTTAATGCTACGAATACAATCAAAATCATATTAATAATAAAATATTATATTTTTTTATTTAATTTTTAAATAATTTGCCTAGTATTTTGAATCTTTATTAGATAACAACATATTATTGTGATTAAGTCTGACAATGATATATCATTGTATTCAAAAAATATTATGAGTAGAGTTCAGTCGATACACTGTTTTTCTTTCAACCTTTTCAACGATTGTCGGTAGTTTTTATTTATATTCAGAGATAGGTACCTGGTATTGAAAACATCATAAAATGATTCCATAAAACACAATGATAAAACCAAACCAATATATCTCACAAAGTTATAATATTTATTTTATAGAATTTATGAATATAAATTATATATATTATCATTGTATATTGAATAACAAATTTTTCTTATAAACGATAATGAAGTTGGTTTTTCAGATGAACCGCGTGAAACCATAACAAAGAATGCTTTTAAACTTTATATTTTCAATCTTTTTCATTATATTCTTGTGTGAATAAACCTTTGAATTGTTTTTTGCCAAGATTAAGGAATACACCGCATGTAGACCATGTAGTATTCTTCAACAATTATGAATTAAGTCATTATTGCATTATACCAACAGGTAATTTCTTTGAACATAAAAAAACCCTTAGAACTAAGTATTGAAATATTTTTAATTATTGTCAGAAAATACATTTTTAACCTTTGATAAAAACAACTATTTTAAGATATAGTATATTATACTAACTGTCATCTATATCCTGTTTTGAAAAAATAATACCTATTAATTTGGAAAGTGTAGTTATTTTTATACAACACCTAACTTAAATTTTGTTACATTTCCTTTTTTTGGATATAAAAAAAAGTTTTTTCTTCAATTTTAAAGTTAACGATAATATTTTTGTATCTCGGCTATTATAATCAAAACAATTTTCCCCTTAAAGTCATGTTAAATATATTAGTAATTGTATTATTTTATTTTATTTATTTATGTAAACACTGATTTATGTCAACTAACTACTAACGAATAAAGAAATATTATTAAACGTTACAATTTTACATATAATTATTTTGTTTGTTTTAAATCATATTAACTTCAACATTAAAATATAAGTTTTAATAATTTATGTAAATATTTTATTTTTAATGACAATGTATCGTGACAAATATTGCGAGTTACATTTGTAAATCACTAAATCTTTTAAACATTCAACATTATTACATTTGACATCTTAAGCAATTGAGCATAGAATTATTCATGTGAAATCGAGTAAAACCCATGGGGTATACTTTTAAGACCTATACCTTCGTGAATATAGATGTGGCGTATTCGTAGGTACACCAATTATATCATATCACATTTGGTCTACATTTTTTTCACAACAATGTTTTTATGGTACTTACGTACTATGGATGGGCTCTGAATGGCCCGGTAGTGGCTCATAAATATTTTTGAAGGTCAAAATTATATTATAGGTAGGTACACTCGTAATATCGAGCCAAAAACGGAGCACCAAGATTACGTACTTATTTTACCTCTTTATATGAGGCGATCACAACGCAATTCACGAATCACGATTCCCGCCACAGAAAGCACTTAACCGAAATGCATTTGTTTTTAGCGATTCACCTGTGATAATTTTATCAGTATCGTTTTTACTAATATAAAATTATAAGCAAATGTTTAAACAAAACGATAAGTATTCGTTAAATCAGTACACCAACATTTTAGACCAAATTTATTTTTAGACTTTTAATATGCCTTAATAGATTTATTTTAATAATCATCATTATTTTATATTAGTAAAATGTTTTTAAATACATGATTCAGTCCAACGACCTTAAAAAGGTATAGGGTCTAGTTGGATTATATTCCCACTGTCCCCCCTGACCATTCTGCCTTTGAATTAAGCACTTATCTATTATGCATTATACAATTGGTGCCAACTACCAATAAGCCAAAATATTGAAAATACTTCATAAATATATTTTATTTGCAAATTTATTATTATAATTTAAAAAAAAAAAACAATTTTAGTTATAATTTTAAAATCTGGTACATTATTATGTGCATAAATACATAATATTAATTGTATTTTACTGTAAAATTACCATTTTAAGGGTAAGATTATTTTAACAGGAAAAGTTAATTCTGAGAGAAAAGCTGAGACGGATATGTGAATTTTTTCTTTCATGTATAAGTTATATCCATGACAATAACCATAAGACGAAGGTTTATCATTTTTATTTTGGAACTGTAATATTATAATATTATGTAAATCTAATATATAATATTATGTTAGTTATATTTTATAGAATTTTATACATATTATACAATCTCATATAATATTCTTATATATTTCTATTTTTTTTTGTCACACCAGTTATTAATGGTGAATGAATAATTCGTAAGAGTAATGAGTAATAAGTAGTGAAGAACACGATAAATTTTCACGATTATTGTTGTCTAAATTATATAGAATATTATTGATCTAAATTGTCCGTAGTCAGTCAAGTATTAAAATCTGCATTCCTATTTAATTTAATGCTATGCAATAATTATTTTTTAGTTCGTAAAATAGATGGTCATCATCATAGTGTAAACTGCCAAGTAAGACAAGTGTTTCAATAAGAAAAGGGTTATCATGATACCCAGACCACTTCCTCTTCACTACATGACACGTAATAAATACTGCAATAAAGTGTACCCGTAAAATTCCTTCTGGAAGGTTGAAGCTTTTATATAACATTGAAAAAATAACATAGTTTTTATGCCATAGTGTTATCATTATAGTTATAAAATAATATTATGGTAAATTAAAAACTCCTAGAATATAATTGTAAACCTGTTAAAAATAATAAAATTATGTTTAAAAAAATGTAAAACAAAACAACTTTTACAAACTTATATTGATGTAGTGGTACAATAGGTAATTATTATCATGATAATTTTTTAAAGGAATAAGTGTTGAGAAAAAAGTTACCCATTGGTAATACATAATTAAAATTTTATATTAAAGGCTTAGAGTTAGAGATTAATTGGGAATGAAAACATTTAAAAATTGTAATAAAGTTTTTCAAAATCGTTAACAATCATAATATATAGATCGTATGTAGTTTACCGTAGTTAAAGGAACCCCAATAATAAGTTTGCAGTTTGAAATGGATGAATTTTAAATAGTTTGATGGTACTCTAATTAATACAATGTATGGCCAAAAATCAGATCACAGCTTTATGCAGAAAATAATTTAGTTCTGTGATTTAATTTAGATTTTAGAATTGAGGGAAAGGATGAACAATATTCAATATGAAGTTGAGTTTTTCTAGGTTAACTATTTAAGAAACGACATTCGAAGATATTTTATTTTGTTTTATATTAGAAGTAATTAAATACAATTTCAGGATATTTCTTTGGAGAGAAAGCGAAGATAACTTGAACTGATTTATTTTCGTTAATTTTTAATCATCAGTTTCTAGATTAACTCTTGATGTAACGAAAACCCCTGTATCTTAAAAATGTATGTTTAATAATAATTAATAGGTAGTACGAGTAGTTTGTCGATGTAAGACTTATTCATTTATCTTGATTTTAGTCATAAATCATGTATAACAAATTTATAATTCTTGGTGAAATTATGTTATTTTTTGTAAAGAATTTCATTATACGTGTCATAGTAGGTTTATAAATAATGCAAAAAAATCATGAACTATATAATATTCTATGCCCAATGTCCATAGATGGGTTCATTATATGAATTCCGATTACTTTGAACCGACTAAAAACACATATATACTTATAATGTAAAGCTGGTTGTGAAACATTATCATAATTTAAGTGGTAATACCACTTACAGCAGATGTTTAAAAAAATTGTTGACATATTTTGACATAATTTATGGAATAACTTACTAATATTGATTTAATAATATTTTAACACATAAACATTGTCTTTCGCTATACAATTGTATATAGTGATGTTACTTTTAATATTTATATTGTAAAGACCTAACAATTTAAATTAAATCGTAATAAATAATTCCCAACATCAGCGGCAGAAAATTGTTTTACTATTATTAATATAAAACCAATTTAAATACTTCCTCTTATCCATTGAAATATTTAATTTTCAAGTTGTAAGTTTCACATTAATTAATCGTATACGTGTATTGAATTGTGTTTTTCGTTTTGTCTCCTCATTCATTACTAACAGTTTTTTAATTAGATTTCAACTTCCATGACATTTGTGCTCATCTATTAGGTAACCAATTACAATTTATAAAGTGGTTCTTAATTTTTATTTCAAAAAAGTAAAAATAAATAAAGTAGGTACCTATACTTACAGATGTGGTAGATATTATAGATCCAGTAAGAACACTCATTTATAATTCCCACTTTGACATAAGCAAGACGCTGGTATTTTATCATTATTTTGTCATCGGAGTCCTTATAACATAAACAATCTTTATGCAGTACTTATTCACCATTTTTTAAGGCTATACAACAGAAATTTAAATACATATGATACAGTTTGGAAAATGATACTCAATAAAATCTTGTTCTACAATAGGCCTAAATAGGTATATAAAAATAGCGTGGGTTTTTTTCAAGTTTGAAAAACGTAAGCAAATTGGTTCCTCTGCGTATTGTTCTAATGTTTTATAGAAATTTACCATTATACTTATAACTTTAAAATTTAAATGGTAAAACTTTTAAGAATTAATTTATATATCCTATTATACTAAGTAATTCACTACACCTACATGAACCAGTGAATACTATATCCCTCTACCATAACTAGCTCATTGTTAGTTTATCTTACTCCGTTAGATGAAAAACAATTATTATAAAAAGGTGAGAAACTTTTAAGAGCAAGAAAGTAAAAAATATGCCATTTATGCAATTTAAGAACTACATTATTGTACAACACCGGTCTACTGACATAAAAATGGTATCAAGTATTCACTGCAAATCGTGACCGAAGACACTTGAACATCTCCGGAGGGAATGGTTTATATTTTTGAAGCGCTGGAAGCGGTTTTTTTGGAATTTAATTTTAAAAAAAATGCAAAATACTAATGTTAAATATATTTATTTTCACGCCTTTTCGAAGAATTCTATACTTCTTGCACTTTATTACAACTCATTTTAGTCGTTTCTTTGTCTGAATAAAAATACACTAATAAATATACACTCACGCGATATTATAAGCACGCTCACTGTAGCATACGTGTTTTGTAAAATTTTTTTTTGTGGAACAATAGTAGATAAATAAATATAAAATGGTTTGAATAACAAAATAACAGTTAGTAAATAGTGTACAATGCAAATGGAGGGTGAATAAAAACGTGTTCGGTCGAGCTTTGAACGGACAGCTGCAGCCGGGAAGCTTTAAGCGCCGATCACAATTCACAATACGCAGATTATTATCGATGGACCGGAATGATGGCAGTTTGTGATTTCAATCTCCGCTCGTATATATGTATCATGTATGCATATTCACATGGCACTTTTCCGTTATATACGTATATAATATATAGTACGAGAACACAAGGTCAAATTGGCTGGTGGAAGTACGAAAATCGAGTTTAAATGGAAAACACCGTGAATCCCTTCCCCTTTTGACCATCGCTGATCACCTACCCATATTCTACTTTATGCACACCCAGTTTAATAAACGTCGGATATAGATATAACTGCAATGATGCGTATGGCAACATAAGGCAGCGTCACAGATGTAACTGTAATATTATATTTATTGTACATTAAAGCATAACACCACACAATGCCTTTTCAACGGATATTACCTATAAAAGTAACACGGCTAATACGACGTTACCTCTGCCACTAAAATACAAAAACATACAAATAATTTGTGTTAATAAATCGTGTGTGCATAATATTTCTATACATATTACATATTATATAGGTACATAGGAGCATGCGTACAACGCGTACACATCATATCACATATTGTATTACATATATTATTACCCATAATATAAAGTCGTTATTATTTCAACAATTGCTAAAAGGATGTCATAAAATTGATAAGACCCACAAAAACTATACACGATCTGGATGCAATTTTTGGAGTAACCCTACATCATTAATCGTACAAAGTGATAGAGGAACAACACTAAAATGGTGTAAATAATTATAAAAATACATTTGGATTTCAAAAGTTTAAAATATTTGCGATTATTATTAGTTTTATATATTTTTTAGTTTAATACAAAGTTTTATAATTTGTAGACTGCTAGTACCTTTACAAATACACCCACTCGTATTTGTTATATAAAACGCATAGGAATATGAAATGGTAATTTTAGGACAAAAAGTACAATATATTGTGTATTAAACTTGCTAAAATTGGAACAAAACATTTTTAGGTTTATTGAAAAACAATACAAAAAATACCCTACATTTTTTTTAAATTTTACATACAAACTTGAATATTATATATAATAATTTAGAGTATACAATATTAAACTAGTCATGACTAATTTATAAGCAATATTATTATTTATTATTATTATTATATTTGTAAATAATATATCTCCTATTATATACGAAATAAATTTAAAAATTACATAGTAATAAAATATTTAAAAGATAAGAATCATAATAATTAATTACATTGTTCCGTGGAATGATTGAATCAAAGCTTTAACAGTAAAACTCCTAAATAGGTACAATCAATATACGTTCGATAAGAAAACAACTGTACTGTTATACGACGTCCAAGAGATTTATTTGTATGTATTTGACCTTTTCTATAGAATTTTATACATCGGACATACTTATTAAGGATTTGTACGTTTCTAGGATATTGATTATCTAATAAATTATGTTTTAGGTTTATTTAACTTAAAGACTCTTTATTTTATGACGAATTTTACTACATAAGGAAACAGTTTTATTAACATTTGAATATTTTTATAAATTATCATGAAATAGAAAAGATAGTAAGCAAGCAATTTTTTTATTTTTTTTTTTTTTTTATTTAAAGGAGTAAACTTTTTTTACGCATTCTGTTTAATGTGATATTATAGTAAATAATTTTAAATTTAAAAATCGTTAAAACTCTATAATATCCAATGATTCTTTGGTCAATACTATCGATAACTTTTTTTTTAATTAGTTTAAACCTACAACGAATAATTAATGGTATTTGATGGCTATTAGCAAAAAATATTATGTCTTAAACTTTTAAATAGTTTATATATTTGTAAAATTTTAATAATCATAAGCTTTCGATACAACTATTAAGTAATAAATAATAAATTATCAATGAATTATACCATCAGTTATGAAAAAAAAAAATTAGTTATTAATAAACACAAAAATATACAACTATAGTGTAAAGAAATCGAAAAGATAAATATTTTTTCTGCTTATCAAATAATATTTAACTAAGAATTTTTAGTAAGTAACTAAAAATGTTCTATAACTATTTAAACACAAATATTATTAAAAGGGAAAATATATATTTTAAATAATTACTTTGGTCCTTAAAAATATATAGTTGAACAGAACAAATAATTTTAATTGAGTTATATAAATAAATAATATATATATCTTTAAGTAAATATTATTATATTTCCTTTACTTCTTTGTTTATTAGTCCTAGCGATTTAATACAAACTTCCGTTTCACCATCAAACCCTTTATCCTTGTTTATAACACAAGAGGTTAAATACTTTATAGATGATATTATTAATCATGTAATGAAATTAAAAACTTTCATTATTTATATTATTTTATTTTTACTATATTATCTGCCTTATTTTAAATATATATTATATATTTGATTATAGACTTTGGACTTAATAAAAAAAACCTAAACAAAGTACCTAAATTGTATATTTTACGCGTTTTTCACAAAGTTTATTTTTAAAAATGCATTTAAAGTGCAACGAGATTTAAAATTACTATAGAAAAATTGTACCTACGTATACTGAATTATAATAAATTCAACATTGAGTTCCAATATAATAACTAAAAAGTAATAAAATTCATATAATATGAAAACTGTTTTAAATTTCATTGCCTTTTTTACATACTTTTCTATAACGCACGATTAATTTATGCTTAGGAATTAACCTTCAAAAAATAAACTCGTCATTTAGTCGTGTCATAATAACGATATAAAGACAGTAATATGATACAAAAACTAATAAATTAAAAGAGTAAAATTTTAACTTTCTAAAACGTTGATTAGAAATTGATGACTGGACGTTGTTTTCAAATAAATTAAACATTTCAAGTATTTTTCAACGTATGAATGAAACTTGGTTTAAATCATAAAATATGGAACATTATATTTGATTGATTGAACTATTCATTTTTTATATTTTATAATTATAAATTAATTGCATCAATCAAATTTCATTTCATTTGAAAAACCATAAAACTTTGTTTTACTGTAAAGTTTTTAGCATGGAAATAATCCAATAAAACCTATTGAAATGTAAAAAAAATTATTGTATTTGAGGTAATAAATAAACTAAAAATATTACCTCTTACCTTTCAAAAACATAACGTTTAAACGCAAAATGATATAATCTCGAAAATAAATAGCAGTCATTTGTTGAATACTACATTTGATGGATGATATTAGTGTTTTCAAAATGCCATTTTACGCTAACAGTTGATTTTTACTCGTTTCTTTTGAAATGTAATGACGCTTAAAAAGATGAGATGAAATATTTTAATATTTAGAAACTGACAAAGTTTTTGTAATGAATCTTTTCGATGTACTTCTAGTGTATTTGTGTTGTAAGGTGATTTGCTAGACATATAAAAACATAGAAGATAGCTATAATATAAACTTTAATATGTGTAAATATAAAGAAATACGTTATATTATAAACATCCATTGGTTAGTTAACTGATCTAATAAAAAACTGAAGAAACCTTGAAGATTATATTTTGTATAATATTGAAATGATTGATGATTATTCAACATTAAATAACACTGTATCATCAAAAACCAATTAAAATTGAATATTAAATACATACCTTCGATTTCCAAATCCGTGATACTATAAAAAAAAAAAGCATTTTTTTAAACCAATACAATTTTTTTACTATTGACCCCCCTAAGCTCCAATAAGATCCATTTTACATTGTAAAAAATATTGAAATTAAACATAAAGAATAAAAATACATAGGTGTAAAATTAAAACATGCATCATTCCATTCAAAATCTAAAATTGTTAGATACCTTTGCATTTTATATAATACGCAATTTAAATTACCATACGAACAATTTTCTAAATGTTTATAAGCATAAATGAGTTATTTATTTTGAATAACGTACACTTTTTTTAAATAATAATATATAATTTAAATATTCGTTGTTTTACTATTCAATTGTATTATTGAACAAAAGAAAAATTCTGCATGAAAATAAACTAAAACATTAAATATTTATGATTGGTAATATGTGGTAGGTTACTACATACGTGCTTAGGTAATTACCATTAAATTATACATTAAACAATAAACATACTTTAAAAAAATCCAATAAGAGTTAGGTGATTAACTAAGATAGATGTCTTTGTGTTCTTAGAGTAGTATGTAATACATTATTTTATTTGAAAAAGATAAGTGAAGGTCGGATTACTTAATAATAAATGTGTTACGAGTATTTCACATTTCTTTATCCACTGACGTTTTTCGTTACAATAAACCTTAAAATTAGTTCCATAGAATTGTCTGAGTGAATTATTATTCACAATCCATAGACATACTACAAACATATGTTTTAACTATTTATAAAATTAAAAAATGAATTCTGAAAAAAGTGCACATTATTTTTTATAAAATTAGAATGTTTCAAAGAATTTTATAGAGTCAATTTAACTACATTTCTCTGGTTTATTAGGTGACAGGAGAATATTTTATTAAAAATGTACATTAAAATCAAGATTAAAATGAGTTTTAAAATCACGACTTTTTCCATTCTTCATCCTTCTAGTTATAAACAAATATGTTAAACAAGAATATTATGATATATGTAGATGTAATAATAAATTAGTAAATCTTATTTATTATAATATGTAAATATCAGCAAATCCCTATTATTTTTTTCTATCCAATTATAATTAAACTAAATCTGACTTCATCTTTTCATTTTTTATGTTATTGGGCAAAATACCTAATTTTAAATTAGGTAAATATAGCATCATAACATATTGCCTACCACATTTTAAAAATACGTGTTAATCGAGTGCTCTATATTTATTATGGGGTTATTTAAATGTTTTTAATAGCCATAACTAGCTGAAGGTAACAATAAATAATAGTGGCTATTACTTTAATATATTAGATTGTTTAAACATTTGAAAAATCGTACGTAAAACACTAAATAAATACTTCCTTGCCTTCTTGGTAATTTTATTTTTGAAATAGTCTATATTTACTTAAATTGAACAACTCAGCTATAAAATGAATAGAGTGGTTAAGCTATAAAACTGTGTGATGGATATAAACAGATAATGTTACTAACATAAATTCAATATATATATATATATAATGTTTGCACGTGTATAAAATATTTATCTGACTGCAATAAAAGCTCAACAGAAAACTAACTATACTAGAAATCGAATCGTTATAGACTGTAGTATTGTATTTCAAAATATATTATTGTAAGATATAGTTTATTACAAAACAATATTTATTTATACACTTTTTAGTTGAATAGTGAATATGCCATACCAAAGTACACATATCGGCATAAATACAAAATAGAACATAATATCGTATATATATATAATCTAATCTACTCGCAAATAAAAACCAGGATAGCATTAATTTAGTTCTAAAAATTAATAAAATGCATGTACTAAAATATTCATAATAAATATATCACTCTCAATAGGAATTATTGAAAAAAAAAAACAATTTTAAAATAATTTAATAGTGAACACGAAGATTTCGGAAACTACTCGTACATATATATTATCTACACGACAAACACTATATAATTGGGATACACACTTTAAAACAATGTTGTCAATAACCGTCATTGCAGATATTAAATTTGTCGTGCATACGTCATCGTCGTTCTATATACAGTTGTCGTCTGATAAAACGTCGGTAACACACTCATGAATAATAAACAATAAATATTAAGTGTACAGCAAATTTTGCACTACGACAAAGGCTCGAGATTAGATTTTACACCTCTACACGACAATAATATTTTAATGCACGCTACCTATACCTATACCTATCTGTACGGGTTTTACCTATATAATTGGGCTGAGGTTAGTAAAGATTTACATAATAAAACGATAAAACGGAAGGTGGCTTTGGCGGGGCAATAAATAATTCACCGACAACAGATGACCCGATTAATACGCAAAGTTTGAAACGTTTAAGGATGACCCGCAAGTCCGTCGGCAAGTGCGGGGCAGATTAAAATGTTATGGCCATCATCGCATAATAAACAACAAAAGAAAAGCGACGACCATGTGTTTTCATTATCCCGGCCAGGCGGACGCGTGTGCCCGTGTACTAGAAACACGGCACTGGTGCAGTAGGTATTATTAATATTATAATCGGATACAATGCTCTCTTACAATACGCGATATTGTACTGTGCACACTGAGATAACAGCTTTATATTGTTCTGTTAGACATTTACAACAATAAGCCGAGCTTTTTAAACGGCTATGGCACCAACCCTCAAGTATATGCTATCGTATATGTGTGTATACATATTATATACGCGTGCGTACGTATGTGTACGCATAAGTTGTATACAAAAACCCATCCTCTCGTGCGTGGTCAAAAGTTACCCTCTAAAGTCTAAGGTAATAACTAATAACGACATGTAACTGTTGGAAAACTGTCGCGGAAAGCCTTCCATTCACTCTCACTTCACATTATACCTTTAAATTATTGAGAAGTTAGTTTTCCTCAGCGACCTATTATACTCGGAGGTTATTCTGTTGAAAACTTTTCAGTGGTGGTGACAACGACGATAGTTAATCTTCACGCAACACTTAAGTCCAAGACTTTCGTCTCGTATCCGTAGCCCTTCGATGGGGCATGTTTAATTACACTAACAGGAAACAAATCTATAAAAAAAAATTGACACGTCAGAAAATTGTTTTTTTATTGCTGAAAGATATCAAGATTTTCAAAATATAAAAATAACTTTTTTCAGATACATTTGTCATTAGTGTCTCTTCGCTGCGTTTTAAGAAAATGATGCGTATTATTATTATTATTATTATTATTTTTAATTTCATATCCTTAATAAATCATCATAAATTCCATTTGAAAAGCAATAAAAATCCGAGCAAGGTCAAGTTTATAACATGATTTATATTTCAATGTGTGTGTTTTAATAAAAAAAAATTAAAAAAATATGAACTTTTGTCTGCGTGATAAGTATAACAATATAATTAATTTTATTTAAAATAAATTTCTTGTAACTTTTACAATATTTTCACTGGATTTTTTTTTTAGTGTGAAAGCCTACTAATTTATTCAAAAAATTACTTTTTATTCAACTAACTATAGAGCTATCAGTTCGATAAAGGACAAAATAAATATATTTTCTTTTTGAACACGCACTATAGCTAGCTTTTACCAAAATCAGTCACATATAGTTCAAGTAACTGAAAGCATTGAAAAATCATTAAAAAATCACTAAAATCAATTTTTAGATGTCCAAATATTTAAAATAGTCAAGACACACCTTGATTTGCTTATAAGTATTCTACTTATCAGAACTTTTCAAAATGTACTAATTTTTAAATTATATATTATTTTTGTATTTAATTTTAGAGAGATTTTGCCAATGTGAAAATTTTTAAGCTTTTTTAGTATCCAAGTAATACTTTATTTAATAAAAAATTACACATTATAAAATCAATAGTTTCTACAGTTTATGTATTGCTTTGAATCTAAAATTATCCTATAATAATAGGAATAAACTTGCTATGACAATATTCGATAAAAAACACAATAAAAAAATGTTTATAAAAAGTAAAAACATGAAGTACCTAAATATGACTTTGTTAGATATATAATATACATAACATGAATTTATTACCTTACGATCCATTAAAATGTTCATGTGTATACATAACAACAATTATATAAACGACTAGCTTATCATAGAATTGTTGAAAAAAAAATCGTATAAAGATATAATAGGTAATATTTTTTAATTTGCAAAAAAAACGAAACAAAGCTCCTTTAATTTTACCAAGGTATAATTAAAACTAGAACAGTACTGTTAAGTACCTACATCAAGGTTGGCTTAGTACACATGTATTATTGACTACTTTCAAGATAAGTTAACATGTAAAGTGACATAAATATAAAAAAAAACGAAAAAAAAATACTAAATTAATAGTTGAAACGTGATTCCCATACGTATGAAAAAAAATCAACATTGGTATTCTTAATGACTTTCTTAGTTCCTTGTAAAGTCCTTGTTTTAATCCATCGCTCAAATAAAAATATTAATAAGGTATAATTATATATTTTAAATTGTAATCAATTATTACATTTTAAACATTTTAATGGATTAGGGGGTCACCAAATGGCGACCTATAAATGAATTTTATCTGGCCTGCAGACAAAAAAAAAATATTTTTTGTGGTAAGTAAATTAAATGAGGTTTTAATTAGTTTTCATTTTATTTTTTAAAAGGCCATTATACATTACATTTATTAGTTGCGAGTATATTTTTAAATATTTATGAAAACATATAGATGATATTTTGTATAAAAAAAAAAAAAAGAAAATTGTAATCTACGTATAAAACTGTAAATTATAATGTTAAAATAGGTGTCTGAATGATATTTATTCAATATTTGAAAATGAATATTGTGTTCTAAAATAAGTAACTTAATTCAAGTACTACAACAATATTTTGGTGAATAATAGTATGATTAATTAAATGATACTGAGCTTAAACACTATCGCATGAATAATTCCAAAGATTGTGTGAACCATGCTAAACATAATATTGTTTATTGAACAATTTGAAAAACATAAATAAACATGAATATTTAGATAAAACATTTTATTTATAAACAAAATAACAATATAATATTTGATTATAAAATTATTATTTTATTATTGAATTATCAAATACGATTACATTAAATCAATAAAATTAGTTTTTAAATTTTTATTTTTATTTAAATAAAATATTGAACTATTACAGCATCCTTCAAATGTTATTATTAAGGCATTACTATTAAAATAAAAAATATATAAAAAGCGTTACTTATATCACATACTTTATATGGATCATTAATCTTAGTAGATAATCGAACCATTTAACTTAAAGCAAAAATTTTTTAACACCTATCGTTAAAGATGTATGGTCATTTGTCCAAAATTATTTGTAATTTATTCAACTACTATCTTTTACCAATATCCAATTCGTATTAATTTATCATGATCATTTAGTAACTAATTGATATACTCTCTGTAGGCACCACGCGTTTTAATTATACAATAAGCAAGCTATACGTTATTTTAAAACTTTTGGAACACTATATATGCACATAAATAATATACGGATAAATTTAAAAAAATATATGAATGAAAATCTAAATTAATACGTTATGCTAAATATCTAAAATTAATTTTTTTGATTGTTCTAGGTAATGTTTGGGGTCGTACAGAGGTATGCCTCATGGTTGCCCGTGGATGGTACCACTATTTAGATGGGCCTTGTTATCTGGTTGCGTGGCCAGACCGCTGAGTTCCGATACCAAAACGTCCGAGGTTTTCACACAAAACATGACAGAAGGTAATTCACTGGTAAACAATATAAATCCATTTTGAAACATCCAGTTGTAGATAATGGCAGGTTTTTAACAACAAAGTACAAACCCTAATCAAACATTCAAATAAGCATTCTCTAAAATCTGTCACACGCTCACACTTAATCCGAGGAAAATACGATACACAATGTACAGTGTGTAACGACAATTTTAAATCAATATATTTTTAACGAATCGCAAAATTACCTATTGAAATATAAAATTCAATAATACGTAACCTTAAATATTGTTGGCATCATATTATTATTATTATTATTATTTAATACACTAACAATTTTATATGCTTGTACACATATACACTACTATAATATCAATAATTCATGTTTGATTGTATTGCTTATATTTAACAGTTTAATTAAAGTAATTTAAAATTTTCACTATATAGTAAATAAATAAGCAATGATAATATAAGTACATGATTTCATATAAGAAACGCGCTCAATACACATTTGATTAGAAGCATTAAAGCAATACTTTATTTGTTTTAAATGTAATTTAACTTTTGTGCATTTTGCGTGGTATATTGTGTATTATTATAACAATACGCAATTTTGGACATTAAATATACAAACTAACACAAAACATATTTTTATATATCATAAAGTTTAAATGTACAAACACACTTATGGAGATTTTAAGTCTCCTTAATGTTATAAACTTATTACATTACTCGAGAAGAACCAAAATATGATAAAATAACAAATGCGCAAATATTTATAAATTTAAATTATTTCTTTTTCGAAAAAAAAAATAGGCATTTCTTACCATGGAACTTCTTTTAAATTTCAATCGACAGATATGTTACATGAAACTTTTGAAACAGTCTTACTACCCTAAAAACTTTTTTTCCCGAAAACATAAGTCAAAACATATGGTTGTCAAACAAATTCTCTCGTGACTAAGAATCTTAAGATGGAACAAGGAATACTATGCACAATATGTCAATGTTTGTAAAACAATTTATAAAAATACTCGTACACAGTAAACTTTTTTTTTTTTTACTCAAAAAACAATAAAACCATAGTGAAAATAATAAAATATTTATAAACATTTTCTTAAAATGTATAATCTATTATCTGTTTTCAAAACAATAGAAAAATAAATATTAAATATGATGAAATATTTATTGTTATATTATTATTATTTTTATAAAAACAAAGCCCATAATGTGTCACACATTTCCTGTGTAAAAATATTTAAATAAAATATATTCGATTTTCAAATTTGTTTTAAGATTAAATTTTTCATTTTGAATAAAACTCTAAATTTTCTTAGTTTAGGAATCCTTAGGATTCCTTAAAGCAATTAACTGTCAAACATATCATCACAACTAAAAACTAATAGCGCATACTCGTATAGTAAAATTCAATACCTATAATATTAATTCAAGCCCAGTAACTATAATGTCTTATTTTACTCAAGAGCGCCATTTCCGGTTTTAAAAAGAGGTATCAATATTTAAGGCAAGCCAAATAATTTCATCAGGCTACTTCAAGTATAAAAATTAAAGTTAAATATTTAGTGCAAGATTTTTAAATTATTATTGAGTACTAACAACTATAATAATGATAACTATAGTGTTGTTAGTAACATGTATATATATAAAATAAGTAAAAAAATGTAATTATTACGCAGTATAATAACTAATAAATTAATAAACTCAAAAATTATAAAAAACAACAATAGAAAGTTGGTTTTAAATAAATGGAAACTAATTTTAATACACTGAATAGTTAATAGTGTTAAAACCTACTTCTTACAATCAATATGTTTTATTATGTCATCCATAGTTTTATATAAAATTAATGATTTAACTTCAGACCATTAATTTACCAACCGGGCCAATTTCTTGGATTTAGTAAGCCCGGACCAGGAAAGGGTATAGGAAAAAATAGGGTCGCCAAAAGACACTCTACGCCCGCCCTCCACTATTCGGCACCACTGACCAAATTTAAATTTACAAATCGTTATATTTCAATGGACATAGAAAACGTTTAACTTGCCAATTTAAGTGCTATCAGTTATAAAAAATAAACACCAAAAATATTTTTTTTCAGAACTTATAATGACTGTCTAAATCTATTAACAACTAAGTTAATGGTAAAAAAACGTCACATTGATGCCAATATTTTTATTAATTATTTTATTTTCAATTATTATTTTAATTATTATGGCACATAATTTTTTCACGCTAATATTTGATGGATTACATCGTTAGGTTTTCTTAAAACATTTTATTAAAAATACACTGTCAGATTTTTTTTTTTTTTTAATTCTCAATTTATGCTTGAATTTTTTATAATTTATATACAAACAAGTAAACATCTTTCACACAAACTTAATTAATATGTTTTACTATGAGATTTAATGTTTTACAATTTAATTATGATTAGAAAAAATAAACTTATAAATAACGGGCTGTAGTTGATATTTTTAATAATACTATCAAATTTACATAACAAAATAAAATACATTTTAAATATACTATGCTCCTATCGCGTATTTTATTCAAATCTAATTTAAATATCATGTGGCCAATTTGAATAATAACCAAATACATACTACGGTATAGAATTGCAATGTGCACAGGCATTTTATGTGTATCAAGTTATAAATCATACGTTAACTTATCTCTTCTCCGACCCAATGTAGTTTATTTAAAGGTATAAAATAACTAAATAAAAAATAAATGATAACAATAATGAATGTCCAATAACATTTTACAGAATACGAGTTGTTAAGAAAATAGTTGATATGAAACGATAAATTATTTAAAGATCTTATATTTATTTCATAGATTGTTTTAATTATTTCAGAAAATTTAACTTGCTATACTTGCGTAAACGTATCAGACAATTTGACATGCAACCAATATGCCATTGATAAACCATGTGCTCGAGGTATGTATTAATTATAAATTTAAACTTTAGTGAAAATAATTTATGTGTGCGTAGATTTAGACTACTGCCAGACATTACACATAATGGATTCGACTGGAACTAGTGTTATTGTGAACAAAAAATGTGCTAACCGAACAGAATGTCATCCGTCCACTGTCGGTTGTCTAAGCATTGACAGGCAGACTGTAAGTTATTTAGTTGTACTACTGTAATGTATATTCTATCGTATATTAGTTACCTACGTATTAACAAAAGCGTCAGTTGTAGATTTATTTTTTATGTATACTTTTAAGAAATAAATATAAAAAGGTACATAATATAGAATGTTTCCATAGGTTATGTAGTCAGGTGAAGAAGAGCCCGTTAGGTCGTTAACCCTTTTTTCATTACACATATCATGATAATCATCAATAATTTACATTGTATAATTTAACTGATTTTCTGTCCAATTTAGTGACAGCTTAAATTAAATATGCCAATATTTTTAATTATTGATGTTGGGGACGATGAAAAAAATAAAATTGTACGGTTTTCCTTAAATTTCGAATTTAATTGGAAAATTATTCCGTCAATTGTGATGGCGAATTCAAGTGACGTGGAGAGGAGAGAAGAGAATTCTCCCCGATATCATTTCAATTAATTATATTGATTTAGTAATTATTAGAAGTTAAATGTAGTACCCACCAGATTAATATAATAATTTTCTAATGAACTACCTATGTAAACGTTATTGTATATGCTATTAATTTATTAATTAAAAACATATAATATGTGTGTGGATAGCACTAATGTATTCGGTATATTACGTATGCATTATGGTCATTGACTTCGAATAATAATTATACATTGATAAAATAGTCATAACTTTCTGATTAATATGGCAGGTAAGGATCAACAATGGCAGTAGCATAAACCATATAGAGTATTATGACTTATGAGCGTAGACGATAAAGGTATGTGTTGATAAAAATGGATGTGGTTTGGACATGCAGTGGGTGATGAATGGAAACTGAGCGTGATACATTTGATTTAAAGAGACAAAAATAATAATAAATCGATGTAATGTCTAGAGATAAAATAAAATGGAAAGGTAAAGATGTTGTGGATGGGATTTATACATCAAATAGATGGCCGGAAGAAACACAAAAAAACTCCATTGTGATTTTTGTCCATTGTTCATTTTAATCAATCACTATTCACTATAATATACTCTTCTTAAAACCCACTATCAGCTACATTTCGATTGTTAATACAATTTAACTAATAAAGTGCTACTAAAAATAACTTAACATATTCCTGTCAAACTAAAGTTCCTTTCTTGAGATTTAAAATTCACAATGAAAAACTGCTACGCAACAAACGAGAAATAAAAAATCAATAAATAATAATGTATTATAGATGTATAATACCTATTGTAAATAGCTGCATTATCACGTATGGGCTATTATTACCTAACCAAAACTATAAATTGAATTTAAATGAGATAAAATAATATAGGTTAAGTAATCCTCTTAAACTGTGTATATAAACATTAAACATGTTATAAAGTTATTTTTTATTTTAATAATAACTAATTTAAATTTAAAAAGTATTCTAGTATTTACATGATTAGTATGTAGGTACTATTAAAGTGCAATATACTATGTATAATTTTAAAAAATTAAATAATTGATCAAGAAAAAGTACATAATATCCTCTTTTTTAAACTATACATTTAAACCATAAGGTCAACAATATATTACCTATTTTAGTATAATTATCAGTCTAAATTATTTTATATTTACAAAATACATGTTTAATAAAAATTTTCAGAGTTGTTTTCATAATATTATATAATATATTATGATTCCATCTTATTTTTGTCTTCAATACGGCAATACCTCAACTCTATTAAAAGTATCTATCTATATTATATATATATATAAGTATATAATTTTTTTTATAATAAATTTAAAAAAAACTTACTTAAATAATGTTTTATAGCACATTTAAAGCTTAAAAGAGAAATTATGAAAACTATGTACATATACATACAGACACCGTTAAAGCCAATGTTTTCTATAAAATATAAATCTTACCGTACGCACATAACATATATATTTCAAATACCACGTAGGTTAAATCTCGGTGGTGTAAGATAGTACACCTCGAATGGTCTGAAATATTTAAGGTCGTGTTGTACGTAGTTTTGCTGCACCGACACGCCCGAAATATTTTTCAATTTGGTGATAGCCGATAGAAGTAGTTTGGCACGGTTTTCCAACGTATAAAGGCGACACGCGTGACTATCGTCCATCGATCACCACCTAGTTAGTCAATGTCAGTTACAGTTTTATTCTTTGTTTTAAATTGATCTAATGATGTGTATTTCGAACAAGTATTATATATAAGTATCGGTAGCTCCGTTTTGAAAAAACAACAAAAGGTCCTCATAAAAATAAACAATTGTGTATAATCCCTAGCGAACGAGTGATTTCATAGATATAGGTATTATACATTCCGAGTACAATTTAAAAAACTTGCAGCCAAAAGTTTTCTAGTTTTGCTGCAGCTAAAATTCAAAAAAATTACGACTATGGCTAAAACCATAACTTTTCAACATTAAAATGTAACAGCAATAATTTTAATCTACACTTTGAATCATAAAAACACATTAAGCACGGTGATTTGTTCACAGGTGTGCGTATCCTGCTGCGATGACATGTACTGCAATATGACCGTGCCGACAAACCAGACGAATGCAGTGGTAACAGTCACACGCAAACATCACACGAGTCCCACCAAAGGGCCGAAAACAAAATCCGCTGGTGACATACCGTGCACTCAACTGACGGTTGCATCATATTTATTATTGTTTCTTATGTTATTGACCACCGTTTTACAATGCTAGATCGTTATACATTTATAAAAAATATTATATCTTAACCGTTACCTCAATAATAATTATATTATAACATGTAGTTGAATTTAGATTTAGCTGTGATATAGGTCATACACAAGCACAATACAAACAAACTTCAAACTTGCGTGGTTATTAATCATTTAAATTACGCCAAGTATACGCTTGTGTATAGCCAATTCACAGTTAAACACCAACAGATAATACTCGTTGGAAACATTACGACCTTATATAAATGTAGGTGGGCAGAGCGAAACAGGACGATCAAAAATACATTATTTGGAAACTAAAAGTAATTTCTTGTTATCTGCATATTAAAATTAAATCGTGGTAAAAACTTTTTAGAATCTGTACTAATATAAAAAATTATAAAAATAATGGATAGGTCACGCTGTACGATATATCAAAGTATGGGTAAATTGTTTTATAAGAAAAGTCTATAAGTCCCTTAGGAAACAAAGTAATCAATAGTTTTGACATCAGTTAAATTACCATATAAATATGCAATACACAATAAATTAAGATAAGATATATTTCATAAAGTTTTTATAAAAAAAAAAAAAAATACTCATAGAAACCCCATCCATAACGCTTATTTTTTTTGCTCTGTCCATACTTATTCAATATGAACAAAAAAAATCCATCGTTATATTTACCTACTTATTTGAAAATGAAAATGTTTTTAATCGAACTACGTTTTTTGTTTATTTTTTAACCTTCTTGTTATAACATAAAATAAACGATACTATATAATAAACTTATCATTTTTTGTATTTATTTCAATATTAAAGGTACCGTCTTATACAAATATAAAAAAAAAACCGAAATAAAACCTTAAAATATAAATAAAAAAATTGGTTAATTTTGTTTAAATTACGTCGATATTCATAATAATAAACGTAAATAATTCAACAATTAAAGTTAATCACCCAATTAAACGGCGATTTAGTGATTATTTACAATATGTCAATATGTATACATTGTACATTGTTTATATTTTAAGGGAGTAATCTTCTCAGTTGTTTTGCCACAATATGATAGATTTTCAAAGTTAAAGTTACGAGTACAATGTACAATTGAAAAGTCATAACAAATCATCGCATTTGAAAGGAAAAAACAAATTAATCATCAATTTTTGAAAATTATTACTTTATGAGCAAATCACGGCCTATACATTTTATAAAATGTATGGAAGTTTTTAGTTTACCCGAGCTCTAAAGAAATAACAAAAAACGCCAATAATTGATGAAAATATAATTTTTATAAGTATTTCAAAAGTTATATTAGGACTATTATAGGTACTTATTTACATTAATTATTCAACCTTATAACAATATGTAATTTTTTGACTTTAAGTAGTATTCTATGGGTAGTAACGTTTATAGTATATTGAAATATATACGTAGTTGACAGGTATAATATTGTGTATCCTTAAGGACAAACAGGATGAAACACCCTGTACAGTATAATATATCAAAGAACGATCGATTTAACAATAACTTACACCATGATGATAATAGTTAATCCTGTAATTAATAATGTGGTATACCTATCTAAAAGATGCTTAGTATACGATTTAGCACCCCTCAACTTTATAGGGTTATAAATAATAATGCTAAATAGTTTCATTATGTAATTATTATATGCCTGCATACATTAAAAGCAGATTTTAGAACCATATAAGAGTTATGTTACGTTTCTATAACTTGCTAGTTATAATATTAAATAACGATGTGGACAAAACGTCGCGATAAAATGGTTGTAGCCCCGTGAGAATGTTGACCCAACTGTCCCAACTCGTAAGTATATGCGAATACTGTGTATGAAATTATGGACATAGCACAAGCGCGACTACATGACGTGTGAATTATTTTTTCCGGCGTACTGAATCCAATACGTGACATTGAACACGGCCATTTTCTCATAAAAGGGCCGTGTTTTGTTCGTTTAATTACATTTTTAAAGACTAGACCACTACAAATCGACGTTATTATAATTGGACAAAATAAATGTTAGGTTCCAACACTCCGTCCGTCAGAAAAAAAACACTCAAATAACAATGCAACAATAAATAATAATATTAAAACACAATATTATGAAAAACTACATTAGACGATAATTTTCAAGCAAATGTATCAAAAAAATTTAAATAATCTAAAATCGGTTTTTTATAACAAAAATATTGTAATATGCTCAAAAATATAATATTTCGACTCGCGTCGTCGTCGTTGGCCGCTGCGGGTCGGCCATCGATCACGCGACACGTAGGTACCTAATACAATATAAGCCTGTTACAGGTAAAAACAAAATTACCATCACCAGATAATAATTCATTTTATTACTGTCAATGTTTTTCGACACAAAATTAAACCCTTATACTGGTGCGCACGCTGATGGAAAGCACGGCGGATACCGGTCTCTGGTGTATACATATTATACGCTTTGACAGATCTGTCTACCTCTACGCAATCAAATCACGCGAAAATTTATATTCGGTATAGGTATTATACGTTCGCGTCAAGAAGTGAAAAACAATTTTACAAGACACGACCGCAACGGACACAACGCTAAAAAGGTGAAATAATATTAATATAATATTGCCGACAAAATTATGTGGTTACATGCACACGGAGTTGTGGAATGTAAACGGGCTATATTTAAATACCGCAAAGAGTATAATAAGTATCTACGTAAATATGTTAAGTATATCTCATAATTCATAATAATTGAAGTTTTATTCCTTTTTTAATGTTTCGAAGATAAATTATTATTTATTATACATTAGTCTGGACATTTTAAATAAAAAAATATTCTTCGATTTTTCGTCGCGTACCCATGTAAAATCGACGTCGTAAGGCGGAATACATTTACCAAAGATCGACAAAAATTACCATTAAAACCATAGTTTTTTTTACTCTAGAATTGAAACATATTTTTTACTGTGAATACTGTGATTTTGTTATTACAATATTACTTGTATTAAAACCCGTGACCGGCTATTAATAATTATGCGTTTTGAAATAGCAATGAATGATATATTTGTGCAGACGTATTTATAAATGTTTTCAGCAAAATATGTCAATCTTGGATTTACGCAACCAGGAAGAATAATTAAAAACTATATTTTTATATAATCTTTTGATACCCATAATAGACATAATACTTTTTAATTTTAAGTTAAAAACTGATATTCTTAAAAAGTATTTAAGTATAATAGATCAATGGTATTTATAAATCTCAAATAGATATTTTACTCTGCAGTAGATCAAGCATCTAAATGTGAATCGCCCCAATATTGTATTATTTAACTACCATACATTTTCAACCGGGTATTTAAGTTGATACATGATTAAGAAATAAATCTGTACGCAAGCATGGAGAGTATGTAAAGCAAATTTTAAGTCTTCGTGTGTTACGCATATAATAGTTTCCATGATAGGATTATAATACCTATAGCATCGTATAGTTTCAACATAATTGTGTCACTGTGACGCTGCATAACCATTGAATAATTAATATTCTCAGTTAAAATCGCTGTGATAAGCCCCACGTGAATATTAACATTTACCAATTAACAATTAACTTTTATCCCGTTTTAACCTAATATTTTATACTCACATTTAAAAACTACGTGCACCATATTGGTAGGTATACATACATTTTGTATTCTTCCATAATGGAATTTTATAGAATCAACACATATTTTGATTTGAGTGAGAAGCGATCAAACAAAATTCATAATTATTGTATATTATAGAGTGTTTGAAAAGTTATTTTTAAAAGGGATATGTTCAAATTCCTGTTCTTCTTGTTTAAACAAAAACGTACATGTAGCTAGGTACTCCTGTTTATGTTTCTCATTTGAAAAGTAGAATTATAGTTTTACGTTTCACTAAAGGAAAATGTATTGTTTCTTTTTTTTTTTAATAATATATATATATACATAATTTTATCAAAAGGACATGTTTCTTTGAACTATTTTTTCCAAGCATTGAAATTTTGTTGATAATTGCAGTGTGTCATCTATAAGAATATTACTAAAATTAGCAAATATTTAACAAAAGAAAACTTCTGTAAGACACTGCTACAACAAAGATTTTGATTTTAAAAATACAACCTAAATCGGTTATTAGAATTTGACCTAATACTATAATGATATATTAAGTAAATATTTTAAGTTACTAAATATAAAATAATTTAAGTATTTCATTATGTTTGCATTAGAAGTGCAATGTATACATTCTCACATCTAGTACAATATTATCATAGTTGGTTTAATATTATTAAATTTTAATTTACGAATATTAAAGTTAATTAATTCAAGTTCTTTTATTATAAATAATAATAATATTGTACGTTGTATAATTACAATTAAATGCATGTACAAACACACAATTCTCTAATCTTTATGAGATATATTTACCAATATAT
Source organism: Rhopalosiphum nymphaeae (assembly GCA_036289425.1). Lineage (NCBI taxonomy): Eukaryota > Metazoa > Arthropoda > Insecta > Hemiptera > Aphididae > Rhopalosiphum > Rhopalosiphum nymphaeae. The sequence goes on along the minus strand of JAZAQC010000016.1, from coordinate 14,201,645 downwards.
ATTTTACCTATATGATATATTTTGTCAAAATATTTGAATATCTAATTGAAATACTCCATTAATTACTAAATAATTATTAATAAATAATCATTTATTCTCTCGAATTGTTCGATATTCCTAGAAATTCTCGCCAAGTTATGTTCCCGGAAATTGCCCAACCCTAATCTAGACATTAATCCCATGGATTGCCGTTTACGTACAACTTCATAGTTGTACAAAATCCGACGATAAAAAAATTAAACAGCTTCAAATCCATTTTTTTTTTTAATTTGTTTGTTGAATTAACTTGGGATAATCCTTCCGGTAGATCGACCATCACTACATATAATTCTGTTTTACATTGACCTCACGTGTAATCCTTCAGCAAACTCCGTTAATCGTTTCAATGTGTGTGTGTGTGTGTGTGTGTGTGTGTGTGTGTGTGTGTGTGTGTGTGTGTGTGTGTGTGTGTGTGTGTGTGTGTGTGTGTGTGTGTGTACAAGCACAATAAATCAAGACAATTATTAAAACATTATCTTTCGTGAATTTAATTTTTAAATTTAGTTATTGTACATTTATACTTTAATTATTTATTATTAATGATTTATACGTAACTAGTTAGTTTATCTGAAAATATCAGACACGTTTTTCTATATACTATAATAAAGTGTACAGAGAATATAACGTACGAATATAAAACCATACCTTCACACGCTATAGTCTGGCCGAAACTTTCGCTCAAAAAAAGTTTTACGCCTTACTAAATAAAAATATTATATTGTATTATGTGTTCCTATTATATTATATTATATGAATACAAAAATATTCAGTCAGGTTGACATTCAAGCAAAGTTATTTATTATTACCTAAGAAGAAAGAAAAATATAGATAGGTATAGCTATACCGACAATTTCTATTTGTAAATATTCCATTCGGTTACAAAAATTATGAACTCCATATAAAGACTGTATATATTATATTTCAACCGTAAAAACTTCTGACATTATTTGCGCCAAATTACTGCCGACCCAGTGAGCACACATACACACACACACACTCACATAAATAAATAAAGGGTATAAATCCACAGAGCTAAAAAAAAAACGTCTACCGTTCAATATTACATTATTTTATTATAAAATAAATACTGAGTTGATTTAGGTATCTCAAACTAACACCTCGACAACGTACTCACAAATATTACAGTAATATAGTGTACCTACCCACGTATATTATATGATATCGTTTATTCGATTAATATAATAATATAATACAACATAACTTATGTATGTATGTATGTATATTTTTCAGTTCACTCTCACTTTCAACGCCTTGATCAAACAGCCGGGACAGCTGTCTGTTAAATAAAATAATACTAATATTATTCCATCTACGTACTGTATGTATACTACACCTTTAATAATATTGAACTTTGTGAAATCATTAAATAAACATACAAAACCGTTTTAATCCATACTCTATTTTCATTCATAACATTTATTCTTTAATAATCAGCACCATATAGGTATAATATAACAATTAATAGCTACTTCAGTATTAAATTACTTGTTTGCGAAAAATATTGATTAATACAATGTAGTACCAAATTGTATACGATCATAAAATATCAATGCAATTTGTTAAATAGTATGTTTAAATGATCATAATTACCCTGCAACCAAACGAGGATAAATGAACATTTTGAATCCTAAATGCTAATAAATGTAAACCTTTCTCAAAGGACTAAGTCCTAAGTGGAAAGAATAATTTATTACCAAATTATTTACCTTACTAAAGTTATAATACCAGCTCAATTCATATATAGATAATGTTATTAAAAATATATACCTAACAGCACATCGAATAATTAGTAAAGCTTTTCAAAACAAAAAGAAAATTCATAATACTACAGAAAATGAATGCTTTTAAATCATAATTGGATACTAATAATACAGTTAACATATATTATATACTATATAGTAACCTATACACACATATATATATATATATATACCTATATTATTACTAGTAGAAAAAATAATAATTAAAAATAACTGAGGTTATTTTGAGGGCTATTTATTATGTTTCAATTTTAGAATATACCTACCTAGTATTAGGTTTGAGTATAATACATAGCTTATCGGAATGGTTTGACTAATGGTAGTGTTAATGTAAATCGTTGCACTCGAAAAACGATTTTGTGCGAAGACATATAGTGTGTCAGTAATCACTCAATACTTACATACTTTACGGTGTATTTATAATATTTATATATTTTGTTAGTAAGACGGTAGGTTAATTTTACTTTTTTTTGAAAACATCACACTCATATAGGTATACTATTACATTAAATCATATATGAAATATGTATTATTGTTTTAAATGAGCGGGACAACCAACGGCTAATATAATATAGTGAAGATTGTCCAATGCAAAATGCGAGAAGAGCGATCTCTTTAGATAACCAAATGACGAGGACGCGAGGTTATCAAATTATAAAATCAGATACAAAAAAGAATAAACCATTGCTGATTGACACGAAAAAGAAAATTATTTTAAATTTGTAAATTAATAGTGACCTATGCCGACACACCTATCTACTGTAGGATAATGCTGTAAGCTGCATGTTTGTTCGATGTAAACAGTTTAAAATTGATCAAAAAATTGTGCAAATTATATTCTGTAAAGAAAATAATAATTTACTTCATACGAATCGAAAAGTTTCAAGTTCTTGCGGTTTAATATATTTTTATACAATATAAATATATTTATTTTATTTAACTAAAACCGTTAAAGGAAAAATCGTTATTTTTAATTTATTTTTACCAATTAACTGAATTTAGAAATTATATGTAAATAATACTAATTTCTATGTATTTTTAAAATTGTTAAGACTTTTAGCACTTAGGTACTTTTTGTACCTATTATTCTTATTGCAACTGATAGGTTTATAGATACCACTGCAAGGTAAATAAAAAAAACTTGATAATTTTATTGTAATTCAGGGTTGGTAGTAACTTAGAATATATCTTGTATCTTTAATTCCAATAGAGTGCATTTATTGGAAATATCGAATATTTTGTATTTCAAATTTCAATATACATTAAAACAATATGTGGGTACTTTTCATTTTTGTTTCTAAAGAATTGCTCTTTTTAATTAATAGATATTTTTACTCAGTCATAATACGCTTCAGCAGCTCATCGAAAAACCTAATACCAGCGTGCTGCCTACATTTGGTCAGAGAAGATAAACCTAGCAGATTAGGTATACCATCGATGATATAACCATGAAGTACGCAAAGGATATGGAAAAAAATACAAGTCTAAAATACTTCTATTAAACTTGTTCAAGTTACCTATAAGTCTAGAATTACCCGTTACCTACATAAAGTTCTCAGACAAGCTTAAAGCTTAAATTCGAGTTCATAATTAATAACGTTGCAACCCACAGAACGAAGAATAACTACAGTCTCTCCGAGGCAATGAGAATAAAAACTAAAGGGAATTCGACGAATCTTAAAATATATCACGAATTTGTACTTAGTGTTGTTGAGTGAAAAACATATAAAGCACTGAACCATTCCGAAAACCGATCATAATCAATCTATAGCTTACGGCAATTGTCAATAAAGCAGTAAAGCACACGCGAGTATATATAGTTTAATGTAATCGGCAAAACAAAGAATACGATAGTCGATAGTGAACCATAACACGATGAACACTATTATAATGGATAGGGAGAACAACGGAGGCGACAGAGGAACCCTAGACGAAGCTAGGAAAAATCTATAGTTGACACCAAATACTTTTACCCGTTGATACCTTTCACTAAGATAGGACTTAAACCAGAACAGAGGTTAGCCGAAGCCGAACGCTTTGAGAATACGAATCGGAGTTTATTTATGATCCATAACATCAAAAGCTTTGTTAAGGTTGGTATAAATTATACATCTACGACCTGACACTGACACTGAAAATAACCATAAATATAGTTGCTAAACACATATTTTGAGAAGAACGCTCTGAGCGAAAATCTGAATAGAAACAATATTTAAAAATAAATTTTATTGACCAATAACTAAATTTTAAATTTAATTATATACTATAATTATATTATATTATATAAAAGTGGTAAATGTAATAAATTGGTTATATTTTGAAGAATTTAATTAACTAACCTTTATAATATATTTTATTACGTTTAGTGTTTAAAAGTTTCTATCTAGTATTACGTCATTCGTTTATAAATATTTTTCCCATTCATGTGTACGAAATGGTAAACAGTAAATCCTTAAAAATAATATTATTTTAAGTACAATAAAATAAGTATATAGGTACCCAATAAAATAATAACTATTATAATCATTGTTTTTTATTAAAATATCCCGATTTGTCGAAATCAGAACATTATATCTTTATTATAACATAATTTGCGTAATATTTACTTTTAATATTTTTAGGTTGTTTTAAAAACTTGTGAGGAATTTTGTATTGCATTTCCTGGGTTATTTTCTCACAAACTAAAATTTTATCATACTTAAATCAAAAAAAAAAGAAAATTATCATGTCAAAAAAAATAGTAGGTAATATAAATATTTTATGGAAAATTCAAATCATTAGTAAGAAATCTGTGAAAAGTAATAATTCATCAACTATTGATTTAAATTTAAAACTTATCTGATTGTAGCAACTTCATTGTATCTAAATCATAGAGTAATATAATGTAATATTGCTATTATATTAATATCATGACTATTTTATAAATGTGATTCATTTTTTTTTTTATATTTCTATGTATTCATGCATAGATTTGATAAGAAAATCTTATTAGGTATTAAATAGTAAATCTATGTATAACATTAAACTTAATCATTATCTTTTCATTTTAATTTATAACATTTTCATCTAAATCAATGCAATGCAATAGTTATATATTTTCAATTACTATTCAGTAATTTTTATTTAATTTTTTTCATTGTAAATTCTCACAACAAAATACCATAAAAAAAAAAATATATATATATATATTCATTCATTGTATCATTATATTATGTATATATATATATATCAATAACAAAATAAAATAAAAAATACATTTTAATAATTCATAATGCTAAACAATTTTTAAGAATTATCCAAATGTAAAAGAGGAAGGGAATATTATATTATACAATAATTTTGTTTATAGATAATAATATGTTAATTACCTTAAATATTGTTAATTCAATGCAGCCTTTAATTTGCGCGTGAATAATAAAAAATATAACTAATCTTTGGTTTATATAAAATACTTATTAAATAACTGCCTTGACCATAATAAATAGGACAAAGACAAGCTTAAGTAGATAGAATCACTTTTCCTGTAAAAAATATATTATTTTTTCAGTATATTATTTTGGTAAGATAAAAGAATGCAATTGTCACGTCCAATGGAATAATTTTATTTTAAATTTAGTTTAGTCTTAAACAGGATCATCCCTCCGAGCAACATCTTCTTCTCGTGCTATTGCTATCATTCGCAACATAAGCACTGATAGCACTTTGTCTAAAGGATCCATGAATCCTCTTTGCATCCATTTTGGTATAGTCGTTCGAGCATGTGAGAAACCAAGTTTTTGTAATATATAGTCTACGCCATAAGGCTCAATACTTTTGCCTCCCCAAGATAACAATCTAAAATAATCAAAATATTCAAATATATTAATTTTAAAAGACCATTTTAAATATTATTATCTTCAATTCAAAATTATTTAAATATTATGATACATCCATACCTGACAGTTGGTTCCAAATGCCAAGTGGTACAATTGTAATCCCTCCAATCATTAGTAAACGATTGAGGTGATTCCATTGTAGGCTGACTAGTATTTCCAGTGTTTGATGTTTCTGGACTTTGAGGTCGATTTGCCATAGAAGACTAAATTAAAAAAATTAATTAATTAACAAAAAATAACTACAATAAACATTAACTCTTTAGAACTTACTACTTTATCTTTTTCCAATATATAAGATGTAATGAGATCATGTAGAAAGAAAAAAGCTTCTGCATCTACAGTTACAAAAATATGATCTTCAAACTCTGTTATAAAACTACACTCAACTGTAGGTTTGATATCGTATGGAGAAGGTAACTTGACGGGTTGTGTGTGGTAGCTTTTTAGATTCAATTGTAAAGTAGGTAATGCAAATATGACTTCCCGCGTATGAGTCAAGTTCTCTTGAGGTTTTGGTGTACGTGAACGTGGTGCTGATTCGGTTGTATCTTGTTTCTCACGCTCCAAGCTTGGGAAACGGTCAACTTCTACATATTATGAATAAAATATTTTATAAAATTTAATAGTTATAAAATAAAAATAAAAATATTTACCATCTATTTCACTTAATGCAAAGGCGTAATTAAACCATTCTTGGATAGTTTTGAACTGAGGTGGAAACAGGACATTACGACTAAACTTACATACAGTTGCCATACTGTGTTGTGGCCGTACAGTACCCTCCATACCCAAGCTGAAAGTGAGATTTTGTACTATATTTATGTCCAAGTCATCTCTACATAGCGGTCCAGAATCTAAATCAATACAAAAATGATTTATATGGAAATTCTTATAAAAATATTTGAAACCTATTACCTTCAAAATTAAACACTTCATGAGCTTCAGTAGCAAATGATATACATGGTTCTTTTAAAGAGAATAATGCCCATGACTTTGATTTGAAATTAATACCATGAAAGCATGCTAAAGATATATTGACACCATGTAAATCCATTTTTCCACCTAAAACAGTACCCCAATGTGGCAAAGGGTACTTTAATGTGGATAATCTTAATCCAGAAACTGCTTCTAATGCACGTTGCCAATGTCGATGGTGATGTTTACATTCGTCTGAAGTTATATCTAAAAAGAATTTTAGTACACATAAAATTAATTAAATTTAAGTCATTGTAAACTTATACAATAGTACATACTATCTGGACTTGAAGTTGAAATCAATATACGTCTTCTCACTGTCTTCTTTTTTGAACTTTTTTCATTACTGATTGATTCTCTATGGTCTTGTAGACTTGAGAAAACTCGTTTGCTAGACTTAAACTGCTGCGAGAAGAATTCTTCTAATTTATAGAACATTTTCATAATATCCGAGGATGTGCTTTTAGATATCATCATCTGCAATTGGTCCCAACCAAGATCACCATGCATAAACACGATTCCTGGACGTTTACTAGAGTCATGTATACTATCAGTTGATATGGCTTTATTCAACACCTTCCATTCATCCTTCAAAACCACTTCAAGTGAGCTAACTCTAGACATTAATACTGCTGTGCCCATATAATCTAAACGAAGTTCAAGTGCTGACAATTTTAAGCCAACAGTATGGCGAGGTTCTGAACCTGGATCTTCTCTAATCAAAACTATAAATAATAAAAACATAAAGAAAAAAACTAAAAGAAAAATATAATTTGTTCAAAGCATACCATAAGTGTTAATTTTATTTAGTTCAATTGTGCCACCGACAATACCGCCTTTAGCGTCAAGTCCTGAACCACCAAGACCTAATCCAATATGCATGTTTTTATGACCAGTACTTCCAATTGATAATCGACCTTCGGAATGAAATTGTTTAGATAACCAACTAAACAAAAATTATAATTACAAATTGTAATAATAAATTATTTAATAAAATGAATATATTATAATATATACAAATCCAATATACTAACGTAACATTTCCCATTACATTTCCCATATTCATGTGTACATTAAGTCTCTTAAAGTTTACTGCAAATATCACTAATGTTTCCCATGCAGCTGCGCCAACACTACTAGATTTCTGGTCTGGACTTGAGTCGTGGCTTGAATTATTTTTTTTCTTTTCTAAAGGTAAATGTTTATCACCTTTAATATTCAAGTGAAGTTTATCACGGGAAGGTTTCAATTTAGAATCAGTAACAAAATTTCCATACCTAAAAAAAATACAGAATTTAAAAAATAATCAATATTAATTTTTTATTAACTAACGAGTCTTCGGGGTCAGCATTGTTACTGTGGTCACTATACACACTGCTTGGAACAGTTCTGGTAAGATCACCTAAGAAAAGTCTGCGCACTATGCTACGCCTATACCAAGCACGGGGGAATGCTAAAATTTCAGTCAATCGCCTCATATCATATTTGAATGAAGCAGATCCTATATCAACAATAGCTAAAAAAAAAATAAAATTATTAGTTAATTAAAAAAATATAAAACAATAATAATTAAATAAAAAAGAAAAAATACTTACTAGAAAATCTAATAGTGGCATGGCTTTGATCGGATGTGGTTTTAGGGCCAGGCACAGATTCAAAATTAAGCTTCCTACTTCTGGATAAATGAAATTTAATAAATTCAACATTAACACTTAAAGAATCTTTGCGTTCACCATCAGCTAATGGTGACCATGTATGAGTATGAGGCTCTTTAAGATTGGCTGCTATAAAAAAAATAACAATAAATACAAATATATTTAATTATATACTTTAAAAGTATAATTTACATGATTTTTTTCCTCCATATGGATGAAAAATGTACATAGAAAAATCTGCCATCACTCCAGTAATACTTAAACCTCCAACTGCAACTGGTAAACTATTGGAGTCTTCATAATAATCTTCAAGTCTAATAATCAAAATTGTACAAAAAAAAAATAAATTAATAATATAAACAATTAATAATTAATAAATAATTAATAATAAGTCAATTTTGATATTACTCATTAGAAGAATCGGTTCTCTTAGAAGAAAATACAATATCCAATGATGGCAACTTCAGCATACACTCAACTCGTGATACTGGCAAACATGAAAATCGGAATGTTGATGTTTGAACATGGAGGTAGACAATTACATCAACAGGGAATGAAGTATAGGCATATTGTCCTGGTGTCAAATATGGTGCGAACAAATCGTCATCATTGTCTGTAGCAAACATTGTATCAAATGTACCTACAAAAAAAAAAAAAGAAAATTATATTTAATCAATATTTAGTAAAAAATAAAAAATATGAAAAAATACCTGTATCGGCAAACTGTTGTGCCGGTATAGGAGCTAAAGTTTGCTCTAGAAACTCAAGTATATGTGGTGATATAATAGTCTCTTCTGGTATGCTCTGAAGTGTAGCCCAACAATAAAGGCTGGCTTTTTTTGTACTTGTTTTTCTACTTATTACTCCACTTGAATCAATTGAGTACATAAGGGATTGGCCTTCGTCAGACACCATTTTTGATGCATAATGTACTTTGAAATCCAGTCCAGGAATATGAAATATAGTTAATTCAGATAATTGAGATAATGTGTTTGTGACTGTCTGATGATGTCTTAATCGAGAACTTGATGTACTATTTGCACCTAATTTATCTTTATAAGAACGCCTAGGTAAATTTGGACTTCCAGGTACATATTCAAATACACCTCCAGAACAACTACGCTCTTTTTTCATTCTAGACATCCTTAAAAATAAATCACAGTCACTAAATGTTATAAAAATGAACAATTTTAAAAATACTTACAACTTGATTTCATCTTCTTTAACAGAATCTTTAGTGTGTAATACACATTTCCCACTGTTAATAAACACTTTTACATCTAATTCAAAATCAATATTTGGTTCTTGGGGTTTTTGAATAGTACCCGATACAAATAATGGATTAACCAAAAAGTCATCCCTATCAAAACAATATTTTGATAAATAGATATAACTTTTAAGTTTAAAACACAATTACCTTGAATCCATATGCCTGCCATAATCTGTGTTTGGCCAACTATCATCACCTTCTGTAGTTAAACTTTGTTCAGAGCTAGCACTGGGCAATGAACTTTGTCGGAATATTTCTTTAGTGTTACTGAATGTTACATGGCCAGGATGTGTCACCCTGAATGATGTTGAACGTTGTGGTCCAGCTTGAGGAGAATTTTCCACACTACTTAAACTAGTCACTTCGTCAGGACTTAACATATTTGTTATTTATTTAATTTTTATTATATTGGAATAATTGGTTTGAATACATTTTTTAATAACTACTTTACCTTTGAGTTTCTTTAAATTCTGATACTTCTTGTGTAGGTGAAACAATAAATGATTTTGACCTATATGTAGAACTTTTGTTGCTAAGTCCAAATTTACCCTTTAAACTTGATTTACCTTTTACACTTTGTCTTCTTAATTTTTGAATCATATCTCTAAAAATCAAATTGCTTAGCATCAAAAATAATTATGAATTTTAAAACAAATCTCACCTTCTGAATCCTTTGAAAACCATTGCTTCTAATTCTCGTAAACGCTTTACTTCATGTTCAATAGTACCTTGAGATGCTCCCAATGAACGTAAATCATTAATGGCTTTAGCTTGTTCATACATTTCTTTCTCAATTATTTTTGATCTAGTCTTAGCACTCATAGTAGGATCAATGGCTAAAGAGGCTAATATATCACCTTCCATATTTGATTTATGTCTAATAATATCACTGTCTTGAGATATAGGATCACTATCCGATAATGGATCATCAGTATCTTGTACTCCAGTCAAAGCAGTTAACGTATGTCCTAATGCACTAAGCTGTTTTCCAATATTTACATCTAAATGCATGTCGACACCTTCCATTTGCCATTTTACATTCAAGAACCATTTTGCATTTTCTGTAATACACAATTAAGTATATTTAACAGCAAAAATATTTAACATGGTATTAACTATAGAAATCTACATACCTGTAACAGAATCTAATTTTTGAGAAGTTGTACGACTACATACTTCATATGTTCCTTCTGAAACTATGCACAAGTTCATGGCGGTGGACACAAGTTCATTAGTTATATCAGGCTTCCAATCATCGAGAGATGAATCAAAATCATCAGCAAATCTTAAGCATAGGCCAATGAAACGGCCTTTACTGACAAGAGACCCAGAACTACATGCTGATATACTAGTGGATTCTAATGTAATTACCACTGCAGAACATGACTCAAAATCCATAAAAATTGATCGATTTAAACCCCATGTTGTCTTAAAAATAAATTATAAAATTAAAATTTTAAAATTTAATTTATAAACATAATTACATACCTGGGGAAGTGGATTTAGAGGTACACAAATACCCATATCCTCAACAGTCAGTTGTAAGAAAATAGTACCCAAATTTGGAGATACTGGTATTTTATCAGATGACAATTTTTCTGTCGACGGCTGAGTAGCTGTCAAAACTTCCTTATTTAAACTTGCCCTTTGTTCGTTCCAATATTCGTATGCATTTTTATAGTTTAACCATACTAATATTGCCTTGTCCACAGCCAATGGTTGAATATAAATTAGAGGTCTTCGTAGTGTAATAAGTATTACTTCTTTGTCTTCACCTTCACCAACCATTTCTCCTTGGAAAGCATTCCGTAACTCTAAAAATTGGAAAAATATAATTAGAAATGTATATTAAATATAATAAATTAAAGGGTTAATTCATTCAATTAATTATTAGAATATGTATAATTGTCTGTTATACAAGGTATGAATATAACAGCAACATTTACCTATTCTTGTTTTGAAAAAAGCAAAACTTTGAAATTCAGGATCAGCCTCTTCAAACAGTGGATTCCGTATCACCTGACCAAGTGATAAATTTACATCAATATGGGCTTTGACAAAAATTTTAACTTGTTCAGATGTTTGATAAGATGAGCCTGACACATTTTGTACTCTATTTGATAGCTGAAAGTCTGCTGAACCTGTTTCCAATCGAACAGCACAATTTGTCGGGGTAGTAGCTGTAAGTTCTATACGCTACAATAATAAATGCACCAATATAAAAAAAATGGTTCAGTTTTAGACTATTTAGTTTAACAATTTTAATATTATTACAAATATTATATCAATGATTTTAAAAAATTTACCCTCATTTTCACAGTCAATGAAAATAATATTCTTTTGACAGGAGAAGAACGATTTGTGTCATTATCTTCTAACCATATAGGTACAGGTTTTTCACCGCCATATACTTTTTGAACAACTTCATTAACTTCCTAAAAGCATAAAGTGTTAAATATTAATAATTAATAATTAGAATTACTGTTAAATATAAAGTAACTTACTTTCATGAATACTTTTTGAACAAACACTAAATGATTTAACAAATCTGTTGTGAGCGATTGTTCAAATACACCAATATCAGCGACAGCACTTAAATAATTTCCTTGACGTAGTACAGCACCATCTAACAAATAAAAAAAATAATCCATTGAAATAAAATAAGTACATATAATTTTAAATTTTAAAAACTTTACCTGTTCCAGAAAATTGGTTTTCTCCTGTTTTTAAACCACCATCTAGTATATATTCTGCTGATACATGCACTTTTGGAAGTTCTATACTAGCTTCTGATGGTAAATTGGTCTCGGTTACCTATTTGTTTAAAATGCGATGTAAATAATGTAAATTTAATAATAATTTATAAGTCAAACCGGAATTTTAGTTGAAAATGATAAAGTATGTTGAGGCAAATCAATTATAAACTTTGCTTTATTTCCTGTATATCCAGTGCTAGTAACTTGGTCCATTTTATATTGTGCTCTTAAAGAAGGCAATAAAGCAGCAGTGACAGTTAAACACTGGGGAAAAAAAAAAATAAATAAATATTCACAATATATAAATTACTTATATTACTTGAATGACAGCAGTGAAATGCATAACTAATGGCTGTAGCAAAACATTAGGTTCAGGAATAGAAACCTTATTAACTTCTTCTTTATGAACTCTTTGCACCATTGGACTTTGTTGTGCAGTCATACTTGGTAGTCCAATAGATCCTTGTGCATCACTTTCATCAATAGTAGGGACACGCCCCATTCGACTAGATGTTCGAGCTACACGAAGTTCCTAAACAATAATTACCATAATGTTAATAAAAAACAATATGTAATGTATTAACTAATGCTAATAGTTAATTTACCTGTAAGGTAGATGAAAGTTGCTTGCTTCCTCTTGTCATCATTCCGTGAAGGGCAACAGGATGTTGAGGGATATCAATATTTACAACACCAATTGTAAGTAAACCAGAATTTTGATCTTTTGTTCGACGACTCATACTTGAATATAAAGTCTGTGATTTACCTACAGTAACCTTAACAACAGTCTGTTGATTAGGTGCAACACCTTCTAAGAGTACTATCATAGTACGGCCTATATGTCCAGTCAAAGAACACTCTAAACTTGGGGGTCGCGTTTTCTTTCGAAAAGTTGAACTAGTATGTAAGTTAGTAATCTCTGCTTCTAATTTCAAACCACTTAATGTAGCCAATAGTCTAGTTCGATGAATACGAACTACAACAAACACCATAAGTCTTGTACGTTCTTCTTTTGTTATTCCTAAAATATAACATATTTTACAAATTTAAAATGACAAAAAAATTAAAACATTATAAATAAAAAAAATAAAAAAATCATTTACGCTGATTTAGCTGTGAAACAGGGGGCACTGGGGTACTTGTAGACCCGTCTTTATCAATATCATCACAAGATTTAGCCTCCGACAGTATATCATATTTTCTAGTGCCCTTGTATCCTTCAGATACATCTACACCAAATGATATCCTTTGTGTCACGGTTTTAGTTTCAGGCATTGTAGCATATAATTCTAATAAATGGTAAACAGTCTTCCAACATCTAGGCGTCATTGACACAATGTTGGAATCCACCTCGTCAATGGGTTTCATTGGTGTAATACGTTCAAATTCTGATAAGCTTGGAGTTAAGCATTCACTTACTACTGGAGTTTCACTCAAATTCATGTATCCTTTAACGCTTTTACCAGTTGATCTGAGTTTTTGTGCCAATGTTTGGTGTTTTGAACGTATTGATGGAGAAGGAGATACAATTGGTTTCAATTCGCTAGCTGAACGAGGCAAGAATCGTTTGATTGGAGGTGGTGTGGGTACTGGCACTTCTGAATGATCTAAAATATTCAACCAATATAATAATGAAATGTATTTTGGCTGGAATAAAAAATATTTATTTACCTGATTGTGATGCTGGTGGCTTAGCATTAGTACGTGAAACATATGGATGAGGCTGTTGTTCACGAAGCTCAGTTTGTGTATCTTTCACATTTTGGTACATATTAGTTATTTGATTGAGAAGTCTCAACAGAGGCATATTAACCTGCAGATTTAAATAGTTAGAGGATAGGAACGCATAGACACAAAAACAGAAATATACATTATATGAGTATATTCTCAATATATCTCACCTGTTGAGAAATGTATCTAACAGAAACACAAATATTAAATGATGTATTTGAATGTTTCTTTAACTGGCCTCGTGATAAGTATAACATATTGCGTCTTTGTCGTCGAATATCATCAACAACTGTCATATCAGCTGATCGACGTACATCACATTCAATACTAACACGATCACATAAGAATGCAGGTACTTCAGGTAATAAATCTAACCATGGAGTTTCTAAAATAAATAATTAACATTATAATGTGTAGATATAGATCTAATGGGTATAAACATATACCTGATTTGGATTTGTTTTTAAAAGATTTTGATTTCTTTCCAGTTTCCGGAACTTTGCCATATTCACTGACAACAATATCTATACGCATTGTTTCAAGACTTCCAACAAGTGATAAATTAGAACCCCAAGAGTCAAGTGCAGCCATACCATTGTTGCCTATATTATAATTCATGTCAATTATATTACAAAGTAAATCTATAATAAAATAAGTAAACAGAAGACAAAATTGTTATTTTCCATAGCATAGATATCTACAAATCTTTAAATGGTTTTACACTTTGAAAATTTAAACTTTTTTAAGGTTAAACATTGAAAAGAAAAAGAAATATAACTATAAAAAGAAAAAGGATGTAATTAAAATTAATACAAATATAAAAATAATAAGTTAATTAAATGTATTTTCAATTTAATCACCCTGTAACATATATTAAAATTAAAATTTTTAATTTTGATTTAAATGTTTTACTACTATTCAATATTATGTTTGAGTAACAAAAATAACTTATTTTTTTACATTAGTATACCAAATATAATTAACACAAAATTACTTGAATTATTAGGGTTAACCATTTGTTGAGGCATAACTCCGAGGCTAGATAGTAATGGTTCAAAAATTAGGTGTGCATCCAACAATCGTAGTGAATCATATTTGGGAAATATATTAAAACGTAAAGAATCTGATTCTGCAAAATCGGCTGATGATTGATTATCAGATGTAAGAGGTACATTTTTTGATTCAGATGTACGTAATGGTCCTTTACGTAGCCGCTGAAAAATAAAAATATATTATATAACTAGATAAATAACAAAATAATTACATTATCATAAATCTACAAACCCAATTTCGTATTTTTTTGGCCTTAACCAATCTATTAGATACTCGAGGTTCAGGGTTAATAAAATCTTGTTTAGCCATCCAAGTGTAAAGGTCTTCATTTCGGTCTGATTTTTGTGGAGACATGTTTATAGCTTCAACACTTCCAGCCAAATTTTCACCTTCTACTGGAGCCTGATAGTTGTTGTCACCTAATGGAACTTCAACAATATTTTTGTATGTATGCTGAACTGTATCATCCAATATTGGAAACATCACACTAGCTCTAGATGAAGCTGGCATTTGTGTAGGTAAAAGTGATTTATTGTTTTTGGGTTGATCACAAGATGAATTATGAGAACTAATTGCAACACTGTCATTTTGCTGATCTATCACACCAGTTGGAGAAAATGGATCATAATAATGAGACTCGTTACCATAATTTCCTTTTGGCCCTATTATAAATAATAAGTTATCAAAATATATTTTTAATTTAAATTTCAGCAATTAATTACCAAAGCTTTAAACATATTAATTAGCAAATAAAACCAAATTTGAAGCAATAAGTTGAAAAAAAATAAGAGAATAAAATGTATCAATCAATAATAATTTAAAGACAAATACAAAACAAAAAAAAATTGTAGGATGAACATTTCCCATCTATTATCTACAAATATTTAATAAATTAATCATACATAATCACCAAAAAAATTAAGACAAAATGCACTTAAAATATTGGTGAACAACTACTGGCTAATAATATAGTGATCTTATTATTATTTTAAACATGCACATATTATTTAAAATTAGTTTTTATATAATAAATATAAGTTGTACTGGATCAATCATAAGATATAGCAATAAACATGTACCAATTATATTAATAAAAATATTAGTATTTTTAACAAGTATAAGCCATTACAAAATTCTAAACAAATATATTTTTTAAATATTATGATATGATACATTATATTTTCTAATTAAAACGCCATAGTAATAAATAAAGGATAATTACCAATAAATTAAAACATGAAACCAAATAACCAAATAGGTATACTTCAAAATTAAATTTCACTTATAATGAGAAAAGTAAAAAAAGCGGCATGCAAGAAAATATAATTATATAAAATATAAATATATATAATTTATATTGTATACCAAATCAAAAATTATAATTAATTATTTTATTTTGTATAATATCTAATTTTTTAACATTTACATGTCGTACCACATTTGTTTGTATGCGATTTGAGTACCCGTTGTAATGTAGATACATGCGAATGACGTTCGCTGGTCAGCAGCATAGCACACTCGTCCGTTATTCCTTCTCCGCCTTCTTCCCCAGAAGCCTCCCCATCCTTTAGCATATGACCAAAAATACATATTTACAAATGATACCCAATGCAAAAAATTACAAATAATTATGATTATATCCATAAAATATACAGTTAAATGTAATTACAAATTATTATTATTACATTATTAATGTACACATATATTAACACAGATTAATGTGTAACTATTATTAATATTAGCAAAACCATAAAGCACCCTTAGAATAACACTAATTGTGACAATGAATAAACGTATTACACAATGAAACACCTAATGAACCATGTAAAGCATTACACCAAGTGATTGTATGTTTTTTAAAAAAAATAATGATATTCAAATATTTGGATACTATTTTTTTGCTTACATATAAATAAATCGGGATTGTGTGATGTATTTGCACTTCGATGTGAATTTAAATAGCCACAATCATAAAACACCTGTTTTAGAAAAGGATACTAATTTGAAATTTTGTTTTTACCAGTAAATTATCCCAAGTATCTGAACTACATTTGTTTTTAATATTTTTTAATTAAAAAAAAAAAAAAATTATTTGATCAAATAAAGAACATACCTCTTCAGCATCTGAAACTGCAAAAGTTACATTTAATGGTTTTAAGTTGTGATGTCGGCTTTTAAAATTGTGTTCAAGTAATAATGGGGTATATAAGATATTTTTCCACTGACGACTCAAAACAATAACACCCTAAAAAGATTTTAATTTAATTAATTAAATTCTTTAAGATTGTAAATACTTTAAATAAATTTACTTGTCTCAAAATTGATAAATTAGGTAAAAATGGATCTTTTAAGTTAGTATCAATGGCTACATCACTTTGAAGAAGATATTTTTGCAATATATTACAGAGTTGACATGATGGATCTTCTTGAAGAGTTTTAGCCAAGGGTGTAGTATGTCTATAACGACTCTATAAAATAAATATAATTAAAAATTTAACTATTTATTATATTTCTTAAGTTATGTTATCAAAATTGTAATAGAAATAAATATACCTTAAGAGGTATATGAAGACTTTGAACATCTAATGCCTCAGCCATTAAACAAGTTACAACAGCTGTACAACGTCTATATCTAGTACGTAGCATTTGCACAAGGCGCATTGCAAAACGATTACTAGGATTCATCCAGGCATTAATAGCTGGTGATGCTGTACTGAGTAAATTCCAGTCATGTCTACACATATGATTAAGTTAAATACATATTATTCCAATTAACAGAGATTACAAAACATATACCTTGTATAGTCTATTTTACGAGTAATTGGTGTTAGTGGAGGCGCAGCAAAGTTAAACCAAACTTGACATACTTCCATAACACAGGATGATGCATTTTTATCGATTCCCACTTTTGCTACTGTATTATCACTATAGAAAAGCCCAATTTAATTTGGAACATAATATTATATTAACTAATATTAACTATAATATTTCTGAAATTAAATGTAGGAACTTACACTGTATCTTCATTAATAAACGTTTCTGAAGGAGTTTTAATTTGTTTAGGAGTAGCCATTGGTGTTGACCCACCACCTACATCTTGTTTGCTGGAGGCTAAGAACGATAAAAATAAATAAATTTTCATAAATAAAAATGTCCAATTAGATCACAATTATAATATTTACTATTTGCTTTAGAATCTATATTATCCTCATTTTTAGGTCGAATTTCAGAATGAGATACTTTTCCAACTGTAGATTCAGGTACTGGCGAAGGTGATGGAAGATCTCTAATTTCTCGATCATTCTCTTTCTCAAAGTTAGATCTTTTTACAACCTAATTATAAACACATGAACGAAATTTTAATTAATATAATTAACATTATATTTATTATACAAAACACAAACTTTAAAAGCGATGCCTTCAAAACCACATTCCATCATAATAAATCCCATTTTTTCATCTGAAATATTTGTCAGCACCATTTCATCATTATCACTGTTTACACTGTTCTGAATCTCTGTAGATTTTCCTTTAGAACAAGTTTTAAACATTACTTTTGAACAATGACCAGGTATAGCTGTTATAACTGCTTCTTTTAATATAGAACACTCATTATGCAGTCTACGTAATTGAGCATGTGCTCTATCTATAAATAAATAATAATAAAAACATTAAAATACTTATTGACTTAATGACTTAATTCACACTATTTTATATATTTGTATAAAACATCAAATAAGATTACATATTCTTTGGTCTGATTTTACACTTATATCACTGAATAAACTAAATTTACAGTAACAATCAGAAATAAAATCTATGGATGGTAATCTAATGTCCTATACATTCTATGTTAAATTGTCAATAGTAGTTAATTTAGAAACATGATAGAAACAAAGATTTGATTGACATTTATTGTTAATTAATTAAATTAATTTCATAATAAAAAAATTATTATTATCATTTCTTTATTTTAATAAAGACAAATAATTACTTATGTGTAGTGTGATAACAGTTTCTTCTTGCTGTTTTTCAGAAGTCTCTATATAAACTGGTTCACCATGGGTACTTTCCGGATCAACTTCAGATGTAATATTCAGTCCAAGTAAAAATGCTTTTCCAGCAGCTCTACTTAAAACACCCTTTTTTTGGCCACTTGGTACTACAGCTGGTGGGTGGTATGTTTGTACAATTTCTCTTGCCTTTAAATAAAAATTAAATGAATTTAACACATTGTATAATAAAAAAACACCAATTTTACAATAATAAATAATAAATATTGAAAATTTAGGATAAAAAAGGTTTTTAATTTTAGTAAAATATTACATATATTAATAAATATGCTTTTCAATTTTATTTTTTTTTTTTTGATTTTATCAAATTATTTGTAGAAATAAAAGTAAAGTTTAATCGATTAAATATTTATAAATACATTTCACACAACAATCCAAAACCATATTTAACCAAACAAGGGGCCACTATACACTTTTTTTTTTTAATACATGAAATATATTGAAATTATTCAAATTTAGTTATTTTTTTCATATCTTATTAAACTTTCCTATAAAAACCCTTTAAAATAGTTATCGTTTGAACTCTTAAATACTTATTCATTTCATCATTAAATATATTACACAAATGCCAAATATTTATTTATAAATTGAATACCTGTTTACTAAAATGAAACTTAGTAGTAAGCTCTTCAAGACATATAGCTAATAATGATACACAAGTCAAATCTCTAATATTATCTAGTGCTGAAAAAGATATAACTTCTTCAACAATAGATGCTTGTAGTACACAAATGTTAATCTGAAAAATTTAAGAATATTTTAATTAACTAATTAATTATAAAATTTAAAAACAGATAAAATTTTCACATTAAATCAATATTCAAAGAACATTTTTAGTAATATTGATTAAAAATTAAATTATTAAAACTGAACAATCAATAATGTTTTTAAAAAATGTATAGAATCTATAGAATTACTTAAATTATATAATATAATACAAATTAAACATACTTTTGGAAGAATGACAGTTCCTTGAACTTGAGAAGCAATAAATTCTTCATAAACACGGTTTGGTTGTTGTAAATCAGGTTGAACATCTTTATTTAAATTTGGTTTTACTCTTTCCACAGTACTCCTTTTACTTCCTCCACCCTGCATTTGGCTTAAATATTTATCACGTTTAAGTATATTAGCAGCTTCAACACGACTAATACAACTGGAATGTAAGTGGTTCAAGACGGTGAGCGGGTGAAGATTACTAAATGTTGGAATTAAACTATCAACGAATCTGTAAAGTATAAAATATTTTTAATATTATTCAAAATAAATTAAATAATTTGAAATATTATAAATACTTTTGTAGTGATTCTAAAGCTAATGGTGTGATCATCAAATCAATATCTCCTTTGAGTTTGATTACAACTGTGGTTCTTGTTCCAGTTTCACTTCTTAAAGATACCATTTCTTCTTCACAATCTAAAAAATACATTATATTTAAAATAATAAATGCAATACTGTATGTAAGCATGCATACCAATTTCAAATGTTTCTTTTGCATTCTGAGTAAAATCAAACTGTGATTGATCCCATGTATATTTTTTTGAAGATTGTGTTTGTGTATTAAGTGGACTAGGTTCTTTTTCTTTGGCATCTGTTCTAGGCACCATCTTTAAGCTTGTAAAACCTTCAGCTGTAGTTTCAAATTTAGGTAAATATCTACTACCTGTAATATTTTATTTAAGTATAAATTAGTAATAACAAATAAATTAATTTAATTAAATAAAGCTTACCAATAAATACAAGACGATCGTCTACTGTATGTTGATAAATTGGAACAGTAAACGCATCAGATCCAGCTGGTAATGATGTTTGAGACCAATTACCACAACTTATTTGTGACAAATGATTTGTATAAGTGGTTAGTAATAATGGA
The DNA here is from genome assembly GCA_036289425.1 of Rhopalosiphum nymphaeae. Classification (NCBI taxonomy): domain Eukaryota; kingdom Metazoa; phylum Arthropoda; class Insecta; order Hemiptera; family Aphididae; genus Rhopalosiphum; species Rhopalosiphum nymphaeae. The sequence goes on along the minus strand of JAZAQC010000016.1, from coordinate 14,180,564 downwards.
GAATCAACAATAGGTTTGTTGATATGCATGTGCAAATTTATAAGAGCCAAGTCTTCTTGAGATGACACAGCAGACATAAAAGATGTACTGGATATTGAACGCGAATCTGATGAATCAATAATTCCACCATCGTGTTCCTAAAAAAGTATAATAATTTATTTACAGTTAATGACAGTTTTCACTAAGAACATACATTATCAATTAAATTATGTTTAGATTTCAACAATGGACTTCGATTAACATCTCTACTCATGTCCACAGCAAGTAATGTTTTTTCATCATCAGCTAAATCACACTGTATAATAAAATGAAATAAATATAAATTAAATAAATGAATTTAACCAAAAAATATTATAGTTTTTACTTCTAATGTTTCTATATTTAATATAGTATGGTCTTGATGCTCAATTGCTGTGTCATCAGAAACAATAATGTTACTTAATATTGCTGGACTACTTGGTATGATAGTTGTTTCACTTCCAAAATGATTTCTTAAACATTTTAAACATAAAATATGTACATCAAAACTTTTTTGTATTCAAATACTTACTTAATAAAAGATTCATTTTGACCAATTCCACTGTTGTTCAAAGAACTCTTTAATGAAGAACACCTGGCTGATCCCAATGTTAATCTTTCATTACTCTTAAGATTATTAGTTAAAGTAAGATCTTCTTCAGCCGAAAAAAAGACTTCAGATGGATTATCACTAGTTATAGATAAAGTTCTTGAATATGGATGTTTTGAACTGGTCTGGTGCAAGGAATGTATAGAATCAGCATTGGCTGCACTAATCTAAACACAAAATAGAAAAATAAAGTCCAATTTTATATTTTAAAAATACCAATCACTTCGCCAGCCATTTGGGACGGATAAATACGTACTGAATTATTCTGGGCACTTGTAACAAGCGCATTATATTGTAGGGCTGTTGTGTTAAAATAGTCAACAGCAAGTCTAGAATCTGAAACACTATACTTTGGGCAAGCACCATTGTCTACAGCTAATGTATTTTCGGGCACACTCAGTATGGACCTAGTGGTATTAAATCTGTGAGGTGATGGTGGTCGTGAATCCATTTTAAGTACAGGGGTTGGACTGGCATCAATAAGACGTGAATACGGCACTTCGCGACTTATTGTTTGTACTCCGTTTAGTCTAGAAAATGGTAATAAGAGATATTTTGCAACTATATTGCTGAAAAAAAGTTCCAAACAAACCTGCTGGCAGCAGATGAATAAGAAAAACGTCTAGATAATGGGTGTGTAGGTAAAGGAGAAGGTATGTCTTCACTGTCTATTGTATATGGCATATTTGTTGGGGCATTAGAACTGTTCTTGCTTCCCTCAGACTGATCTTGATATACCTATCAGGAACCGATTATACATTTTAAACAAAAAGTATGTATATGATTTTCTTAAAACAAATATTTATTGGTTCTTTTTTCATTATTATTCCCTAAATAGTAGATAATATTTATGTAGCATAGTTTATTAAAGCAGAAATAATGGGATGTTTTAAGTCCCAAATAGCTGGATTTTTAAAAAAGCAAGCATTTAATTAATAAAAAAAAGTTTGTTAAAAACATCCCTTATCATCCATTATATCTATTAATTTGTAGCATTTAAAGTACAAAAAATAAATTGAATATCTGTTAAACTGTGTATAATATGTGTAATAAGTAATAGGTAAATAATAAGTTATAAAACTATAGTATTTGAATTATTTAAATTATGTCAATTCATATTACAAACATAATTATTATTAAACTTTAAATTTACATAAACTATTAAAATTGAATTTACTTATATTTAACCATTTAACATATATTATATTCTAAGAAAATAAATATAGTGCAGGTACCAAAGTTTGAGAATACACTCTTTGCAATGTATAGTACATTCTACACAACAATTTCAATAGTTGAAGATAATGTCTAAAAGATAGAATTACTAAGAAATTGTAAACATGGTTATAACTCTACATAGTTTTCAATAAAGTAGACACGTATTTTAATTTATATAATCTAATTTATTATAAATTAATGTTTGGTTATATATTAACAATAATAGTTGAATAATAAGAAAATTGTCTTACTACATATAGTGATAACTCAAGAATGTAAAAAACAAAATATAAATAAACATAAAAAGCGTTTTTAGTTTTAAGTTATCATTAGAATAGATTTTTTAACAAAAACCCCAAAATGCTTCAAAATCTGATTTCTACATATTTTGTTTAATAGGCAAATATTTACAGACATTTTCATTTTAAACGACATAAACATATTTTTATTTCAATAACTGAAAAGACTGTAATCATTACAGAAAATATCATTAATATTTAAAAATATTTAAGGTAATTTTAGTTATTATTTTATATCAGGGTTGATAAAAATAAATCTTCTCAAAATCGATAATTTTAAAGTCATAACTAAATTAGTAATAACAATACACATAAATCATAAGCATTTAACTCTATTTTAAACAAAATGTGAAGTATTTCTACCTTATTTACAAGACGAATGTTTGGCCATTGTGGCACAGGATGATCATGTATAACAACACCACTACCAATATTGTATGGTGGAGTATGAAATATTAATTGGCAATCGTGTAAAATACTTTGGCCAAATCCTGGATCTTTTCCACTTTCATTCACTCTATGAAATAATAATTTAAAAAATAAACAATAACCTATAACTCAAGACTATATACTTTAAATAAAAACAATAAAATCTTATAAACCTTAAAGCTGCAATATTGATGCCGTCTTGAATATCATTTCTAGATGGTTTGAAAAAACGTTGACCATTACGATTACGCCCAAAAAAGGCGCATCCGCCAACACAACCACATTTTCCAGTCACAAGAGATCTACTGTCACTTGGCCACAAAAACCATAATCTTTTGAAACGATCATCATGCAGTTTAAGATATCTATAAAATATAGGTGAAAATTAATATAAAATAAATATAATATTTTATTTAAATACTAGAAACATACTTATGTTGAACAAGATGTAAGTTTTTATCAGAATCAGATAAAGAAGAGGCCAACTCAAGTATAAATGGACCTAATGACGCAGAACCAATTTCTAGCCACATTTCCTGATTTTCATTAGAGATACCACTAATATTTCTAAAAATATAAATCATTCAATAAATCAATATGCTTTAAAAAGAAACAAATTTTTAGAATAAAAAAAAATTAAATATATATATGCCTTTGCTGAGATCGATTACTTCCAGTAGTGTTAGTGTTACTATTAAGTCCAAGTGTATTTTGTGCACCAGCACAAATAAATTGTTTGAGTTTAACTGCAGGAATCACCAGTGTAATACCAGACTTAAGATGATTACTATGTAAATTACAATGTGATAGTCGTAACGGGGAAGCCTAAAAAAAATATAATAATTATAATAATTTGTTAATTAAATACATTTTTTCATATACATCACATATTATATAGCTTAATAGAAGAACAGATATAATGTTTAATGTATAGTACAACATAATGATACTTTAATAATTCTTTGTATTATAATAGAATTATATAACTTTATAAATGATATTAATAACGTATTTTTAAAAATTAGATAATTAACATTATAAAAATTAACATATAAGATTCAATCAAAACTTGTTGTTAACCATAGTATATATAAAATATCTCTTATTTTGTTAGATACTTGATTTCATAAATAGTTGCAGATAAATTAAATAATATTTCAAAAAAAAAAGAAAAATATATATTTTCTTATTTTTTATATAATTTTTTTTTATAAAAATTTCAAATTTTGAAAAATGTAGTTGTTAAAATAACAACATCAAATCAGTTTATTTTAATGTTATTAACTATTAAATAAAAATGTTAATGTATTCTGATAATCCTTAATAATCAATTTTGGTTAGCTAATTTGATAATAATGGTCCATTTAAGTTTAGTAGATTTATTAATAGATTGATTGAACAAACTTATAAACATAGTGTAATATCAGTATAAAATTATGCATGTATGTTATGATTCACCTATTGCTAACAAAATATTAATTTATAACCCATTAACCATTAAAATATCAAACCAATTCTAAACTATTAGATACCTACATATCACATTATCTTAAAATAGTTTTGTTCAACCATTGTTAAGTCTATTAATCGTAATTATTATTAAAAACTTAAATACATATAAATCAATATTAAATATATTACCCATAAATTAATAGCTGTACCAGACTCTACAAGATAGATATCAATAGCATCAATAGCTACACGAGTCATTCGGTATTTTATCTCGTCAGCTGTGGGGCATCTATAACAGGCCTGTGGATCATTATGAGGACAAGTTGATGGAGGTGAACCATGATGACATTCTAATGGTAAATGAGCTGGTTTGAGCTGATTTTCCGAATCAAACATTAATAAAAACATAGTCTCTAAACCAGTCACTACATGAAACAACTGAAAAATATATTTTATTAATATAATATATTATACACATAAAGATTAACAAATCCAAAATTAAGATACAAATAAAAACAAGTATAAAAAAAGCTAGATATACTACTTTATATACTTATAAATATAAGTAGATTTAGTATATCTATAGCTAATATATTTATAAGTTTAGAAAAAACTTTATTAAGTAATGTAGTAATTATTTTTTTATAACTATGAGAAAATGAATGATAAATATAAATCTTACTTGAGGTGCAGTAGCTTTACCGCTAAATTTTCCCAGTTGAATTTCTAATAACCAAGCATATTCTAATGTGTCTTGGTTAAGATTTCTTTCAGCATCACTAAACATAGCATGACCTCGAATCTAAATAAAAACGTACATTATATTAATACAAATAGTATAAATTAAGTATTCATATATTAATAAATAATTATTATATATACTTGTAAAGCAGAAAGCATTAAATGTCCTTGATTTAAATGATGATCTTTTGCTGGTCGATTTCCTAATTTATCACTAGATATGAGTAAACTAGGTGATAACAAAAGCTGTAACTGAGTGTCCCTATAAGATTTCTTCATTTCCAGTCCAAAACGTTCAATTATTATTACTGGACAAGGTGGATCATTATCACTACAATTCTGAAATGATTCATGATGTTACATTTTATAATAAAAATATTTTATTGAACTTACTTTAATGAGGTGAGCTTGTAAATCATGCATAGTAATAGAAATAACTACTTCTATTGGTCTATATTCTCGTGGATCTACTTGAATTTTTATATCTGATAAAGAACTACTATCTTGATCTATGACTTTATCTGTATTAGCACTTTTTGGGTTTAATTTATCATTCATGTCCGTAAAAATTTGATCTTCACCAAATATGCTTTCCTAAACCACAACATGAATTAATATTTTACTGTTAGAACACTAAGACACATTAGTTATTGATAAATAAAAATGATTTACCTTTAAATGAAAGAAGTGCCTGAGCCAAGATCCATACAAAAACATTATTGATGAACCAATTTCTAACTCTAAACTGACTTTATCAGCTGGTAAAGTAGTTGGGTCAAATTTTTGACCTTCGTCCTATTAAAATTAAAATTAAATGTATTTATTTTAATAAAAAATATTATTCCTGTTTCCACTTACTAAAGTCCAGTGGATAGGAACGTTTTGTGTTTTATGATGTTGCATTCTCATTGGTGAAAGCAATTTTTCTTCTTTTTCAGGTGTAGTTATATCAGCTTGAGGTGGTGGTCCATACATTGGCATTGGGTGATAAATAAAATTAATTGATAAAGCAACAATTGGCATAGTCCAACAATCTACCCATCCAAGACTAAATTAAAATTTTTAAATTATTAAAATAAAATATTTTGAATTTAATAAAAACATTTTTTTTCTATACCTTTTTTGACAAACATTTCTCCATTTACGTCCATTATCATCCAGTTTTGACTTATATACTTTTCCATCACGTCCAAGTAATTTAGCATTTTGATTTAGTGACAGCAAAACACTTCGACTAGTATAGACTTCTGGCAAATACATAGATAAATCTATACTTTCACCTTGTATCCAAAATCTAAGAGGTAATGTGTCAGGCAAAAACTCCGTGAATGGGAGATCAAATGAAAAATCAAATAAATCACCACTGGCCGCAATAAGAGCTTTATAATATTATAAAACAGTACATAAAATTAGAAAAATTTAAATTATATTGTAACTAAGTAATATTAACAAATTTTAGTTAAAAATTATAAATTGTAATTACCATTTTCTTGATTTTGAGATGAACAATCAATCCAATTGTATTCATTACTAATAGTTATTAATTCAAATTCTTTCATAAGAACTGAAAACTTCCATGTATATGGCACAAAATGTAAAATATCTGGTCTACTTTTACTTGCCCAATCATTTATCATTTCTATTTATAAAAATAATAAATAAACTAAAAATATTTAAAAACTGAATAATCTAAAATAGTTATTTATTTAAGATTTACCTTGAAAAAAACCTTTGTGAGCATAAGTAAACCACCCAGTTGCTTTACAACCAGTTAAATTAAACAACCATTCTTGATGATCATTCCACTGAATTGGATAATGGCAATGAGCAGTAAATTCTAATGTTTCAGACTCCAATAAACTGCGAAACTTTAAACATAACATTATATAAGCAATATAAACTGAATAAGAAAAAAAGAATATTTTACTTGCAAACTTGTAGTAGCTTCTAAATGAAGTAGCTGCCCAGTAATTTTAGTAGTATAACCATCATGTACTACCAACCAGGGTAAGGTTATTTCCATGTATGAACCAGGTCCGACATTAATATGAATCGCATTAGTTTCCTTAAAATAAAATTTTGGTATTGATTTAAAAATATTCCATTGAGTAAATATATAGCTAAAAATATTTGTTTATTTTCCATTTTTAATCAGTGTATATACACAAAAATAAGCTACAAGAATATTAGATTGATCATGGTTAATAAGTATTTATTTGAACTTTAATTTACATTATTCAAAATGACTGGACAATTTTGAAGTTTTTTATACTGATTTAGTAAACTAAAAGTCAAATTGAAATAATTTTCAAATTATATGTTACAAGAAATAATTTAATTTATAATATATTTTGTTGATATAATTTTACCTACTATTAATAAAATATATAAATGAATACACTTATGGTATTTTAAAAGTTTTTTAATACATGTTAAAAAGTATATTCTGATCAAATGTGACTAGAAGTTAATTTCCATAAAGTTAGTACTATTCACTTATTGTAAATTTTTTGTTCACTTATAGAATAAATAAATAATAATTAAAATAATTGAGATAAAAAGCTCACTTTATTTTTAGAAAACAAAATGTCAATAGTAGATTCATAGAGTGTATTCAGACGAATATCAAATGCTTGTACTTGACGTTTTTCACCAGGTAATGGTGGATCACTAACCTAAAACACAAAATAAATCAAAATAAACATTTTTATTCTAGATAGATGAAGAAAATGAGAGAATTTATATTAACCTTAAGGGCCTGATAATCTTGAGGAAAGAATAATTTAAATAAATGTTCTCTTTGTCGGTCTGCCCAAGGACCATAACTGAAGTCTGTCCCTTTGCCACACTAAAAAAAAATTATTATTATTAATTAATAAACATAATATAGTGTAATATGTTGAATTAAAATATTTATGTTAAAAAATATTCAATCAACTGCTATAAAAAAAAAAAAAATATGAAAAAATATTTTTTTTTTCACAAAACTATATTATGCCATTTATTACAATTAGATATGTTTAGATAATAAGTAAGGTAAAATAGTAGTAGAAAAGACAGAAATAAGAGGCCTCCCAACAGAGGTACTTCAACAATGAACAAATATAAAGTTATATAAGTTAAACCTTGACATATCTTTACAAATCTTTAGTATATTTAATATTATAAAATGAACTAGATACAATGATGTACACAAAACTCAACAATATCTCAGTTTTTTGCCATCATACCTTGTTATTTTATTATATGTTTTATCATAAAATACTAATTCTTAAGTAATAATTTGAAATACCTTTATATCGATTCCCCAAATCGGTGGAGCAGATTCAACTATATCACCATTTGCTAATTGTAACATTTCAGGTTCTTCAGGTACAACCCCTATAAAATGTATAAATACAAATTTTGTAACTAACAACTAATAATTTAAACTTTTATAAAAAAGTTTACCTGGTTCGTCCATGTAGTAATAAAGTTCTATATTATTTGATGAAAACACAACAAAACCAGCACCCATGTATCGAGGAGGATCATCTGCCATGCCAGTATATTTAGGACTTGGTGCTAATATCACCTATAATATTAAATATAATTTTACATTTATAATTAAAATAATATAACAACATTTACTTTAAAATTTTCTGCTTTGCATTTTACAAAATGCATAAAATGGTCCAATTTTGAAGCAGCTGGCTTAGTAGAATACACAAAATGGGCTTCTTCGACATTGACTAGTAAAGTGGTTGGTATAAGTCGATTCCCAAATACTACTCGGCCCTACATTTTGTAACATTTTTAATAGAATTACAAACAAATCGAATGAAATAAAACAATAATAAAACTTACAGATGACACTTCCATTTTTATTACGGGTATCAGGTCTCTCCAGCTTTTACCAAGTACTGCTTCTTGTTTCTTATCTTTATTATTTTTTGCTTCCTCTTCTTCTAAAAATTATAATTATAATAAGTATCATTTATACAAATAAAATTTACCAATTGCTAATAATAAATCATTTCTATTTTGTGTACTCACTGACACTTAGTTCATCCCAAGGAATAATTGACGGATCTAAATTGAATACTTTTTCTAAATTACTATACATTTTACAACGGTTATATACATGTAGTTCAAACCCGTTTAACATAACGGACAGCCTAGTATCAGAATGTGACAAATCTAAAAAAAAAATATATGTATCTAATAATATAGTTACCTAAATTAAAAATTAAAAATAATAAATAAATAAGTATTTCAATATAAATGACTAATCCTACCATTTTAAAATAATAATATAAATAATTATTAAAAGATTCACCAACCTTCTGATACATCTTTAGGAACATAAGATCGCCACCAACGGAATATCAACCAGCCATCCTGTACTCTAATGGTATAATCTTCAGTGATATAAATAATATCTCTAAACATAATCTTACCAGAAAGAGCACAAACTGTAAAAGAACCTGAAAATATTTTATTTTTAATTAATTATTATATTTATAAATTTTTAACTTATTTCAAAATGTTTAATTTGAGTAAAGAATAAATTATAACTTAAACTAAATTTCAAATAATCATTATAAAATATGAACATTTACCTATACTAAGATATCCTTTAGTAGCGTAGAACCGAGTCAACAGTCTGGTGACAATATATGCTGTTACTCTAGAATTGTAGTATGTAATATAAATTACCCACACCATTCCAGATATCAGCGAAAACAGCATCCAGGCAAAATTACTGTCCATTTTAATGTCATCAAGGTGAACATCGGTCAAATTCCATGAAGAATCCTCCATGCGATTGGCCGGTTGATACAAAAGTATTGTTTCTTTATCCATTTTGAAGTTAGCCAATATACTTTACATCTAATATCAAAAAGATTTCAAATTAAAAAAAAATACAGAAACTATAAAGATATAAGTATGTTAAGAAATAATATTAACCATTTTAAATCATTAATCATTAATAATTTAGTAAACAAAAAAATAATATATTTATGACACTTTTCTTTTCATCAAAAAATACTCAAAAGAATATCATAAATATTAACTTGAAGAATTATTAGTGTCAGACATTACTTATATTTAACCTTCATACATTAAAATAGTATAATTAAAAAAATTTTAAGTACCTACCATACGGTTATAAAGTAGCCAGTATATATCTAAAATACATACAATTACTAATTAACAATTTCTTAATACAATTTCACATGCAAATAAAATTAAATAAACAATCTTTTTTATTATTGAAGGTTCTTAATCGAGTTATAAGAATTAGAAAACTACTAATATCATAAATAATACTGGAATCAAATAAAAGTATACCTAATCATTAATATGTCAACAATTAAATTAGTCACTATTGTAACAATAATATATTAGTTTAATCTAAATAGTAAATTAAATTAATAGTTTGATAAGTATGGCAGTAATAAATATATTTATATAGTTGCATACATTTTAGTTGATTACAATTATAAATTTTGTTTTATTTTTTCAAAACTATATCAAAAATTAAGTGTGATTCTTCCTTACAAATCCAAAAATAATTAAAAATGTATATTTTTTAACTCTCTATAGAAAAACCACAATAAATTTGTTATCCTTGCCTATCTCTCTGACTTATAGAATATTACTTTTTTTATTTTCTTTAGAAAATATTGTAAATATTACTTTCTAGGATTGTATTAAAATAAACAAAATTAATGATTAGAATTATTTTTTTAGTCACTTGCACTTTATTTTTAATGAAAAAAAAATAAAACTAATTATAAGTACCCTCCCAGTAAAATTAAAATTATTTAATTGTTTGAGTAATAATATTTAAATAATATTAGGTATACTGATGATTTTTTAACATTACATAAAAGCAATATTAGATACAATAAAGTTTGATTAAATCTGTAAGTATCAACTTGCCAAACTGTTGGATTGGTATATTTGACGATAAAAATTGAAGAATTTTATTTTAAATGTAGTTTAAATGTTGCGAATCTGTTAATATTTTGATGAAATACTACAATGTAACGTCTTGTGTTGGACAAAATATGTTGGTCTGAAAAACATTTTGATGTGATAATGTGGTAGTAATTTTAAGACACTTGTAAAAGTTGACAATGTTGTATATACATAACTAAAATATATATACTTATAGTATATTAACAACAACTTAACCACACTGATTTGTGCAAAAACAGATTATTTTTAAAGTGTAACAATCGAGAAAAACTAGTTGTACTGTATATAAGGACATTTAAGTTATATCATCAAACCTGATTATAAACGTTTGGAAAATCACCATAAAAACAAGACAAACCAGATTTCTAAGAGCCCTTATTCGTGGGAGAACTATATAATCCGTAAAATGTAACAGTAGTATTAGTAGTAGTGACAATGACAGTAGTTACTAGTTATCCTTGCGGCACACTGGCACAACAAGTGGCGACTGCACAGCGCGCGCGAGTGTACACGGCGAAAACGTTTCCGGAAACAAACCTTCAAAAAGGTCCGATACTTTCGTCACCGGGCGGGCGAGAATTCTGTGGAGGTGCAGACTTTGACGCACCCGGACAATATCATAGTATTATGATGATGATGGTCACATGATGACAATATAATTGTTGCGTTTGTAATTGATACGCGTTTCATGCGACTAAGGGAAAACGGACATCCGGCCAGACGAAAACCATCGTATTGTGAAATTAAAACAATAAATTAAAATATCGTCGAACGAGGAATCGCGAAGCTCGTCGGGAACACTTAACCAACGGCTTACAGCAGCTCGTCGGGATTGTCGACGGTGTTTTGAACGAGATTGTGTAGTGATGAGTGATTATAACAAGACACGCCCCTATCAGTCGATAACACGCCGCCGAATCGAGGGACCCCCACCGCCGACCAACTTAACTAAAAAGTACACGCACAACAGCTTTCCTATCACATTGCCGTCAATGATTCCCAAAGTCGGCACTACGCGCCACCGTTCGAGTGGTCTGAATCGCTAAGCTCTACACATACGTTCGAGGTTCGATGAGTGGTCTAACTGTAGAATCATTCGGACGATCAGATGGTAGATTAAACACTATGATAATAATAATAATAATAATAATAAATAAATAAATTATAGTTTAGGTCTACGATTCTGCTGTAGACCGCACGACACGGCGGAATGCCTTCGACGATAATAATATTAGTTCAATAATATAATCTCATTTCGATTACCTACGCCAAAGTGTTAGTAAAAAGTTAACAGTCATGAACTAAAATATAGCAATATGTAGGTACCTCAATTCACGATAGGTCGGTTGATGCGAAACGCGTATTTGCGAGTTAGCGACTCGCGTGACTGTACATAAAAATTAAAAAGCTTTTGCAATCGATTTAGTTCCTCGTTTTCAAAATATTACCCATTACAAGGTATAATAAATATACCTGTGCATGCTAAAGACATTTGAATAATATACTTGCATGCTTTTGTTTAAATAGGTTAATAGAAAAATCTATTGTAATATGAATACAAGCAATATAGGTAGGTATATAAACGCCAGAATTAACAGCATATAGTATGTGTGTTAAGTATATTGTTATTACTATATTATTACTAAATTACCTACCTATTAACCACTTATAGACAATAGTACATGACCTATATATGTATAGCAGTAGTAACGCGGGAGCGTTAGATAATTGTCTCTCAGCTATATAAAGTACAGTGTAGGTGGATAAGTATTAAAGTATACCTGTAGTGGCTACTGGAAAAGTATTTGGTGTATTTAAGTATATTTTTATTTGAAGTATACTATTATTAAAGTTTGGATTAGTATTTAAATACCTAATATTTTATATTAATATTTAATAACACAGTTCAAATCATTATTATCAAAAGGTATACCAATAATAATATCGATGTAGATTCAGTTGATTGTAATCAAGACTCATTGTTAGATCCGATAAAACAATAAGCTGCAGTTTATAGAATATATAAATAAACTTAGAAATTAAGCTTTATTCACAGACATGGATTTTATCATTTATAAATTGAGAAAAAGTTAATAAGCATGTAATATATATTTATTAATAACACAAAAAGAGCCTAAATAATTTTAAATTTATCATGTCTAAAGAATATTAAAATAAATATGTGATAAAAAATTTTAGTCTCCACTGGGAAACCAAATTGACGATTTTAGCATTTTTGCTGCTTCAAAAGGTGAAAACGGATAAAAACAGAACATAGGTACACAAAACCGATATATTAAACGCTCCACTAAAAATATGAAACAATAACAATTTTTTAAATACTTTTAAATTCAGTAGGTACCTACCTTTAATAGTTTAATCACATATTTTGAAGAAAAAAAATCTAAATTAGAATTACTATAGAGGGTACTTATTCTAAAATGCATAATTATGTTTTAAAATAAATATTGATGTAATAGTCTCTATGGTAACTTGTCTAGCTTTAACATTAATAATATAAATAGGTACTTATATACAAATAATGAATAAGGTAGTCATAAAGTATTGAAATATCCATTATTTGAATTTATATTTTAATAATTAAGATATTAATAATAAATTAATAACACTATTTATAATTTATATGATAATGCAAAATTATTTTTACTAAAGTTAGTATAATAAAAATTTTCCACGGAATTGTGTTGTATGCCCTTTTCCATTATACGATACTATGCAAATGAAATGTGAGAAACTGACATTTTCTTGTTTCATTAACGCAAAAGTTGACATCGCCACTGGTCTATAGTTTAATTCCTATACATAATACATGTTATGACACACCAAATACCAAAACCTAGTATATGATATTTATTATTTATATAACTGTATAATTTATAAGGGCGTGCCATAGTTTATAAATATAGTAGGTATAATTTCAAAAAAGAAAATTATGTTTGGCGTTGGACAAGTAAATATAAACCATAAAATATTTCTGAATTGGTAGGTTTAAAATTTAAACATTTATAATTATGTGTATATTATGTATGCACCTATGTATATATTATAGTATTATAACTATTATACTACATAATATCTTCATAATTAACTATAAGTATTTCAGTATAACTTAGAAATTGCATTTCAATTCAGTAGTTCCAAAAATTGCATTAAATATTTAAAAATATGAAGTTCCTTTTATTATCTCTTAATAGGAATTTCACAAAGCCATAATCATACCTAATATTATTTTACGTATAAAAAATATAATAAGATATAATAATATCAATATATAATTTTTTTTTTTCTCCTTCTTTTTTTTAGAAATCATGTAGGCAGTAGGCTACGATATTATATTCCTAGCTGGCGGGGAGCACAATTTATTTGATCTGAATGCGAAACTGAGCCTTTAAATATAAGTCGAATATCCGACACATAAGATATTTCAGATTTATATAAAACAATAAATGTATACAGTATACTATAAATAAATCAATTTTAATATCTACATAAAAATATATACAAAACTATAAACAGTGTTATGCGTACGCGTACAGGTAACGATTTACCTACCTATAGATAATATAATTAGATGCTACTTTACACGTAAATTGTAATAGGTAAATACATCTGTATTATATACCTTACCGTTTATCTATAAAATTTAGTTTAGGTACTTCCACAAATGGAAATCAAGAATAAATACATTAAATATTAATAGGAAAGCTAACAATATTTATATTAATTTAAAACTGTGTAATAATTTTATTTTATATATGTATCTAATAAGTTTGAAAATGTGATACGATGTCCCCCGTAGTTAAAACTAGAAAATATGTGTCGATAAAACATGAGTAATGAACACGATTATATTTGATAAACGTTTTAAGTTCAAATTGTTCATCTCCTTTGAGGCTTTGCTTAAAATAATTATTTTATCGTATACTCTTTATATTTAAAGATTTATTAAATTAATTAAATTCATACTGACTACGAAGCAGAAGCTAGCATTCCGGTTTTTAGGAATTATTTTGATAATAATGACAGTCCTTTGCGGAAAATAAGAAAATAGTTTTCGGTTAAAATATACTTACTACTAAGCAAATATTTTATATACCAAGTAAACTTTTCCGTGTAAGACATTTTCGACAATATTTATAAAGGAAGATATTTCAATTATTTATTTAAATGTTTTTAGAGGGCTTTAAAGACTTGAGGGGACTAAACCCTGTAAGTCCGTCCTCGATTACCGCCAATGATTTTACCAACATATGGCTAGAGTATAATAGATATCTATTATACTCTAGCCATAAAAATATTGATTATATATCAACTAATACGTTACAAGTTAATAACATTAGGTAGGTAATAGGTATTGATATTGCAATATGTAATATTGAAGTATAAAACAAATATGTATTTTACCTTTTACCGTCAAAAGTATACTGAAAGGCGATAACCATGTTAAATTAATACATAGATTGGTATAGGTATATAATATTATTGTTTAATGTTTTCAAACTAATGTGTGTGTGCGTGTTTACATGCCCATCACAAAAAAATAACAATAAAACCAACATTAAATAAACAACTACACAACACTCAATAATATAGTATAATAATCTATAGAATATTAATATTATATATATTGGCATATTGCAATACTATTGCAGTATTATATTATTATATTTTGTATACCTTGGTAGGTACTTACCTATTATTGTAATGTTGTTTACGCTCAATAAATATTAACAATTCTATTAATGTTGCAATTAATTTAATTACCCCCCACTAAACTGATATTATTATAGTTAATAACAAAATGTTTTCTATTATTTTTTTTTTGTTTTTTTGGTGTATGTTAACAAATTATACCTACTAACCTACTACCTACCTACAAACTACTCTATATTTCTGTAGTAAACATATTAAATCCATATATATAAATATGTATTCAAATATATAAATTCTGCAATTGACTAAACATTAAATACAAATTAACCACTAAAACATATGTTGTTAAATAACATAATTAATAAGTTCATGTGCATTGTATATAATATATTAGCCATTAGGTATTTAGGTATGATAAAAATAAACTCTAAAATTAAAATATTCAGATAAGTCGTCTTTTAATTTAAATATTAAACTGCTTGCAATGATTCAAATAAAATAGCCAATATAGACCATAGACAATATACATAATAGAATTCTATTATGTCTATCAAGACCGTAGCCAGAAAAATATTTTGGATTGATTTAAAGTATAAATATGTTATATTATATAATAAAATATGAAATGAAAAAATGAAACTATTCAATCTTATTTCAAGAAAAAATTTCGGGGGAGGGTCTGAACCCTGAACCCCCCTGGCTATGCCCTTGATGTCTATAGTTAATACTTACTGGCTATTAGGTATCTAGCCATCTAGGTACTTATATACTTTTAGCTACAGCCTACACTTTACAGCATCTAATTACATTCTACACTAACACCTTCTTACTCTTAAACTTGGCTACCAATTTTAAGTAACGACTCATCAATCAATACTATTAAATCATACATTTTTCTGTAAATTTTAACTATGTCAATGATTATTATATTTACAATATTATCATATTAATAATACGCTAATTTAACCTGCGTATATGTATATAGTATATTACATATAAGGCTATAATTACACTAATATTGTAAAACTAGACAAAACTTAATATTGTGCTTAAAATAAATTATTTTTAAATCTTATTAGGTAACTAATACATATGCGATATACTATGCATTTACTTAACATTATAATATAATTATATCTAATATTTATATTGATACCATAGGTTTATATTAAGTATTGACTATTTTTAAAACTATACTACCTATAAACATATTATATACTTAAACTGAGTTACGCTATATTATAAGTATATATATTTATTAATTACCATTACTGTTGGTACCTATATAGTAATATGAAAGTAAAGACATATTATTTAGATTGGGTACATAAAAAATAAATATTTTTCTCTAAATTTAAAAAAAAACTATATATATATTTCTATATACCTACTTAGTCAAGCCGTCAGTACATACCTTATAATGTACTAATCTATATTATTGACTATTATTATTACACCATTTCTTATAAAAGAGAAAAACGATAAACCGAAGTAAATGTATAAACATAATATGTAATACATAGTACCTAAATAATAAACACAAAATAATAATTGATAACACGTATAAGAAAAGCATCATGTCATATTACTCATATTGTCGTTTATAGATTATAACTTATAAGTATCTATTATAATCGTACAAACTTTTAAGTGTCTACTGTCTTGCAATACATGAATTACTCCATATTATGTATAATTATATTATACATTATTTGTTATTATACTATTATAGTTACCTACCTAAATAGCAAGAGCTATGATTAGCTACACATACCTATTATTTATATATAATTAATTTAAACCTATAGATAGAATATATAGTATAGATACAACAGTATTGTAGTATAATATATAATATATTAGTACCTACCTAGTACCTATGCACGATGAGTCGATGCACTGCCATACACTCACCACTATGTATTAGTGATATTACTAGTTGTGTCACATATTCGTAAAAGGTAACTAATAAAATAATAATTAGGTACTTATCATATTTTAATAAATATGGCTATTTATTTTTTACATTTATAACTATAGATATACTTACTTGACTTTTATAATATTTTAATTTAGCATTTGTTGCAATACTTTGGTAATTTTTACATTAAAATTTGATACACCTATATTAGGAAGTATATCTATGTAGTGTTTTAGAAAGGATTAGTAATTTAGGTTAAACTGTACAAATATAATTTTTAATATGTTTATATAGGTAAGTATAATTATCATCCTATACCTGGTCACTTGGTATTAAAAATATTAATTTAGAATAATATAGAATGTAATAGTTGTAACTATGTAAGACTTGGCCACTTAGGTTACTAATTTTGGATTAGTGGTGACAGACGACAGGGTGAAGAACTTCATCATAATATATTATATGCCTATAAATCTCTTTAGAACCCCATTATATCTTTATCTTAAAACTTTGCAGATTTTTTGTAACCTCGTGTGTATTGTCTCCGTCTTATTAACGACGCAATTACGCTTAACATATTTATAACAAACTTTACGTTTAGAATAATCCATTTTAATCTATTATTTTAAAAATTATGGTAATTTGTCCTATAGTTTAATTTAAAAATACCAAATATTTTTAGATTCTCTTGTATGTTTTTTATATTTTAATTTTGAAGCAAATTATATGCATTACAAAAAAATTACAATTTTAAAATATTCATAATTTATTTTTAACGAAATTATGAATAGACAAATTTAACCACAATACATTATTAATACTATAAAATATATTATACATTTATTAAAATGCATTTAAATTAAAATTAGTAATTACTACCTATCTATTATTAGTAATTTATTTACACAAAATGTATTAATTAATTTATAATTGTATTAATATTAATAATACCTATTAATATATAAAATAGTTTAGTTGCAGAAAAATTAATTACACGATATACTTAGAAATGATGATCAAGGTGACAAAGGTTATTGGAAAATGATCAACAATTATTTAATGTCAAAGAAGCATGGCAAGCTGTTCCATAATTTGCATTTCCTGATATGGTCATGATGGTGAAAGAGGTGTAAAAAAAGCTAAGTAAAGCAATAGGTAGTTAAATTTTTTGTTATATGTTGAAATAAAAGTTAAAGGGCTAGAACCATTCTTAATTGTATAATTTTTTGTTCAGAATAAATTCGAAATAAATTGTACTAAGAACCCTTAACCACTTAATAAATACATTGAACAGATTACATTCTACCAGTCTAATGTTCTCGCAAATAACTTCATAGGTCAGCGGCATAGATACGATTTTTTTCTGGGGGGGGGGGGGGTATATATAAACTTGTTTTTATAATTGGTTTTCTTAAAATAGAAGTGTAAACACTCGGATAATTTCTATAACTATATTATTATAAATAGTAATAATAATATACATGTTAATTTGTACTAGTATTATTTACCTATTATTTAAAATTATAACAAATATAAAAAATAATTTTGTTTTGACGGGGGGGGGGGGTGGAAACCCCTTACACCCCCCTTGTAACTATCCACCTCCACTGTCGGAGGTTGTCTGTACTATAAACATTAAAAAAGGTTATACCAAGGCCATGTTAGTTTAGGACAGTGATGTCCCAACAGTTTTTTATAAGGAGCTGGGCTACCAGAGGTTAACACTATATAGGCTACTGCTGCAATTTATACATTAAATGCGTATATATTATTTATATTGCGAGAATGGTTGATGGTTAAAAAGTATATTTATGATATAAATAAAAAATAAAAATAAATCGTTAATGATGAAAAGATTGCTTTCAAGCTCATCCTAAAGAGAACTCTGTAGTATCTATGGGTAAGGTCATATACTCAAATAGCATAGTAGGTATATATTATGATAAATAAAAATGGAAATGTTTGTTTTTTGTGAAATTTTGCTGTTTTAGAGGATTCCTACTCAAAAACAATAGACAATACCTTTATAGCTTTACTCACATTTTCAATAATAGCTACTCCATTGCTATCTACCACATTTTGATAAATGGTAAAAAATGTCAGGAAAGTGTAGAAGAAAAAGGTACCTATTATTTACCATTATCATATCTATTATTAGGTATACAATTTTCCAGCTAAAATTATAATTCGTAAAAAATAACAAAAAAAAAAACAACGTATCATTTAGTCATTTTTTAGAATATGTTTTAGTTATGCTATGTATTAATATACTTTAAACAAACTATCTAGAGACAGCTTTACTCGCAATTTTATTTAAATTTGGTTTATTTCCAGTTGTCCCATATATGTACCTATAGTTACCATATTAAAATATTTTTATTAAAATTTAACTTCAGAAAATTGTTTACAATTAGATATATTTCATAAGAGCAAAAAAAGAGATGTATTTATAACTGCTGTTTATTGTTTACTCCAAAGAAAAAAAAATGTTGTTACAAAAAAATGTTAAGTATTTTACACAAAAAATTTGCTTATTGCAATTTTTTCCGAATCCTAAAGTATTACACAATGTTATTGAACAAGCGACTATCCAGGTTACTCGTGAAAATGTGAAATAATTGAATTTGATTTAGAAATAAGAGGATATTTTTATGAGGTATCTATGTTAAAAATACGTGACAAAAATGTAAAATTTAAGCCTATAGATTTTGAATAAAAATAACAAAAATGTTTTAATATTTATTTACGAACCAAAGTCTGAAATTGTTTAATAATGTTAGAATGTTAGGTATATTTATCATAGTGGTAAATGCATAATAATTAATACTACCTATCTAATGGCTAATATTATGTAAAATAAATTATTTTTTCTATGCATACTGAAATTCAACCTAAATAGCTACTAGAAATGATGATATTTTTAAATTATTTAACATAACCTATAGCACAGTTTCATATGAGTTAGGTAAAATTATCAAAATTTCTTAAAAATATTTATCTACTTAAATAAAAATAATTGAAATGGGTTTAAAACTTAAGATTTTGTAGAGACTGTTGATTGTTTTTTGTTAATACCTAAGTACTTTGAAGTTTGAACACACAGTACAGTTCATAGATTATAAATACATTTTTATTATCAATTTAAAATGAATTAGGTGTGTACTAAATAAAAATGAATGCATATTTGTATACCAATAACCTACCTATTATTTATGAAGGTTCCTATCACATTTGTATAATCATGACTGATGACTATTAATGCATTATGCATCAAAATATTAGTATATTACCTGTAGGTATCGACTGTATGCATATATTCATAAACATTAGAATAATGAAATATGTATAAGTAATTAATTATTATAATTATATAAAATATCAGCATAATTTTTACCATTGATAAAAAAGAAATATATTTTATATTTATTTTGTTATTAGGAAATAATAAATATAATTTTACCATCAGATTTTTTTCTATTTATTCTAGTTACCTGCTATACAAGACATTTTAAACACCATTTATTATTTGTTTCATTAAAAAATATTAGA
This sequence comes from Rhopalosiphum nymphaeae, assembly GCA_036289425.1. Lineage (NCBI taxonomy): Eukaryota > Metazoa > Arthropoda > Insecta > Hemiptera > Aphididae > Rhopalosiphum > Rhopalosiphum nymphaeae. The sequence continues at coordinate 14,159,686 of JAZAQC010000016.1, read as the reverse complement.
ATAGTTTTTTTGATGATTTTGAATATACTTAATATATATTTTATATATACTTATAATGACAAATCAATATTATAAATTCACTAATATAGTTAAAGACAAAATAAAATAATTTTGTAGGTACTTACTAGTTGTTTCTGCACATATTTTATGTTTAGATACAATGTAGAAAGTGTTCTCAATATTTACCTTTTTTTCAATAAATCGTACTTTTATAATAATAAACTATTATCAAATTAACTAACATTTTATTTACTTAACATATAGTTTTAATATAATAATAATAATTTTAATTTAAATAAATTTCTGTAAATTAAACTATCTAAATAAAAATTAATGATAAAATATTTTGATATTTTGTAGTTTATTCCTTTGTTATTTCTATTATATCTGACTAAAATAAGAAAATTTGGTTTTTAGAAAAAATTATACTTAAATATAACTATATAATTACCTTTTTTTACCAAATTTCTCACTATACATAATATGTTATAATAATAATCTGTTCTTTCTGCAAACTATAATTCTCAGTTTATCATTTGAAATATGATAATTAAGTTATACTCATTTATTAACTGCAAATTCAGTACACCAGTTACTTAAAAATAAAACCATGCATACTCAAAAACATATTTAAAATTATATATACAAGTCTATATTTCGATAAACCAAACAGTAAAAAGTGCCAAAATCCACTTATTACTAGCTACATAAACAAAATGTGGCAAGATATTTGAGTTGTACATTATTTTTTTTACATAAACTTAATTTTGGTCAACTTAAGTAATTGATTTCATAAAAAATAAAAAATAAAAATAAATAAAATATACTCCTAAACACTAGTGGTGTCCATTCGAGTATGGATATGAGCGGCTCTCGACGTCTTCTCTTTAACCGTTGTCACATTGCACGGAATCACAGTTGCTGCTGAAGAATATACAATTTCCATATCCACTGTAACATATCAGGAACACTGCTACTAGGAACACTATGCTGCATATGGTACATGGTTTCCGTTCCAAAAAGAATCCTGTTAAGTATAGAACCATGAACATGACATGCGTCTGCAATAGCGCAGGATTCAGTGGTTTTGGTATGAGTAACACGGGTATCAACCATTGAAGACAGTACATGTTGGGTTTGTGCGTATATTGAGGCTACGACAGTACGACACTGAAGTACAAACTATGAAATAATAGATTTAAATCGATTCAAACAAAGAAATTAATTATTTATTTAAGATGTTAGTTGTTTAATGAAAATAATAATTTTTAATTTTTATAATAATAATAATTGATAACGAGATCGAGATAATATTCATGATTAGGCCATTGATTTTTCAGTGTCTCCTAAATATATTATGAATCTAATTTTTGGTTCATAATTAATCCACAAGAGAGAAGCACACGATGTTTTTGAAAGATAATATCATTAGACGTACGAATAAAATATACCTATATTATATGTATATTATATTATATTATTAGAAATTGTACAATAAAATAAGTTACAACTTTAATTTATAAATGAAAAATATTAAGTACAAATATACCGATGACAATAATTTATTGTCAGTAAATCGACACATTTATCAATAAATTAGGTTATTTTTGTTAGTTCTGGTTGTTACGTTGATTAGAAAAGTGTACCTAATGCAATCCTATCCTCAAAATGAGCACGCTTATCGAAAATGTGAGGTTGAATTACAAGATTGCTAATGAGTATAGTGATGAATGATGACCAAGTCTGAATTAAAGACTATCGGGCCTCGAAATACCAGATACCTACATATTTTAAATTTCAATATTCTTAAGAGGACGTCGCACCCGCACGTGTGTTTCCGTCTTACATACGTATGACATAGACAAAATGCATTTACGCAGTTTGAGTAGAACTACTAGAACTCGCTAAATTTTGGTTTTATAATAAATATATCTGTTATAAAATTAAAATATGACAATATTTAGGAGAGCAAGACGGTGAGTTTTTTTTAAAAAAAAAATTAAAATTTTGAAAAATTAGAGGTTATTTAAAATTTTTGAAATTTTCGATGTTTCAAAACGATATAATGAACGTTATATTGGGAATAATGAAAAAAACTCATCGTCTTGCTCTCCAAAATATTGTCATCTTTTAATTTTATAATAGGTATATTTACTATAGAACCAAAATTTAGCGAGTTCTACTCAGACTGCATAAATGCATTTTGTCTATGACGGAGACAACACATGCGGGTGCAACATCCTCTATTTATCTATATTCTCTTTTAAAACAAATTTTAATCGATTTTTTTTAACAGTTGAACACAATTTTATAATTTTATACCATAAAAAAAATGTCATTCAAGCAAAATAATTATTTAGTATTAAAGTATACGCAATAACGCACATTATACACAATTATAACTACTAATGTAAAATATTGTTAGCTAACGTGAAAAGGTTAAAATACCTAATATTAATTAATAATTAAATATTACGTGATTAACAATTAATTAGGAATTGAATATAATTCAATAATTACCTATGTATTTACATATATGATAATATAAAATAGGACTAATAAGTACCTACCAACTACATTTAACTGAATTCTTCAAAACTCCCATTTCATTAATTTACAAATTTCATTTATTTACTTAAATGTCTTAAACAGGTAACCCCCCCCCCCACTACCACAAAAAAAAATAAAAATATTTTTATCAAATATATGGTCACAAAATAAATCAACGTACGTAAATCATTAACTAGGGCTGTATTATAAATTTATGTACAGTTGATCTTTTAACTTAATTTCTACGATAAAATTGTACATTAAAAATATATTTTATTTTGATTAGACAACCAGGAATCAATATATTTAAATTTAACAATATAGCTAATATAGGTAATTCAATTTATCATATTATTATCGATATTCATCATTTAAAATTTGTTTTTAATATTATGAACAATTTTTAAATTAGTTTTTATGATTTATTTTGAATGTCTGAGTAAAATAATATTTTTAAAACAGAGATGAGCTCCTATAATAGTTGAGCTGTACAACGGCGTCTCCTTATCAGGATTTGACTAGAGTTAGAAATTTCTAAATGATATCATACTTGATGTCTAATACCTATAATAATTATTGCAGGACCTACCAAGAAACCTACGCCTTAAACAAATATTTTTTTTATTTCATAAATTGGAATCACAGATGAGTTTTATCACTAGATGATTTTCCTTGTTGACCTTATCCTTGATTAAATAGTATAAAACTGTTTATTAATTTGATTGATTATAGATATATTAAAATTTTTCTTAGTTACTTATTGTGCTGAAGCATGGCGCATGCACTATTTATAAATTTTCATAGATAAATAAAAATAATGTTTTAATTATTATTTTTTGCAAACTTTACATATAGAGTGAGTTATGAATATTAAAAGATGTAATATTTTACATAGCTATAACTAACCTTAAAATGATAATACCATTAAAAGCATATAACATGTCCTAAAATAATATTCTTACCTTTAAGTCTGATAATAGGTAAATTGACTCCAGTGTTAAAGCTAAAAACATAAAATGTGATCCGCTGAACGTAAATTTACTATGAGACAACACATTATGGATATAACGTATTCTTAATACCTCCTTAAAGTAGCAGGTAACTGTTTTCTAAGGTAAATGCTATAGAGCAATATTCAATCATAATTATCATATTAATTTATTAAATAAATGTAAAATGTTATAATATGCAACCTGTCGACGTAGATTTTATCTATTTAATAATTTATATAACAGGTTAACAAAATCGAAACAATTTTTTTTCTCCAAAATAATAGGATAAAATTAAAATAGGTACATACTTTAAAAATAAATTACCTATTTAAAATACAAAACAATCCAATGCATTATATTTAGTAGTTTCATTTTTGTAAAATATATTTGAAGGCTTTTTAGGGTATAAAGTCATAAGCACTAATGATTATTGTTGCGGCTCATTTATAATACTACATATATAATACTGTGTTTTGGATTATATTTTAAAAAGTTGTTCGCTGTTGTTTATGAGGTAAGTACTACTTATTTATTAATTTCTAATTTCAATAAAACATAAAATTATCTATTAAAGACAAACTTAAATGGACTTAAAATCTATATTATGATCTTATTTCTCAATTTCTCAATTACCTATTCTGTTTAATTAAAACCATCTACCTAACCTTGGATAGCTATATATATATGGTTTTAGACCAATAACTAGAAGGTTTAGCTATTAAGTTTATATGTATTTTCCGATGTCCGATTACCATTTTGAATGTATTGGTATGAATTTATTAACTTCTTTTTTGAGTTATGTAAAACACATTTAATTTTATATTTTTATTTCAGAATCCTTAGAATCAACATTACAAAAAAATTATTCAAAACATAATTATTTTTTCAATTGTATACACACATACCTACATATAGATTAATTTTTAAATTTAAAATTTAATATTTTTCCTACTTATTTAACGTAATAAAAAAAATAATGAATCTACAATAGGATCACTAGTAATAAGTACTTGATAAAATATTTCGCTTTTAGCAATTTACATTAGTAAATTAGTAGGTTTAGGCTGCAATTTTAAGAAGTATTCAAAATAATATATAATTTCAAGTGATTTTAGGTCCGTCACATCACCTAGTATTAATACATACCCATGTATAATAATTTATAATTAATAGTATTCCAAATGCTTTGTTTCAACAGTCTTAATTAATCACTTTTAATATACAAATGTACTATATATTAATATATTATCAGATTGACATTATTGTAATCTTTTGTCACTCGTCATAAAAACAAATATCTACTTACTTTAGAATTTCCATGATGTAATTTTTAAATGGTAGTGTTATGTTGTATTCATATTTTCGGAATCAAGTTGTAAATTAGTAAAATAGTAAGCAATGTTATCAATAGACAATAATAATGTTAGGTTTACGGTGGATTTAAAATATTTATTACGGAATTATGTTTGTATAAATAGTTATGTTAATTCCGTAGGAAATAAAAAAAAATGTTGTCAAATAAAAATAAAATTTGTATTACTATATTAAGTAATACACACATTTAGTCATTTTAAGCGGTAATCGATTTGACGTTTTTGTTGTATAAAATATAGAATATAGATATACTCTATATAGTCTCTATACATAATATATATACCTATTATGTTTAGGTGACATAACTGTGGCCTATAGATATTTATTTTTATTTGTATTTAGGGCATTAGATGGTTTACAAAAATAAATTGAATTATTAATTTGCTTACGTATTAAAAATATATAATAACTATAAGTATGTTTAGATTTAATTTTTATTTATATTTCTTAAGACAAATGTTGTCTGTTGTGAAAATGTGTGTGTTATTTTTTTCAATATTACATCATATTTTAAAGTATTAAGTCATTAATAAATTTATACACCTAATTATAAACGTTTTTAATTACCTATTAGTCAAATTGTTTCATTACTGATATTCCTAGTCTCGTCATATTTTTTTTTTACTTACTCTTGTGCCCCACACATAATGCAACTAGAGGAGGTGTTATGTATAGATATCTTACTTATATCTATTATATCATATATTTTTAAAAACTTATAGACGATATAATTGTGTTTATGAATTACCAATACGATATATTATAGATACATATTACCTATGTTATTATTATTTTTTAGTTTTTTTATACACGGCTAATATATATACTTAATAATTGATCTTTTCAAAAATAGTGTTTGTGTAATGTTTAAAGGTTTGAGAAAAGTATATCTTTTTTTTATTTAAAAATGTTAGAAGGAAAATTAAATAAAATCTAGTATTAATTTCTACTAATGAGTAGTTTTTAAAAAATCACTCTATTGTAGAGTAGTATGTACGATTTATTTTTTTAAATGTATCGTTGAATACTTTCTAAATTAATAAAAATGAGGTATCTTAAATTATCTTAGTATCTATGCGCATATATAGACACATAATATTAATGTAATAATGTTCTACAGAAATGAAAAAGTGCAATCATTAAAAGATTATATTTGAAACTAAATGTTATTATTCTGTGACACATTTCTTGTGTATTATATGTATCTATATGACCTATATATCTATGTCATTATTTTTTATTTTTACTTTTAAAATAATTAATTTCACTTATTGTGCCATAGATTTATAGATTATAATAAATTAATCTGTAAAGAAAAAAAAATACAAATAATTGTTAAAAGTATAATTGATACAAAAATCAATTTTTTTCCATATTTGTTTTAAAACCTGTGAGTTGTGAACAAATGATATACTATATATCTACTTAGATATTAAGTAAATTTTAGGGTGGTAGTTATTACGTACATAAGGGAGTACCTATAGATATATTTTTTGAAGATTATACGTTTTTTTTTTTGTTATACTTTTTTTTAGAACTATTTGTTTATTTTTTAACCTTACATTAAATATTATAATAATATAATATTATAATCATATGTTCTATTATGATTAGTTAAGTACAGCGTATGTACTTAGTTTTGGAAATTTATTGTTGTTCAGAGTGTAATATATTTATATATTTAAACTAAAATTAGTACAAGATAACAATATGTGTTATGTGTTAAGAATTACAACTGCAGTTACAACTTAACTATTGTACAAAATCAAAATGTGTTTGTGTTTACAGTAATTGGTTTTGTTATAATTTAACTCATGAGATATTTAAAAAATGAAATATTAGTTAAAATATTTTAGGTTCTAGCTAAAACTATAACTGAGATATACAATATTAGTGGAATAGATTTGAATTAACTAAATTAACATAAAAACAACTATACTCACGCGTTTGACAATGAATTTGAAATTGTAACCTGTTGCTGTAACTACAATGTCATCTATAGTAACATACTTTATGAACTAGGTTCAGCTACTGTAGTGTGTGTCGTATTGTTTATAGTCAGAAATTCTTGTAAACATACAATGTAGGTAAAAATAATATTATAAAATAAACAAGATCTTAACTTTCAAAATAAAGGCTACCTATATAGATAAGCTTTTGTAAAATTAAGAATTTTGACGGTTAGAAAAAGATTAATTTACTGCTTTAAATGCTACCGGTATTTTTTTAAACTTTATATAGTATTTATTTAATAAAGTGTATCGATCACTGGTATAGATCTATAAGTAAAACCTTACATATACAAACATTACTGTTAGGTTAGATATTTTATATAAATTTTGTTATTGTAAAGAATCGAAAATCGTATTGTAAACAAAAAAATTTCAACTTAAATTGTACTTTGTGTATCACTTTATTATCATATTAATTATTGTATCGGAGACTTATTAATATCATGCTATCATTAGTAGGATCTATGATTTAGCCTACATTATATAGCAGACGCTCTACTGACTATATGTACACGTGATCAACGACGGTCGGCGGTACAGTGTTTTATGTTTTCCGAACATTTGTAGTCGACGCGATACAATTCCTTGTTCCAAGCCTGGATCAGGTAAAATTACCTGTAATTGTTATGGTAATTGCTCTTATGCTGCTGCAGCACCGTACCTACTTAGTAATATCGTATACTCTCAGAAAATTTAGTTGCCCAGCATAAACAATAATTAATGCACTAAATCATACCATATTATACAGTACTTATAATATCATTGATTATAGATCGTTATTTGTATTTATAAATAGTATTTATAATCAATGATAATATACACTGATACATTTCTACTTTAAAACAATAATATTATAATATTATAATTATATCTCGTGAATAGGAGATTTCAGAAGTAACTGATGATAAAATAATATCGACAATATTGTGTGAGAACTCAATTTAATATGCAAGGCAGACGTAATAAATAATACGAATAAAATTATCTAACTAGTAAATAGTTATGTATAGGTAATGGATATAAGATTAATATTTAATAAGAAATATTATTCAAACAACAAAGAAAATAATTCAGCGAAAATAATTTAAATTATATACCAACCAAAACTCAACACTCAATGATTAAAAGCTAAGCGGTTATTTTAATTCGTATATTTTATGTACCTTTACAAATACAATCTATATATTATTAATTTATTGTAAGTGTTGAAAGTTAGTCACAGTTTTATGTCATTGTTATTGTTTGAGAACAAATAAGAAACTTCTGCGTGCACAAATTATACTTCTGACAACTATTTTAAATTACTTTAAAGACAATCGAATAATAACATTATGTAAAATCGGTATGTAGTTTAAACCTTTACATACATTTTAACATTGTATATCTTTTCAATTTTCAACAAATTATTTGAATGTTTAACGCGGATAACGAATAACCGCTTGTAAAATATTGAAAACACTATTAAAATTATTTTCAGTAAAAGTAAATCACACAAGTTATTCTTATAAAGTAATAATGATTTAAAATATAGTTAGGTAGATATCTATTTAGACTAATATTAAATCGTTTAATTTATTAGTTTCACATAATTTAAGTATTTAAATGTTGTACAGGCGTTAGCTGTATTTTTAGTCTTTCCGTTATTTCGGATTCCATCAAGGTCTTATAAGCATTGCATCGATACGATATGTTAAAATAGATAAAATATCAAATGGAGGACAAAAGTATTGAACACAATATTAAAGCTAAAAAAATATATTTTAAAAATTGTATTCAATAAATGCAAAATAACAAATCGATTACTTATTAGGTAGGGATTGTATAAATTACAAAATGAATAATTATTAATGATTTTAGTCGTACACACTGATAAGTGTCTACCACTAAACACATAAGAAATAATTGTACACGCAAGCTTACTAATTTCGACAAATCACGCCAATAACCTCGTTGTTTTTTTTAAATTTGTATCATCTCTTTATTTTCATTTAATTTTCTAATGAAAAAAAAGTCTGCACGTTTGATTCGCACGATTCAACGGGTTTTGTAGTCAGGTCGACTCTTAGCACTATGTATACCATTGCGTGTAAATATATTACATAAACATATACACAAAACGATGATGTTGTACAGGTTTTCAAGAAAACGAAGAAAAAGCGGCATGAACATAGAGCAGAGACAGAATCAGAAGCAGAAGAAGGCACCTACCTACTTTATAAACTGCATGGCAGATTTGCCGGATTGCCAATATCACCTCTACCGCCGGCCGCGCGACCGGCCGGCAGCAGCCCCACTATAGCGGACCATTTTCCACCCGATTGGAGCGCACGAGTCCCGCTCCGCCCCGGCCGCGCGCACTAGACGCGCGGCACCGTGTCTGCCGCCCGAGATCGCGGCAGTCAGTCAGTCTCCGGTCCCGTGTATCACCGTCGTGGTCCGCGCGCGCAACGAGAACAAGCAGAACGGCCGCACAGTATTACCGCAGTGCATGTGCGTGCGTGCGTACAACAGTGTTTCGAGTGTGTGCATCGCGATTTATACACCGCCGCAGCCGCTCTTCGTAATATTACGTATACATACACGTACGATTAACTATATATTATCATAGTACACACATATACTACCTACTTATAACTACCACGGCCACCCCGTCCGCGGGGGGAATGTACGGCTGGCGTCCGGCCAACTGCGCGTAAAAATACGTAAAATATATATAATAGGCCGACCGTACAATAATAAGTACAATACATCGGTTAAATGGCCTGTGCTTTTCGGGTGTCTCGCTGAATTCGCGTAGCTTCCGTTACACAACACGTTAATTATTGTACGCGCGCAAGAGGAACGCCGCGAGAAACGAATAAAAATCACATGGCGATGGTGTGCCGCAAAAACGTCCGCGCCGTCGCGTCTCATCATCACGCCGCGGCGTGCGTCGCCTTCGTCGTGTGTTTCGCGATCGTTTCGTGGTCGCCCGTCGTCGCCGATCAGTCGGACGCGACGGACCTGTGCTACGACGGCGATCGGGCCCGCCGGTGCGTGCCCGACTTCGTCAACGCCGCTTACGGCGGTCACGTGGAGGCGACCAGCACGTGTGGCGTGAACGGCCCCGAGCGGTACTGCGAGCCAGGCCCCACGTCCCAGGGCGTCTGTCACACGTGCGACGACTCGCAGCCGAAACGCCGCCATCCGGCTGCCCACTTGACCGACCCGAATAACCCGTACAACGCCACGTGCTGGCGGTCCGAGACGCTTTCCGCGCAACCGGTGGACCCGGCGTCCGCGCTACCACCGCCCGACAATGTGACGCTCACGCTGTCGCTGGGCAAAAAATACGAGCTCACGTACATCAACCTGCAGTTCTGCCCGAAAGCGGCCAAACCGGACTCGATAGCCATTTACAAGAGCATGGACTACGGCAAGACGTGGCAACCGTTCCAGTTCTACTCGGGACAGTGCCGCAAGGTGTACGGCCGTCCCAACCGGATGGTCATCACCAAGGCCAACGAGCAGGAAGCCCTGTGCACCGACTCGCACCGGTTCAACGGGGCCGGGTCGTCGGCGTCGCGAGTCGCGTTCAGCACGCTCGAGGGCCGGCCCAGCGCCATTGACTTCGACAACAGCCCGGTGCTCCAGGACTGGGTGACGGCCACCGATCTGAAAATAATATTCAATCGGTTGCACTTCCCGTCCGCGCCACCGGACTCGACCGCCGCCGGCAGTACCACCACCAGCACCACCACCACCAGCACGGTATCCAGCCTTGCCGGCGCCGGAATGGACCCGAAATCGGATTCGGACGAACCGCTGAAAGGAAACAAGACTGGAGCCGATTTGTTCATGTTGAACCCGGACCAGGAGTTGCAGGGACACGAACCCGAGAAGACCACGGCGGCCGTGCCGGTGACGACCGCATCGTCGTCCGCCGCCGGCCGCACGTACCATTATGCGGTGTCTGACTTGTCCGTGGGCGGCCGGTGCAAGTGTAACGGACACGCGTCCAAGTGCATACCGTCAGGCCCCGGCGGTGCGCTGGTATGCGATTGCAAACACAACACTGCTGGACGAGACTGCGAACGGTGCAAGCCGTTCCATTTCGACAGGCCCTGGGCCAGGGCTACTGTTCGCGATCCCAACGAATGTAAACGTAAGTGCCTTAGTTCTTCGATCAATATATAAACATATGTTTTATTTTAAATTTCGATTTATTTTTAAAATGATATATGGATCTAATGCCTACAATATGCGCGAGTCCGGGGTTGAATATACATAAGATTACGTATTCATATTTTCTCCACTCCCTTCTATTTATCATACTATACATGTTAATTTTTCAAAGTAAAAAAATAATTTGTAAATGTTAAGTACTTAAAAATTCCACAGGACATGCATAGCCCGTTATGTATCGTATAGTCAATGTCGAGATACATTTATTTTCAAATATCTTTAACGTTCACTTCACTATTTTATCAAGGTTTTATTTGGATTTTACTTGCCCACGCAACACATTATACAATGATGTGAAACTGCGATAAATTCTAAATAACGGTCGAATGTCGTTCTAATACCAGGTACCTGTGAATAATATCATCATGCATATTGACTGATTTCCGTCTTACAATAACAGCTAACCCAACACTTAACTAGGTTCGTAATATTTAGAAAACTGGGGACACATTTCGTGGTGCCGGAAGGGACTTAAATTTACGCATAAAGGACTTGTTTCACTAGCATTCCATCACGTTTACGAATAGTGACACGAAAACAGTGCACACATGTGGAAAACATAGACCTATAAACATCTTTATATATCTATGCTAAAAAACGGTCGTTGTTTTCCTTTTAAGCTGACCAATGGAAAATACACGCTTGCGAAAAAAAACATAAACCACATGGACGGTATATAGTAATCTCAACTACGATCTATATTATACTTATACGGTATATTTACGAGCAGGTAACCACGATATTTTCAGTCGATATTTGAAAAACACGTTTGTCACTCAAGTCTGGCGTTTTCCTTCGTGTATACGTCATGCAGTTCGATTCTCGATCAAACGTTTTTTCTTGTTGTCGTTAGCGAGTACGTTTTAAGTATTATGGTGGTGTATAATAGGTACTACGGAAATGCAGTGGAACAAGTCTTGTACGTTAGGTTTATTATGAATCTCATAATATCCGGCCCGACAAAACGCTTCTCCTGTTTCCCCAGAGTTACAAGTTGAGAATGGCACGTCAAGGTAATAAGCTAGTGAGGTGTCTTACTGTCTTATTAGTTATTACCATTAGATATATAATATATCATTATGTCAACTAACTATATTATTCACTTTGTTCCTTGTATCCTTTTAGATGGATGATTATGTTAAGCATACAATTGGGACGCTTGGTTGGCGTTACTTTGAATTAATTGTATTTATATAATATTACAATATATGTGTATATCTAAATCGAGATACTAGATAAGTTTGATAGATCTAACTATTTCAAGTTAAACCTTAGTAATAAAGATAAACTAGGAACTTTTTTATAAAAAATACAACACAATTTTTTTGTAGATTATTATTATATATTTATAAGTATAGATAGTACCTTAAAGTCCCCCAAATACCCTTTGTACCAATTTTAAATCATTATAATAAGCAAAAATAACCTAATGTTTTTGTTTTTAAAATGAAATTTGGTGGTTACTTTATTTTTATCATATAGAATTGGAAAATATACTTTTTAGATACAAAACAATTGACAAATAGTTTATTTCATATAGAATATTTGATTTAAAAATTAATTGATCCAAAACTTGACTTTCCATTATCTTTCTTATTTCTATTCACTTCCAGAAAAACACATTCATACCACTGTTGTAATAAGGCAAATGAGCAAACCTAATTATACATAATTTTTATGTACACAAAGTATCCACTTTTTAAATCTGTACTGCAGACTTCCAATTTTGGACAACTCACTTTGTGTCGGGATTCACTAAAATATAATGGCTGATAGACGAATATTGCGCAGTCCGACGATTATTTTATTTAATTTAGTAAATTATCAGTTTATCATATGTAATATAATTTAACAAATACATAAAAAGAGGATGAACGTGTTTAATAAATCACCAAATATTTTATGTAATATAAAAAATAATATAATTGGAACCATAACGGGAATAAGTTTTAAAATATACATACGTAATGACTCAATTATACGATAACTTCACTACTACAGTAACATTTATGGTTGGATGTTGCCGTAAAAACCTCAATAATTATTAAATATCAATGTATCCAGTATTATAGGTACCTAGTAATTACTGTAGCTACTATTACTGTATACTTTGGCTTATGTTAATTTTATCTTGAAATCAGTGCATTATTGCTATTAATTGTTTGCGCCTACAATAGCAAGTATACCTTCTATAATAATATAATATAATAGGATAATTATTATACCAAAAATCATTCGTGATTGAAAATTGAGTGCAACATCAAACATATTATACTTAGAGTGTGTATACAGTAAACCTATCAATTAGCCAATTATAGGTAATTATAATCAGGTATACAGCATATTTGCACAACACAGCATACATTTTCTTTTGACCATCCTTTCATTATAAATATGGATATTTTTTCGTCTAAAATCCATATTTGGATTATATATGTATAATACGAATTCAATAAAATAAACAGATATTTACTATATTTCAATAAATTAATAACTATTAATACCTTATTTATAAAGTATAAAAATAATTAATTAAAAATAAATTCAATGTTCAATATGTGTGTAGTAAAATTTATTTTTTTATGACTAAAAAAAAAACTTTGAATTATACTAAGGGTTAAATAATAATATTATTGCTTTACTATTTATATGTTAGGTTCTATAAATAATAAATAATAATTAAGTATTCAATTATATTACTTAAATTATAATACATCATTGGACAGTCGTATGTGATAAACGATTGTCGTTATAATTCTTAAGTATTATCTGCACTAAGATTATGTTATGTTCAATATTTTAAATATTAAATTTATTTAATTTTATTGTATATTTATTATATACGATTTATTTACGAGTAGATGTACTGCAGTTGATATTGGTGACGAATCGTTTGAGTAGGTACATACTGAGATGTAGATAAGAAAGTTATAAAACAATTTTTCATGGTTTGTGATTTTATTATATTATTCTGCAGATCTGCAGTACTCCGAAACTAGTTAAACTTATCGGTTTGATTGATCTAATTATAAAAATGCACTGTTAAATTATGTTGAATTTAGTAAGTTAAGCATTAATAAAATCATGTTTGTATAATTATAACGTTTACGATATATTTATATCTACTTTCTGTTTGAATTTTTGACGTAAAAACTAATACAATAATATAGCATGACGCTTATGAAAACTAAAAATTATTTTATTTATTTTGTATTTTAATATTATTACATATTTTATAATTTAATTCATTTATAAAGAAAACATAATAAAATTTTGATTATGCTTATAAAATGTTGTCGATCATGTTGTAAGACACCAATTTGTATATTGTTGAATTATATTATATTATTACAATTATTGAACAATAATTATAATAATTTACACAGGTATAGTCGATGCTTTTGATTGTTAAATACTTATAAGTAATAGTTTGTATCATTATTTATAAATATTCTTTAGTTCTCAATATCTCATGAATTATAAGATAATAAAACACATATTTAAATTGACACCTCTGTTCTGAAAAATTAATTTCATCTTGAAAAATAACCTGAAGGGTCGAACTGTATTTATTAGAGAGATCAATAATAATTATGGCTATTAGATTCTTGACAGAGCTATAGAAAGCGAAGATTACATGTTAACAATGCACAATAGTAATCTTTTTTTATTAATTCTAAAGGATTGTTATTTTTAAGCTGTTATGACTTGTATTTAGTTAGTCTTATAACAGTTTAACTTTTTAACGCGATTAAAAAGTATACCATAAGTATTTATTGTGTACTACCTATATAAAATAATATACATAGTATACTTATGACAATAATTATTACTAGACATATAGCTGTGCTAATCTGACAGTGATATATATTAAATAATTAAACTACCTAAGTATATATAAATATATATATATTTTATGACGCCATCGTCGGTAAACAAAAAACAAATTGGAATGTTTTTACTATACGCAAAAGGAAATATTAGTGGTTATAGACTATACCTAGTTGTACTAAAATCACGACCATAATATAACTGACCCCGATTTCGATAGGCTCTACTGCAGAACATCAAATTGGCTAGTTCGGTCTATATATTATTTCGATTGTAATCGTTCAGTTTCATGCAATCGTGAATCAACTATCGTCGAGATTTAACAATGGATGGATTGTTATTTCTCTCTCTTTTTGTCATTGACCCCCGCAAGCTATACAGTCGACGACTGTACCCCATGGTACAGGCTTACAGCATCACAAAAACGCAGACGGACATCAGATTAAAATCTGTTTTCGTGTTATTTTTTTCCCCATCTCCATCTCTCTTGCATACGCGCAAGCCGCAGCATACACTCACTATCCTCTTCCCATCTGGCCCAGGGTGTTTTGTATATTATGTACTCCTCGTTTTGGAATCTCTTTATTTATGAATCGATTCCGGTCACGCTGTCCAGTGTGAACCGGTTGCATAGGTGAGAAATAACAGGGCCGTTTATTAACGATATGACGTCCGCACGTGTGTAGACTTTTCGATTTCTTCTGAATGCAACAGCCATCTTCCAGGATATGTATATTTTAAATTTATCATATACGCAAAACAACTAGTATGCTGTATACTAATCATTTATAAAAATGTTTCCTTTAGGCATTTTAAATGATAAAGTATATTTCTGTTATAGTTTGTTTTTAAGTTTTTAAATATTTATGTATTTGAGGTATATTTAAAATACGATAAAATACTATTTATTGAAAAACATTATTGTTTTCAGTGTTAAATATAAATTAAAAATTGTGTGAGTAATTAATAAAATGTAGTTTGTACGACAGTCGAATTAATTATCTTGTAAATATTCTAGGATAAAAAAAAATTGTTAGTAGTAGTAGTTTTGGCAGTCTGCATTTGTGTTAGCGTTTATGTCTTACTATTCATTATAACTCATATCTCATAATGTTATGTTACTATTTAGAATTAGCAAGTTAACATTATTTTAGTTAATGTTAAATATGATGTACTTGTTGATGTAATTTTATAATATACATGTTATTTTTATAACAATACAATCATTATATTATTATGTACCTATTTGTAACCATTTGTAATTTTTTCTTTGATATTAATTTACGTACTTAAATGTTAATAAGTTTGTTTTATTGAGATACATTACAAAATAGTTCTATAATGAGTTATAATAATAAATGAGTTATGCTTATATGATTCATAAAATAAAACATTTATATATTTATTAGGTATTTTATTTAATTCCGGCTTAAAAAATTTTATTTTTGAGTTAGAGAAAAGTTATTACTTAATTTTACACCGTATCAACAATTCATCACTTTATGCGGTGTTACATTCCCGTGATATTTCTAAAATATAATGACATGTAAGTACGAGTATATGGCTCAGTCACTCAGACAAGTGAAGGGGATGGTAATTATTTAGGATCACTGTAGGAATTTTGTTACTCTTCATAATGTTAGGTATAAATACATACACGTACCTAAACTACACAGTTGGCTCAATATAATTATTAGGGTCGGTAGTTTATGGCTCGGGGCTATTGAAACATGCATGTAGGTATGTCGGTATGTTCTAAACGTTATCTAGATATTCTATTTTTTGTGTTGTAATACACCTTTTTTTCTTAAAATGTATCGATTCAAATTTTAAAAGAAAAAAAAAGAATATTCATCAGTTTTTACTATTTAAATATATTTTTTTTGATAAAATTCATAGTTATATCAATTCATAACTATTGTACTACATACTTGCATTTATTAAGTAATTTAATAACTGTACCTATGGTTTTGGTTTTGTATTGAATGTACCGGTAAAATATATGAAGTATATATTAAATTAAATTAAAGTATATATAAATTCAATTTTTTGTGTTCGATAATTTCATTTCTCTTTTGATTATCTTACAATACTAGTATAGACAGTGAATATTTTTCGTATACCTAATAAACCTAATAATAAAAATTGAAAATAATTTTAAGTATATCTTAATGCTTTAATTAATTCAGAAAAATAAAATAAAAATATATTAAATTTGTTATTTTTGTACTAAAATATGAACACGAAAATAGTTCTAAATAGATTAACAGCTGCTGTATGCTTTTAAGTCACTAAAGAACTGTCAAATATTTAATTTTACAGCCAGATAACGATTTATTGAAAATTTAAAAAGTCTTATTTAATATTTACAAGACATCTGTAATCTAATTTTCATCTAATGGGTAGAATAAATTTAATACTAAAACGTCAATATTTTGTGTAAATAGAATAAGTTGGTAGTTTAGTTAAAGTAAATAAAAATATAGTAATAGAATAAATTAGGATTTATAAATCTGAGCATTGTGTGTCGTGACTGCCGCCGTGTGAATATCGTGTTTGCAAAAACGGACTTGCTAATTTACAAACAGGATCCTGTCCCCCTGTGCGTTTTTGCACTTATCCGGACGCCGCCAGACAGTTTTGTATGTATCCACGAGTTGACACTGAAAACTGTATAAATCTCCGTACGCCTTTCCCCTTATTGAATACATTGTTGTAGTAGGACAAAATGACACGACACTATCCCCATATGAACAGATGAATGTTGTTACTTGTTGTACGTTTAATGGGATTTAATTTTACATCGACTGTGTATTTGGTTTATTTTTTATAAATGTTCATTAAAATATTTATCATATTTACATGCAATTATATTATTTTACATCAATGTTGAGTAATGATAAAATTAAGTTTGTTCATTTATTTAATTATTATGTGCCATATAATTATAATAATAATGAAGCTTGTTATAACGTTTGGATTGGTTAATTGAGTTACCTACCTATTTAAATTAATTTTCAATTTTCTAATTATTTTTATTTATTCATTCTCAAATAAAAATATTTCATAATTTATGATGAAAAATATTTATAAGAAGTACATCACACACCTAATGTATCATGACAAAAGAATATATAATCGATATTTCAATAATAATTGTGAATTATACTAGTATCGTGTATTTCGAATTAGAGGTTTTGTTTTTGTTCGACGAATCATTTTTTTTTTTATTATTTAATGGTTTCATTCTATAAAGTAACCCTTTAATGAAAAATGATCTGGATAATCCTGAGTATTGTTAATGTGCGATGAAATGTTATGCAAATTATCATAATAGGTGCCACCGCACAGACTAGAGACCACTCCCATTTCAATTTTCTCAATTACTCAACCGAAACGTACAGTATATTGATGATAGGAGATTTTTGTCAGTTGTGTCAATATAGCTGCATTTAACGTAGGAGTGTTAAGCTAGGTATGCAGGTGGAATTTATCAGACCTAATACAAATAAATACCATGACTTTAAAAAAAAATATATCATGTTTTTGCATCTATAATCTACAGCTGATATTAAATGTATACATATCTGTATACCCTGTTAAACAAACTTTTAACCGTGGTGCTGCATAATCAAATATATTTTAATATTTAACATCTTTAAAATTCGTCCCGAACACGTATTGAACTGCTATTATGCTATTTAATACATTATGGCATAGTTTAATTTAGTTTAACATATAAAAAGTACAGATAGTGTGTATAAATTGGTAAGTTATGAGTAATTCAATATTGAAATAATGATGATTAATTTAAAATGTTTGCAGTGATAAGCGCATATAATATTCCTTTAAAAATGTCGTTTATAGGTAGACGCTATAGGTATAGAGTAGGTACGTATAGCAAAATTGCAAGGTTGTCAAAATAATGTTATCAGTGAATACCATAAATACCATATATTATTATATATTATTATGTATAAGGTATAATGTATATGCGTCTGAAACGTGTTGGGAATTCGAAACATTTTATCCGAGATTGAACTCATCCAGATTAGTTCATTCACGTGACACTTTTGAGACTCAGATACCTTTGTGTGCGTCGCCTTCGTTATGATATTATATTATTATATTATATAAGTACACGTCGAGATGCAATTCATATTATTCTTCCTCGGGGGCTTGCGTCGTCCACGCGCATAATAATAATAACAACAACAACAAAACGATATCGTATTATTTCGTTATGTTGTTGTTATTATTATTATTGTATCATTCGCCTCCGGAGGATTTCCGCCAGACGCTACCAGACGTATCTCGCGCCCGCGTTTTCCGAGAGCACCTTAACTTTGACGACGATACCCGCTGCTGCGTAGCAACCGTATACGTGGTTCGCCCATATAGCACACCGTCGTACAACACATCTGTTTCACAACTCCGTGGCCGGCGGCTGTGGGGCGGAAACGGTTTATTTTTGACCTCTCTGTGTATATTATTATAATTTATTATGTTATATTATACATATAATATATATATATATATATATATATATATATATATATTATATACGTCGTCTGTCGGGTAAAAACGAATAATAATTAAATAAAACGCGAGCTCAGGATTTTTGTCAAAACACGCGTGTAAAGCGCGGGGTCGTTTTGTCTAGCTAGCTGTTTATCGTTATTGCAGCCCGTTTGACCGTAATTAATAGCGACGTGCGTGAATCGCTCTAATAAAACTGTTAACGTACGCCGCCCGTTAAGTACTGCCGCCACCGCCGCCACCGCCGCCGTCCGCTTGTCGTGTGTGACAATCGCTGCAGCAGTTGTGGTGGCGCACAGCGTTTTGTTGGCAAGAAGTAATGACACCGTCGCGCCGGCCGACGGGCGTATAACGCGCGTATATTATAAAAATGAGCCGTTTGTGTAGTAATAATAATAATAATATAAAAATTTCTACACACGTTTTTATTGTGTTGGCTCGACGTCAAAAAGATTTTTTTTTTTACTATTATATTTTTTTTGTTTTTCCAAAAAACCAGCATGTAATCTGACGCGTCAATTGTAACTTCGACCGCGATCGACATCACCAGCTGGATTGTAAATTGAATGAGTTTGCTTGATGGAATTTTTTTTTCGCATCATTGCATCTGTGTAGTAAAGGAATTAAGTCAAAATATGAGTTACATCAATTATACTACATTATACCTAGTAAATATACGAAATTCAATTTCGTGTAATATTGTAAATAGTTAAAATAGCGATAATAAAGTTAAAATCATTAAAATGTCGATGCGTTAATCAAATTCGATATTGTAGATATTGAATTAATTATCTATTTTTTTTTATATATTAAAAAAACTACTGTGAGGTATTGTCACATTGTAACATTGATTTAAATAACGACTGGAAAAATGGTACACATGCTTATCATTTAGAGAGATGTATATCCATTAAATTTAGCCGTTAAGTATACTTGCTTTGTCAAATACTTATATATATTATTTAATAAAACAAACAGTTTCATAGAAACTATTAACTTTTTAGAAATGCATACTAATGATCTATTAGGCTTTAATAAATAACATTCGGTTATCTCGTTTCCTTTGTAGGTACTTATGTAATATATGGGATGAATGGAATCGGACTATTGCCGGTATTTTATATTTTAAGTGGATATGAATAATTCTGAATGACTTTTAGTCGACTCCAGTTTATCATATAGGTACCTACACTAGAAACTAACCCAATATTTTAATAAATATGATTTTGTATAATAAACGATCAATTCATTATCTTACTGGTTTTTTTTATCGACATAAATATAAAAATATTTGTATTTTTGTATTGGTTAATTTAGTTTTAGTAATAAATTAATGTTTTTTAGTTTGTTAGTTTTGTGTGTTTCTCTAGTTTATTATTTTATTTTTTTAAGTATCTTTTAATTCCACTAATAAAATACCAGTCCCTATCCATTCTAATTGACGGCCAATACAATATTGTTCATGCATATTAATATTTTTTTTTTAAAGAATATACATTTTTTTGAAATTGAATTTCATATAATATCTTAAGTTTAATTAACGTTTTTATAATGATGACTCCTACGGGTTTAAACTCATGTGGTGATACCTTAAAGAATTCTCACAGTTATAGTACTCTGCGATTTATCATGTTTGCTTTGCTTAATGGGTACAGACTTATGAAATTTTTAAACATTATACAAAATTACTAACAAGCTGTATTAAATTAATAAAAAACTGTATTTCTTACCTGCGTGACCCAACCAAACATTGATAGTCATATATATTTAAAGTTTTAATTGTGCTTATTTCTATTTTAGTGTCGTCGTGAAATTTAATCCATGAAAACCAATCATAAACTAACCATAAAGTGAATAAAACATACGGCACTCTGTACGTTTATAATTTATGAACCGGTATTTTTTAAATTTACAATTCACACCTACGGGCTGTCAAGAAGACCAAAAGACTCACTTGTACTCGAATCATGTATACGTTCCGTTTACTACTCTGATACGTTTGAGGCGCCAATTCTACAATAATATTTTTTTTCGTTTGTCGGTCGATTCTTCTCTCTCTTTATTGATGCTTAAAAATTATATGATATTCAAAATTAAGAAGAAAAGTCAAAAATATATTTATTCAGTATAATATAATACTTTAAAACCTGTCTTACACGCACAGGTGATTAACAAGGGTAAACTTTTTTTCGTTATTTTGATAATTTAATCAAAATCCCTATCCTAGGTCAAAGATTTTACATTAATAATACAAAATTCATATCGTTACATAGAATGTTATAATAATAATTATACCTTTGTAATATTATCGAAAACACGTTTTTTCTTTTATTCATCTATTAACATAATTTTAATTTACATTTTTTATAAATTCGAAATCAAAAATATTAAATTTCTACAAAGCAATTGTGTTTTATAAATAATTTACCTATGTATTTTATGTTTGAACAATTATCTATATGTTTTGACAAATATATTAAGTAGTTATTTACTGAAGCATTTAAAAAAATAAGAATAATTACAACGAATTACAAGTTATAATAATAATTAATATTGTCAACAGATAATAAACATGTTGAACCTAAATTTTTGATATAATAGTACGATTTTGTTATCGTTAGTAAAAATATTGATTGAATACATATATCAGTTGATGTTAAACATTTATCTCATTTCCCTTCTCAGAACAGTGTAGTGGTAACTAATGTGTTGTGATATTAAGTTTGAAAGCAATAATAAATCATCGCTCGTTAAAAAAAGCGATTTTGAATGGAGTTCAGTAAATACTGCATTTATTGCTTAAATGTTTTTTCTTCGAATGCATAAATTGAACTGTACATTTTCCAATGCTTAGGAATATCATCTCAAAAGTCAATAAATTACTCTTTAAAGTACCTACCAATTAGAACATTAGACATTATCAATCTACATAATATCGACATCCAAGTCGGATATTGTATAATTTTAAAATTTTCATTATTTTTAAATTCATACTACATGCACATTTATTTATTACTTAAATAATTTGTTTTATATTTTTAAATGTTAGGTATATAACAAATCACTTATTTATAAAAAGTATTAGTAATTGTTAAAATTATGTTAAAATATATATAATTATGGATGATATATTCATTCTGTTTTTAAAATATGAAATCTGAAAAATAAATACTTTTGTTGAAGAAAGTTGAAGTTGAGAAAATGATCTGAATAAAAGATGAACAAGCGATGTTTTTGTATTGCTCTTCAGTTTTCGGAGTGTTTAATTAAACTGGAAAAAAGTTCCGTCGTATAAGTCTGTTTGAAATTTTACAACTCTAGTATATTTCTATATAATCATGATTCATGATTATTATAAAAAAAATAAGAGTATCGTTAGGGATTAGTTGTAAAATATTTAAATATTTAAATGTTCATAGTGTGTCTTAAAGGAATTGGTTTTTACATTTCGACATAATTCTTGAATGGATCTAAACAGTTTGCTTACTAATTTATGATATAATTTTATCGTCCCCGACGAAAAGTTAATAATAATATGTTAATTTTATTGAAAACTTGTTAATACAATTATCTATGTCAGAATGAATTTTAATACAAATAATTCTTAGCCATACCATTAACATTTTGTGTAAAAAAATCGTGACATGCGTATAATTATAATTATGACGTTGACTTAAATTTCCTTTACATTATGATATTATATTTACCTCGATGTTCATTAATTCGATCTGTCTTAAATTCAATTTGATAGTATATCGTATATCGTTTATGTCCTAGAAATAATTTTAAGGTATAAGTAAAATTCCTTACACAAAAATAAAATCTACTTGTATTTTTAGATTTATAATCATTTGAATGTATGACAACTTTCAATGTTAGTTGTATAATTTTGGTTTTATTCAATTTCATCTTCTAAACTACGTTATATCACAAGGTATTTGATTATTAAATTGTTATTAGTAATTATTAGAATGAATAAAATGTGATATATATATATACGTGTACAAGAATTATTAATTATTATTGATTTTTAAATACATATAATAACATTTATATTTGAGTACACAACTTTAAGAATTACATTTTATTTTTTATTTCTTTACCAATGTTTTATAAACTGATTTATGTTGTATTTATGTTCTAACTCATAATATTCGTTTGTGATTAATTTCCATTTAATACATATTTTTATCAACATTTTAAACAGCTGTTAAAAATTACCTATAATTATTTATAATATTTGCCAACAATTGCATTTTACACCATTACATGACCTAAGGTGTATTCATCGGGAAGTAAGAAATCAAACTAATCCTTCTTCCAGTAATTAACGTTAAAAATGCTATAACTAAAAACAAATTTCTCATGTAAATAGAAATATTTAATCTAATAATTTAATTATATGGGTAATTAAATAAATAATGTAACTATTAAACCAGGTTAAGATTTTGTAATTTAATAAATTAATATTAGACTCTGACCATATTAATAAAAAAGAATACATAAGAATTAGAAAAATTACTATGGTAATACTTTTACTTATTCGTTATTTTTTTGTTTATATATTGTATGTATGTATAATATATCATTTCTAAATAATAATTTAATAACAAGTGGAACTAATGAATTGTATACATATATAATACTTCAAAATCATTACAGTGAATATTTGTGTATAATACATTCTTCACTCTGGATCCGTCCCTAGCTATTGTCGATAAATTCATAAAATAATAGATCATTAATCCCGATTATCACAACAGATATAAGAAACATGTTTTTAGCCCTTCGGGAAACTACAATATTTATGCATAAACACAACCTATTCTTATCAAACGATTTCACTGTTACCCACTAAAAAACTTTTGCGTAGGCATATAAATTATGAAAATTAAATTTGTCAAGGGCAATCTACTTTAGTAAATGTTTCTAAAATACTAAATCATTATTAACTATAAGAAAATTATCGAATAATATTTATTATCATTGAAATATGTATACAAAACTTTGTCGGTGTTAAGAATTTTTAATGTAAACGGAGTATTATATAATATGATATATATATATTTTATTATCTTAATTCATTAATTGATTAATAATTTATAATAATAACCGCATAATTTACATTAAAAAGCAAACAATTTAAACTATTTAAATTACAAATATTATTAAATAGTTTTGAGTACTTATAGATGACCGTATTACATATGATTTATTAAGTTTCTTTCATAATATAAAAGATAATTAAGTTCGTATATTTGTAAATTTTTAATGATAAATATCTTTGTTGTTTTTTATGATTAACGAACATCTTATTCATAGTTTTCTTCTATCCATGAAACTAAAATAGTATCATAAAAGTAACTCTTATTGACAAATTTATCTTATAATGTGCAACTTGCTGTAGTTATCATTTATATGTAATATTATAATTAACTTGGTACATTTCTTTGTTTATTTGTATATAAAGTAATAAATGTACATATTATTATAATATCATGTCTTGTTACAGATATTATGTTGTGTAAAAGTATTTTGTGTTAAACTTTGCCCTCATCGTCTACGGAATTGAAACGAAACGGATACCTATTCATTTCTCAATAGTATTATATTATGTAGGTACCTACTATGTTACTTTTCCTGTATACCAAAGTGCCTCTGGACTTCATGGGATAATTATTATTCTCGGCTAGGTAGTTGTAACTTGTTGATAAGTATAGGTACATCATACATATTATATAATTATATCATATTGCCTTATGTTTATAACAAGGTAGTGCTAAGGGTTTTTTTTTTGTTTTAAATTTTTATTTATTGCTGGTCTTCACTGGTTTTAAGAATTAACATTTGCCCGTTGGTGATGTATTCCTTAGGATAAAATGGAACTCCCACGCAAACTCTATGTCCGGTCATAAACATATCGGTTTTGGTCTGTATATTAATATGCACAAATTACGAATACTGTGTGCTTCAAAATTATAATTGGAAAAAATTAAATGTTTAGGGATGAACGAAGGTTTCGTGGAAGTGTGACATCTTTTTTTGGATTAAAAAAAAAGTTATTTTTCTAGTGGAAAAAATGTTGTTTTCGTGATTTAATTTATTTGTGTAATCATAGTATCTATATATATTTTAAAATAATATTTAAATAGTAAATAGTATGTATTTTAAAAATAAAATGTTGAATTACAATTGAATATAAATATGAATATAAACACTTTTTGTTATATTTTAATAACCATAATATTATAAGAAAATTAATTATTTAAAAATATTTTCTCTATATAATTGTATAATGTAAACGGTTTGAACCAAAAATATAAACTATTCTTTTAATAAAAGTCAATAATAACAGTAACATTTAACTGTAACTCATTAGTATAAAATGACAACCCATTTGCGATACTATTAAAAACTATTGATATGATAATATTACTTAAGTTTCGTCATTCATTAAGTTTAATAAAAGCTAATGAATAAAAAAAAATTCTAAAATATTAATACTAAGTACCTAATTAATTGTAAGTTTCATAATGCATTGCCTTAATTAAATTTATTTATTATAATTATTATACTCGAAATCCATTTAAAAATCATATTAACTATTTATTTATTTTTATAATGCAGATTTTATATAATATAGGAAGGTCCGAAGGTTTTAATATATTCTACATTTATCATACTAAATATTATAATATAACATCAGTCATTACATAGGTAGTCTCATTTTTGTGTTTTATAATTATTTTATTCCGTAACAGTTTTTCAAAAATAAGTGTATTGATTATTATTTTCCTATGATAATTTTTTATTCAAAATGTTCATTAAAAATAAATATAAGTATTTTGTATTTTTAACCGCTACGAATCCAAATTATTTTCGTATAATCATTCACGTTTTTCTAATAGCTACCTAAATTGTATTAGTGTTAGACATTAGTATTTATGTTCCACGAATCAAGAGTATAACAAATTATAACATCACAAAACTATTCACATTTATTTTGTGTTGTACGTTTGTGGTATTTTTGTAGTTCTCCAAACTGACTCATCTTAGTTAATTCTTCTTGTTTTCTTCATTTATTTTTGCAAATAAAGTAATGAACTTATATAATTATTTTAGATTTAAAAATAAAGAAAACATTTAAGTGTTTTAAACAAAAATTTTTTTTTAGAAAAACAAGTTTTGGCTGTACGTGTCACAAATTACAATCAGAAATCGTAAATAATTCATGACCCATTTGTTCAAAATCTCTAAACCGTTTTGTCCAGACAATCTTCTTACCAATATGATTTTATTACTAATAAAACGGTGACTTATTTTTCATCACCCTAACGTAAATTCGTGGAAATAACAATCGTAAAATGTGTCTTGCGTTTTTTCTACCTCAAATATAGGTAAAACCACCTACTTGATTATTACAAATTTGTTACTACTTCTGGAGGAACTTGTATTCAAATCTAAGGATAAAAATATATTATGAGCACCTATGTCCTATACCTACAATTTATTGTATATGCTATTCAGTTACATGTACGTGTGAGCCGTATATATGTATATTATATTATTGTTATTATTGTATACGTTGTCGGATAATGGGCTCGTATTTATCACATAGTGCGAATATTGTCATTCATGGACAATGTTGCCCCGCGGATACTCTATTAATAACGTCCGTGTTTGACAGCACTGTAAAATATGCGATATAGGGTCGTGTAGGGGATCGAAAGAACAGAAAGAGATAGGACTAAAGAGAAATGTAGAAAAAAACAGTGGCTTTGTGGAGATTTTTATCGGCTGTAAACATATATGTATACCGTATATGAGTATATACACACCGGTACTTGGGGTTTTATAAGCGGCGAGATATTATATTATAAAGAACCGGTGGACCACCTGCGCCACAATATTCTTGTCAGTCCGATATTTCTACAGTTTTACAGGATTTGATAATATTGCATGTTTATCGTATGGAAATATTTAAAATAAAAATGATTGTAAAACTTAGTAGGTATATGAAACATTAAGTATACAAAATAATACAATATTTAAATATGACGGTTTAAATCCCTTAGAGATTATACAAATTTAAAGTTATGATTCATTTAAAAAAGAGGAAAAAATAACCAACAATAATATTGCTTTATACTTTAAAATTAAACATAATATGTATATTTCATTATATAGATCGATAATAATAAATAATGACTATAATGATAAATATATAGCAAGTATTGATTAATTATCAATTTCGATAAAATTAAAGGAATAAGGTAGTAATGTGACAAAAACGTATGTATGTAAGATGTAAATAAAACAACGTCTTGTGTGATGCATTAATATGAAGACATTTAAATTATATTTACAATTTTTTTCAATACCTATCGAATCTGTCTTAAGGAGTATTATAGCCAACTTTTGTGAATAATATTTTAATTTATCTGATTGAAAAACAATATCTTATATTATTAATAAACATTTTACTAAAAATAAAAAAAATAAATTAATAGTTATTTTGTTCCGAATTAAATAAATATTTTATAAGTATAGGGAAATAAAAACATTGTATTAACTATTATGTATTACGACGAATAGTACGAATTATTATATACTG
The DNA here is from genome assembly GCA_036289425.1 of Rhopalosiphum nymphaeae. Taxonomy (NCBI): domain Eukaryota; kingdom Metazoa; phylum Arthropoda; class Insecta; order Hemiptera; family Aphididae; genus Rhopalosiphum; species Rhopalosiphum nymphaeae. The sequence goes on along the minus strand of JAZAQC010000016.1, from coordinate 14,131,550 downwards.
TAGATCACATTATTGATACTTTTTTTGATATAAACATAACCTTATCCTCTACCTACCATCTACTTAAATTTAAAAATACATCTGCACGATTTTTTGTTTTCATTTATAAGTTACATTTATTTAAACAATGTTATTATAATATGTAATGTAGGTAGGTACGGGTACAAAAGAAATAAATGAAAATAATTATACTTGGTTATAAAACTTAGTTAATTAAATGTTAAAAGAATAATCTACATCTAAAAGTTTTGTCTAAAATATATGGCGCGATGTTAACTTAATATTTCATGATAACATAAAAATATGTTAGCTAATTAATTTTTTTTTCTTAAATTGTTGACATATAGTGATGGTCTTTCAACATTTTCCATTTAAAAGTTTGTTGCTCTGTAAACAACAGTATCTGTGTAATTTAAAGTTATTTAATTCCACTCGAAGAGTAAATACTTGTATATACTTATATATTCATAACTTATAGGGTAATATGTAATTTATAAAATAACTAGTTATCTTTATCTATAATATTTTTAGTATGTACTTGAATATTTATTGAATAAAATTGAGAGCAAAATATATTTAAGAAGTATGTATTTTACATATTTTATCATACAAATTACATTATATCATAATTTATTCATAATTCCTACCTTAAAAGTAAACAATTTGAACGTAAATATTTGTATGGGAAAATTTCTAAAAAAAATTAAACATCTTAGTTTTTATTATTCAAATTAAAATTATTTCATTACCAATTTTAATTCAAAATTTTATTTTTATTCTACATATGCGTGTATTTTACGAAAATATGTGTTTTAAAAATCAAATTATAAAAAGTGTATAGTTATAAATTTTAAAAGGATGTTCAGTTAATTCATTCGTTTGTTAACTTGTTAAAAATAAATAATATCTTTAACCTAAATTTTGGTCAAAATTATTAATGTAAATGTATTAGCATTTATTTTTATAAATTTATTTGATATTGAACATTATATTAAGTTTAGCTAAAAATAAGAGTAAAAAAATGTTCATCAAGCAATATCTTTTGTGTTGATCATACCATTACAAAAAGAGGTTATTGGGTATGTAATGTACATTCCTATACACAAATGCTATAATTAAAAGCATCCGAAAAATAATATTCATACAATAATTAAGATAAAATATATTAAACTGAATATCTATTTTTGTAAATAGTGTGATATTTTAATTTAGATAATATTATTTTATACTAAATATAAAATAAAATATGATCAGATATTTCATAATTACATGTCGTTACCCATTATTTTTAATAGCTAATAAATTTTTGTTTAATATATTCTATAGTATACTGACATAATGTTAAGTTTTAAGACTATACTAAAGACGTATATTTTAATAATTAATATCATGTGTTTTAATGTTACTCGAAAATGTGTATTCAAATTATAATTAGATCTTAATACAAATCTTTTATGTGCATTTTAACATTATTTTTTATGTTTAATTACGTAAGTAATTTGATGATTAATATTAAGCCTATTTTTTTTATAGTTTAAACAAAATGTTATTTACACACAAATATTTAATAAATTAAAATTAAAATATTTAATAACCTAGGCATTTATATTTTAAGTGAAATAACAATTTTTTGTGTAAATTAATTTAATCGTTAGCAATCGGTTAGTTAAGTTTGTTAAAGACTTTATCTTTATTTTATGGAGGAAAAAACACGGCAAAAAATAACGCTATGGATGTATCTCTTACTACGGAACAAAACCGGCCATCTGAGTTCCAATTTGTATTCAACAAGTATTCAGACGCTGTAAGTCTGTTTTTTATTTCTACGTTTCATTAGTGTCTCGCTACTCTTGTTGGAAATTCAGACAGTAAAGAAAATAACTTATTCCAAGCACATGTCTTTTGTCTGAAGTCCGAAATCGAATTTTTTATTAAAATAATTTGAACGCTGGAACTAAGGACCTAGGGTATTCTGGATTTCATAGTTTTGTTGGCCCAACAAAACTCGTTAGTTTTGTCATAAATTTTCCTTCAGACACCATTTTTAGCCGTTATACATAAAACACACGTTCTAAATACACTGAATGCATGAAATCAACCATTTCGTCATGGAATGAAGTTTTATACACATGGAATACTTATTGGTCGCACATGTGTTCAGATACATCGTGTGCCTTTATTTTATTTTATTGTATTTAAGATAAACGCGCGTATTCCTATACATTCGTCGAACACATAATATTATAAACGTGTACAATAAATAATAAATCAGCCATTGTTGTATGTCGCGCCAAGCAGTCTAGTCCTACAGTCGTTTGTGTTTGTGACCCTTTTGACCTTAATGGTCCACAACCAATAGTAGATGGTTTTTTCTCATTATTACTTAATCTTGACAATGTAATCGCTACCCGGTCATCGGGGATGATTTTCGAAGAACACATCGCTATAATAAAAGGTCATGGTCAAAATTATTTTTGTTTTGACGGTCTTATGTTATTGAGAAATTTCTAGGTGCTGTATTCAATGTTAGAATTATAGTAAAGCAAGAGTTTTAAAATAAGAATATATATTTTAATCGTTTTATAATATTATGATAAATGTGAGCATCTATTTACCTTAATTTCTGGTAATAGATCATATTCTCCTAAAGTTTTTTTACCCACAATATTATCGATTTTCGATTCGAAACAGCTCGATGAGAATAAATTTCCTACGGAATGCGCGTAAAGCAGTGATTACAGAATCATGTACGAACAAAACGAACATAGGTTTTCATAGTAAAAGCGCGTTGATGGTTTGTCCACGCCACGGTTATGACTGTTATGAGTTATGACTTATGACTGAAACCTGTAGTGAAATAAAACTTTCCATCCACCTACATGAGCAGACACAATTCCCATCATTCTATGACCTCTTATATAGTTGTACAATTCCATGTTGAAACTGAAGAATGAGTTTTGCTGCACTCGGTGTACACACACACACACACACAGACACACACGCACACACACACACACACACATATATATATATCACTTTCACGATTGATATGGACGATGAAATAAAGAAGTTTGTTTTAATAAATAATTAACATTTTTAATTTGTTTTAACACTTTAATTGTTTAAAGTTATTATTGTTTTGAATATTTTGAACGAATAAGTAGATAATAATGTTTGTAATAAACTCGATATTAAAAAAAAAAAAATATTTTGGATAGAGGTGTACCTACTAAATATTTTATTGACATAAAAAAATTATACTAATGTACACTAATATACCTTGATAATTTGTAATAATTTTTTCGATATTATTTAATTAAAGATTCTTATATTTAACACATTTATTGTTTGTATTTAATATTATATATATATATATATATATGATGATTCATGTTATGTACTACTATATACATTATACAGAGCGCAATTTAATCATCAATGTTTGTAAAACAACCGTCAATCAAGTGTAAAATTTAATGTTCTACCTTCGGCATTTCAAAGGCTAAACAATTTATTTAAAAAATGATACACAATGGATTCCTCAAACGATGTAGCGACACTAAGTAGTGAAAAAATTACTCTCGGGTTCTTCAAGATAAGAATCTATATAGACCACGGGCATGAGAAAAAAAACAATAGACTACTTCCAAATTCTTTAAATACGTAGTCGGTTTGTTTTTGAATGACTAGAGAATGAAAACATGTTCTCTTCGTTAGCAATTCAAGTATTGTTCATTGCGACTACTACATTGAAACCTTCAAATTTATTCACCATTAAATAATTTGCACAGTCCAATTTTGTCATATTTTTAAAGCCATAAGTTATAATGGAATTTTACTTACAGTTTATACGTATGTTTATCTTTATTATATTTTTAATAAAAATCTACGATTCTATACGTATATTATATTTTTCAAGATGAAATCTATAAAAATAAATTTACAATGTATTTTCCTGCTCTTTTTTTATAACATTTATCTAGTAATGGTTTGAAAGTATTTTCCATAGGGTATAAAAAAACCAATTGCAAATTTTTAGGAACCTCACATTAAAAATACCATAAGTTAAATTTGTTCAAAGTAGATACAACAATGTTGGGTATATTGTAAAATGTAGACGTCCATTAATATTAATTTAAACACTATAAATCTTAGCAGATATATAAATAAATGCAAGGATTTTTTTACTTTGCTACTATAACTACTACTTTATGAGTCCTCATTTTTTACTCGTTTTAAGCGAATAGAATATAAGTTATGTGTGAACACAATTTAAAAAGCCCATGTAGTTTTATTTTCAAATTATTTTAATACGTGTGTTTTTTAATAAGTTAATAAATCATGTTATATAGAAAATTAATTTAATTTAATTTGATTCTATAATTTTGGGAAAGTTTCTTAAAAATAAATGACTGATTGGCTAATATTCAACAGAAAATCATAGTATTTACGATAAAAGTAGAGAATGCGGATACATTCAATAAACTTGTAAAATAAACTAATCATTATTTATTAATGAATATTATAATATCATCACATATTTAGAGGAAAAATTATGAATTTAACTTTCTAAAAAAATCTTATATACCTATGTAATATTCTGATTATGATATTTTAAAATTAATTTTTCATAAACTCTTTCGAAAATAATTTTATCAATTTTATTCACAGTTAAAATTTTATAAGCTACATTTTTAATATTTCACACATTATTTATCCGTATCTTTCAAGTTAAAAAACATAACTTTGAATTTATTTTATTAAGTTAATTTTGTATAATTAAACATATTTTTAAATTTTTGATACTAATTTCCTGATTTTTGGATTAATGTTGAGCACATATTCTCAGTGTTTTTTAGTACATTAAATTAACGACTCTGTTTAATATTATTGTTATTATTAACATATATTATTAATTAGATTTTTAACACTTTATTTGGGAAAATATAAATTTGACAGGTATGTAACGTAAACTAGAAATCATATAACAATAAAAATAAAATTATTTCGATGATTAATTTTATTAATTAATTAGAAATATTATGAAGGTACTATTAAAATACACATATTTCATAGTTTTTATAAGTTCGGTGCAACAGTTATTTGAAGTTGTTCCGAAAATTTAGTTTATATGGCTTAATTTTCTTAAATTGTTTATTAATTTAGATATCATTAGAATTTTAAATCGAAGTTGTTGCGTCCTGTCCAAACTTATTGGTATTGTAGAGGAATACTCTCTGGACGCACACTTGTTTAGTATTTTATAGATACTAGTTTATTTTATATCAATAATTAGTGAAAAGTGAACATCTAATAAGGTTGAAAAACCAAACTCCCAATTTTATATGAAAAAACTATCTTCCCTTTTTTATATTTACGAGTTTACAACTGACATCGTAAATTTAAAAGAACGATACAGGCGAATAGTGGATTTTTTTTCACTTTGTATCCGAAACCTACTTTATAATGAATTGACGGAGGATTTCGCTACGAATAATAAAGAACTAACGAACTGTATATTAATGTGAACGAAGGGTGTATATTATGATGAAAAGTATTTGAAACAGTGCAAAATACTTGAGCATAATGCTAAATACACTTAGCCACGAAGATATTATAAAAACACATTTTGGTTATACCTAACCAACAACCGGATGCTTGCAATATTTGGTTCCACACCCGTTAACCGTCACTCACCTGTCCTTGCCGACTGCCCATTGTTTCAAGTAATTACAAATGGCTCGGATTTATTTAATTATATTTGTCCGGACCAACGAGCCTTTTGTAGTTCCACTGTGAATACTTGCTCGCCCTAATGAGATTTACACTACCTATCAACAAATCAATTCCAGCCGAGTAAATGCTTTCGTTGGTTTTGATATTTATTATTTATATATAATAATAAAATGCAACGGGTGTATTCAGGTGTACTAAAATGTCTTGCAATTAAATGCTTGGTATTGCTCAAATGTTTGCTAATTCCTAAATTACACATTTAAGAATTTTAATAAAATATAACGTACAATAGATTGTAATTTATAGAAATATGACATAATTTTGTAAGTTTAATACAACAAGTTTTTCATTCAATTTAAAATGTATTTATTTATTAAGAATAAATCTACTCCAAAGTTAATTTTAATAATTTATATCTCGTGTATATTATTATTATTATTACTTCATTGATAATAAATGGAAATAATAATAATGTCTACACAGTATTTAATGTATGTTATAACTATTGTAAAATATAACTTTTATGTATTTATAACTACTATAATTATATTGACATTAATTTTTATTACTATTAAAATAATTATAATATATATTGTTATATTTTGATACAGAACATGAATTGGTAAATCATAACCATGACAATTTAAATTAATCTTACAAGTAAGTAGGCGTACAATAATTTTAAGATCAAAAGTTAGTATTTAATTTAGGCTCTGTGTTGTGTCAAATTACAGATTATATTTTAAATACAACTAAATATAAACAAAAATAAAAATATTAATGAATTATCTATTGAAATTTAAAGTGATATAAATAAAAATAATGCATGCACAATATAATAAAGCTTAGTTAAACATTCAATTATCAAAATTGAATTGAGTTTTATCTGAAATTATACTAAATATAAATAAATATTTAATCCTCAATTTTCAATGAATACACATTTTCTAGTTAATTTTGAATATTTTTAAGTGATTATATTTTTAAGTAAAAACTATCACCTACCTTTGATTAACCTTTATTTTAATTTATATTTAATCATATAATAAGCAAGAATAAGTTGTAAAATATTTATATATTACGAATGATGGGTTATAACTTATGATAATTTTTTAGTTACGGGTCCCAATTGACCGTTAGTTAAACACATTATGAATTTAGGGGACCCGCACTGTTGATATTTGCAGCTGTAAAGTATAATATTAATATATATAATAATATTACGATTAAGGTTCAATAGCAAAACACTGGCATGCATAATTTTATCAAATTATCACTTCAACATTTATGCAATGCGCAAAATCATCGATCAATATATGGACTATTTGCTTTGATGGATGGGTGATCTGGGTAGTGTGTTTTTTCTCATCTATCGTTTCCGTGAAAGGGCGGAAGTTATATTGCTATTTTAATCCAGACGATTCCATCAGGGACTGCTGCTGCAATAGTGTATACATCCGCTCATAGTATAGAGGGAGGCGACCGATTCGATTTACATGTTATTGTATTTTATCTGAATTAATTAAAACGATATTCGTCGGGCAGTGTGCGCGTCGTATACCACTATGTTTAGGGGCGGCACCGGCTTCTGCTGGGGTGAGTTTCGAACCTACCCTGCGGCCAAATATCCCCTTATGCTTTTTTTTTTTTTTTGATGAACATTATGGCCCCGTAGCCACGATGACGACCCTCGCAGGATAAACACGGACGTCTTGAATTCCATCTCCCGACGATAATTATAAAGGCGGCATAATTGAGTCGTTACATTATGATTCCCCGAGCAATCCCGACCGGCACAATGGTACTCTTACCGCGTACGTTCAACGTTTATCTGGCTTATATTCGCTCGCCCACTCATCTGCTTTCCCTTACATTGGATACCTACTATTTTTCGTTAATTCGATTCGAAAATTGCGGTACTTGCTAATAAAACTTATTAAATATACATACTATATTTTTTCTCACAAACATACTGTTTTAAATCTTATGATTTTTATCTCGAAACCACGTAAAACTTCCTTATAATATAAAACCATATCTAATGTATTTTATTACCGTTAATATTTACATATAATTTTTTTTAATAGTGTATTAAAGTAAACAAACTTATAAGTTGTATTATTGTTTTAAACAAATATTTGCATATAAGTTATGAACTATTATAAGTTTTAAGTGACTGCTGCCATCACTTTTTTTGAATAAATTACTTTTACATTTAAATCGTATATTATTATAGCCATAACATTACAAAACTAAAAAACTAACATTTAGGTAGATACATATAAACAATAAACATAAATACAATATAAATTATATGTAAATAAAAAAAAACATTATCTAGAGTTAATGTACTTAAAAATAAATATTTTATCAATAAGAATAAACTTTATGTTCAACTATACTAAAGAGATGATTCTTGGAAGTACGAACGATTAGTTTTGTGATGTTATTCATATGATAGTAAATGTGGGTGTAGTATTCTTTAAAGTCAAGTAGACTTCTCAAATTAAATATACTATGTCCATTTATTTAAATTTATCTCATTTATTTAAATATAATTATAATCACATCAATTGTGTACTATTAAAACTAAAATATTTTACATTTAGTATACAAAAACATTTTTTATTATTATCCGAGTATTTAATTTAAAAAATATTACAATGATTAGAAACGTAAATTTATGTTCTTATACTATTATTAAAACTTGTATTAATTGTGTGATATTTTTCTTCTTTATAAATATATAAATCCTTTGGAGTATTTTATAATTTCTACCGCAGTTAGTAATAGTTAATATTTATTCATAACCAGTTTAAATAAAAACCTTTAGCTGTTCACTTTAGTTTATTCATCATAATATTATGATAAGGTATAATGTAATTTATTAAAGATTTACAATCAGATAGGTATCATGAAATATAATATGATATTGAAAACTTGAAATTTTGCTATGAAATACTACTATATTATACTATTAATTTTATGAGAATTAGCCAATACATGCAAAATATACAGATTTCCGATATTTCAGTATAATATCCAATACGTCTTCTATTATAATTTACAATTATATTACATGTGACGATTATAATTCGTGTTTAAATCGTTCATGTATAGTTAGACGTTAGACCACACCTGAAGTTTTCTTTATGTTCTCACTTGAATATAAATATACTTTTCTTAGGTCACGCAGCCTTAGCAATTAATAGCCCTCAAAGGTGTCAAGATTTATTGCTTTAGATTTGCCAAATATTACAATCATAATAATTATTATTATACCGTAAGTTTTGTAAAAATATGTTTATTTCAATAAAAAAAAAATATGACTATGTAGGTAATGCGATTGTTTTTTATTTTTGAGGATTTTTAGTTAAATATAGTAATTCAAATATTATATATATTAATACATATTGATTTTATTATATCTGTTTCAATTTTATTATAATTTAAATTTAAAACCAAATCAAACACAAATATTTATTTTTATAACTTCTTTATATTATATCATTTTATAAATTAAAGTTTTTAATTTTTATTCTATAACTAATATCGCTTTATGTGAGTTTCATGCATTTTTTTCTGGTTATAAGCAGTAAATTGTATAAAAATTAAGTTCTATTATATGACGAATTTATAAAATAAACATCCACTTATCCAAAATATTGTTATTAAATTATCATTATTTTGTTAGAGAAAATACTGGTATATTAAATGAGAATGATTAGGTATTTATTTGGAAAATATTCATGAAAATTATAAATATTTATTTTACTAAATATAAAAAAAAATATTGTACTTAGTTAATTCATTTGAAAATTTCCACAGCTATAAACTGCATGTTATAAATATTTTTAAATAAATAATATATATATATATATATATAACAATAGGAAATATTTGTAAAATTAATTAAAATACCTAAATTATTAAATTATTTATTTAATTCAAAAAAAACTGTTAATTAAAATTTTATCATATTTGTCCTTGAATTTAAACAAAACAACAAATATTTATGTATATTAACAAATTGACAATACTTAAAGAATATAAAGATTTTAATAATAGCAATATAATTTTTACTCTGCGTGTAGTAATTATTTTTTATCATTTGGTATTTTAGAATTGTAGTTTAGAACTAGAAATGTCTTCTTTCCTCTTTTTTTAAATACAAATTTTAAAAATGAATGCGTTCTATTTTATGCATTTTGTGTATGTTAGTATAATACAGTTGTTTCATAATTATAAACATTTAAGGAAGCATTTTGTCACTTCACTTCCTCATGTTTTCACGCCATAATTTATACATTAAGACTATGAAAACGTAAGTACTGTTACAAAATACGACGAATTCTTCTTGAAAATGAAATTCTCTGTTTCAAAAACATTTTAATTGCTAATTAAATATTCTAATATAGTTAATATACCATAATATGTTACGTAGAGTCGTATTGAAAGATTCTACCAAACTTAACTGAGAATATTCATATATTTGAATGAATAGTTGTACTATTGTAAATTAAACAAGTCTTAAATATACAGTAAAAGGAATCCAATAAAAAATATTTGAAGTAGTTTTTTGTTTTTGTTATAATAATTATTTACAAAAATTGTATGTATCATCTATGTAATTATATGGTAATTACAATTTATAGTAAAGTTAAAAGTTTTCGATAAATTTAAAATTTTAGGACTAGTGTATAAATTAAAATAAAATAGAATATAAATATATTCATATTCTAATAAATTATTTTATTTAGAAATTAAATAATATATAATAATTTTTATAATCTATAAAATAACGATTATTTTTCTATTGTTTAAATATTCTATAAACAAAAAGTTACATTTTAGATATTGTTGTTATAAAAAACATAATCTAAATTTATCGATATATTGTATTTAAATCTTACGACATAAGAGGGTACATATGCAGACCACAGTTCTATTTACACAATTTGACGTAGATCTCATTTGTACACATATACATTTTGTATGGTAACTTATTCTTTACAAAAGAGGGTCATTTACTCGTAGGCGATCACATACTTGAAAATCGAATGTGCGGTATCCACATCTGTCGAAATCCCGATTTGGAGTGCGCGTCATACAACAATGAACACTCAACGATATCGGTCAAGTGCAAATGCAGGCCCGAACGTTATGCTAATGAGAACGAGAAGCACCTGTATGATGTCGTTGATAATTTAGAACATATATCGGAAAATAGGCATTAGACCCCGCGGGAGAGGTTAGTATTTTCGGTCGCTAATCGCACCTCGAGCGTTTATCAGACTTTTCAATTAACGACCGTAAACCTTTGACCATTTTGTCTGCCTCGGGATCCGTAGTTGAAACCCCTAAGGGATGTCTCGTAATTGACACATCATTCCATGTTTCACTGTGAAATAAACCCAGTAGCAAACTCACATTATTTTTTTCATAGCTCATTTGTATCAAATCATATTGGTTTAACATGTAATAATTGTCACGTTCAATTTTAGAAAACAATTCATATATATGTATATTAATTCAATAATAAATTCTATTATTTAATATAAAAAGTCGATAAACAGTTCTAAAACAAATAATGTGATATGGTATTATATATTATTTTCAATCTACCGTTAAATTAAAAACAATACATTTATTGACATAGAACACTATTTAAATTCATTCTAAAATTAACGATCATAGCCTTAGATAAATAGATTATACGAAACATTCTTGGTTTTGTTTCAGTTTAATTTAAATCATAGAATATCTCGAAAAGAGTTGAATATAATAAATTTTCATTAGATTTGTGTAACTGATAAATAATAGTTTAAATTTGCATAAATAATTTTAAATTGTGAAAATTTGTTATGTACCTACATGATACCTAATAAAATGCATAATATATACTATATATATACAGATAAAATGTTTGTAACAATTTTAACTTGCACTTTCTGCCAATTTATAAGAAGTTAAAAACATGATTCGATTTGTTTTCATACTTACATATAAGTAGACTCAATAGTTTGCTTTAACTTAGAAAGAGTGGCAAATAAACATTTCTACGTTCTTATTTCTTATACACATATAGAAAAGGGAAATATTTCCCCCGGCAACTAATTTCACCCTCGAATGGACTCGAAAATCCATAAAAATCTTTTTACACGCGTCGATGTTTCCAACCACACACAGTAGTTTACCATGACCTCTACTTCCTCCCCTTTTCTCATCTACGCCAAAAACAACTTTTCACTATTCCTATATATATATACACAGTATATAAACTAATAATGTACAGTTTACTTGGGGTTTGGCATTGCCTAGTAGATATTGAAATGAAAAACCACCCGAATCGAATTAGCCACATAAATCAACAAATTGAATTAATTTATTAGACTTGGAGTACTTAAAAAATAACATTGTAAGAAGTATTGTACAAGACATTGCTCATAAATATAAAATCCAATCCATAATATTTAAAGGATTTCTGGTTGTTAATCTATCTAACTGTATACATATATGTATAAAAGTAAAAAAATGTGTGTGTGTGGTTGTAGATTATAGAAACTACTCAAAAACTATTCGACTGATTTTAAAAAAATAATTAGAGATATTCTAAAGAAATACTAGAAAAGTTTAGAGGGTAGTTGGAATCATGTTCGATATGTAGTGCCGACAATTTTTTTTTAATATTTTATTGATTATACCGTATGTAAATAAATTATTATACCTCATAAAAAATTTTCAATAATAGCATATTCCCTATTATTTTAAAATTGTTAACTTTTGTTTGTGGATGTATACTTAAACTGAAGTTATTGTATTTCGTCTGATATACACCAAACATTATATAATCTGATCCAGCGGCGAATCCAGAATTTTTTTATTATAATTTTAGCATTGCTTGAATAATATCTACATATCATCTATTCATTTAATACTTTATGACCCTTTTGTTCATTAACTGTTTACTATACACATCTATTTTTTATTATGACTACAATTTTATAAATAACTACGACCTAAATTTAACATAACAATATATTAGCATTACTGTAAACCATAGATTAATGTATTTCTTAATTAATATAATTATATTAATATGTGTGGTAAAAAAAAAATTTAATTTTTAATTCTAATATTATTACTAACAAGAATACAAGATCATAAATTTTAACTTTTATAAACACATAATACAATATAAAATAAACCATAGCTGAAAATAAAGGATATTATTATGAAACAACTAAACAAATTTAAATGATTAAAACCATAATAAAAGTCACAATTTGTACACGAAATTGCGATAAACAATTAACAGTGCGACGGCGTACGTTCGTAGTATTCGTACAACACTACGACGTACATAACAAATGTACAATACATAAAAATAAACAGTACTCTCCAAGTTACATCTTATTTTAAATTTAAATTATAACATTATGTTTTAGGAGTTGTGGTTATACCCATTATTTTCATGTATGATAGTAACTGTAATTAGGTATAGTAGTGGTCGGTGAGCACTCCCGTATTTATAAATAAATATTGAAAACGATAATTTATTTAAACATAGTGCTTAATAATTAATCAATATTATTTGACATTTATTTATACAAATTCGAATAATCTAACATATATTTATTTTGAGTTATAAAAATATATTAATGATAATATAGCTTGAAGGAAAACATTTGGAAGAGGGGGCACGTGCTCCTTGTGCTCCCCCTTAAATATGGTACTGATCCCATCTACTGCAGTTGTTGTGCCCTCCTAGGTAGGGTTTATCTATAAATTGAAGTACATGCTCGTGGACCTGAGGTATATTGAAATCAAAATACACAAACTGTTATATTTTAAAATTGTTCATTCTTTCCCGGGTGAAGTCGAATAATACATAGATTTCTTTAATATACACTCCAAATTAGTAATTTTTTTAAACTCGTACAATTGTAAACACTAAGAATTTTATATTTAGGTATTATTTAGAATGTTTTATAATTCAACTATTTGAAGAGTAAATATTATGAGAATATATATTATAATAATGTAAGCGATCGTCTTATTCCTAATGACTTATCATCTATAGAACTATATCTCTAAGTAATTTACTAATTTATTGCTAAAAATAAAAGATGCTCATACAATGGTTTAATATTTTGAAATGCAATATTATTAATATATTTTTTAGGTTTTTATAAAACCTGCATCATATTTCTATAATAAATCATTTTTATTCTACATTTTCGAAGTTAATGTTTTTTAAAAGTTCATATTATCCGTTAAAGTAAATATACCCGAATTCTTATTTTCGCCGTCAAAAATAAAACGGATTCAAAGTTATTAGATTGTCAGGTGGTGATGTATGGGAGATATTTTGAGACTTCTTGAATGTATTGTAAGAAAAGTTTTATTTTCTAAAAAAAAAGTAATTTAATATTCCCAAGAGCAAAAAATTTCGAGACTGAGTTTTCTCGATTCTAAATTTGAACATTTTATACCTATGTTTTTACAACTATATTAAACTATCAAGGGACTAATTTTTAACACATGGTATTTATAAGAACTTCTGTATTAAATATACATATATATCTTGTAAACTACTATACCAACGTATAAAAATAATTATAAATATATTGAATGTTAATTTTAATATCCATTATTTTAGTCTGATATTATTATTTATTTATAATATAATTATTTTTATTAAAAATTATTTTACACGGTAGAGTTTTGATGGTGGTTCTTAATGGATTGAATATAGTTTTATTTAAATATGATACTTCCGTTTTAAAAAGCGTTTTGTTCATTCAAAACGTTTTAATTGGTTGCTATTTTGAGTAACATGGTTATCCAAAGAGTTCGGCTTTTAATCTTCGTCAAATTCTATACTATTGTCCACTATCTGTCTGAAAGATACGGAATTTTAATTGAAAAAATATATTAATATTCCCCCGTTCATAAAGTGTCAAATGAAGTTTCTGACAAATTCCGCGTTGACAAATAGCCCAATAATGCTGTCTATCTTGTTTCCGGAATCAAAAACAAAGGGCGGACGTTTTATCGAGGTTCTAAGGGTCTCCCAAAAGTCAAAACTCTTTTTTTTTCTTTCTGGGGTATTTGTTGTTTTCGGCCTCTGTTCTATAACTCTGTGTATAGGATGTTGTCATTAATCAGGATCACTGCAGATGTCATAATAGGTCCTAAAAAGAGAAGGAGTGTAGATAGAGTGAAATCGACAAAAAAGTTACATTCTCTGTTTCCTCAATGGAAGTTAGCCAAGCCGGTGTCTCGAAATAGATATATTAAGACTTTTTCTGTATCCCAAGCGTCTTCACCCAATGTTTTTAGCGACCACGGTAGACAACAACAGGCAGCACACTGCCAAATAATTAATAATGACCATCCTTTGTAATGTTTGCTAAGATGAGATTTTCATGATGATGTATGTACTCGTACATGTACGTTATACGTCATAATATTACATCTGGAACTATAGTTATATTTTAGTCATGACCTATAAAATAAAAAATAAAAACAATCATTTAATGATAAGATAATAGCATGTATTATGAATTTAATCATAAATGTAATTAAGACCAAATCTTATCATATTAAATATATACTTTTCACTTTTACATTTATAAAAATATTTTTGTTTTAAAGTTCTATGAATTTGTCACTTATAAAAAAAATGACTATTTTAGTACATATAGTGCCTACTTTCATAATTTATTCGCACATAATATAGAGTTTCAACTTACTTTTTTTTTGTGTTTCTAAAAAGTTAGCTAAATTTTAACTTTTAGGTTCAGTAATAAGTTATTACGATAATTGTCCGTAAATTAAGGTATAGATGTACATTTTTAATTAGTATAAATTTAAAAATAGATCTGATCCTAGTTTGTGAATTTGGTTTATTAAATAACGTATATTATTATATAATATTTTTTCATTAATTCACCGTGTCTATGTATTGTAGTACGTGTCTATAAAATCTTGGGTGTTCGCAGTAAAAGAACTAACATTTTCTGAAACAATAAACTTAAATTAGGTACCCGCTTTGTGTTTACTGGTACTTTGAACTATGTTTTACAATATCTTTACTCTTTAGTTAGTTTTGTTTATATACATAAAAACCTTTCGTTATTTTCAGTACTAAAATTAATAAAATATTGCTCCAGTGGAGTTCTTGGAATATTACCTTCGGATAAAAAAGAACGTCTATTTACTCTACCAAACTTTGCGCATATCGTTTTACAAAATTATAACCAGAACTTTACTGATACATCACACAATATTTAACATGAAAACTTTTACTTTTTTCACGTTGTTGAATTTTGTTTTATTAAATATCCTGGTTCAGGAGTGTATAGTGGGTTAGGGTACTTAATTGCTATTCCTGTTGACCTTTTCGCAGTTAACACCAAAGTTTATTTTTGCTTTTTCAAATTTTACAAGAAAAAAATTATTATGGCATAGTAAAAATGCAATTTTACTTTATTACTATCGTTTGTGCCTTTCACTGTCTTTTTGTTCTTATAGCAATTTTTACATCATTAATACTATATGTGTTATATAGTACAAATTACAATAATATCGTAATAAAATAGTTATTAAATAAATTTCATCATCTTGAGACTCAAAGTATCTATCTTTATTATATATCATCAAAAGTTATTTTTATTTAATACGTTTTCTATATACTTACGTGTACTAGCTGTGTAGTCGGGATGACGTCTATATTGAAATATTTGGATTTATGTGACAATAATCTGTTTCCTTTCCCCCACCATGTGTTCCATGCATTCAGATTTTTTTCCTATACATGTACGTACCGGTGTTTGCTGTTTTATGCTAAAGAAGTCAGTTTCCGCTTCACAAGTTTGTCACCACTCTATCCATCTATCTACCTTACCTGTTCGCGCGTATCGTTATGCAATCTATTCGATGTGAATTTTTTCTATGGCCGTTTTCAGTCATAGATATTCGTATAATAGTACACGCAATATAATATTACTGCACTTTACTGTTCTACAATACTTGCATTCATAATAATAATAAAAAAAATATTGATTTCTACGGTTAAGTTTCATAACCAGTAATGGTGGTTACAAACGTACATCCATAATTCATTTGTATGCGTGGGTGTGGGTGCTGTGGACATATTATAGTAGTATAGTATCTATATATATATATATATATATATATATATACATATACAGACATACTAACTATTACAATATATATTTATATACTTGGAGTTTGGAAAGTACTTGATAAAAACGGATTCTTTCAATGATTATAAACTATTATTTCGACACTCGTCCCCGATATCGCACGTTTCTCGTGGAAGACTTTTAGATTTAAAAGTATACCTATGGATTTTTATTTTTCAATCAATAAACCTATTTCTTAAGTATTTTAATTACCTAAAATTTGATAGTAATGATAATGATGTAGATAGTTTTTTATCTCATTTTTTTTTTTTGTTGTTGCTATTGTTACTAAACTTTAAATTGATTGTTGAGAAACAGATGATTTGTCGTTATTAACTGAATTTTAATCATTTTTGAGAAGCTATTTAATTATTTTAAATTCATTGATATAATATTTTTATTAATACAAACAATATTCTTTTTTCAACCGATGCTTTGTTTATTATTTTGACATATCTATAGGCTTTGCCAAAAGTAATATTTTACGTCGTTTTCGAGACACCTATAAAGATTACAAATTTAGCTTTCTTAAAAAAATGTTGAATAAAAATCTAATAAATTATAACATTTATGTGTCATGGGGATTTTGAAATACGAGTATATATTTATTATTTTATTTTTTTTTTAAGATTAAATTCTTTAAAATAAATTACTGTTAATATATATTATTATGTGTACTTACTATCTTAATGTTTATTTCTTGTAACACAATAAAAGTTACCTTTATTAAAAAAAAAAAAATAACAATAACATAGTAGGTTGGTAGTGTTCATAAATAACTTTATATTTTACTATGTTTTGATCATTTTCACTTCAACTGCTTTACTAAACTGCACTACATTTATTTGAACAACACCCATTATTTTAAAATGTATTAACCTTTTTGAAAATATTTTTTTTATCATAATTTCTAGTCGAAATAAAACATCAAAATAGAATTTTCTAATTTTTTTAAATGACAGCATAGATTTTTTATTTCTGAAACAGAATATGTTTCAGGGTATTTAAATATATAAAAATCAAAATTCAAACGAGCAATATATAAGTTATAAGTATTTAAAATTTTAAAGTTTAGGTGAGCAGAGTGGAGTGATACGAGAATACTCTGCAAAATGTCAGTATACTAATCCGCTTTTTATATATCGAAATACTCTAAAAAATATTCTGCTTCAGAATATGAAATTATAAATGTATGTTGTCATTTAAAAAGGTGAAAAACTTTAAAAAATATAATTTATTTTAAATGTTGTTTTATGTTGACTGGAAATTATGTAAAAAATATTTTCAAAAACGTTAACATTTTTGTTGTCCAATAAAAAAAATAATAATGGAGGTAGGTAATAATAATAATAATAACAATATTCGTAACTATGATAATATTGTTATTATAATATATTGTGTTACAGTTTATTGTCTATGTAAATAATATGTGGGTACATTTTTTTTCTGTTTTTTTAATTGTAATTTTTGCATTTTTATACATTAATAATGTAACATTATTAATCTTTTATGAAAAAATTAAATAAATGTAATACTAAATTTATTCAATTATTCTAGAATATAATCCTAAATAGAAAGCAAATTTTTATTAATAGTATTAACATTTTTGTAAAACATTATTTAATTTTAGAATAAAAAACTATTTATAATTTTAATAATAATTCTACTAAACATTTATAATAAAATATTAATATACTTATATAATATGTTGTATTATGTATTGAAAATCAAACGAACTGAGAGATTTTATCGTAGTAAAATGTTCTAAATAAATATTGTCATTAGTTGTACCTAGTCCGATGTCTTGAAAGTTGAAATACTTGATTTAAAGTTATTCTCGATATCGTACATACTTAGGTTTTATTCGTCATTAACATTAAGTGTTGTAATATTAACATTTCAAAACCGTACTTCTCAGTAATTGGTATAAAATGTGTATACCCATGAAAAAGTTAATTTCAATTTTGTATACCAGAAAATGAAATCTAATAACCGTGTGAATTGCTTAAATAGTGATTTACATTTTTATTGTAAGCATGGATTGTAAAATTATCTGACAAAATCACAAATCATAACCAACATGTGCAGACTTTCTTATTATATTATATATGCACGACGTCGCCTAGATTTTTCTTTATTTATGCACATCTGAAATTAATCGAACCCAAACGGGTCTTATGACTCTTCATTACTATCGTTATATCCGATCGCGTTTGCTTTGCTGTTACTAAGGAATTCAATTACATGGAAAATTTAATACCAAGCAATTAGCCTAGTACATTATTGACATCTGTATGGTTTAGAAAATATATTGATACTGACCATCACGGATTTTGCTTCCGATCGCTTGTTATTTTAACTGTAGGTGACTCTGTTTCATTCCGTTCGACTACTCATATAATACATATAGGTAGGTACATACATTTACACACGTGTGCTCACACACGCTCACAATCGCGCTTTTTCAGTAGGTATACAATAATATATATAATGCGGTATGATAATAATTCCAGAGGCTTTTTAGATCCGATCTAGAATTCTTCCTCTGCGTTTCAATTTAATTAGTTAATTGACCATGATTTCGTAGTATTTTAATCCGCCTCTGACGAATAGTGATCATACGTATATTATACCTGTAGGCCATACGTGTTATAACTGTACAGTACGCCGCCGCCGTCCGCCCATAATTTACACACGTATATGGTTCCGGATTACCGGCGATGCACACACGTCGGACAGCACAGCATTTTGAGTAGGTGATAATACATAATTACTGATTTTGCATTTTTAATTTTCATTATACAATCCAGTCATTATTTCGATGAACGATTATTAGTGTATTACGTACTCACGCACTTAATGTGCGAGTGTTAACGGACGTCAGGTTCGTTCACAAAGTAGGTAGGTAGACATTTACATATATTTTTAAGTGTATCGCTCATAGTATTGACGTGTAAAATCGATACGAGATTCATTAATTATATGTGTACATTACAATTTATATGTACAGGATTATGTTTGTTTAAGCTTAATCTTTTTGTTCTGATTTGTTCGGTATTTTCTTGAGTAGGATGTTGATGATAATAATAATATTTAAAACATAAAGATAAAGTATACATTTCTGATGAGCATAATACGCTTAATATGTATTTACGTATAAGAGCCGAAACAGTTTAGTGTACTTACATTATATAATCTATACCATTTATAATTACTTCAGAAAAACTCTGAGAATAACATTATAATATATTCTTTGACGACTAAGAATATTTTTAATACGCTTGTAGTATTCTTCATTTTTTATTAATAAGTTATATCTAAATAATAAATGTAATTATAATAATATTGTGTGTGGCCAATACAATATACACACTATTATGTAGTTTATAGGTGTACTGAAAAATGTAATTTTAATAATGATAATTTTATTACATATTATAAAAGATTATATTTTAACAGTTTTTCGATCATAAATAAAAACGAAATATTTTTTTAACATGATAACATTTTTAATATTACAACTTTTTGAACTAGCTGGTAATTATTTTAATTTATTCTTATTTATTATTGTATAAATATGGTGGTATATTGTGAATTGCCGGAACTCTTTAAACCTTAACCCTCACAGTTTCATTCACTAACCGACCCTAAATATCATGTCTATATATAGAGAGTTTATTAATATGTGACAAACTCTTGATTTTTTTTTATCATCTTTCATCTGTCGTCATTCTTCATAAATGTTTCATTTCTTTGAGTACTATTCAAATGTTTAAATTTTATTACGCATTCGCTTGTTATATCAATATTAAAAAATATAAATATATTTATGGTCAGTAATAAACAAATTGTCTTATAAAAATATTGCATTACCTACAGAAAATTGTGGATATTATATTATTTACTTTTGATATTCTAAGTTTTGCAAATATCCAAGAAAAAAATATAAAACTAAAATAAAAAAAACTAACAACTTACATGCCTAGGTTCAGAAAAGCATAAGAATATTCTATATGTAAATAAGTTTTCCTGTGTTGGCAGTTAAAAGCTATATGTATATATACATAAAGTCATAAATGTTAAGTTGAATTGGTTTATTTTATTTTATATAATTAGGTTAACATGATTTTTCAAGCAGCTATTTGTAATTTAAATAATATGATTCATTTTTAAAGAATTGTACACTACTATTCTTACTATTTTGAATAATTTTTAATAATTATGAATTATTATAAAATATTTAATGAATATGCTGAAAAAATGTGTTAAAATTCGTAAAATAAAATACCTAATAAGTAAAAGTATAAGTTGGTACTATATTTTTTATTTAATTTAAAAAAGTTTAAGTTGTATTATGATTGTAATTCGAAATATTTATGATAGTTTTTTAATAGTTAAAACTAAAACACTTAATTAAAATAAATTTTAATAAACTGATGTGTACATATAACATTGTTTTTTTGAAAAAACCTGGATCAAAGATGAACATTTTTTTTTTTTTTTTAATATGCGCGAACGAATTTTTAAGTTCTACGTAAAGGTAAAAACACAACAGAAATTGTTAGAAGTTTCTTTACGATGGTTATACCACCAAAAGGTGTAACAACCCATAAACGTGAGTCGAAAATTAACGAGCAAACGAAGGTGAATTTTTCAAGAAGTCGGAACTTGATAAAATATGAATTCACAATTATTATTATAACCATAAAGCAACTTCGTGCAATTAAAACAATTAGCCTTTTAAGGGTAAAGCTTATTAAGCCTTGAGTTTATAATATATTACTAACATAAATCAGTTTTTAAATAGAAATAATTTCAATTGTATTACTTTCAAACTATTTAAATATAGGTATTCATAGGTAACTCATCATTCTGCTGCCTACAGTAATAAAAATAATATAATAATAAACTATATTAATTAATAATAAATATACCCAATTACAAGTAAAACTATCACACATTGACATGATACAACTGCATTTAAAGACTTATTGAAAAGTAATTTTAATATTATAAATATTGCTATTTAGACACTGTTATTACATAAAAAAAGAAATATGTAGTGTTATAAAAATATTTTAATGATTTTAATAATTTGTTTACTTTTGGAGAATAAATATTATCAAGAGCATAAAAATTGTTTTATCTTTTTTGGATTTTTTAACTCTCTTCTTGAATTTAGTTTTTTAGCATATACATTGAGTTTAGAATATGTAGAATAACAAATAGTATAATTATAAAAGCAAACATGCCTATCCATAAGGTATCTACCACACAAGTGTAGGTCCTAAATTTGGCTACATTATGTGTTTATAATTATGATGGTTTTTCTACAAATGAATAATATAAAATGAATGTAATAATAATAATATTGTATTATGATTTCAGCTTGTAACTGTAACGAACATGCAAAACGTTGTCGGTTCGACATGGAGCTGTACAAACTATCGGGTCGGGTGAGCGGTGGCGTGTGCCTCAAGTGTAGACACTTCACGGCCGGCAGATACTGTCATTACTGCAAGGAAGGATACTACAGGGATCCTACTAAGCCCATAACACATCGAAAGGCTTGTAAAGGTAGGTAATTATTTTTTCTCTATTTTAGATAAAAAAAAATAGTGATAATATTAGTATATAGGTTACAATAATAATAGTGAACAAAAATTTGGAACCGTGATTCATATTATTATAAATAAAAGACCAACTCATTTAACGGGTTTCGTATAATTTTAGTAAACTATATTCAGGTTCATATTTTTAAAAATGTTTTACTTAATTAGTATACACCTTAAAAATACTTTAAAACACATATTATATAAGTACCATGCGTGTGCATTCGTATACAGCTAAAAAAAATATATATAAAATAATATATAATGGACTTATACATGATATATTATACATCATAATTCCCTCGATTGACTACATAAAAAAAAAAAATATTTTTGATATTTCAATGAAACTCATGTATTAAAATTCTTTACAAACGTTCACTCATGATCGTTTTTTAATTAAGCGGCATGTTTTTTACTATATTCCTTTTATTTATTATTTTTTTAATATAATATATACGAGTGTCAACGTGATATTGGATTGTTGGTTGTTCATATGTGATGTGTGCTATTTTGGGTCAGCAGAATGGTTTATTTATGCAGACTTTCCTTTGTGATAAAAAAAAAATGTAATATAATATTAATAATAAAGAAAAGAAAATTGAAAAATCGTGAGGATTTAAAGATACCGGGTATATAATATGCTGATGGTACGGTGAGATCCTCGCTTATGATTCACGAACACGGGTGAAGCACTATCAATAAACAGCTATATGTTATTCGGGTGAAAAAACGACCAGGGGGGTTACATTATTGCCTAAACGTGACTTATGGTGTGAGATTAAGAGACTAACATCTAACGATGATAGGGGATCAAAGTAATCGAATGACACGAGAAAACAGGCAATAAACGAGACAATTAAAATGATGTTTTGCATACGAATTAAAATATATTACGAAGTATTAAATCATATCGATATATTATTCATAACAGACACGTAATATTTACATTTTTTAAAAGTGAAATAAGAATTTAAATTTGTTTTCTCTATTATAATCTATTAAAAAACAATTTTTAAATCAAATTAGCTTTTACACTTATACATTTGATGTAAATACATTAAACTTTTATTACTAATTTAGATTTCATTATTCGTCATTTTGTATGTCATTGGTATTTGGAACAAATTAGTACTCTATACCTTTTTAAATTCAATTATTCAAAGTACACTGCGAACTGTGTTCATGTGGATTCGAGTATATAATATAAATTATAAGAAATAATTCTATTTATTTAAATGGGAATTAAACATGCAATATTTCAAAAGGTGGTTTTAGAACGTGTTTTGAAAATTTTAATTTAAGCATATAGCGAGGAGAGATAATTTACTCAATAACTATGTATTATTAAAACGATAAATATAAGTGTAGACATCGTAATTAACATATAAATGTATGGACGTAAATTATTTTATTATAATTTATATGCCTTTTGAAATATTTTTTGCAACTGAGAATGAACAATTTAAACATACAAAGTTTATAACATTATCAGATTTCTCGAGGATTTATTAAATTATTGTTGTATTATTAAATTTATCCGTACAACAACCTTATAAAATATAACCAAATATTTATGAATTTTTAATAGATGAGTAAAGAGCTTAGAAGATTTAGTAAATTCTATTCTATTTAATGATTAGTCTTTTTGTTTTATAGTTTAATTGTGAGAAAAAAAAATTTTCAAATATATCTGTGTTTATATTATATTATGTACTTCAGTAAAGTAAAACATAAACAATTTTATGACTTACATTATATTGGTAGGCTTTGTTATACATAATAACTAAGTTTAAACATTGAAAGCTTAATGGCAGAAGACTTCTTAAAGTTTGATTATTAATAATGTATGCACGCAACCCCTTAACCTTTACCATTTTGAGCCTCTGAGGTGAGTCTTTCCGTAATTATACACGGATTATTTGATTAAAATTTAAATGAAGACCTACGAGATGATAATTAATTTTGGCTTTTGATATATTCCCCTGTTAATCAAATTCAGTAAAAGGTTAAATTATATAATATCACGATTCTATAGTAGCTGCTTAACTGCAAATCTTAAACTGTATTATATTATACTATTTTTATGGACTTCCCGATGACCCGATTACTTAATAACATTTATAGTATATTAATGCGATAATAATTTCGTTTTAAATCAGCTAACTAAAATACATAATTAATATTTTGTGTGCTCTATATAATATTAAAGTCTATATTTATAAAATATTAAGATTTTTAAGATTATAATAAACACATTTTATATATTTTATAAAATATAACATGAGCCTATCTAAATCTTTAAAAACTCGTTTCATCTTCGAATGGATAAACAAGTTTTAAATCTTATGCAAACTCATACTTGTATGTTTTATATAATCATAAATCATAACACTTATTAACCCGATTATACATTATATTATTTTAAACTATTTTCTAAATAGTACGTTGTATACCAGTACGATATATACGCTGTATAATATATAGTACGATCTATTTTAATTAAAAATCATTTATTTTTAAATTGCCTAAAATATTACCAATATTATTAAATAATTTATAAAATGTTATTAAAATAATATTTTATAAATGTGAAAAATCGAATTTATTTCAGCAATA
This sequence comes from Rhopalosiphum nymphaeae, assembly GCA_036289425.1. Classification (NCBI taxonomy): domain Eukaryota; kingdom Metazoa; phylum Arthropoda; class Insecta; order Hemiptera; family Aphididae; genus Rhopalosiphum; species Rhopalosiphum nymphaeae. The sequence continues at coordinate 14,106,370 of JAZAQC010000016.1, read as the reverse complement.
ACTAATATATTATTGTTTTCAATTTTAAAATTAATCGATAAAATACGACTGTAGTCTGCTTCTTGGATTATCATCATTTCAACTAAACATTTACTTTTCATGCAAACACGGAAATACGGTTTTACTTCGAAAGATAAGACAAAACGGATATTGCGTAGCATAAAACAAACAAATTGTCAATCGCCGTGTCTTTTTAGTGAAAAACAAACTTATTTCTGGGACCTCTAGAGAATTCATTCATAGCTCGTAAAATCCTTTCGGTGCATACAATCGCACAGTTTTTAGAAATCGAAACGATTTATTTCAACCGGATACATCTGACTGGACCGGGAATGAGACCAAACTGAACGATATTTACCGTAGCTCGGGGCAAAGGTTAGACAAATTGATCCGTTTCCAGTAAAAACGGATTACACTCCCCCTACGCTCTCACTGCACATATATACATACACACCATGCGCCCTGCATGAACGGACTTCTTTATCTCGGGGGGCTCGTCCATTGGACGAGTCAAAGTTGTCTACCTACCGTCCTTATACTCAACACACAGGGTGCGCGTGATGTATACAATCGTTATACTATTGATGCGAGGAGGGCTTGCGACTCTGATGGATGTGTGTAAAAAGGCCCCTGTGACTAATGGACTTCTGCGTGAAAACGGCCATAATGCTAGGTGCTTAAAAATGGAAAGGGATGTGTTTCTCACTTCTCTCTCGCCCGTTCTTTTTTCAAGTGGTTCTCTTGTCTGTGGGCTCCGATAAACCTATATGTTATATTGTTATATAAATAATATAAGTGTTCTAAAGTCTTAAGTATCCAATGGTTTTTTTTTTTTAATGAAAATAAATTATAACAGAGGTCGAGTTTCAAGGTTGTATAAGACGTATCAATTTAATACGCTATAATATTGTTATAAATTATAATTGCAAATTCAATATTTGTAGTACTGCAATGTAATTTAGTTAATCGAACATTGTAACGCAATTGATTGGATAAAATACTTTATTAGGCAATAATGGTATATTATAAACATCTTAAACACTATATTTCAAATTAATTGGTTAACTTATTAACTGAAAACAATGAAAACACTAGTTATATTAGTAAGTACCAACGATAAATTATTAGATACCTAAGTAAATTATTATTTTAGAGTTTTCGCTAGTGTTTTCATAGGAGACTTGTTTATAGAATTTGAGATACTCTTTATGTTTATTTTGTTAAGTTTAATGTTTTAACTGTAATGATTCTATGGCTATATTAAAAGTTATGTTCACTTAGACTGGCGTTAATGAACTATATTATTAATTAAATTCAAAACTTTTATTCAGTTTTTAAAGTGTTTTTTTATAAAAACATTTTAAAATTAGAATGAAGTACTCATTTATTTCTTTTCTTTTTGGTTGTAATATTCTACTGTTTATTAATAAAACTAAACACAATTATTTTGCGCTATCGAAGATTACATTCAAATATTAATTTTTATAAAGATCATAAATTATCAACCAAAAACAATAATTTAATACAATCAAGTATTAAATTATTCCATGATAAAAATAATTTTCTGTTGATCTATTTAATACCACCACAGTCAAATGTTAATAGGCATAATAAGTATAATATACAAAAATATATTACAAACAATTCTTTAATAAGAAAAAATTCATATTCTTAAAACGTACCTAAGTCAAACGGTTTTTGAATAAAAATCGTGCGTACGCGTTGTTATCCAAACAGCAAGCATACTAATATGCAGAATATATTATATTTTTTTTTAATACGGCAATGTTCGCGATCGTGCATATGTGTATATGTGTGTGTGTAATATACCTATATGGCTGTATAAAAGACTGTTTTAATCGCGTTATGATGTTTTATTATTATTATTATTATTATATGCACATAATTCGCTGTTGTTGTACAAACGATCTGCCAGCAGTTACTTGATTTTAAATATGTTACTTCTTATTATTATACAAACGTTGACTGCGCTATAGTGCCCTGGGCACGTCGCGTCGGCGTTGTATTATACTATAGGGTAAACGAATCTGTTTTATTATTTTACAATTATTTTTTTTCGGCTGACACGCTCTCCGTGCAAAGACTATGTATGGTAATTCTGAATTCGGCAAATCTTATCCTCCGGTCAAATAATTTATGATTGACGGTTGAAAAAAATATAGGCAAGTATATAGAATATACGATTTTATATAACCTAAAAACAGTGAGCAACTATGTTTTCTAACAAACGTTATCATGCAAAGTGTTAGAAACGTTTCAATGTATGTAATATATGCGTATATCGATATTGAGTTCACCCTGTACTTTGTGGTCGAGTATATATGTATATATATATATATTTTTTTTTTTTTACCTCAGTGTGGGCAACACAAAGGCACCGCCATCGCTGCTGCGCTCGTATAACGTACCTAACATAATATTATATTATATCACATTATTATGTATACAATTATACGTTTAACGCCAAAACTGATAACACCTACGATTTAGCCCGCAGGAACAGTAGTTATAACGTACGATATTCCCTCTTGTATTTGCGGCCGTTGACCAAAACCCGTTTTATCTGGAGCAATAATTATAGTCGCTACGTTAACATCGTCATTAGCAATAAACCACTGGTCGTTATTATTTTTCTTTGCTTTCCATATACGTGATATGGGTTTTTCAAAAAAACTCGATTCATACTCACATACATGTATAGGTACACGTTCTATTGTTGCGGTCTCGACTAATTAAACACATGGGACAAAAGATAGGTGCACGCAAGTGGATACCACAACGTTAATAATATCCGAAAAGCTATTTGACCATAAAAAAGCAAAAAAAAGCTAAAAGTATGTATATAAAAAAAAATGGTATTTTTCTTTATGCCAAAACAAGAGATTTGTCGTCGTTGTTAATACCCTGCAGGGGTTTCACTGTGAACAAAAATTTTTACCTACACGAGAACCATAGTTTTATAAATCAAAATTTCTGATAATATTTATTCTTATCAGATTATTATGTTTGAACAAATCTTTAGAACATAATTTACTTGTAAAAAAAAAAACCATTATTTTATATTTTTGCAAACGCAAAATAATAAAAAAAAATTACGCAATTTCACAATAAGCTGTGCTCCTGCAGTATTCGATATAAATATAATGCATTATTAATCTCTTGCTGGACATTATAATACAAATAATACCATATCATATATGAAACAACAAACTACCTGTACCTACCTATGAACTGCGTATGCTTTATACTAGAGATTATTATTTATATTATTTTATATTCTATTATAAAAATGTAGATGCAATGGAGCATAATATTTAAATCGCATTTCTTATACTTTGGTAATATTTCAAATGTAATTACAATGTATCCTGCAATCTGCAGAGTAGTGGTTAAGAATTGGATTTTTCATCATCGTTGTCATGAATCTTTTTGTAAATCATTAAAAAAAAAAGTGAAACAAGAATAATTGTTCTCGAAGCCCTTAGGCCAAAAACCACAAGGGACCGAATCATGCATTGACACTTGTATTTATCATAGTTGACTGCTTCTGTAGATATTGGGGGAAAATAAGAGTTCAAAATCGCATCAGTTTCCCAACTATGAACAGCGAACACCCTCTAAACCCAATTTCAACTTATTTGGTTTTCAAAGTATTCAGGAGATGTACTTTGTACACGGCTCCGAGTGAAAAATGATACAACAATGATGGATCACGAGACGTGTGAACTCAAATGTCTGAAGGTGAAAATGACATGGCACTTAAATCTAAATGGGTTTTTGTACTCACAACAGAAAATGGCTTTTAAAATTGGTAAAACAGGAACATAAGATATTAAATTTTAGTAGAATTTCTATAGACAAAAGTTATTAGGGATGTTTTGTATACAAAATTCAACGTAATCGTTTTTAGTTATTTAGACTTCAAACAGTGCAACAATATTGTAATATTTATTCTACTTAAATATATATAGACATCCACGAAAAATAATAAATTTATTTCATCTCAAATCTCAATATTTTACAATAATTTAATGAATACAATAAAGTGGCAGTATAACTGATGAAACAAATTATTTTTAAAAATAACAATATCATATATTAAACTGATTGCCACTAGTGAATTTAATTAATAAATTAACCTATTTTTCTCTTAAAATAAAATACTACATCAATATTTACAATAATAAAATGTATATTTAAAAGTGTATATTTTTAAATATTTTTATCATAAAATTAAAAAAAAATGTTAGTTAAATAAATAAATATTCAACAAAAATCCTTTAATATTTAACTTAATTAACAATAATATATTCATTCTAGGCTCATCATAAGTCATGAATATCGTAGATATATCATTAATCTTATAAGGTAATTCTATACAAAGATAATTGAATTAAAGAAAACTTATTATATAATACTACATATGTAACGACACAATGTACATCATTGTGCCATGTGATTGATAGTCCGTCAACATTTACGAAGTATTCTATCTAATTATAGCTTTAGATGAAAAAAAAATATATAAATATAAAACAAATGCATTTGGATATATTAAGTTTAAAAAAAATGTTCCAAGCGCGAACAAAAATCTTCACAAAAAGGGTTTTTATTTATAGTTTCACTCGGTAAACTAAAATTTTTATCATTGAAGAAACATTTTACAATAGTTTATACTACATAAAAATGTTGCTTATAATACCTCAGTATTTCTAATGTTATTGTATTTAATATAATATACATGTATATAAATATATATATATATATATATATATATATAGTTATTACACAGATAACATATTTAAGTCAAGTAAACGTAGCTTAGAAATATAAATAGTTAATGAATAACATAATAAATAAGGTAATTAAATAGAAATAAATTATAATATATCAATAGTTTTTAATATTATGTCTAAATTAATAGATACCCTACCTTATTAGTTATTTTATTTAAACATATGTAATAATAAAAAGTAGTAAAATATTTAAGCATAAATATGTATATGCTTTTTATAAAATACAAATACCATTTATAAGCTATACCAAAAAAAAAAAAAAAAAAAAAGGAAGAAAGTTAATAGCCTCTTGAAATAAAAAATCTCTTTGATGTTTACCAGGCAGGCGCCATTAAAATCAAATATTTAAAAATAATATATTAATATAGGAAATATTTTTAATTGGTATAGTTAGTTTCTTGTATTAATAAACATAAGCAAACTCTACTTTTACGTAGATAGACAAGTTTAACGATATACCTACCTATTCATTAAATGTTTAAACAATATATCGGAAGGATTTATTAACAATAATACTATAATTTCAGAAACTTAAAGTGAAAATTATTTATTTTTTAATTTAGGCCTTATAAATTGAAAATATTTTAATGTATTACCTACCTGTGTAGTGTATTGTAATAAATTGTAAAAAATTGTAATATGTATTGTATACATTCATTACAATAATCAGTGTAATCCAGTAAGTAAATTACTTCTTACTAAATTAATATTCATTCTTCGTATAGTCGTATCTATAAAATGTAAAAGGTAGTTAGAGATCGTTCAAACAGGTTCTTACATATTATTGTGTTACAAAATGTTATATTCACGGAAAATCTTATTTTACATATTATCTTATTTTGGAATGTTTTTATTTAGTACCTACTGTCATATTATATTATTATGTTCTTTACAGCTGATGTTATAGGTTATAGTTTGCTTTTAAGTAAATTATATTAACACAAAGTATTGCATTACACACATATTAAATTAAATGGTTTTATAAAAAAAAATAAAGATCAAATTTAATAAGAAAAATTGTCTTACCTAATTAAAAATAAGACTGTAAACTTATTTTGTTAGTGTTACGTGGTTTTTATTGTTGTTACACCAACCACATTTAATTTGGTTTTAAGTACATTTGGTATTTTATTGCTTTGGAATGTTTATATTATACAAACGAATTGTCTTATTTTGTTTGCGTTTTCTTGAAGTTAAATGCCAATCATATTAAATAAATTACATCATGAGGTAAAAAAAATCAAATATATATAAACAAATAAAAAGTTAACTCGTCCGACCGTGGTAAGAGACGCTAAAAATACCTATTTTGAATATATATTCATCAACGGTGGTCCCGCAGCATAGTCGTATTATTAAAAAACACTTCGAACCGTTTCTCTAAATGATATTCAACACCTGGGTATAACTACGTTTGGGGGTCATCCATCAATGACGTCTGTCACATACCCCACACCCCCACCACAGCGATAAAATTGTTAAAGAAACAAAAAACCGGTAATCCGGCGAGCGGTAGTGCGCTGCTACCTACACCTCTGTTCTCAAATATATATAAACATAACATTATGTACTTATTCTACTATAAATGTGTGTATTTTAATATGCGTAAATTGTCATCTGTTTTTTTTCTCGTGCGATGCCACGCGATTCCTAATTAATAGGAACACCGGGCAATCCGCGATGTCAAATCGATGAAAATAAATTATTGTCCGAGTGCAATGATGTCTCCGCGCTGGTCGTGCGGGTGCCTCTGGATTTATTTTTTCTCTTCTACAATTTACGAGCGGACGTTTATTCGGCGGGGCGGGCGACGCGTAATATCTTCGCGATGGAAACCGGTAAACGGCTCTCCTGGGACAATTTCCTGCCCAGGGTAGATAGTTGACCTACACGTACGCGTGTACGTATGTGTGTCTGCTGTACAGTATATAATCCCTTGGAGAAATCTTATCCTCGACAAGAACGGCCCGAACAACATTATCGCGGTTTTCGCGATAAATCGCGTTTCTCTCATTTCTTCAGTTTCATTTTTGCTCTCTTACTTCTTTTTTTATTATTATTTTTGACAAATTGACCGTATATAATATCAATAAGTTTATTGTCGAGCACAACGAGATCGACGAGGGAATACGCGATAAAACTTTATAATAGTTCATTAGTGCTATACCGATCGAGAACATATGAATTGTCGACGAAGCCCCGGCGGACCAGTTTTTGGGGCCATTGTATTTTAGAGTTGAATGAATTGGTTGGAGAGGAAAATATTATGTGCTTCTCGTATTATTATACACTTAGAATTAAATTTATAATGATAGTATTGTTATGAAAAAATATATAATACCTTAATAATGAATATAGACACAATACATTAAAAGGTGATATCTTTATTTAAAATTTTTTAAATTAGAAATATTTACATGTGTATTATATAAAACCAATGACGTGTGTTGTATCTCATCAATTTTAACTGTTCAAATAATTATGTTTTCTGATAGATCGATTAGAACTTTTATTACGACGTGAAATATAAAAAATTAAATTTATGTGAAAATTATTTCTTAAATATTTTTAATTAATCATCTAAAACTTAAAATCGTATTTGTTAAAAAAAAAATATAGTGATGATAAATAATGGAGTTTAAATAATGTATACTTTTATTTCACTATTATTATAATGACGTTTCTTAAATAATTAATCAAAATAAATTCTGAAAATGAAAAAAATATAATTGTATACATAATAAATTGCCATACCTTGATAAGCGACGATTTCTAAACATTAAAGAAAATATTCAAATATTTTTAATTTTTAATTAAATTCAATAATCTCCTATCAATAGTTTTATTTTTATTTAGTTTCCAACAGCATTTTTATGGTAATAATATAAATATTTTCCCCTATATTTATTACATAACAAAATACACTTCTGTGTAAAATTATTCTATTATAATATTTAAATAGATAATGTTTCTTTTCAAAATTTAGAAAAATTTCTGTATTAATAATTATTATAATATAAAAATGTCCACACAAATTTAACATATATAGTTGATTTATCTAAATTTTAGACTGTAAAACTACAATTGAAAATTATGGCATTTGAATAGGCACTACTTACTAGAATAGTTCTAAAAACTGCATATCAAATGTTAAATTAAAAATAAAATTTACAATAAAACGATTATTTATACAATTAATACTTATAACAGATACTCAAAAACATGTGTCTGAGGTCTATAGATTTAATGTGTAAATACAATCCTTTTATTTACCTCCCTTTCTGTTAAAACTGTTGAAACCCGGAAATACGCTCTTACTGGACGTAGGACATCCCCTTGCATATGTGGGGGGAACGCATATAATATTCGAAATCGAGAAAAAATTACCGAAATGGTGTAAGCAGCACGTGCTCCGATTTTGCGGTCCGATAAGTCTAATATAAATCGGCTTTTTTTCATTTTCCCCCCAGACGTAAATATTAAAACCCGGCTAGAATGGGGGAGGATAGGGGGATAAATTTCGCTTTCATAAACGCGCTTAGGTCACCATCCCCCCTCTGTCTATAGTGTACCTGGGTACCAACTACCATTGTGTCGTTCGGGTCCGACTTAGTGTCATTCACAGGAGCAGTCCCCGATCACCGGCAGATGTTCTCGTTTTGTTCAACCAGCAATAGTTGGTGATTGGCTGATTTCAAAAGTACTGTTTGTTTATAATAGAATCGTTAATATTGTTTTGGAAGTTATTTGAAGAAAAAAAAAATTAAACGTTCATTATTTTTATCCATATTACAGCCGTCTTCCATCTATTAACAACTTAACGTTTATACCTACTACTGTACATAATATCACTAGTTCTCTGCAATGCATTCATTATATATGGCTTCATAAATTTGATTAAATTGTTAAAATATTTTTTATAGGTATATACATTTAAATTGTTATTATTAACGTAATCAGTTGTTAAACATTTCATATAAAAGTAAAACACGTAAGTATAAATATTCAAACATAACTTTTATTTATATTTAATAACTTTCTATACTATAACTGTACTAAAATTACTAAACATATTCATAATGTTGTATAAAAAAATTATTTTTCAAGATAAATACAACTACGTATTACAATTCATTCGCTATACGTTAAATTAATAATAATATTATTAATATTAAAAAATCGTAATTTGCACAATGCTGTTTATTATAAGACGCAAATAATTGTAACATTTTTAAATATAAATTATTACAATTTTTATTACAATATAATAATTTTTCAAATTGTTGATTAAAAAGCAAAATATAATTAAAACAAGTTATATTGTTTATCTCTTAATTTTATATAAACTATATAATAAACATTGTAATTTTTAATAAGTTATTATTATTCAGTAAATTATTTATGAGTATAATTATTTGATTTTCATTATTCATTTGCTTAGAAATTAAGTTTTGAATTTAAATTTATTTGAAGCCAATATAAGTATTCAACAAAATGGTCTTTAGATAATTATTCTTAATAATCTTAACTCACTTATTCTATAATATATTTTATTATGTTAATAGTTATGTGGGATGATATAGATATTAAGTTAGATAATTTTCTTTTAGTTTTTATACTTTTCTATTAAACATTTATGTATCAATATTTGCAATCTACTAAACAAGTCAAACTGTACTTATATTTTAAAGATAGTATAACACGATAAGATAATTATATTAGCTGTAAAGATATTATCTTTTTAGAAAACGAGGAGTATAATCTTATTTTTATACTTGTGTTAACTACCTTACATTTTTCTATTAGATGATCCTTAGAGAATGGCGTATAAATTACTATAAAATAAAAAATGTTGGGTATCGATACATTTTGAAAAGATTGATTTGCTGATTGGCATACATTTTGCGTCTTTAAAAATGAATTAATAACCTAACCTATACATATTATAGACGATTTACTAGCATTAACTAAACATTACCCTCACTTTTTTATTTCAATTATATAGTTATTCAAAATCTGATTTTTAGAATTTTTAAATATATAAGATCCTATAATTTCAAATTCTTTAGATTTAAATGTACTAATTAAAGAGTTTCTGTAAACATATAAACGTTAGTTTATCAAATGAGTATAATATATTATGTTGTGAATTATTCAGCAGATTTTTTTTCTGAAAATTTCGTCGCATAAAAGTTGAACGAATGGTTTGAAAAATATGGTGGTTATAGCAATTCGAAAATTTTAAGTTATTGCCATTGATCAATCATCAGTAATAATTTGTAAAAATATTTCAAGTATAATAAATACTAGATCCAATATTACATCTATTTTATATTTTTGTGAACTAATTTTTAATGACTTATATTATTAGTATAAACTTTTAGATAATTGGAAAACTATTTGATCGAATTTTGTATTAAGTTAATATATCAATATTTCAAAACAATTATTCGCTGAGTAATTAAGAGTTTGTATCGTCAAAAGATGCTCCTAAAATAGTATAAAAATAAATAATTCAATAATTTATATATTATATAATTTCTACTTAACAATTTACAATAAAAATGATGGTTTAATTTGAAAAACGAAAGTAAATTTAAAAATTCCAAAACTCTGAATTTAAATAAATTCATTATTCAAGGATTAATAAAAGGGGCGAGCATGCTTGGTAAAACACTCTGTAGACTATAATAATGTTCCAAATCGAAAATCTCGATTCAATATATATTTCTTACAAAAAGCGCGATAGTAACCGAGTGTTTTAACCAGACGGAAACGCGTGAGTCACCTCTCCCTTGTTTACACCATATATTGGGGCGCTGGGGATCAAACAGGAGACTCAATTATGGAACAAACTCACTCCCTTCCGACAACTTGCACAACACATATAATATTATAATACATCGCGATTTCTTATTAGTATTATTACATATTGCTGTGGTCTGACAGTTCGTGTGTTTATACCGAATATTGCGTCTGCTGTTTGACAAATCGCTTTTTGCGAGCGTAAAACCCAGCCTGAGCAAAAGCCGATCTCTGTTGGCAGGTTTTCATTTTGTACCGATGCTATAAATGGTTTTTAAATTCCACGCACGGAGATTTCACGGGAAGGTCAAATACTGTATCCATTTAACCGTTCTTTTATACGCTGTAGCTAAATATATATATTATATACATACATATATTGAATAAAGACGTAAATGAACTCGTGCCGAAAGGGTTCTTCTTATCACTTATATTATTATTATTATTATTATTATATTATATACTTCGCGACTATACTTTAACCGATAGAATACAAAAACGATTTTTTTTTCGTATTAAGCACCAAAAACGAATACGGGTATTGATATTCTATTGGAGACGACAATAATAATAATAATATATAGCTACTTGGGCTTTGGACACAATGATTTATTGATGTAGGGTAAAATTTGTATCGAGGGGTATCAATGCGACGTCCTATATAATAATGTATGACGTAAATGATACAATGCATATTATACATATTATAAATATATAGAATACGTGTTGTATAATAATGATGCTTTGAAATTGACGACTGACGGTTTTTCAACGCTGGATCACATCTATATACACATCATGCAATTCATACAATCATACTTTTTCAAATTTTAGTCGAATCTCTATTTTTCAAATACAACTATAATCTATGTAGTCAAGTATGACATTTTAAAAATACTGTTTGTATAACTTCTTCTCCTATCAACCATAGTGCTATTATATACATAACTTTATTAAGTATACTAGAAAAATACAATTAATATTCATATTAATGTATCTATTTATAGACAATTTAATTATTTTTCTGTAAATATCAATTTCACCGAGTCAAAATGTTAGAATGTTTAAAAATGTTGTCAAAATTTGGAAATTATTTTATAGTTTAAAATTAAAAGTATCTAAATTCAATTTTTTTCTATAAACATTTGAAATTAAAATTTGAAAAAAAAATAGATATTTAAACGTAAAACATAATGATTTAAGTTATTTTGTTGTAATCAAAAATATTATACGTAGGAACTTAAAACTTTTACGTATATTATTAATTAATATATTTTATTAAATACACAATGACATTTTCAAAACATTTAGATTAATTTTAAGCTACTGCCTATTTAATATTTATACAACAAACCTATTCACATTATTTTACGGTAAATTATTATTTACTCAAAACTCAATAACAATAATATAAGTATCTACATGATAACATAAAATATACGTATACTTTTATAATAATTAAATAAAATAAGTGCAATTTTTTTTGGAAAGTTAATTCAATCTACTGTATTACTAATAGATAATAGTATATTAATTATCTTAATAGCATTATTAATATATCATAAAATATATACTTAGTAATATATATGATGACGGTCTGTCTTCACTCAGAATGGTTTTTCATGTTCAATGATTTATCATTATTCATTAAATTTAAATTTAACACATACGTTATACAGTGACTTATTCAATGACGAAGTACATTCGACACCTTCTGTACAGCACAGAACGTTTACAAACTTTCCCCTTTTTATTTTTGTATTTATACAAATGTAATTTGATATTCGGCGATATTTTAATTTATTAGCATTTTTATTAAATAAATAGAAAAAAATATTTTGTGATTTTGTGCTTGAAAACACGAATCACTTAAAATAAATTTAAATAAAATATACGCGTATATTATTATTAATATTATGAGAGGAGGGATAAGATTCTATTAAGCGAATATAAATTAATAGCAGCGTAGATATTTTTAATAAAACACAATCTACTCGATTTTATTTTATTCGATGAATAAAGAACTAACTGTAAAAAGAATCTGAAATTAATAACTTTACTGTCTTTAGTTGACATTCAATAGAATTTTCAAGATTTTTAAAAGTTTGGTAGGTACTCAAAGGGTATTGAAAATCTAATGAACTTTTAAACTCCAACGCACATAATTTAAAATTTATTTGCTTAAAATAAAATCTTAGTCAATTAATTTTCTTAATTATAAAACCATCGTTCAAAATTTATATCTCATACAAAGATTAGTTTTTTTTTTGTTTTAAAATAATTCAACAGTATTGTGATTTGACGGATTTTCTTGGTAGATACTCTAAAAGATTATAGGGGTAATTTAAAATTTTAAAAATAAAATTATTTACAGAAAATCTACTGTGAACGATCCTTCTCAAAATAATGCGCACACTCTTGAATACCACCCCCTGCTTTACGTTATTTAACGCGTATTTGTATTTCGTATACGTCACGAGTATCCAGTAAATTGTTTTTCGGATGCGGTTTTTGATTCCCATCCACTGCCGGTCATCCTTTATACGCGCCCGTCCAATTTCGTTTATCACTGTCTCGTATACACACACAGACACAAACGGAGGAAATGATATGTGTAAAACCGGTAGTATATATATGCGTACATATATTATATCACATGCGTGTATATACACACGGACAATAAATCGACAACTTATTAATGAGTGCGCCCTCATGTGTGTGATAGTTTGTCTGCGTCGCCGCGCGCCGGCATTCCAGCGTGGGTTATAGTATTATAATATAGGCTCGCTTGAAAATGCAGATTAAGTCGGACAGCGCGACAGGATAAAATACGTTTATTATTATTATTAATTTATTTTTATCGTAGGGTCGGTGGTGGTTGCGTGGCTTGAGGAGGGGGAGCATCGATTTACGGAAACTTATGTCCGGAGAAGAGTTCGAGGTTGCGTGGCATAAATTCTATTTTATGATTTTGTTCAACTCGAATGCGACAAGAGATTATATACTTATAATATTTGTTATGGATAGTGAAACTAGCGTCTGGCGAGGTCTTATTTCAATAATAAAATATGTCCGTATGTAATTGTCGTCACACGCAACTTATTTTCTTTTCTAACATATTTTACTTAATAATATGCGCATATATCATCATTCATGATGGTAGACCTAAGAAATGGACACTGGACGTGTCTTAATAACATACGATTATAACTTTATGATCGATTCATCATGGTACCAACTACCAAATAAATATTATATTATAAATTAAGTCAAATAATATGATGTCCATATATCTATTATAATAGAACTTATACTCAAGCATTGTATCAACATTTAATGTCTCTTTTTCTTTATATTATATATCACTCAATTTTCTATCGCTGTCAAATTTATAAGAAATTCCACCAACTTTATGTTTTTTTTTTTTAACTCAAAATCACGTACCCAATGTTAAAATATAAATAAAAGTGTACATAATTTAAATTTTTAATTATAATTTTAAAGTTCAACAACAATATATTATTTATAAAATTAAAATATTTATATAACTAAAATCTAAAAAGTTGAGTCGCTTTTTAATTTATTTTTTATTATCTACCTACATTAAATCTCAAAAGTAGAATTACAACTCATAAAAAATTAGAATAATTATTATTTTTTTAATACACTATTTTTAAACATTTTAATTAATAAAAAACATAAGTACTGTTTGGGTATATTCAATAGTTCTAACGACGTATACGTGCAGTGGAAAAAATTTTAATTTAATAGTAATACAAAAGTTAATCAATATATGTTTCGATAATATTTATGTATTTGACTAGTATAAGTAGTACACGACCATTTTTCAATCAATTACATTTGTTGAATTATTAAAAAAAAATTTTATATACATAATTATATGACGCACAAAACACAACAGTGTAATAAACATGTATATAAACCAACTTGAATATTGTATATCGTTTTAACAATCAGATGGTCCGTATATGCACTTAAAATACCAATATTTGTGCCATTCGTTTTTCCACTTCACGGTTGTGTCCCATATTATACTATTAACAACTTATACACGTATAACATTATTATATTATTTAAAAAGTAATAATTTATAACATTTAACGTTTTCAATAATAATTCAATTTACATATTCCATTATTGTTCCCGACTGCACTCGCTCGCCGGCGCGGCGTCAAAATAAAAATAAGCCCGAAACGATTTATTCGTTTTTACATTTTACACAGCGTACGTGCGGTAATGATATGTGGACAACGTAACATTCCTATGAACGTAACTTCGTTTGTTGGGTACCTCGTGTCCAAATTATACCTTTTCGTTGTATATGTTTCAGTGGCTCGGCGAGAAAGTGCACATAGCGTTATATTCTCAAAGAGCTTTTGCGGGTTAAAAGAGCCAGTAGGATTTAGCTGATTTATGTAAGTTGCCGTTGCCCGCAGCATGCGTTATTTACGCACTTGCAACGGCGGCGTATATACCTATGCCGCAGCGGGTGCCATAATATAGTTTTCATTAAATCTTTCCGAAAGGTCGGAAAGTGATGCGATTTTTCACTAGCTTTACTATGCACTATATACCAACCTTTCAGTTGAAATTGCCGGGTTACGTGTGAGTGTTCGCCGCCGATTTCGGACTTAGTAATAATAATTTAATTACTCACGTGGTTATATTTTGCAAATGTTTTCAAAGACGCAATTAGGCCTAATAGAAACAGGGTATATGCGTCGTCGCCACGTGCTCCGGTTGTATACCACAGCTGCACTTATAGCCTGTGCTATGTTTTCGCGGTTTATAGTTAAATTATGATTTCCAGTAATCAACCTCGACGGTAATAATAATGATTGTAATAATGATAATATGAGGGTCGTTATTTTTTAGTTATGTTTTAACCACGGCGGCAGAGGACCGTCCCACGCATATGGTTGTCTTCATCGCCACACTACGGCAGTAGGTGTCTGTCGGTCCGTGCCTTTAAGGGGGCTATATTAATTTCTATCAAGTTGTTAGACAACCATATTAAAAAAAAATCCCCCGACCCTAAGTCTATTAACAATAAATTAAACGAGCTTCCCGTAATTCTATACCCGCGTGGTACGTTCATGTATATACTAGCTATACAGTATGCACCCAAGACAAACTAGAATTTTTTTTTATTATTCAATTTAATTTAATTTTTATTTTTGTTATATATATTTGATTTCTAAAAATAAATACTGTGTTTTAATCTCGTGTTCATTATTTTATCAAACATAATAATTTTGAGAAAAACCCAAAGTAATAAAATATAGTCATCATATATAATGTTTTTCAAAGTTTATTTGATTTATAGAATATCAAAAATGGACGTGTTATAATTTATTCATTGATTTTTGTATATATATATATTTTTTTTGTATATTTAATTCCGACGCCTGTTTAAGTACCAATATATATATTAATTATATATCCAGTAATTTTTAATAAATATTCTAAAAATATTGCATGTAATTTAAGTGAAAATGAAACCGTGAAAAACTATTTGAGTATTTAAGTATGTATAGGTATAATATCAACCTATAATATACTGGAATTAGTACTTACTATTTATCATTATGTAAAGTTACGCATGAATATTATATATACATATAATAAATATAATTATATGCCATCATTTTGAGAGTTTTATGGCGTGAAACCTAATTTTATCGATATTGATTACCTTAAACATATTCAAGCAATATACTGCGAATAATAGAAACCCTGATATAATATACCTATGCTGCAAGGAGGACCAATAAATATATTTTGTAATGGTTTTCGAAGTGGGGATTAAGGACGGTACGACGTGCGATCGGTAAATTTCGTTAAAAAACAAACGCGAGCGTAAATTATTGGATCTGAACGACCCCTACACACTCAGCTTAACCCGATTTAAGACTAATTGGATAACATTACCTACCGGTTGGAAAATAATAATCGATTTTTATCCGTTTAAAAACTTTTCGAACAGTCCACCGCGAAAACGAGGATTTATTGGGTCGAACAGACTCGCGGCTACCAGGCCATTATGTATACTATATAGTTACCCGAAAATCATTTATATATTATACATCTATATATACCTAACCGGTAAACAAAAATGCGTTTCGTGCTCAGCGTCCTAAACTGTTTAAGAGAAACGGATAAAATTCGGATAGAGGTATACCTAACTTCTTAATTATTGAAACGCACTGAACGAATCTTTTTCTTACCTTTTTTTTTTTAAATAGAATCTCATTAACACTTCATTCTACTATGGCCTCCGGCGAAAAGTAACCATCGGTAGCATGCCATCATTGATTGTTGTTGTTCGTTCTAATAATTATCATAGCAATAAAATGTTTTATTTATCATCTATAAAATATCTCCAGGCGTTTGATATCCGTCCGACGCATATAATATACTATATACACATATACATATTATAGTGTAAAAGTAAGTTAGAGAAGACGTGAATACTCAATAATCGTTCATGATTGATAGTCGTTTTTAATATTAATGATCACGAAGCATGTAATTTACGTAATCATATTTGACACGAAAATAAACTAACGGTAACGAAACAATATAGCTGTGACGCGCGGGCAAACGTATAATAATATTCTAATAATCTTTTTTTTTTTGAGTCAGATAAATAATAATAACCGGAAGAACGTATAATACGTACGCATCCATAACTATATTATTCATTATAATGTATGCATATTTTATTTTCTGTATGGTGCGTAGGCCCTTGAGCTACGCGAAAACACTCAAACACTAAATGCAAAACTTCGAAATGTCTTTCGAAACCTCCCCGGCAAATTGTGTAACATCGCTTTAGGCGATAATGAAGCTGTGTACAATAATGATGCAAATGTGCAGCGACGTCACTTATTTTTATTTTTTGCCTTTAAAGTATAAATTGCGCGCACGTTCAACTCTCTAAAGGGACGAACGGATTTATTAAAAAGTCTTAGAGGAGGTCGTATACACTTGTACCCGATCGCTTTCACCTTTTATAGTTGTGTTTGCTTTGCTACTGAACCTTTTGAACTGTAAACTAATTTTGTTGCCTATATTTTCAGTCTTGTCACAGACTTCGTCTTCTGCCTCTGCCTCTGCCTCTGCAACCGACAGAAGCGACCCTTTAAAAATAAAATTCTTGAAAAAAAGATTATTGTATTTTTCTTTCTAAATGAAAATATAATACTTGATATAGGTACATAAAAAAATTATCTCTGACAAGATAAATTTGTCAAGAGTAAACCGACAAGATTATTTTTTTCATTTATGCGTAAAACTAAAAATAATGTTATAACATATATTACTATACGTGTGCGTGTGTGCGTGTGAGTGAGTGCGATTGCGCGTATACAACGTCTACTAAATCCATTCTATACAGTATACCTACTTATAGTTATGATGCAATAATAGTTCTGTGTCTGTAAATCAATCGCAACAACGCGGGGAGCCATGACAGTCTGTAGGTGCAGTCCATTAAGCGGTTCACACTGTTCGACGATTCTGAAATAAATTCGTTTCAAAATCTTTGTAAAAAATTAATGTACTAGTATAAAAAACAACATAACGTTTGGCTATTTATTTAACTACATTTGGAACACATTATATTATAGAACCTATACATTAAGACCGTTTCAAAATTTTGTAATTAACACAATTCATCTATATTAATTAATGTACCTATAACGGAAATAACATTATAAAAAATATGTTCTAAATACAAAGGCAATGATTATATTTTATATTAAGTACATAATATACAATAGTGTCAGCATAGTGTATGGTGGGCTTAATTTATAAATAGTAAATATATTATAGAAATGTATAATAGTTCGTTTACATAAATTGTCAACTTTAATGAAACACTTTAAATTTTAACATTTATGTTATTATCATTTTAATTATATTTTTTCACTTACTTTATGAATTTAGGATAAAGTATCCAACACACACTTTAGTTATTTCACACTCTGTATACGCATTAGTTATTGTACAATTGATTAAATGTTTTCTTATGGACTGTAATACGAGTTAGGTAAAATAATCTTCAATCGCCCATCTATACAGTATTAACGTATACCTCGTAAAATCCGTTTGAGTTTCTTTTTATTCTATTTATTTTTATTACCTATAGGTACATGAATATTTTGAATTTGATTTTTTATCTGTTGGATCTTAATCGTAGACTTTTTATTAACATAGGAATTCTCTTATATGACTATTCTATCCTTGGATATTATAGTCGATTAAGATTTCAGTAATTTAATTTATGAATACAAATTACACAATAATCGTAATATTCATAATTAATTCTTCACCTATAACTATAACATTTTTATATTACAAAATCAATCAGTAATTGGTTTATAAAATATCATAGAGTAAACAATTATGATTAACCAAGAAGAGAGTATCTTTTCCTATTAAATACAATTAAAAATTACTAAATATACTATTTATTTTGTATGCAGGTTTAATGGCTTACGCTATACAATACAAGAAGATGGTTATGATGTATTTTATGTAAAATTATAATTATTTCTGATTAACTTGTAATATTATTTCTTTATTGTATTATGATTTTTGATTTTTAAATGTTGATTATAAATAAGATTTTAAACCCCGAAGGGAAAATAAAAATATTTTGTTATTTGGCTTAACATTTTTAGCAGTACACTAATAAATATAATTTCGTTATATTATATAACAGCACAATATAATTGAAAATTGTGAAAAGTGTATAATTAATATTATTTATTGTTATTGTGAAGTTTAATGTCATTATTAAAATTGTTTTTGGGGTGTTTGACGGGTGTGTCCCTAACTAACTGGTGAGCTTATAGGAAATTCTTCCATAATTAATTTCATTCGGTTCATAAAATTTCTACAATATCTATTCATTATGGTAATTTTCCAAAGAATTAAATTCACCAATCGTCTGATTGGCAATTAAATATTAAAAAAAAATACTTTTTAAATTTATGCCCGAGGATTAATGCGATTTCGAGCCAAATTCTCGCAGTGGAAACTAATTTTACAGTACATTTGTCGAATATTCTAGTTTGTTTTTCATAGTATAACAGTAATATATCTTTTACCAGACCCTGACCTGTATTTGGACACCACTAGAGCGCCATTCTTCTGGATTCACTATAGTTACCCTCCGTTTTTTCATCCCTCGAGGCACCGGTGATTTAGCATCTCCTTAAAAAACTCCTATCTGATATACGTATACTTATCTTAGGTCCCTTTCGAAATTACGATTCTATAAATTTATCGCAAAAATATATCGATTTTGGTTAAGACTTGGCAAATACATTCACCTAAATGTGTTTTTAAGCCCTGCATTTTGACGATTTTACAATAACTTTAACATTAAACTAGCTAGGTATATCTTCGTGATTAAAATCGAAAATAAAAATTCATCATTAAATTTATTTACCACTAAATAATAAATACTAAAAATAAATATCTTTTCTAAAAAAATATAATTCTGTACATATAAAATCTATTTTTCAATTTGGATATATTTATATGTAATAAAACGTTAAAATTTAATTTAAATGCGAACTATTTTAAAAAGTTTTTAATCTTATAATCTATGCCATGTAGATACTCATAAAAATATATTTATAAAAATATTTTGATGTTGGTGCTATGCTAGTTATATTTGTAGGTATATTGGTTCTAATACTGTCGTCTTAAATAATAATTACATTGTCATTTTTGTCATTTAATTCTATTATATTATAAAATGTTTTATTTAAGTCATTTAAAATAGTTAAATAATATAAGCATATAATTCAATTTTTCAGCATGCAACTGTCATCCAGTTGGTGCATCCGGTAAAACATGTAATCATACTACTGGCCAATGCCCATGCAAAGATGGTGTAACTGGAATAACATGCGACAGATGCGCTAAAGGATACCAACAAAGTAGATCGCAGATCGCCCCATGCATAAGTAAAATTCAATAATTTTTATAATATTAACTATATAAGTTCATTAATAATTCAATTTTTGTAGAACTACCGTCAAAGATTTTCGTGAATCAAATGTCATCGGATGCTCGAGCAGCTGGAAATGAAGGAGGTGATGAAGGAGATTATGATGAAGATGACGAGGATAACCATCACGGTATTTATCTTATAAATAATATACTTACCTATATTCTATAAAACTATAATTAACTTAATATATTAATTATGGCTCTGGTTTTGAAATTGTTATTTATTCATATCAATTTTGTTTTACTCTGATTTAACTAAAATGTATATTTTTATTAAAGTATTATGTTGTCACTCTAAATAAAAGTAAAAAATATAATTTCATTTAAATCTCACCCCACAACAATCTAAAATAATGTGTGACACGTCAATATACAAAAAATGTATTAAACATTTAATAAAAAATAATATATAGGTACATATATATTATATATACATGTTTATTGCTTTACATCCGATTATCAAGTAATGCCAGTTGACCATATTGTTTATTTTATATTTTATAATATGAAAAAATATGTATTTCTTTATTTTTTTTAGCCACTAGCTATATGTAAATTCGAACAAAATCGTTCGAGATATCGTCCCCTAAGGATTTAAGAATTCATGAGCAAATAACTAGGTTCAGATCGAATCGGGTACGTCCAAATCGTTAATGGATTACGGGCTCGGTCCAACCGACCAAGGGGGTGTGAAGCACATTTATCAAAGTCAAATTTCCTTTTTTTCTAAAAAAAAAAAAAGAGAAAAAAAGATAATCGACAACATTTAACACGTTCATCGCGATAGCTGCTGCAGGATAAACACGATTCTTTTTCTTACGGACACTCATTACTCGCGCGACGGTTGAAGAATGCCTATAGCGACTTCTGGCGGAAAAAAAATAAGACATCATACATATATTTAAATATTTTATACAAAGATATTTTAATAACGTTTCAATCTTTCTTTTTTTTTGTATACTTTTTTATTACTTCATATATAAAGGTGTACAGAGAGAGAGAGAGAGAGAGAGAAAGAGATAGTGACAGGTCACTCAAGAATATCTTCTAATTTAGATTATGGTGACGACTGACGAGTAACATTGTTAATTCTTTATATCTGCAACAGACGACTTGAAATCAAAAGAGTAATTTCATTCATCGGAACTTACAATATTTTATGTTACAATATTATTATACGCGCACAATCGATTGAAAATGTTTGATTCGTCTATGTATAGAACTAAGGTAAAGGCCAGTATAGATAACAACTTTATTGTTGAAGACGATGAGGGTTAACTTCTTTGGCTAGCAGACAGTCGAATATAAATAAGCCCGTACGCAATTTAGCGAAGATGTTATCATCATTAAGGGGTGGTCGGAGGCGTATAATGACCAACAACCACCGGTGTAACGTGTGTGCACTCGTATATATAAAGTGGCGTAGCCTCGCCCTTTTGCGTTTTCGTGTGGAGAAAACCGATGGTTTTCGATCTTGGCCCACAACGCATTACGCGAACTCCGAAGACGACATTTTATCGTATTTACACTGCACTGCAGGTTTAACACTCGGAATAATAATAATATAGACCTACCAATAATACATATACCCTGTCGGTTATACGATTCGCCTAAAACGGTCTCGAGGGATACGTTCACATTAAAGTTAACGTCATGCATATAATATGTGCAGTACCTACCATAGAGAAAGAGACCGTATTGAGACAGCGAGAGCGATAAGTGACTCTACAGAATGTATTTTAAATTTTAAACTTAGAGACATATATGCATATTGTATAGACTGTATGAAATATTTTGCGGTGGTGCATATGTATATGTAACGTCGAAAAACGTGTAAGGTGTGCCGTAATAAGTACTCATCGAACATCAACCTTAGATGACTTTTATGTGCGTTCAGTTTGTTTGTATGCGTGTATATATTACTATATTATGATATAGTGTGAAGAGTTTTGAGCCGGAAACCTGACACCGATTCGATGAGGAGATTGACAGTTGTTATACTACGCGGTGTCGTCCGTGGCGGCAGTGACACGTATACGTGTGTGGAAGGCGGAGGGGTTAGTACACGATAGCGCGGAAACATTAAACCTACCGCGACGGTGATAACTGGGCCATTAATTTATCCACATTTATACATGGGGTGGTCTCTGTTCAACAGGTTTATGTGGCCTGAATTAAATATTTCGTGTTTCGACTGACGCCCGCGCGCCTATATAATATTATGTACATAGTACATAGTATATGTTTGTTTACATTATAACGCGTAGGTATTATAATAATAAAAAGAAACAATAAAAAAAATGTAACGTCCATTAAACAACATGTACGCGCACGCCGACTCTTTGAGATTAAAAACTCATCGTAAAATCATCCCCCACCACAACCCTAATCCCAGTGACAAGTGCGACAGTACCTGAGGTCTTTCGACCGGATTTTCGTATTTACCGTTTGTAAATAAATACTTTACATACAGAAAGAAATATTATGTACTATATACTACTATAGCTGTGTTACACATTTTTATTGGATAGGTATTCAGTATTATTATACTATTAGGTTTATACTTGATTCTAACTGTACAAACACGTATTTTAGGTATCGGCAAACGAACTATTCGTTTAAATACACACAACACTATATAGTTTCCTTTTTTTATGGTTTTATTACAATACCCTGGATAATCGTTTTATCGCGTATTATAAAAAAAGTTTTTGTTCGACAGATCAATGCGGCAAGTGTCGATCCGGAACCAGGAGACTGAATTTGAACAAATACTGCCACAGAGATTACGGTACGTATATTATTATTCCAGGTTAGGTAGGATCCCGTATATTATACGGTCGAATGGTGCAGGGGATGTGTTATAAATATACTAAATTATAAGTTACATAAAAGGAAATAGATGCGGACCGAACATCAAACGGGAGTCGCGGGTCGCGAGTGTTCTTGAAAAAGACATATTATGTATACATAAATGATTTTTAAATGTTCTTACACAAAGAAATTGAAGAACTATGTAGCTTAATAACTTTTAACGCGTTTTTAAACACGACAAATATGAAGAAAAAATGTATAATATGTAGTATATGTACGCATAAAGTAAAAATGTAAATTTTCCCTACACAGGTTTATACAGGTATATAGTTATCTTGTACGTAGTATAATAAATCGCTTGTCGAGTACACCGACAGACTTGCATGAAAATAACAATAAAAGACACTATCTTCACGGAAACATCTACGAACTGTCGTAGCCTCGTAGGTTTATTTGTATTTTAAAACTAAATTATAAGAAAAATAATATTCCAAAGACATTATTGTATTACTGAGAATACTTGACAGGTATTTGGTAAACATTTTAATTAATTAGTCGCATGTTGTCTGACATCAGAATATAAAATGGCATTTATTATACAGATAAATAAAATATTGAGTTCGTTAATCATTAATTATATGATTTATTTTTAACAATACAATAATATATAGTATTTATACACGCAATCTCGAATCTAAAAAAATATTTTGAAGTATATAAGTATAATTAGTCCATTATATAGGTAGTGCATCAAGCTGGATATTATAGTAGACATGTGTTATTTTTTTGTTAATAAAATGAGATTTAATTTAAACTATATTTATAAATCTAGCAAAAATATGTCAGAATCATTTGGTTTGCAATAACTCAAGCGATATCTTATATTATAGTAGACTAATATAAGATGCAAAATATTATAAGAACTCTCTTTTAGCAACACAATTAAGTTAGTCACTAATTAAATAAGTACTCTTGATTAATTAAAACAGTATATTTGTTCATAGCATAATAAAACAACCGGATCGTTCATATTTATAATATTGAATTGTTCGTATATAATCCATTTTGATTGTCACATAGATACATGTTTTATGAAAATTTGAAGTTCAAAATTTACGACATTTGATATTCGCCCATTTAATAACTATTTAATCTTAAACGATTTTTGACATTTGGTTGTAATTCCAAAATGAATAACTGTAAATGCTTAGAATTTTATAAATATTTTTACTCTTTTTAAAGTATTATAGATATTTTCGATTTTCATTTTCTTTTACTATAAGTAACGATAAAAAAATTATGACAAACGAAAAATTCTTGAAAATTTAAAACAATATATCACATAATATTCTTTTATATCTATATAAAAATATTAAAAACACTTACACACATTTTTTTATATACATTTAAAGTTCAAATTTTTACAAAACATGTCAAAATCATTATAATTTATAAACTACAAGCATTTTATTTTATACAATCTATTAAATCTTTAATTTTCATAGCTTAAGTTCAAAAATGTAATACAATTTTTTTCTAAGAAATGTACAGACACAATAATTTTTTATAGATATTTAGTATACGCAATCGCATTTTCGAAATATATAGATTGATTTTAAGATATTACCTATTTATACCATGAATTTATTCACGCTGTTTTATGGTACGGTGGTAATTCGAATTTTGAACTATTAGTTAACTAGTTTTGAATATTTAAAGTTTAAAAACAAACAGAATTGATAGAGTGTAATACAATAATACTTGTTTGAAATTTGATTTTTTTTGTATCGAAATTCAAAAAAAATATTTTACTTTAAAATATGAAATATAAAATACAATAATCATAATAATAATAATAATAATTGTATATGTTGTCGTTCAAAAAAAGTAAAAGCTTAAAATAACATAATAATAAAATTCTTTTTTCAATGATTTCAAATAATATAAAAAAATACTTTCAAAAACGTGTATACATATCTTATTATTGATTGCCTACTGTTGAAAAAATCATATAGCATATTATTATAATGAACATAATATTCCGTATACGTATACGGTACTCATGTAGTACTATTATATTATTTTTCTTTACTTTTTTACCTCTAACATTTTAAATAGAAACCACTGTTGTAAACTTATAGAAAAACTCATAAGTATTTTTTTTTCATAAAATATGACTTTATTTTATTTAAATAGAAAATGTTTTCATTTTACGATTATTGAATATTGTAAACGGGTTAAATTGTTTAAACCATAACATTTTCACGAAAACCAATTATCTTAACAGCAATACGTAAAAGTATAAAATTCCTAAGCGACGAAACACGATGAAATTGTAATCGCCAAAAATATATAATACTATAAAATCAAATCATAAATATCTTATATAATAATTATAATATATTTGCTAAGTGATCAAACATTATAGACAATTGTCAATTACTACTATAGATCTTCATTCGCAGATCAATAGTATAATCACTATAATCTATGAATATACTTACATTATACAATATAATGTACATCGTACATTTACACATAATAATACTTTTTCCTATATATGTTAGTATATTATTAAAATAAGTGTAAATAAGTATTTTAATGACTTTGTCTAATGTAGAATAATAAAAAGAGGTTCTATGACAGTAAAAATAAAAAAAAAAGTTAGAGGTTTTAAACATGATTATCTTTTTGGTAAATTTATAATAAATACATACAATAAACGTTAGAATTCTTACATTTTGTATTGTTACATTTATGTTTGTTGGAATACAGTTACTCTTTAATGAATTTCAAACTGTTTGATTTTAAGTGCAAACCAATATTTTTATAATCATTAAAAAATGAAAAAATTACTAGTGGATTCGCCAACCATTATTTAAACAAAATGCACTTTAAACGTCTATATTATAATCACAACATGCTAAAATATTTAATAATTATAATACCACACATTATTTTTACAGCGATATTGGGCAAAATGTCAGAACCGATAGTGTCTAAAAACTGGGCCAAGTTCACGATGAACGTACAGTCAGTGTACAAGCGCGGCCAGGCGTCGAGACTTCGCAGAGGACCAACCACGTTCTGGATACACGACAACGACCTGAAGTGCAAGTGTCCCAAGATCAAACCCGGAAGGTGAATATTTCCTTGATATTATTGTTGTATATAGAAATCGCGCACGACGCGGTTTGCCGTAATTACATCGGATATTAATTTCTTTTCGTTTCATATACTCAGGCTTTACCTGATTCTCGGCAAGGAGAACGATGGCGAACGGCGCGACGGATTGGTGTTGACGCAGAGGTCGATAGTAATCGAGTGGCGAGAAGAGTGGCACAACCGCATGCGGCGGTTCCAGAAACGAGCACAACACTGCGATTAAAAAAAAAGAAAAAAACGTCACTAAAAATTACAATATATACCCTCAGAGTGAAATCACCTTTAAGATATATGTATATATATATCACATACCAGAACCACCATCATCATCCCCCCACCGCCACCACTACCGCTACAGCGCCAACTTTTTTGTTCCCTCCAGGCTTCTATGATAATAATATATACGATACGAGTCTCCCCTTATTATACATGATTCTTTTCGTCCTTATTTTAATATTAGATAGGTAGATACGTAGGTAGGATACTCTTCATCCTTAATATATTATTATTATTATAATGTTTACAACCGAATATTTATTATTTCTATGTAGACGTTAATCGTTTTAATTCGTCGACGTGTGGTGTAATGTCATGTGTGTGTGCATGTATATTGTTTGAGTATTATATAGAAAGAACGCACGGTGTAACCGGTAGATACATATTATACTATGGCCACTTAGCTACCCTCCATTAACAAAGTTATGTTAAACATTAAATTTAATATTCACAATATTACCGATACTGCTATCATGTAGGTACCTACGTGTATTTTATAACTCTTAAGTCATTAGGTTAACGTCGAGTACGTTTTTCGTTTATTCTTATAAATACAATAATAATTATAATTGAACATTTTTATTATATACCTATATATATTATAAATGTTTAAAAATATAATATTTAATAATAAGTACTCTTAGCGCGTTCGCATACACATTTATATAAGCATATTATAGCAATAACAAACAATTCCATTATATTATTATTACTATACGATAGTATTTTATAAACTATTTAATAATATTAATTACTATCTACAACCAAGTGTTCTAGAATGAATCAACTATCCCTCTTCCCTTTGCATTTTAATAAATGTAGGCACGCTGCTATGGTATATACTTAGTGACCTATCAGCTATTACATTGAAATAGGATGAGCGTCGTCTACGAATCGTTCATTGCAGCGATGTCGCTTATTTTGGGCGGCACCAGTACATATATCGCATAGTTCACTAATAAATACCTAAATCAAAAAATCTTTAGTCATCTCATTAGAATTTTTGATGTTCAAATTTATACATAGTAGATATATAAAATATTTATATAATACGTGTATGCCATAATATTGTCATATAATATATTTATACTACATTATATATTCAGTCCTTATCATTATATTATTATTATTATTATTATTATTATTATAGTTTTAGACTATAATTATCCATAATATAAGTAGAAGTTAGTATCTTATACAACATCAGTAATTCCTATTAATTTATGTTTTAAGGTACCTTGGTTTTCAATTTTTTTTTAAATATATAAATATATATATACGCTTATTTTTTTTTCTTTACTGCGTGTTTGATACTTGTAAAGTGTACGATTATTTTATTTTTGTTTATCTTTATTTATAAATGAAAAAACGTTTTTTTATTAACATATTTTATTTTATATTTTTTAAACGATTATCTACTTATCCACTAGCATACAAAAAAAAAACCATAATGTAAATATAATTATTATGAATATTTAATTATTTAATAATAATAATTTTTACAGGAAAAAGAAACAAATTGTATTAATACATATTTTTTTTTTTAAATATTATTATATTTGTTATTTAATTTTGTGTTATGTACATTTTAATCATCTTCCTCACCACTCTAATTTATTTGTAAAATTTCACTGTAGAATTATGTATAATCATTTTTTTTCTATCCAAATAATAAAAGTTTTTCGTGGTTATAACAGTTTTCACAAAATCTTCTTCTCGCTATTTTATAACATTATTGCATTTGTATGTAATACAAGACCTTCTGGCAAAATATTTGTTAAATTATTATAGCCAGTACCTAACCTATGAGAAAACCAATACATCATAATTATGATTTGTAAAATAATGTTGATCTGTGAGCTACAGTTTCTCTTAATCCTAATGATCTAAAAATGCATCGTCGGGATATAATGACAATGCGGGGTGGGTGTAAAGATAGGTACGTTTAATTAAGCAAACGATCGAACACTGTATTAATTGAGTCTCAATACCTGAACAGGAAAAAAATAATATATCTAATTGAGTCTGAGGATTTTTTAGTAAAAGATAAAACCAACCATAGTTTATGTATGTGGAGACAACTACGTGATATTGTTGATATCATTTATACAATGTTTATCACCTGTATTCATTTAATTATACAGAAGTAACAAAAAAAAACATTTTTTAAAGTTTGACGGAACTCAATTCATCCTAAAAGGTTTTGACTGAGTTCGTATGCAGCCCGAGAATCATATAAGATTTAGTAATTGATGTATATTATATGTATACACCTACAATCTATATGTGGTTTGCCGTTTGCTTATTATTGGAACCAAGATTTTATCGAATTCACATTTCAAAGAGTGAAGGGGCGGTCACCCCCACATCTAATACATTTTTGAAAATTGTCTTATTAGTTTTTATAATTAATTTTTCTCCAATTAAACTGTTGTTTAAAATTATATTAATATTAATAAAAATGTATAAGTACATTATATATAGTATTTACTAATAATAAGTTAAATGGTTACATTTTTGACATTTTATAATCTTATAGTACATGGTTTGAATTATCTATTCATAACCTTTTAAAAAGACGTTGTACCAACACGTGTGGTTTTTATCTAATGGACAATAATACATTTTACTCTTTTATTTTAATATTAAAAGAATTTAACTAATTTAAATACAAAAACATTATTTATGGCCTCACAAAGGTTTTTATATTATTTTAATTTTAAAATATTGATGTTTTTAATTTTTTGCCCCTCTCCCCTCTAAAAATTGTTCTAGGGATTAGAAATCATCATTAATAAGAAGTGACCAAAATTAGAATTACTACGGTCCCTCGTCAGACTCGTCAGAGCACTATAATAATTTGATTAAGTCCAAGTGAACCATATGCAGAAACAGTACCCACTTGTAAACAAGCACTGAATGTGTTTAATAACTTTAATATACATAATTTACAATATTAATTGTAGAGTTCTATACAAAGAATATAATCTTCGTCGGGTTCGCCCGTCCTTACAACTGTGGACTCGTTACCGTGGTTACCAAAATCAATATTAATTATTAATTAATTTCTTATACGTAGGTATGCATTATATCGATAATTGATGTCACAATAATAATCGATAGATGACATAATCAAGTATTATAATTTACTTTCAGCAATCATTTTCAATTTTTATCAGTCATGTCTACTGCAGTTTAATATTATAGTTTATAAATTATATTATTAAGTATAATACGAAGAAATGTACACACATCTTAATTATCCAATATTTTTATACAATTATATGTTATTTCCATCCATAATTAACGTATATAACATAGAAACCTAATTACCTAAGCATCTAACACAATCGAATAAAGAGTTTTTCCTATCTAGTTTTTAAGTAAATTAATGCAATAATTCAATTGTATAATGATGTTCACACGACGTCGTAGATAGACTATCAAATATTACTGTTATAAATGTATAAAAGGGGCTGCATGTCATCATGTTTTAAGGAAATTAATATAGGCAATTTAACATGACATTATTAAAGTGACTTGTAAGTCTGAAAATTGCAAGGTAAACGAACATAAATGTGTGTGAGTCTAGTCTGTAATCATTTTCTGTCAATATTTCCTTTATATTAATACAAAGCACCATGTTACAAGTACATTGTTAGTAGCGACAAGTAACCCCATCATAATTTTAGGAAAGTGTAAAAGTATATTTTTGTAGAGTAAAATTGGTTTCTATTGATGAACTTCTATTAATAATAATAGTATAAAAAAGTATATCTTAAACTCCTTTCCTCTATAGACCATATAAAACATTTTTTAAATAAACATTATTATTATTATTATTATAGTTCTATTTTGTATTCGAAGTATGATTCTATTCAATGATGAAACCCTTATCAATATTTAAATATATACATTTAAATTAGAGCAGCTATTTGGATTAGATTAATTGTTACTTTGTAAGCTTACATTATAATATTTTACTATACACAACGACATTTTCAAAATGCTTAGATTAATTTTAAGTTTATACCATGGTCCATGAACCTAAGTTGGTGTTAGCTCAAAAGTTAATACAAATAATATAATAATATGATATAAATATAGGTATAGGTACTATTATAATATTATTATTTTATTAATGATATAACAAAATAAATGCAATAGGATTTTTTAAAATTTATTTAACCTAATAATTAGTATTACTAATATTAAAATATTTTATTCAATACAATTTTTTTAACCATAGATTAATTTACTGCTTCAATAAATTCTCCATTTTAGCCTTTTACTTACCTTTTCGGCTTTTCCTATAGATTTTACATCATTTTTAATGTACCTTATGTACAAGTTCCGAAGAACCTTAAATGTATTATAAAACATAATTAATAAAATATAGGCTGAAACACTTTCTCTGCTCAGAATCGCTGTAGGAACTCAATAATTTATCATCGAATTTAAATTTAACACATTCATTATTGGAACTTACTCAATTAACGAGAAACACTCGACACCTACTGTACAGAAAAGTGGTTACTTAACTAGCCCATTTTTATTTGCTTGTATTTTTGCTAATTGCATCTAACAGTGGTGGTGTCAGGTGTTTAAAATTGAAATAGCTGGTCAGATTTAATAATGTTTGCACAGTGCACTCCCAATATCAATTGTCCACCACTGAATATTGTTACATTATAATATATTAGTCTTAAATCATATTCATATCAATATAGCAAATTATATTTTCTTACCTTAATATTCAATTATTATAATGATGATTTTAATTTTTAAAAACTCTGTTCATATTTCCAGATGTGTATAAATAATATTTTTAATAGATAATTATATAATCATATTAGTTAAGTAAATTTTCATAACACTTTTAAATATATTAATTTTTAACAATTTTGTTGCCATAAGCTAAATAGAACAATACGTTATTTATTATAGTAACTTTGATGCTAAATTTCATACAATTTTATTACTTACTGGACCATGAATGACTGGAATCAGGAAATTAGACAAGCAATGAAACATCAAAAAAATAATAAATAATAATAGACAGTGGTGAACAAAGGGTTACAAGTATGAAGTAATGCAACTGCATGCTCTTGAAAGAGGAATTAAAACTTAATATGTATATTATAATAATTAATTTTTATTAACAATCTAGGTGAATGAATAGAAATGTTGTTGAAAGGAGCAAGAATATTTATTTAAATATCAAAAAAATAAGGTGGGTGATTATTTATTATAGTTAACTGTAGTGCTCTCAAACTTCTCTGAATACTATTAGTAATGGATACTTTCTTAATTTAAATTTAGTCAGTAGTTTAATTTTCTTAACTTTTACAATTTTGGTAGGTATTTGATATTTTAATATTTTAATTATTTAAAAAAATATATTTATGTTTTATCTTATTAATAATTATTTTAATATTATCACATTTAATAAATCAAGACAACCATAGTTGCACAATTCTTAAAAATTAGGTACTTAACTAAGAATGATATGTTAGTGGATAATAAAAATGAATTTCATTTAATAAATCTGTAGGATATTCTTCTATTTTTCAGAATTCAAAAATGTATATTACCTTTTTAGCTAGGTATATTTTAATAATTAAAACATCATTATCAAGTTGTTTTTTATATTAATATTAAGAATTATAAAAATTTGACAATTCCTTAATAAGCTATTTTTTTAAACAGAATAATATTGTTTTATAGTTTGTATATTATATTTCTTGAATAGTACATACAGTAAAACTCCCCTAAACAGACACCTCTTAATATTGTAACTTTTTAGGAATGGCGGCATTTTCACTACTTTTTAATGAAAAAATTTCTGAATAGTCGATACTTATTTTAATTTTAATTTAAAAATAATAACAAAATGATAATAGTAAATATATTCACAATAGTATAATGAATAATGATTATACTCATTCAAAACTAGACTTTTTCACACTAAATTGTAATATTTAGATGTATGTATGCATTCCTTTATTTTAATAGTTATTTATATATGTATTGTTAAAATATTTAAATTATTATATTATTAGAACATTATAATTAAATTTAACCTAATGCATATTTTTTCTCTTTAAATGTTTACAGATACGATCAATATGAATATATAACTAAAAAGCTATTAATATTATACTTTAATAATTAAATATCACTGGTAGAATAAAACCAAAATATTTAATTAGTAAAAGATTAACATTTTTAATTGGGTTTAATATAACTTGTGATTTTAATTAACTATTGAACTATAAATATCTAAATTAAAACTCCACTTGCCATCATTCTATTGGATTTAAAATGTTAATAAAAGTGATGACAGATATTATGTTAGATAATGTAGATATAATAAAAAGATTGACTTTATAAGTATAAAAAATTTGGAATTATTTTATTTATTTTTAAAAAATATCCAGTTATTAACAATTATAATAAAATAACATTTGAATATCAATAAATATTAAAAAGTATAGAAAAATAATTTTAACATAATTATTGCAAGTTAAATTTGAATATTTTATCCAGATATCACGACAGAGCAACTACCACATTTGCAATCAATAAAAGAATAATTATCACCCAAAGTCCTGTAAATAATATAAAATAGTTGTTATTTAATATTTTATATTGTATAAATATTAATTATATACCTCGAGTTGAATCTTTTTTTAATATCTGAACTACTTCTTTGGTTTCATTTTCAATTCCAGCTGTTGTTTTGTCTATTTTTACCAATAGGTCATCAACTAGTTCTATAATATAATTTTATAAAATTTATAGCCAATCGCAACAAATTACATTTTATACTAACCATTCTGTAAATCGACTTCACTGCTTATGGTGATAGCAATATTTTTTTGTCTAGAAACAATTGATGCCAATTCATTTAATCCATCATCTTGTTCTATATAATTTTAAATATTACAATGTATGTCATAATTCATAATTTTATGTATAAGTTTACGATTAAAATATTAATACTTTGGACTTTTTACCTTTGAGCAAGTACTGTTGCTGCTGTTTAAGTGCTTTCTCATTAAGTAATGGTTGTTTATCGTCATTATAGTCATCATCATCACTATCCAGCCAACCAGTAGTTGGCATTTCAGTTTTTTTAACCTTACTAGTACTTGGTCTCATCAACTCCTGACGTTCTAGTGTATGAGTATTATTCCTAAAAAGAATAAAAAATACCACCCCATAACATTAAATTTTAAATTAATTATAATTTATAAATAGTTAGATGTACCAAACATTTTCACCTCAATTAATTCCATCAATAATAAACCTATTCAAATTCTAATTTTTGCAAATTTTAAGTAACTATTCTTAAAGATCATAATTTAAAATTATTAAAAGCTTTTGTACTACTTAAAGAATGTCCTATGGCAATACAAACTTCTATTTTTCAAATATGTACACCCCTTATCTACTGTTAAGTATTTAGTAGATAATTAAAAAAATAAAATTGATATACCATACACAATTTGAATAAATAATTTTTTGGTTCTTAAAAATGGTTTTACAACAAATATAAGTTAGATACATTGTAATATTGAATTTAATATTTATTATACTTAGACTGTTTTTATAAATTATAAATATTGATAATTTATAAGTTAATATTACTCAAACTTTACCATATCTTAAATCCATAACCACAGAACCCTTTATTCTCAGTATAAAACATTAAAAAGCTACTTATTCGAATCCTGATTTAGGCATGTTAATATGTTCAGAAAAATATCTTATTCTACAATATTAAGGGGGGGGGGGCTGGAATTATAAATTAATAATTATTGTAAAAATTATATTATAACATGGCAAAGAGTTTTAAAAAATACATTACCGATTTTGAAAACGTTGATTTAATATAATATTTCTACTTTGGAGTAGCTCAATCATACGTTGACGTCGTTCTTCTTCGTCCAGTGTACTATGTTAAATAACTCAGGAAAAATTACGGAAAATTATAAAATCATTTAAAATTGTATTTTCATAGCAAAGGATACACGGCTTTAGATGTTGCAAGTCCTCTAAGTTTATGAGACAACTGTTGGACTTCATCAGTAAACTGTTTCAGCCTAAGCCGCACTTGTGATGAATACAAAACATATTTTTCGGAAGACTTTTGCTCTAATTCTCTTACATTTAATAATCCTTCGATTTCTCTATATAGTTTCTCACATGATTCGTGTTCGATCAACCTGAAAAAATATAATTTTCTTTTCTGTATAACAATAACTATATATATTATTTTGATATGGTCACATTAATTATTTGCAAGTGAATACAATAAATATTAACTCTTTAACTGTTATTTAAAGAGGGCCATGATAAATTAATTTATCTATTAATTTAATTTATTTATCAATAAAAGCCCAACTATAAAAACTTCAAAATTTGACAATTGTTGTTTTGTTTATAGCATTAGGTATGTATTGTTTTATTTTATATAAAATTAGAATTATGTCTCTACAACAAGTATAATGGTTCTGTGTAAGTAAGTTTATACACATATCATTGATAAAATATATTAAATTAATTTAAAAACTTTTTTTCTTTTATTTGACATAAACAATCTATACAATATTGCACAAGAAGTTTATTTGATGAGAGAAGAATATAACATAAAAAGGTATGATTAAGCAGCCACTCATTAGTGACTTTTGATTAGGTGAATTAATTTAAAAACTTAAAATATTTTTTCACGCTCTGCATATAATAAATATTGAAGTGAGCTCTTGTGAGAAAATTTTCGGCACAATAGCGTATAAGCATATATAAAATGACCCATTTGATTTTAACCGACTATTGAACTTTTAACAAAGGCAGCAACATACAGTTCAAAAAATGTAATAGCACATTTTTTATCGACTTACCATGGATCGTTGTCATTGAACACGAGAGCCATGACTATGTGTTAGGTGTCTCAGGCAGTCATCGTGCGACGTACTGAAGACGGTAGCCTTCAGTGGTTCGAATGGAAACTTTTGCTTGTATACACCGATATCTGTTTGGGCAGTTTAAAATTCTTAAATCGTGGTTCGTTTAATAATTTGGAACAGCTGTACTATATACTAGTATGGGCAATACTAACAAGAACTTAACATAGAGTATAGTAAATACTCAATGTCTCAGTTACTAATTCAGTCAGTCACTTACTCACATCGTATACTGGAAGTCTGCAGTAGTGCTGTCACGCAACAATAGCAAGGTTCGTGATAATAAAAACTGATAATACGTGTTTTTTGGCGTTATCTCGGCTGGCGAGTGGCCATGATAAGGCACGGCTGTTTTTGTCCCGCGGCCGGCCGTCATCGTCATCTGTTGCCACCAACACCACCACCACCAACGCCACCGACGACGACGTCACGACGATCTATTTCTCCTCCCACTGCTCCGACAGACCGCAGACTACAGTGTTCTACTCCTCCACAATCCTCGTGAGTCGTGATCGGCGCGCGCGCTGGTCGGATCAATTATCGTTTTCGTATATTTAACTTTTTTCCCTACCAACCCACCGCCGCAGTCATCGTCAGTTCTCAGTTCTGCTCTTCGCACCGAACGTTTGCCTTCGTCAGCGTGCACCGTCCGCGGTGATTTTTTAGGTACATTCACTTTTCGCGCCGCCGACGCATACCCATACAAACCGACACGTCGGTCAACTTTTGACGCGTTCCCCTCCGGGTCATGCGAACAGCGTTCAAAGAAACTAGGAAAAAAAAATGTCCGATTCTAGCCAACAATATGTCAGTGAACACTTCGGTCCATTAAAGTTACACAGCTTCCGCTATGTTTCTGCTTGGTAGACGCGAAATGGAACAATAGTCGTGCTACCACAAATCGCTTACTGATACCAATAGTCAGTGGACACCAACCATTAGCTAACCCCTCGCCACCACACTACAGCTTAAACTACACGTGCATTAAGTAAGTAAGAATCAAAATGTCTTTGTAGTTTGTCTAGATAGCAATGTATTTCATTTGTTTTAATGATCATCTCGTTCGAGTAACCACAATTTGATCAGCCGCTGACTCCCATCATTACGTTCTATCAATTCATTGCAGTGCATTTTTTAAATTAGTAAATTTGGCAACACAAATGTCACCCAGTGAAAATATTTTGTCCCCAACTTTATTTTTAAATCCTGGGCAAGCATAAAATAATTTTAGGTATAATACTATAATTGACTATTTTGAAAAAAAAATTTTAATCGCCCAGTAAAAATTTCTTGAAAAATGCACTGATTCATTGACCACTAACAGTAAGTATTTATCTGTTACTTATCTAAAATTTTTAGAAAACATGTTCATTTGTTTTACATAGATAGGTCCATGTAACTTTTCAAGTTAATATATATTTCATAGTTTTATTGTGGTTTTAATATCAGAAACTAAATTTATGGATGAAAACATTATCTGTTGTCAAAAGTGGAGTATCAAGCTTAAATATTTTAAGCAAACTTTACACAATATTGTACTAGGTAAACTATTAAAAGAAGTACAAAAAAACATTTGTCTTTAAAAACGGTTTTTTTTTAGTTTAAAAAAAAATATTAAATTCTACACGTTTTTACAAAACAAATAACACATTATTAACATTTAATTACCTATAATCTTTCGATTTATTTAATGATATTGTTAGAATGAGGTATGCGACAGTTTAAATTCTTGCCTCTATCTTGTAGGTAAGTGACTTGGTGAGATAATTAAAAAAAAATTTTACTTTGATAATAAATGAGTACTTGATTTACTAGTTATGTGCTAGACTATTGTGTAACTGTATTTTTAATTATTAATTAATTAATTATTTGATTTTACTATAGGTGGTTATGAATCCAACCTTATTTGATACCTATTCATAAAACAAACCTTATATTATTCTTTTAATAATAGTTTAAAAGTTTTCAAATGTTATGTAATAACGTATAATAGTAACAGATAGTGTCTTTAATTTATAATCATATAACATTCAAAACCAAACTTTGTTTCTTCCAAGTATTCATAACTATTATTGAATAACAATTTCAAATATCTAGAAATGTGAATTTTTGAAATTCTACTGGATAGTTATTTTGCAATAAATACTTACTACTGATCTGTTAGTTTTTTTTTTAAATGCCATAAAATATAAAGGTATTGGATACTCAGGTATTCTCGAGGGTATTTTAAGTTATTGTTATTGCTTTAACATTAAAAATACTATATAGGTATTTAAATTAATAATTATTATTAAACAAACATTAAGTAATTAACTTGTTTATTTTATCTAGACCAATTTTATAAATTAACATCTGTCTTTACTTAACTGGTGTTTTAATAAATAATAATAGGTACTTAAATCAGTTTATTTGATGCATTTTAAATTGATCATTACAACATTTTATTGCCTGATTATAAAAAAATGTAGAGTCTCTAGATGTGTATGTAAAATTAAACAAAACATTACATTATAAGTATATTATAGTTTAATAGTTTATTATAGTCTCATTATATCTATGTAACTACGTAGATTAGATTTATGTTAGTAAATTGTGCATGCTAGTTACTTTTAAAATATAAATGTAAATCTGACTATAAATAAAATTAAAAGGTTACAATTTATTTTATTTTGATAATTTGATTAAAACAGTAAATACAATTAATAATTATGATATTACAACATTTTTCTAATTTAAAAATGTTTTATATTGTATCTGAGATTAAACATTTAAATACAAATCATTATTGAAAAAAATATATTTGCTTACACTCTTTGTTATTTTATCTATAGATATGGATCTAAAGCTACATATTTTTAGCACAAACAAATTATAAAAAAAATTACCCATCTAGTAGGTACCTACATAATTTTTTTATTGATAATTAAATATATATATATTTATTGTGTACTTAAGTATTTAGTAGGTTTTAACTTGTTTTCTAAAAAAATATCTACCTAATACTATGTAATGTATTTCGATTGGTTTGTGTATCAAAATCTTTAAGAGTCATCATGTAAATTCAATCATGTATGATATAGAATTTCAATTGAATATTCTTGCCCAAGAACATAATAAAAAATAACTATTGACCTACCAAACCAACTAAGACTAACAATTTGGGAAAAGTAGTAGCTATCAAATAAATTACTCTATTAATATGTTAAGTACATTACATAATATTTTGTTCGTTAAAATTATTTCAATAGGTTATTATTAATTATTATGATTTATTTTTTAAAACATCTAATAAATACATTAATCTATGTATAGTGTTTACTTATATCAAGCTTATTATGCTTCAAATAGGTTATCAATATAGGTTGTTGTACCTATTCTAGCTACATTTAAATTAAATCTATTACCAAAAACATGAAAATAATATTAGGTATTTAACTATGATACTTATCTTTTTTTAAGAAGTAAGTTTGATACAAAAACTATATGAATTATTTTTAAAATAATGCATATCCTGTAATATAAAAAAGTATATTACCTATAATATTATCTTGTATACATTTTGTGTAATTCCAAATTGGCCAATTTAGTATTTACTCGAATAATTTTAAATTGATTATGTGGAACATAGGCAACGTTGATATATAGTTAGGTATATTGCATCCGGTTATTATTTGATATACATAGTATTATCTATATCATAGTTTAAGTCGGTGATCAAGCAATGAACTACAGTAACAAACTTATTTTAACTATGGTAACTAAAATCTAATTTTCTTTTTTTTTGGTCCCATCAAATGTTATGGGCAGGGGTGGATTTACACATAGGCAACCTAGGCATGTGCCTAGGACATAACATCTTTCGAGGGTGCCACAATTATTCAGTATATTTTTATTTATATAATATAATAGTGTTGTAATGCCTTAAGGCGGAAAAATGATAAGTCTGTCCCTGGTTATGGGTTAAATATATTTATATGTCTATATAGAAGACACTGTAAATAACAGTCAAGATATAAGTATTTAAATAAAAATTTTAAATTATTTATGGTAGCTTTTAGTTATTTTATAAAACTTATAAAAAGAAACTGTTATAAAATATGTAGTTTTACTAGTATCCAACAAAAAATCAAGCTGTTAGATTTTTATAGATATATATTAATTTTAATGGTGCATTTGCAGATAAATTTGGAATAGAGAAAACTTAATCCACCGATATGATGAAATGAAAACTATAAAAAGTTGTGAACTTTTACTTATTTAATATGTGAATAGTTATCAATTAGACATCTAAAATTAATTTGTTGCACCTTTAATGTTGAACATATGTTAGTTTAAATTGTATGTGCTGCAATCAAAATATTCCATTAAAAAAAATTGTAATTAATAACTATTACTTATTTACTATAATACTATTATAGTTATAATTATTTTTCAATCATTTAAAACCTTTTAAAAATATCATTCTAAAGAATTTAAAAGTTACTAAATATTCTTTTGTGTTATCTGTATACTTATATTTATCTATAAATATTAAATATAATGTTTGAAATTCATTGTGTTATTAGTATTTACAAACTAAAATTATTTTTCTTTGAAATCCGACAATAATAAATTATATATCTATTTCATATTATGATTAGAAGTTTGATATCACAGATATGTATAATATACATATTATACACATTACATATGTTTATTATTCATATCTGTGTTTGATATAATGTCCATTATATGTAGAAATCTAATAACTTGAAAATAATTTTACTATAATATATTATTTTATGAAAGAATAATTTGAATAAATTTAATTCCTTGTTTCTTTTAGTTTCATAAAATGCCTGTCTAAAATATTTTATTGTTTTAAATTTTAATGTACATGTACCATATTTATTGATTATCTACCTATAGGTATGAGTATTATCTGAAGTAATAAGAGCTATTCAAACAACAATTTTAAAAAAAAACCATCAAATGTCAGCTTTTTCCACACACTAGGTACAAAATTAAAGCACAAGTAGCTATTTCTTAAGTTTTTTGATCTCTATAGGGACACTCAAGATGACAATATAAATTTTAAAAGCTAAAATAATCTCATTTTTAATGAGACTAAAAATAATTTATCAAAATCCATATTCTGTGATGTATATTCTATTTTATAATTTATAAACTATATTAATACTAAAATCATATATTTTATAAAATTTAAAATATATTAATGATAAAAAATATATTGATAATTTATACTAACTAGTAACTAATGTTTATTTTTGTTTAGAATGGCATCTAGTAATAATACAGATACAACAACTGAAACTATAGAAGTTATTACACAACGGGCTATAACACAATCAAATCCAATATTTTTACAAACGACTGCTGCCCAAGTGATTGCTGGATTATTTGTTTGGACAGCAGTATTTGTTACATGTCAACAGGTAAAATATACTCCATACTAAATGTTTTACATTTTATTTTAATTTTTTTTCTTCTTATTGTTGACACCAATTTAATATTTTATCAATACATTTTTTCCAGTTGTTATTATTATTGACTGAAGTTTTTTAGAATATTGCATAATTATTTCTTAGATTTCTATTTGTTAAGTATTTATCAATTTAATTTATAATTTATATATTTCAAAATGTTTTAATATCACTATTTCCTGTTTATAAAATGAGATTATTAGGAATTCTTGTTTCTTTACATTTCAGAGGAAAATCTTTAAAGATAATTCCATATTAGTATAATTATGATCAAGGAAAAACATAAGCTTCACTAATTTGTCACAATTACATTAGATGTTATAATATGACATTTTTAATTATTATAGCAAATTGATTTCATCTAAATACAAATATATTTTTTGTTGTATTTATTTATTAATTTGTATATTTATAAATTATTTTTATTTGTCGCAAGTTCATTGTTGGTAAATATTTTAAAATAGTAGTAGGATAGTAGGTACCTAACTTATAATTTTAATTTCATCTAAAATATTTTGATTGTGATATCTAGCATTGATAAAATTATTATTGTTCCCAACTTAATGGGAACACTCAATTAGAAGGGAGTGAGTATGAGAAAGTAATTAAAAAAGTATTGCACACTCAGTCTAATCCAAAAAGTTATTAATTTATTTTAAATTTATGAGGAGGCATAATATTTTTGAAAATCTGTAATCAGGACATGGTATAAAAAAGGTTGGGAAACACTGCTATAGACTATATTTTAATATTGTCAAAGTACGTACATAATAATAATAATGGCGTATCTAATGTAGTAATGATCCAAGGTTTTGGTACCAACTGTCAAGGTGAATTGTGGCTTCGGATGTATTTTCTATTTATTTCCTTTGTGGTATTATTCATAAAATATGATTTGATTTAGTTTTTAGTGATACTAAAACCACATCATATTACATTATTACATATATTTCCCTCATTTAAATAATGTTATTTTTATATACTTTTACTCATCTTATATGATATTGTCTGTAGTTTGTTACAATTGATTTGTTAAGAAAATTCAAAACACGATTTGTATTCAACTATATTATACAGTTACTTTATCTACATAGTACTAGTATCCAATGATTAGTTCTGGGAAAGAAAACCAAAAGTACAGTTATTGCAACAAAATTAGTGACAATAAAAAATATATATATGAACAATACTTAAACAAGTAACTTAATAATAATTACTAATAATTTTATCATAATTATTATTTGTCTTGAGAATAACATTATTATTAACAACATTTATAATTGTTGAGACAACTTATAACTACACAAACTATTATTAATAATATTAATAAATTAAGAATAATAATTTATAAATTATACAATAGAATACTAGAGATAAATGAGGATAAATGCTTTACATCTAATGTAACCATTTTATTTAGTTCAATATTTTAATTTTGAACTAAAATAAAAATAAAGGTTATATTTAAAATATATTGACTTCTTATATACTTAAATATTTAAAACCATGTATTTTTACTATTACATATATTGTTACATAGTACATACCCTTTTATTAATGTGTGATTAGACATTTTAAAATTAAATAATTTTTAAGATAGTCTCTATAAAAATATATGTTATAGAGTTCAAATGGTTTAATATAATTGTTATTTTAACTTTTTGAGGGGTTTACTTATTCTTTTTTATAATTTTAGTATTACAAATTAATTAAATATGTATCTTTATACATTTTTTAATAATTGTTTTCTCTATGAATACATTCATTAATTTAATATTATAATTCAAATATATAATATCTATTCATTGGATAAAGTGCCCTTCTTTTTTTAGTATTCTTATTTCTTAGGAATTTTTAAATGTTGGTATTAAATATTTCAAAAACATTTATTTTTGTTGTTTAAATTAAGATTAAATTTTAAAAGTATGTATCATTTTACAAATAGATCAAATAGGTACCTACTACAATATTAGTTTTAATTAGGTATTATTGGGTCATATTATACTTTAAACAAATTATATTTTTTATATTCAGTTTTTATATACATTTTCATTTTCTTATTTAGTGTGATTTGAAATCTTTAAAATATATTTATTGTTTACAATTATATTAACTTTTTCTTAAATTAATAAATTATGCAGATATTTTGGAACAGTTAATATATATTTACAGTAATATTCATTCATCATTATTAGTTTTAATTAATAAAAGAACTTATATAACTCTATAAATGTTTTTAATTTTACTGCTTTTTTATAATTGGTGCGGAGTTATGCTAAACAATAAGCATTATGAACACAACTAAACCTCAATTGATGGAAAATAAGCGCTACATCTGCGTCGTGTTCACCAAACTAATTATTTCGTTGTAAAATCGTGATCGGGAATATTTTCATATTATTCTATTTCTATGGTCGTTACATTTATAATAACTGTTGTTTCGCCTTGATTTCTTTTTTGTTTTGACATTTGTTGTAAAAATGCCTTAAAAGTCCGTCAATTTTCAAGTGTATTAATTTATGTGAATTTATTTTTTACAGCAATATTGCAATATTTTTTAAATAATATTAATAAAGGAATTTCTTTTTTTATAATGTTATTGTATTATTGTAAAAAAGTTATCATGGTTTAGAGCTACTGAAAAATAATATATTTAAGATTTAATGAATAAATTCTACATGTTGCACTTAAAAATATTACCTTTTTCATTTCTATATGACAGATTTTCGTATACTAATATTTGCTATATATGTATTCCACGCATAGGCAAAAACAGTGGAATGTTTCGGGTATTTAGTACCCTCAAATTTTACATTAGCTCCCCCAAACTTTTAATAGCATCATCGATTTTTATTGGTTATAACTTGGTTATGATATATATAATTATGAATTTAAATATAGCAACCCCATAAATTTAATCTAAATTGCGTCTATGATTCCACGTGTGAGATATACTGAGATAATAAAACTTAGTG
Source organism: Rhopalosiphum nymphaeae (assembly GCA_036289425.1). Classification (NCBI taxonomy): domain Eukaryota; kingdom Metazoa; phylum Arthropoda; class Insecta; order Hemiptera; family Aphididae; genus Rhopalosiphum; species Rhopalosiphum nymphaeae. The sequence continues at coordinate 14,062,016 of JAZAQC010000016.1, read as the reverse complement.
TGTTGTTCTCTACACAAATTGCCTGCGTATATGACTCGTTAGGGCAATGCACACTAAAATCCTCAAATTAAAACAACATTACTCTTACTGTTTTAAAGACATTTCTATACTGCCATAGATGGCATACTAATTATTATATCTAACATAATAGATTTAATAGAGTACACAAAGACCAATGAACTTCGTGATTCCCTGTTATGAAATACGCTATACATTAATACAATACTATAGTAGTTTAATAACTACTTAAACTTGTAAATGACCCACATAATATGTTGCAAATTATATCCTATACATTGTTATGTTAGCAAAATAAAAAAAAAACCATTACAATAGTTGCTTGAATAGCAAATTTTCATAAACTTCAATACTGGTCACTAAGCAAAATCTATTAGCATAAGATAATAGGGGTCACCGTTTAACTGAGTTTTAAGTAACCATTAACCTTTTAAATTTGTTTTCATATTTTTTAAAACTATTTAATTAATGTTTTTGATTTAATAATAAGCAAAAAATACAGAACAGTGAATAATTGTTTTCACGAAGTTATTACGAAAGATCCAGACCAATACTTATATTATATTCGATTTTTATAGTCAATGACATTTTAGTGATAAAAAAGTATAGATTATTGGCTATATTAGGTACTTATTAGTTATTCATTATTTGTCAATACATTTCTATCGTGTGGACATCCACTTGACAATGTCCGATAAGATATTAATTTATAATAAATAAATATAAATATATTACACAGCTTATATTATAATAAATATATTGTTATTATATGCATTTGACGCATATAATGTACCCAGTAAAACAACTTTTGACATACTTATTAATTTATTATGCTTGTAGACGTATATCTAAGATACATTTCATGAGAGTCTTTTTAAACTTTAACATTTTATATTAGCTGGTCATTACTAAATAGTGTGTTGTGTGTGAAATAATTAAAATGATAAATATCTACACACTTAATATAAACTATCTGTATTTATATGGTTCGTGACGATGTCCATTGTCTATACTCCATAGTAATTTATTGTAATAAATATCCTTTAGAAAGAAGAAATTTTCTCATAGCCAAAACTCTATCGAACAAAAAGTGTTCATGTTCTGAAAACAACGAAAGATATTCGATTTCTCTCCCGAAAACCACATTTTAAATAGTTGCCACTAGAAAATGATTTCGAATTTATTATTCGAATATCGATTTAACACAATTTTGTTTATGTGTATAATGTTGTTTACGAAATAATACTAAATTATATAATTTAGAAAGTTTAAATAAAGTGATTCGTAATAATTTATTTACTAATGACAATTTATTGTCTAACAAATATTCGCCTTGTTTTTGAAATCTATGATCCGTAACATTTAAAATCTATATACTTTGAATTTTTAATTTTTTTCAAGATACATATGTTCGCAAAATGCTGATAGGTTTTGAAAATTGACTTAAGCATTAATACTTAATAACACATAATGTATTTTTCTTTTTCAGATATATTATCATCTTCGATGGAACACGAATCCAGCCGAACAACGATGGATCATCCGAATATTGTTTATTGTACCTATTTACGCGTTACACTCATGGGTCAGTTTGTTGTTTTTCAACAACGAACACTACTACGTGTACTTCTTTACAATTAGGGATTGTTACGAAGGTACTTCAACACGTTTAACAAAACAAATAATTATTAATGTGACTACTTTTTTAGTTTGTATCATATAGTATATTTTATATTGTATTTTTTTTTCAAACAGCTTTCGTGATATACAATTTTATGAGTTTATGCTATGAATATTTGGGCGGTGAAGGCAACATAATGAGCGAAATTCGTGGGAAACCCATTCAGTAAGTTAAACAGACGTATGCAAAATTAGTTTCCATAACTTTATGTACAGAATGATGCATTTATAAGACTACACTAATTGTTTTTGGAAAAGAGGTTAATGTATAAAAATTGATTACTGAATATATTTTCTATTAATTACCATTAAAAGTTCAAATGAACTAAATTTATAAAGAGCATCTTGTAAAAGTGTAGTCCATTACTTCAATCATCTAAACTTTAAATACTTAAAATTAAAAATTAACATGTTTAACATTTTAGAACATTCTCTGCTTCTGGCAAAAAATTTAAATCATTAAAACCGCTGACAGAAAACTTTTTTTGGTAAAAATGTTTTTATGTATACTGTAAGCAGTCTAGGCCAGTGGTTCTCAAACTTTTTTTCTTACGTACCACTTAGGTATATTATCAATCAGTCGAGTACCACTAATGACTAAAAATAAAACGATCCAAATTCTAAATTGTATAGTTAAATACATTTATTTTAAATAATAAAGCAGTAAAATACTATAGTATAATAATAATATAATTATTTTTTATTTATTAGTTTTTAAAATAAGATATGAATTAAATAATTGAATGGGTTTATTATTCAAAAACGGCCCTCCGCGTACTACCATGTAGTCTTTCGCATAGTACTAGTGCTAAGCGTACCAAAATTTGAGAACCGCTGCTCAAACAGTCTAAACTGTATACATTTTTTTTATTTTCAAAAATCTACTTGGAAGAATAGTGTAGTCAGTTAAATTAATTATCTCACGTGTATACTTGAACAAAGTACTGTATTATAATTTAGTATGTTTATGTCTAAAAAAAGTGTTAAGCTGCTTTTGTATAATATATTATGTGTCTTATATTTAACATAAATGATTAATTGCACACTTTTAACATTTTTCTGTTTATATTAGATCTAGCTGGCAATATGGAACTTGTTGTTTGACAGGACGTACTTACACAATCGGGTTCCTACGATTTTGCAAGCAAGCAACATTACAATTTTGTTTAGTAAAACCAGCTATGGCTTTTGTTATTATATTCCTACAGTATGTTGGACATTATCATGATGGTGATTGGAGGTAATACATTTATAATGATTATTATATGTTAAAAATATTTTAATAAAAATTGTATTTATATAGTATGAATGGAGGATACTTGTATGTAACGGCCATTTACAATATGTCCGTCAGCTTAGCACTTTATGGACTGTTCCTGTTTTATTTTGCTACTCGAGATCTCCTAATACCTTTTGAACCGGTCTTAAAATTTTGCACCATCAAGAGTGTGATTTTCCTATCATTCTGGCAAGGTAAAAAAATAACTTAGTACCATTATAATATATTATTTATTATTTAATAACCACTTCCTTTTTTTTTTAAGGTGTATTACTGGCAGTTTTGGAAAAAGCTAAATTCATTGATCCCGTCATTGATTCTAGTGGTCAACCAACAAGTGCTGGTACAGTATCAGCAGGCTACCAAAACTTTTTAATCTGCATTGAGATGCTGTTTGCTGCTTTAGCATTAAGAGCTGCATTCCCGTATGAAATATATGCTAATAACGCACAAACAGGAACTGGAAATCCAACCAATTCACGCACTGTTACAATGCAAAGTATTTCTAGTAGCTTAAAGGTACACTTAAAATATATGATATTATATCATACATATATCTGTAAATATGTTTTTATTAAATAGTGGTTTATATCCCATCGATTTCTACAAAAATTTGTTTTATTTAGGAGACAATGAATCCAAAAGATATAATGACAGATGCCATACATAATTTCCATCCACAGTATCAACAATATACACAATATAGTTCAGGTATGATATATTTTTATAAATTTTATATAGCATGTGTGTGTATTTTTATTTTTGTAAAGCTGTTTGCATTATGGCAATATAATTTAAAATTTTGTTTGTTAGTATTTTTTTTTTTAGATCTTAATTAATATAATTTGTTTATACATATATATTTATATATGTTACTCCTTTGTTTTAAATCTCTAATAGTAATTCAATAATTTTAAAGTTGGTTAAATCATACATTTCTAATATTTATTTTATATAAAAATTTTTATCTTTTAATACAATGATTTCTTAAATATTTTGACTACCATAAAATGAGACAGTAAAAAGTTTATTTAAATAATTTAATAATCTAGTAATTTTAAACATATTTCATAATTTTTAAAGTACTAATATATAACAAGCAATATGAACATAATTAACCAATCGTAATTTTACTATATAGTTACATATTATGTTGGATAATGAATGAAAAAATATTAAATCATTATTTGTTTTTGTTATTTATTTTATTTTATCTAAAATATTTGAGATAGTTACTATTGTTTTAATGTCTAATATATTACTTACAGAGTTAGTTTTTTTTTTATTTACAGACGTTGGTTCCTCTCGGCCTTATGAAAAATTATAAGCATGGACAGGTGTTTTAGTTGTATTTTGCTCTCTTTGCGTTTTATTTTTAACCATTATTTTTTATATATTTTTTTTTTATTTTAGTTATTATTTTTTAAATTTTATGTTCATAATCATATTTTATTAGATAGATACTCATGTACTCATTATTTTTCTTTTATTTCAAAAGAGATTTATATAATTTTTATGTTTGTAGTATATGAAGTCCAAAACTGCTTGATTTTTCTTTATTGGGTTGATGCAATGTGATTTTGTTAAATGTATTTAAATATTATTATTTTTTTATGTTATGAAGTACTTAACGCTATTTACAAATGTCCCTCCTTTTGTGTAATTTTTTTCTATTTTGCTAAGTTGTATATTTCCATTACTTAGATAGCTCATTTCCCTCCATTATTCTTACTAGTCAACATTTTTCTCCAAAATAGTAAGTATATTGTTTTATTATATAATATACTAACAAAAACTTGTAAACAGTTCATTTTTCTGTGCATTAATTTTAAGACATCTAGTTTTAAGTTTGTGATCTGTATTTAAAAACAAACTAAAAGTTTACTTTTAAATTATTACTTAAATGTACCTATTAAAAGTATTTACTTAATTTAATTTTAATATCTAAATAGATAGGTATTTATATTAAATTATGTGTAATTTAAATCAATTTAATCCAATTATTTATATTTTTAGATTAGCACTATATTATTACACTTGTAATAAGTGTTTGGGGAACGATCCTCGCAAACTTGTATTTTATAGTTAATTAAAATTATTTGTACAATTTATAATAAATACAAAAATTTTTCAAATTAAAAATATTTTAATTCTTCTTCCTTCAATTTATTATATCATCTGTGTGTCTCAATAACTATATAAAATTCTATTACTATCATACAGAGTAGTATTATATTATCAGTCTTCGTAAAAATTACTACAGGTAACCTATTAGATACATTTCAATATATTTCTTAAACATGTGTGTTTAGATGAAATATGAATAATTTATTATTCTTAAAATCTAAATTCTTAAACCGGGTTTTGAATATTACAGGTGGACAAAAAAATTATGGATCAAAAAGTGGAATCAACGACACCAGTGGAAAATCAAAAACTGCAAAGAAACAAACACCAGTATATAATGAAAAGGCGATGTTGCTGAGCTCTGATGAAGAATTACCTTAAATTATCTCTTCACAAATAATTTTTTATGTATTATACTCTGGATTGATTTCATTGCTTTAACAACATCTATATTATACAGCATATTTATTAAGTGTCATATGGACATATAATGATAACATTGTGCAATATACTAGTCAAATACAACTTTTGTGCAATATTTCTTCAATACTTTCGATACAGCCATTTGGTTTCTTCTTGTTATTTTTCTGATTTTAACAAATTTTGAACTCTTATAGTTTTTGCTTAAAATCGGAATTTTAAATGTTAATTTGCACAACCCGTCCTTCATATTATTTATTATATAATCGTTACTTAGATATAGTTAATTTGTCAATGATATGATAAATAATGTTAATACATGTTATACCATTCAGTCAGCTATGTAGAACTATTGATCAGTAACTTTATTCTTCCATATAATAAGATCTACAATATATTGCTGACAGTAGTTACATAAAGTTTTAGTCGTATATTGATCTATTAATATTATGTTTTCTAGTTTTATATTTTGTTCCAACTTTACAAAAATCACTAATAAATGTAACGTATTATTCTTGTATAGTATTTAAAAAAAAATTAATTCAAATCATTTTTATTAGGTACTTATATAATTATTAATTTAATTTACAATTATTATATATATTAATATCTAACTAACTTTGACTAAAACAGAACTATTCACAATATATTTAAAGTATATAAAAGTACGTAACTTATATCGCTCTACTTATATTATTCTATATGTGATTGAAATTAATGTTCATTATTAATTATAAAATAATATTGTTTTTACAACTTATTTATTTCATTCTACTTGACTTATTAATGTGTCAAGATTTCATCAAAAAAAAAAAAAACTTTTAAAATTATTTCATACTTTATATTTATACCTAAATATATATAAATATTGATTATTATATGTATAATAATGATTAAAATATGATAAATGTACAACATATTTTATATTTTATTTTAAAGAAATCAAAAATTATTATTTATAATTATATAATTACTTGTGTATACAAAATATTATTACTTTGTATCTATGATACATTAAAACATCTTTAAAGTTAAAATTTACTCATTGCATTTGTTTATAACTTTTATTTCAAATTGGAAAAATTTGGTGTATATCCATTTTTATTCATCATTGTGTATAATTATCAGGGCTAGAGACTTATAGTATTTGCATATCCATCATAGATATAGTAAAATATATTGTGATATATAAATACGTTTTATAGTACAACAAATTCAATTATAAAACTATGCTTATTTTTGCATATTTCTAATTTTTTTGCTATATTTATGCATATTCCGCCATTTTTAACAATTTACGGATAATATAATTGTTTAAAGTGTATTTATTAAAATGCTGAATGAATAATTACAAAAGTTTGTTTGAGCATAGTAATACTATTTGTATATCTATCACAAAAATATTGCACATTAACGTATGATTTATAAATACTCAACAAAAGCAATTTGAAACAATTAAAAACAATGTAGTTCTTCGAATTCGATAATCCTAATAACAGAGCTTACTTGTTTGAAAACATCTAATAGTTCAATGTCATTACAAAGGTAAAAATTGTATTAACAACAACAAATTTTTAGTAAATATTTATCTATACTTATATACATATATATTTTTTTCAGAACATTCAAAAACCAATTTTTAAGAAATTTTATTTATAGTTTTATAATATCTATAATAAATCATTTTTGTTAAATATTTTTTAAATGCTTATTTGTCATTTTTAGTGCTATAAGCCCCGAGCCCTAGTTATTAAATTATTATAAAAAAGTAGGTATTTGTCTTGCTTCCACCACACACTAGGTACACAATAGAGCAATTAATTACCCCAGATTTTTACCATAACAGTAATCACTAAAACTAAAAACTATTATATTAATTAAATATAGGTAGATTATCTAGATATAATTCCTATACCATTTTTTACTTTTTAATAAATTTAAACTATTATATTTTGTTGTACACAAAGTAATGAGTGTTAAAAATACTTAAAACTGAGGTATAATATACTATTATCAATATGGGAAACTATCTGAGACGATAAAAGTTACAAGAAGTAATAAAAGACCAATAATGGCAATCTTGTAACCTTTATCTGAAATTAAGTACCTCTGCCAACATATTGGATCATTTAGATCAACAATAAAACAATGATAATTGCTAATATTTAAAGTACTGAACATAATTCATTAATTAATCAACTACGTTTGACCATATATATAGTTGCCTAGGTATAAAACATATTATAATTGTTGTTAGACAATAGACTTATAGAATTCGTCAATTTTTTATATAAAAATACAAGAGTTTTGACAAAAATGAGTAATTCTCCAGTCATGTGATTGATGTGTCCCCGCAGAGCAGCGGCGTAATTACGGGGGGGATATAAGGGATAGACCCCCCTGTGTGCTGTATTTATATACTGTTGTCTTATAAAATATTCATATCTCCTCCCATAAAACATTTATAATTACACTACTACCGCAAAGCGCAGAGTAGGGAATTATGCTCCCTCCACTCGGTCAAAACCATACGAATTTGATTCTGCATAATACGTATACAACGTACACCTAGAAAGTAGGAAACGGTTTCCTACAACAGCACTCAGCAGCAGGCAGCTGGAATAATATACTTTATCTATTATACTTATACATATTTTATACACAAAATATTATGCATACAGGTGATGTATTTTACAGGATCTCGGTAAAATCTCTCGATATTTTAATATATATATATATATATATATATATATATATATATATATATATATATATATATGATGATTCACCAAATATGCTGCTCTCATTTTTTCATTTAAGGCGCGCGGTGTCAATCCATTTATCTAGTTTTCAAAAATACAGCCTACGGGAATAACGATACTGCCCTGTGCAATCAACCAAATTTCATAATTTTCTTTTTTTAATTAATCGAAAGAAATATTCTATAGCCTGCATCGAACTTCATTTTTCAATATTTATTTAATATACTCGCAATTCTCACAAAATCGTGGAACACCGAAACGATGAATGAGTTAGGTTGCCAATGATTTGCTCCTTAATAATTAGCCAAAACTGGGGACCTTACTTAATAACAAATTTATTCAAATTCTGAATTTTAGAATATTCAAATATACTTAAAGACTATATTTTAAAATTCTTAAAATTGTTTGAATTACTGAAGGATTATCCTGTGGTGATACAAACTTTTGTTTTTCAACAGAGAACCTCAGTAAAATATAAAATTAACCTTGTTGCCATAATAACTACTTTAAGTCATTTTTTTAATTAAAAAATGTATCACTAAAGTTGAAAAACCAATAATAAAATACCCATGTTATCGAATAGAACTATTAACTAATTATATTTAAAAAACATTACATATCCGAAGGCTTGCTCATGCTGAAATGTGGGTCTCATATATTCATTGGTGGGGACCAAAAGGCAAGTTGTGATTTTGATAATCTTTACGCCCAAAATTCATTGCTGTTTTATTCGACCCATCTAAACATTTATCAGTTAATAAAAATGTTATTAAATGTGCAATGCGAAGCAATAAAGCATATATCAGAATGATAAATGCTGATATTACAAAAAAACAACAAAGAAAAAAATCAGAGAAAAAATGCAACTGTGCGGCATCCTCAAAGAAAATAGCACTATTTAAACATATACAAATGTTTTAGCAATACAAAAAATGTAATTAAATTAATCATTACCTATGTACAATGTACATATTATATTACACTCGTTTTTAACCATACCTGGGAAATATTATGTTACAGCAGACAATCACCAGTCTGTAAAAGCGGAAAAGATGTCTATTTTTTTTTTAAGTTTGACGAGACTCGGTTAGTATTTAAAAATTGACTCAATTAGTAAGCACATGCATATTATGAATTATAATTTCAAATTTCGAGGGACTCATTTCGTTCTAAACGATTTTATTGCGGAAATCGGATCGTATATGCAGCCCCGAAAGTCCACATTTCCACAATAATACGATATGATGTGTCCATTGACACGCGTTCTCGCGCCCACACAACAATTTTATATTGAATTTAGGAGGACAACAGAACATAATATTATAACGACACGACGTTCGCTGATGTGATAGATACACACGGATGTACATATTATATTATATGAAATATGCGTACGGCGCGCGTTAGGAAACGAGCTGCAGCTGTACCCGAGTGCGAGCCGTGTGTGTCGAAGACACGCGCGTGTCTGAATATCTGGGTCACGCGAATATTATTATATGACAACACCGGCCGGCGGGTGAAACAAAAAATAAAATAATAACCACATTATGAAAAAGGGGTAGGTAGTATATAGTTGACGGCCGAGTGAAGTGTAGACCGTCTCTCTCTCTCTCTCTCTCTCTCTCTCTCTCTCTCTCTCACTGGTATACGGCCATAGTGTTATTATTATCATCGTCATCACCATTGTGTATCATAATAATATATATAATATAATATATATATATTATGGTTTACAGATGTTTCGACGACGACGGGTTGTTACGAGCTCGGCCGATCGACCGAATGACCGACAGACAAAACACGCGCGCCACCCGAACGCGACGCAGATGTATGCGAAAACACACGACCCGCCGCCGTACGGTTGCAAGGCCTCGTCCGTTTGCGTTTCGCATGGTGTTGTGTATATATTACATTTCGTCGGTTACTTATAAACGGTTTTATTTTTACAACGTATGTTAAATAAAACGATTATAATATTTTGAATTTTACACGTGGGAACAAAAGGAAATTATTTCTAAAACGGAAACAACACAGCGTATAATATACATACATATATATATATGATTTATATTTTATATATTATTCAATGTTCGTACAAAGCGCCAATATAAATATTTAAAACTAACATTATCGTAAATGGTATTGACTAGAGCCATATATTTTATATTATAAATCGCGTGCTAAACATTTTACCCTTGATGACGACAAAAATATAAACATTTAGTTTAATAATAATAATAATATATAATCATTAAATTTCAACTACCGAAAATATCGGCAAAAACAATTAAAACGATGATCTACGATTAATACGGTAAATTTATCGCAAATACATATAGAATTTAGATGGTAAACAATTTTTTTTTAAATATAAACCCGAAAGTAGATAATTATAATAATATATGATCATAATATTTTAATATCGAACAAAAATGTATAAAATGTAATTTAAACATGTAATATAACGGCTTAATAATATGGTAATATCAATAATAATAGACATTTCGGGGTAAAGGTCAGCGAGGAAGCTCTGAGGGTGGTAGGTAATTTATAATGTTAACAGCAACAATAATACACGATCGATAGGTAAATAATTATTATAACAGCTCGATTCGTAAAACGCAAAAATACAAATACTTAAAAATTAAAACACTTAGACATTACTCGAGAAACAATAAAAATATCAGTTTTTGTCAATACTCGATGATTGACATAAAAAAAAAAAATATAATAATAAAAATCACTTTTTTCACAAAATAAAAATAAAATAGTATAAAATATAGTTTTTTCGTATTAATCATGTATATATAGATACATATTAATATTTGAATGGTATATATATATATATCTAAAATATAAATATGTAAATAACGAACGTGACTATATTGTATTTAATATTACATAAATACTACAATATAATAAATATATCACGTATCTACGTTTTCTATTCAGAGTAAACTTTTTTTGTTCAAAGGATAGTGACTAAATTCAAATAACTTTTTTGCGTGCAAAGCGAAAAACACAAGTGCGGGGTCCGGTGAACACGGCCGGTGAAAAAGATGTGGGGAGGGAGGAAAGCGGACGTGAGTCGCAGGATGAAAATGTCATAGTCTTGAGCAGCATGATAATAATATTGTTAAGTCAATATGATGGCGGTTCGCTAGTAATAATAACTACAACGTAATATTAATAATATATTAGTGATAATATGCATATGAGTATGATATTTTATGCGCGGGAAAATAGAAAATAAAAATTAAGTATTAATTATAGTTATTGCTCCTATAAACCGTTGCGGTGTTATTATATTGTATGGCTATAAAACGTAACTTGCACGAAATGTCGTTAAAAACAAATTTTAATCGAGTTGTCGAGAGTGCGGTTTCCGCGTGGCGCGGACGAAAACATTTTTGACGCGTAGTATATATTATTATGTTAATATAATATTATTTATATTATTATGGGCTGCTGCTGCTACACGTGCGTACCACCAAAAATGGAGAGGCGGTGTGTTCGTGCGCGAGAAAAGTGCAAGGGAACTCGAGACGGTGTAGTATACATTATATTATAATATTATATATACTTTAATATCATTATAATGTGTAAACATTTTGTTGTTTATTAGTTGTTAAATACTATTACGCCGACCGTCGGGGCGACAGAAACGTACCTACTACCGCTGTCGTCTTGTTCGTAAAAAATAAAACTTAAATTTAAAACGTATGGCACTATAATAGTACAAATATTACAATGTAATAGGTGTGTATAACCGTATAGGGACTGTGTTGAAAAACTATTTTAGTTGAGCGTGATGATAACAACAAAAAATAACTAAATGGTACATTGATTTGGATCTCGGTTACCATGAATAATTTATCGACAATAATATATTATATTATATAGTGCGTTGGAAATTATAATAATCGTCAACATGAGAGTACAGTGTGTCTATGACAATGATATATATTATTATTATGAGTGAGTGGTTATACGTTGCAAAAAAAAAAAAATAATAATAATAATAATAATAATTCGTCAGACTTTTCGTATAATATTGTACGCATGACTTCTCCTCATAGTATAGTATAATATAGACATTGCACAATATATGTATTCAATTTTTATACTTAAATGGTTATGTTTGTTCAAAATTAGAGAAATAAAAGTTCTAAGAAGGTCCTTACCACTCCCATATGGCAGTATATATTTTTATAATTTTTATTTATACATTATATTATTTTAATATTATTATTATTATTATTATGCATACACGCGCAGCATCCGATATCGTGGGGGAGGGACGAAATCTGGACGTATATCATCATAAATCATAATACTAACGAACAAAAAGGAAAAACGATTATTATTTTGAGATCTTTTTGTGTTTTTTTCTTCGAGTTAAGGTAAAATAAATTTATCTCTATATTTATATACACACACACACGCGCGCGCGCACATATTATGTAACGTTCAATTAGGCCAGTGCGTGTATTAAGTGTGTATGTGTGTGTGCGTACAAGTGATGGCGTGGCGGAAGTGGGGAAGGGAAGAGAGCCGGCGGCCGCGTTCAACCGAAACACACGTCCAAACAGTAAATTAGACAATTGCAAATACAGCTGTCCGTACACTTTTTCTTGTTCTTCTTGCCGCTGCCGTTGTTCTTCTTGTTCTTTTTGCCGCCCGAACAGCAGAACGACCGTTTCGGCGAGTCGAACTCGGACGACTGGCTGCTGTCGTCACCGTCGCCGTAGCGGCGCAGATCGCCCGCGGTGCCCCCCCTGAACGACGACGACCGCCGCTTGATAACGTACGACAGGCTGCCGCTTGCGCCCAATGACCCGTGGTACCGTTTCGCCCGCGCCTTGGACATGTACTCGAGCGTCTCCCTGGTCAGCCGCTGGCACGTCCACTTCGGCTGTTTGGGGTTGAGTATGTGCTTCATGAGCACCGCCGTCTCCTGGGCGTTGAGCAGGCCGCTGGGCATCGGGCCCGACAGGAACTCGTTGGCAGTCATCTGCAGATAGCGCACCGACAGCAGCACCGTGTCGTCCAACACCGCCCGCCGGTTGGCCACCGTCAGTTCCAAGTGCTGCTGCTTGCACTTGTGCGTGCACCACCGCTCCAGCGTCGCGAACAGCACCTGCGCGCATCACAAACGAAACGTGAGTACAACGAAGTATATATAATATTATTATAAAGTGCTCGTTCATTATTAATGCGTACGTACGTATAATACACGACGACAACGTGAAAATACATGCATTACTTTCAGTGTATATTGTGCATTATAACATTTAATATTATATATATAATATATACTTAAGTCTAGATCTGCACATGTAATACTTCGCATTATACGTATAATATAAATGTAGTGTTCTATGATATAGAAATCATTATACCTGTTTTTCTTATGGGGAAGGGTGTTAACGAATGACCGTCGGTACGCCACTGCTAGCGAATGTAAAAACCCAAAATGTACTAAAGTCTAAAGGCGATTGAAAGATAAACGCAACAAACCAAACCATTCAAATGGAAGCTATCAAAATCGGCTTGTAATCTGGTAAGACCGTTACCGATAGAGAAAATCAAGAGCGCCATTATTAGCGGTATCGCAAAATATACATTAGTGGTCCTTTTTTATACTGCGTTGGTACAGTTAAAAAAATGTAATAAATACCCTATAATATCCTATAAGTTTTCAACTTTCACAACCACGATAAGGTGTATTGTCAAAAAAATATACGTACTCAAAAACGTTAAAAAAGTTAATTTTATATTTTTTATAGGGCCCACGGGGCATGTACGCCTGTTGAAATAATTAAAAAAAAAATTAATTTTACATCGTTTTAAGAGTGAAGGGTATTCATATGACAGTTATGAATAGGCTAAAATGTTGGACAAACGTCGCCCTTTTTTTTAAATAATCGTAATTGCGATTATCACAAAATTTATTAATAAAGGCCTCAAAAAGTAATTTTTTTTAAAAAACTATATTTTAAGCATTATCCGGGAGAAGCAGTACATTTTCAACTCCGAAACTTCACAACCATATTCATATGTGTTGCCAAAACAATATACGCACACAAAAACGTTAAAAAGTGAATTTTATTTTTCTTATAGTGCCCACAGCCACTTGTTAACGGTTTTTTCAAAAAACCTTATTTTACATCTTTTTTAAGAGATTAACCTGATTGTGAGACTTCTACAATACTCTAGAATATATAAAGTAACCGTTGTCCTTTCTTTTAAAACAGTTTTGTATACCACTGGTTTTACTGTTTTTACTTGTAAACCATTGATATGTGTAATCGATATAGGATCTTAACTAGAACATTAGAAGCTCTGTTCACTAAAAACATGAATCAGAACTTAAGCTCTATAAATATGAAGTCAGTACTCAGTATATATGTTTACATATTATATCAAAATGGACCAATAATTAAATTACCTAATCAAAATTGTAATTGTAGCACAGAAGGTTAAAAATGGTATTGTAGAATGACACGGGCTAAAACAAAAACTGATCTCTCATGAAGACACGATTGGTAGTTGGTAGTAAAGCATTTAGGCAAGAGATTCAAATATTTTAGATACATGGGGTTATAAGAAAATAAGAAATTGGTCGATAATTAAAAACATTAACAGGCAATTAGAGAATTAAACATACAAAATAATCTATATACGCATTTACCACTATTGACTGCTACAGTTTATCGCTTATTGTAAAATATTACGTAAATATAATACGTTGATAGCGTTCAACTATAGGTAGTATTTTTTCTTATCGTACAAGTGTCTTGTCTAAAAGTTTATATATCTATATGGCGTACATTATTTTATTAAATTCTTTGAAAATCTTAAACTTTTAGGAAAGTGCTGAAAATACACATTTCGTGTTTTTGATTTTATGAGAGAAGTAGGTAACTGTGGAACATATTTTAACAACTCTAATATTAAGGTGATGTAAGTCATTTTAAAATAAATATCATAATATTGGGGGATACAACCCCTAACCTCCCCCTACTCTCTCACCCTTAGCACGTTATTGACGAGACGCACTTAAATATATATTATGTTTTAATATGAGCTTAAGTTCAATATAATACACGAGTGTTATCTCACCATTTCGTTGGACACTGCTAGTCCATCGCGACGCAGCAGTTCCCTGAGCTCGGCCGTGTCCAGTTCGTCGACACTCTCGTCAGTCATCACCCGATCAGCGTTCCTGTCAATGAACGCCCCGCAGTAAGCCAACAGTGTGTCATAGTGCTGGACCATGCGAGCGAACGCTTCGGAGTGCGCGTCATCAGCAGCCACGGCCGCTGGCATCAGGTCTTGTAGCGGCGGCGCGGTGGCCCGGGCCGTGGCCGCCGGCGAACAAGCGGCAGGCTGTTCGCGGCGCGGCGCAGTCTGACCACCGTATAGCCTGGCCGCCTGGTACACCACGAGCACCGTGTCCACAGTCAGGTTACGAGTCAGGTAGACGATACACTTGTCAACCAGGTCCACGCACATGTACTTGTTGGCCAGCCCGAGCGTCTCAAGCGCCGTCACCACGGATTTCAGTTCCACCGTGTTCTTGTACATAAACCTGCGATGAAACGAACGGATTTTATGTATTAGCTTTAAGTATTGGTGTATAATAATATTATTTAGTATTGTAAATTGCAATCTTTATTCCCGGTTAAAGCTTATAACGTTTTATAGCTCAAGCCCCCCCGCCCACCTCCTATTACAATCCAATACCTATTACTAATATTAACATTTCATTTTTGTTACAAATCGTTTTTCAGACAAAACTTGGTTTGCTAACACAAGATCCTAAAAATAAATATTTATTTCTCTTTAAAATCAAAACTATAAGCTTTTTTATGATTACCGCTCAGAAAAAAGATTTTGAAATGAATAATAGTAAAATATAATTCTCAATACATTTGCATCTGTTTAATTATTAAAAGCTCATTATTTTGGATATTAACACACAGCCTACTAACTACTCATATTATTATGAGGATTAACAAGATACATATAATATATATTATGAACAGGCGAGAGTTTAACTGCCCATAATATTTATGACGATGACAGTGTTAAAGTTATTCTACGTTTTTATTTTAAAACTTTTCTTATTATACCATAAATGAGTAAACTACACTAAAAGCGCAGTGCATCATAATGAAAATTAAAAATAAATTCACCACCCATGAAATGTCTTTTGATTTATTTATTATACTTAATCGTTTTTACGAATCTCTAAACCTCCAAACTTGATCAGCATAACAATTTTTTTTTAAATGGCACAACGCCAATAAATACATCTGATATGGTGTGAATAAGACAATTTTAATCTATGATTGATAGTGAACGAAAGAAGATTTTTTTAAATCCTCTTTATTTATAATTTTTGTTATTATTATTATCAGTGGATGGAATCAATCAAATATTACTTAAATTAAATAAATTGCAATTAATACTTAATAAAAATGCTTTTCTTGGAATATTCTGCAGATTTTACTGAAAGTCATCTTATAAAATATGATCTGTAATCAATATGAACTCAAATTTAAATTCTCTTGAATTTAAGAAACTATCTTACTATGATAGATCCAGGAAATAAGTACATTTTTTTTTATTATCTATGAATAAAAAATTCTTAATCCAAATAATTTAAAATAAAAACGATGTAAAAACATTAATCAAAATAAAAGCAAAAAGTGATTTACAATAATATCTACAGCCTGCAATAGTAATACAATATTTTTATACTTAACCAATACAATATATTGTCTAACCGTATAAATAATTAATCTTATACTCATCAAAGATATGTGTATAAAATAAATACATTTAAAAAATTATAATCATAAATTAAAAGATTTAATGAAATTATATTACATTTCAAACATTGGTATTTTCATCGCTTTCTTATTGTTACTATATGGATACATTTCCATGTCTATAAATAAACGTATTCACTGTATGTGTGTGAGTCACTAGTAATACATTTTCAAAATAATATCTAAAAGGCTAAAAATAGAATATAAAAAACCTTAACTAATCTAAATTTCTTGTATTTAAAATATATATTGATACTTTTCTTTTTGTTAAATCGATTAAATTCGGTAAACCCGCGCGTGAAGTTTCTTGTCGTTGATATTAACGGAAACAATATTAAGAAAAAAAAAACTTAAGTGATCGATGAAAGATTAACCCAAAGGATTAAATATTATAATAATTCAAATTTTTAATTGCTATAACAACATGCAACTAATACATATGTTCTTTTTGGACAGAAATAAGAAGAACATTAATTTTCAACAATTTAATAAAGTGCAGATGCATATTATAAGTAATTGAATGTAGAAGAGGATCAACCAAATGTTTTCAAAAAATATTTATTTTAGGACATGACCATATAAGATTACTCGTTATGTATTAATTATTTTTACTAATCCCCTCCGTCTTAAAAAATATTCTGTAACACAGGTCTGGTAAAGTTACAAACTTATACCAATAGATTCTGACCAGTTCATCTGGCATATATATTCGTACACCACCTTATACAAAAACCATGTCCAAAAATATCATATACGAGCACACATACATAATATACATAGGTACATAATATATTGAATGTAATATACATCTGACACCTAACACCGTTGTTCATTGAGTATAAATTCTTTAGAATTTATGCTCATTGCTGACACTGTGACACACTATGATAACTGATAAATTTTAAATTTAAGCACAGATATTATTTTTAAATGTATAAGTATACCATATACATACGCTCTATAATTTGTATACTATATGGATACTCAAGTGATCGTATACTTCAAGGACAATGTAATATTGTATATTAAACGAATGAAAAAAAGGTTTAAAATTGTTATAATGACAACTATTATGCCACACAAGCGGCTGTAAAAAATAATATATAATTTATTTATTATTTGCCATTTTCTTATCTCGACAGGAAAATGTATACATACACACAAACAGGATAGTAAATAATCGTTTTTCGAAGTAAATAATAAGTGAAAAATTTGATGACTATTGTTTTTTTAATCTATTTACATTTCTGACCTAAATGCGCCGCACATTGTAATTATTTCCATCAAAATTGTGTGTTAAGTGTATCGCATATATTGATAAATTATAAATATAAATACTAAAATGGATACTATATGCATATGTTTTATATATAATTGTAGGCAAAAATATACTTTAGTACGCATTCTTCAACAAACACATTTTGTAATTTAAATTTATTCATGTATACATAAAGCAAAAAGCAGTTGAAGAATTGTAAAGAATATTAGTTCCTGTTAACCCGCTGTCGAGTTCCATAAATTAAACCAACTGTTTAGTATACTAGTATATTATAGCATACTCCAGCATTGGTTCACACAATCGGCTTAATTAAATCATATTATCAAAAAATACTAAACGGAACAATCAACAACAACTACTCTTGACACTTTCAAGCTTAATATTTATATACTTTATAGCATTGTAAGTATGACAGTTTCTGCGTCAATTTCGATACCTACATTTAATTTAAACATAATAGTATGTTAAAATAAATAGTTACGATTAATTTAAATGTATTTGGTCATTTTGTAAATTATAATCTCATCGGACTCAAATATTTTTTAATAAACAACGTAAGTAGTATAATACTTACTACTTAGATTATGTTACGTACATACTACATTGATAGTTATCACAGTTCTTTGTTTTTTATAAAAACATATTAAAAATAATACCATATATTATACTTTATTTATATGTATAGGTATATGTACGCATAATACATTTATCTAAATTTTTCAGCAAGTTTTAAAGAAAAATTAATATTTCTAAATGTATGTTTAACTTTTAATTAAAATTTAACATTAAACTGCAACATCGATTTATACTATTACACGTACTTTGGCATAAACTCAAAAATTTAATATTTTAATCATTTCCGATTTTTTATACCGATTTTTGTTATTTTTGTTTTTTATTAAAGCTGCGTGTGGCGTGTTTTCGAAGCGACAATTTCAAGTTCCTACGAGTAGTATAATATTGATCGATTCAAGGAAGTAGTAGAAACACACTGCTATCTGTCGTCCTTGTCCAACTAATATTATAACATGACGTGTTCAAGAAAAATAAAAATTAATTTACGTATTATAATTATTTTAATACCTATTCAATTATTAAAGATTACTATGAACTATGTCAATTGTCAATGAACAGGAATAAACAAAAAATAATACAAAATGCTATAATAATATGTGTAATAATATAGTTGTTAAATACGCGACGATATATTATTATTTTTATTATATAAATAAATGAACCAAACAAGTCAGCGATTATATTTTTAATTTTTTAAATTTAAATTTTTGAACCAAATTATTATAGAAAAAAGATTTGGTTAAAATTTTTTCAACTATAAATAATAATATAGTAGTTTTATTTCAAACGACAGTAATAAATTTTGCTTTAATATTGCAGTATACTATAATAATTACGTCGTGCGAAACCTTCTAGAGTCTAAGACAATGTGATTGCGATCAATATATTATTTCTACGTTGGTTTAACTGCTAGATGTATAAATTGTATGTATAGAAAATATTTTAATTAAGCCAACAGCTGTTTCCAAATGGAGACGTACCTAACATCTTTGTACTATTATAAAACATTTTGATTTGTTTAATAAAACTATATTATTAAATACGTATATGATATTATATAGACATTTCTTGATATTTACCCGACGCAAATATGTCATCGTGTGATAAATATCTTCGTTATAGAGTACCTATAGAATTATAGACTATAGTATAAGTGTTTAACACTTAACAATTTATCGTAACATAAAGAAACTACGACTTACTTGAGTAGGTTATCGAAGGCTCTAGGGTCGTCATCCGGTATGTGGATTGGGGTGCCTTTTTTCGACCAAGGTTCGCGGAGCATGGCGTCGAATACCGGGTATTGACATAGTACATCTATATGCGCGGGAAATCTCCAACATTCGGGGTCTCCGACTAAAAATATAACGTCACTGCCCGTTTCGTTGTTGTACAAGTTTTTCCACCTGAAACCGTAAAAAAAAATATATATAATACATATAAATATGTAGATATGTATTTTAAGGCAAAGTACGAAATAGAAAGTCATACTATAGTATGGTCAAGGAGCCCCAGAAGTGTCAATTTTTGTCATCATTTAGATAATTTTAATGACCAGAGTAGTACAATTATTTACACATTGTTCGGACATACAAGTAAGGTACAATAGCCAAATTTCAATGAGCAAACTGTAAAATTTACGTATAGTACACGCAAATAATTTTCAGGGAATGCATTTATTAGAGTTTTGCATTAAAATACATATTATATTAATTATAGTGTTTCATAAAATGATATCAAGAATATAGCAGAGTAATTCACTTAGAGTAGTATTTCACTTCATTATTTAAATTTATATGCTATAGGTACTATTTTTTTTAGAGATTTTTGTAACAGCAAATATTTATTTTCATACCAATGGGACCCATAACAAAATTTTCGAATTTCAATATTTTTGTTAACATTAACTAAACTTTTACTAACTTTCGTTAGTTAATCGTTTTTTGTGCATTACTATTTTCTTAATTTTTATCATATATTTTATAAATAATTTATTTTAAAACATATTAAATATGTATACACATTTATTCATATAAAAATTATCCCTAATTGTTATACTACCAAGTTATATTGTTATTTATTTTTATTGTAGTTGAAATATTTAGTTATTTTCTTTTCAGCCACTGATTTGAATTCTTGATATTTCTAGTTACAAAGTCAGCTTAATTTTTTTCAGCTACTGTTTTTCATTTTAAACTTAATTTATATAGTTGTTATTCAAATACAAAACATTTATTGTTAGAATAATATGATAATAAGTGTTACCGGCAATATATCTGTGTTGCAATGACAATATAATTTTAACCAATTGGTTATTAAATTTTTCTAGATACTTATATATATATATATATATAGGCACAAGAAATACGCTAAATATACCTAAAGAAAAATTATTTCTACATGCGACGCTATCGCATCATTACAATAAAATTATTTTTAACACAAATTATAGGATTTATTTATTATGTTATTCAAATTTCTAGTAAAGTAAAAGTGTCTATTTCATAATACATATCGCCTAAAATGTGAACAATATCTGAATATCTTAGTTTGCTCGCAATATATAATATAAAAATATTAGATATAGCCGCACGAAATCTCTCGTCAACTTTTGACTCTGCGACCATCACGTCATATTATATTGTAGTAAAATATGTTTTAACAGGTTCAAGGACCGCCGTCACGCGGGCGTTTCAATAAAAACATATTCGTCATCGTCATCTGCACTCTGCAGAGTTATTTGGATTAAGTTTTTAATGATAAAATATAGAAAATATTGGAAGAAAATTTTAATTATATTATTAGTATATACACTAATATAATATAACTATAATATGTTATAATAAAATACATGATTTATATTTTATATAGGTACATCGAATAGCGTTCATCAATCACGGTCGTCGAGGTCGTGCACCATTGTCACAAATTAACAAATACTATTTTTTTATTACATGCGTGTATTATTAATAAAACGATTAAAATATAAGTTCACGATATATTTTTATTTATTATTAAATGTAATCGTAAAATTCTCTGCATTCTACACGTATGGAATAATATGCATCAACTATGTGTAGATTAAGTAATAACGAGGGTAATAATATATATAATATGTACAAATCGTATTTCAGGTGTACCTAAGTGTATAACAAAAGAATAATGACTAGCTCTTATTTGAGTAACTATTGATCAAACACAAAGATTCTTTTCTACTTTTCAACAAATTAAAAAGAAAAACAATTAGGTAGATACCTCAATTAAGGGTTGATTAACACTTTAATGGAAAAATATAAAAAAAAAACTACAACATAGTAGAACATACATATTAATATTTTATAATTCATATGTTAACTATGCTGTAGTTTTATATTTGAACATTTATGCCCATTTAATATAATATAGATTAATAGACCAAATCGGTTTCTGCCCTCTAGGACGAAATAGTTGATAGACTGTTTAATGCATAATATGTTTTGTAAGATTCGAAAACAAGTCTAATCTCACAAAAATACGACCACATGTATAAAAAATTAAATAAATTACAAGCCAACAAAGTATTATTTTACCAAACACTAACGATCAGGCAATTGGAGTTAGCGGAAGAATAGTTTATAATAATTTATGTAACACGTATAGAGTTTTTCCTTTACCTATTTCATCAATTAGCCATATTCAATAAACACGTCTTATGAATGTACAGTTTTTATTATTAAATCCAAAAGGAATAAAGGATACTATGCATAGTGAGAACATAGAATTATATAATATAATAATATAATATAAAAATAAATAAATTATGCACAAAAAGTCGTCTATACATTAACAGCGGGATACTTTTTTATCTTCCTATGCAATTATGAAAAAATTAATTAGTTTGTAAAAAACCACATTATATGTATATATTATTTTTGTAATAAGCACCACTTTGTCGAATGTAGCCTCCGATTAATACAACACGACTCGAAATCATTGAAACGGTTAAGAGCAGTCGCGCACTGCTATAATATTATAGGGATATACATGAACTGAATTAACTACCGAAATCGTATACTATGTTAATGGTACTCATGCACATAAATAGTAATTTTAAAACGACTCGCTGATTCTAATACATGTTTACAAATGTATAATTATAAATACTATAATACACGTATAATGTATATTGTATAGTACTGCACAGCAATACTGCTGGAGCTATATTTATATTATTATATTAAGATTGAATAGCGCAAACGCGTCTATAACTAGTACAAAATTAACATAAAAACGATATATTACGTTACGATAATACTTTAGTATTTTGAGAATATTTTGTCATTGTAAAGGAAAAGAATTTAAACCGTTTGAAAATCTCCGCTAAGAAAAACCCACTCATCGAAATTAGGATTATTTTTCGTCATATACGATGACGATGACATACAAGTGAAGAACAGAAATCAATTAATTCTAAATGAAATTATTTGTCACTTTGTCAATAGACTGTTTGAAAGGTTTGATTATATAGTTTTATGAAAACTACGTACACAAAAATAGCACAAAAATACACTATGCAAAAATTAAAAATTATCACTTATAATTTATAAAGATTTAATATAGAATAAGACTCTAGGGACTGAAATTGTGCGTATACGAATATATAGTACAACATTTCGTGTGTAATATGAAATTAAAAAGCGTGTCATGGTCTAAATGATTTTTTTTCATTTTATTTTTAATTGATTAATTTATATATATATATATATATATATATTAATATAAATGTTTATATATTTTGTAAAAATATCTTTTCTGCATATATAATATGTTAAGGGCAAAAGTCGAGATTGGGCAAACCTTAGAAATACCTGGGTGAAACATGAACTGCTCACAATACTTATACTATATACCTTATCTAATTTAGTTATTTAATTGGTATAATATTTCAGGCAAGAAGATAATAACTATAGGTATATCATTATATTATAATTGGTCTTGTATGTAAGCACCTCAAAAATATATTTTTATCATCTTTTTTAATTCTTAAAATTAACATTGCACCTAGGGGACCTCTAATATCGTTATATTTTTTTAGTTATTTGTGTATATTTAATCATATTAAATTAAATTTGAACAATTATATTTATTTTATAATTATTTATATTTAATATGATAGTTTTTAATACGCTACAATTATACCCAAACGAGGATGGACATTGGTCAAACTAATTTTGCCCAAACAAAAGCCGAAATATGACATTTTACTCAAGTATCGTAGGTAATTCGCGTTTTACCCATGCATGAGATTTATCCGATTTCAACTACTGGCCTTAACATCTATACTAACTGTTAACTATGAATACATAGATTAATAACGTAATATATATTATTCATATAGAAACTTTGACTGGCTCATGTTTATATGCGTAGTTTAAATACATTTGGAGGGAATGAAGGCAAAGTACACAGTAATGTAAGTTTAATACAAATAATGTAGTACGAAAAAATGGATATTTTAGTCTAATAAATTCGTGTTTAATAAATCTGAAATATAAATGCTCAATGATTATTTTATCAAACACTCATTATTTCAAAATCTACTAGTTTTTGATAAATACTTTTTTATTGTTATAAATTTTTGAGTTTTTTAATTTTTTAAATAACAACATACATTTTTAATTTATATTCTAAAGTGGAATATTTTTCGGAGTTTTTTGATAATACATAAAACTCGAAATACATTCATATACAAGTTTATGAATAGGCAATATATTATGTTAGTAGATAATACATATATAAGACAATAAATTAAGAATTACTATAAGTTAACTCGGATTTTGAAAAATTAAAATTAAAATAATAATAATATAATACAATTTTACTTTTTTTATCTGTATTTATAATCTATATTACAATTTATGATAATATGATATTATGGATATTTCACAAAAAACGTAGGTACCTATTAGTTTACAGCATAATATACTACGGACAACGATACGGCATATATTATGTATGTACGAGTATATGGAGGTAACACAGCTCCTGCAGTAGAGTAGGCAGTAGTAATAATAACAATAGTAATAATATGATATTGAAAATTGAACAAAACACCGGATTCCCATATACATTTATTATTATTATATAAAATATGACAATAAGAATACGAATTATATACGTCTCGACAAGGGGGTGAAAAATGTATGTATATATATACAATATAAATGTCGATCGGTTTATTGACAGATCACAGACGAAAGGGAAGACGGTTACAATGTATATGAAGGCATTTTAGCATATATATGATGAGGTATTATAATATATATAAAGCTGATACCTGCAGCGGTACAATTTTACAACCATGACACCCACATGAGAAAATAATAAATACGCTAAAATTTGCAATATCGCGGGCAGCATTCAACCGCGGTTAACAGTGTGTATTCTTATATAGATCGTACCATGCGTTGGCGTCCAACCTTTGATAGTTGTACAATAATCTTTCATCTTTGTGGCGAAAAGTATGAGGTCGCATTCCTCCAACGTTATAATAATAACAATAATATATAATATATTGTCTCGCCACGTCCCACCCGTATTTCTGCACCCCTTTCTACCATCTTTTCTTTTCGTTTTTATTCGCAGGGTGCGAAGTTCTCGCGATCTCCACACTTGACCGCTGTTTTTATACATAATACATAACATAACGGTACAATACCACGTCGTCGGTATTATTATTATTATTATTATATACGTATGCCACTGCAGGGTCTCACACAATACATATATATGGCATCACGGTGCTAACAATGTATATAAAGAAAACGAGAATCGTATTATTATTATTAATGTCCATCACAAAACTGAAAAAAGATTCTCAAAACGGTAAACACATACAGAGTATACTATATAAGACATAAATTACAGGGTGTTTTATTTTTTTATCATGAACTAGCCAATTTGATCTTATCTTACTATTACAAATATGTATAAATCTAAATATGAAGTAATAACTTATAACAATACATTTTTGATACAGATTTATATTAAGGGGATTGGAAGCGATGATGGTCTTTCTTTGTCTTACACACACGCAACATAGGATTATAGATGTTCTATTTCCAACGTACCGATTGATATAATGAAGCGAAAAATTCTAAATACAGATTTTAATTCGTCGTCAAGTCTACTTGAGATTGACTTTCCCACATTTTTGATTTTATCCTCCCAAAATCCAAAAAACGTTATATTAAAAAAGAGTAATTAAAAAATTTACATATTTCAATTTCTGAAGTAGTAAAAATGAAAAAATCAAAAATGTGGGAAAGTCGATCACAAGTAGACTTGACGACGAATTCAAATCTATATTCAGAATTCTTATCACTTTATTATATTACTCGGTACGTTAGAAATAGAACATCTATAATCCTATGTTGCAAGGGTGTTAGACAAAGACAGAAAATCATCGGTTCCAATCTCCTTAACACACCACATATGATAATTAACATTTAGCCATTTATGAGGAAGGGGTAATAAACAGTTTTTAATTTTGATGTTATGAATAGAATAAGTATTACTTTTGGTATTTAAAATTGTTGATCAGCTGCGCCATTACGAGTTATATTATAGATTACAATATTGTACTCTGGTCTCAGTTCATGATAATATAGTGAAATCACCCTGTATATATAAATATATATATACAACAGATCTATTATGTGAGCGACCATAATATATATATATATTATGTATATAACTAATAATTTATTATATTTCTTACCTGCCGTCTTTTGACGCATTTTGCGAATACATGATTTTCTGCGACAACCCGCGGTTTTCGACTAACGGCGATCCTCGATCCTCTTTTACTGCAATAGAGGAAGATGATCTTCTGGTGGTACCGCTGTAAAAAAAAATATATATAAATTCTTTGACCTTGACGAATGTGTGTTGTTCTGATTACATGATGTAGGTTTTACTTTTTTATAATGCTATATTTTTTTAGGGTATAGATATTGTATTTGGTGCATTATAAGCAAGCGGCTTAAAAATAAAACGGGCTTTTACTACCTGCTCAACAGTAGGGCTTCGAAAAAATAAACGACAAAAGTAATGGAAATCACATAGGAATCAACATAGTACCCACAATTTTTACTATAAAAAATTTTGAAAACCTGTGTATGTATAAATTTTGTTTATTTCAATAGAATCAACATTTTAAACAGTCTGAACTCTAAAACATGATCTTTTTTCATTTTTGAATAGATAGAAATATAATATAGGTATACGACTTTGTCAAGCCCATTGCTTCTATATAACAAGAAATTTAATATTTTACTATAGATAATACAAATAGCAAATTGTATAACAATATCAGTAGACAGTATTAAACTAAATGAAATATAATTCTAAAACCAATTGCAGCGTAATCACATATAGAAGTATGAATATTGAAAAATGTAAAAGAATAATGCATAATATAGGATATTATAATGCCTAATGTGTAAACTTTGACCAATATTTTTTTTTTAGAATAATATTTACAATATAAAATAGCACTAGCATTATATGGTTATGTTTTTGGTTCGTTTAAAAAAACATTAGGAAAAGGACGCTTATATCAAACTAACATCAAGAAGTGACGCAATTAGGTTTACTGTCAAAATTTAAACAAACTTGTCAAATGTTATTAAAAATAATGAAAATTGTAGTGAATAATAGTGCAAGTTTTAATTTAATTAATATTCAATAAGTTACTTTATTTGTATTATTTACTCTTATTATACTCTTGTGTAAATATTATATAAAAGTATATTATATTATATTATATGTATATTGTGTAGTTAAGATATTTTAACTTAAAAACTATTCGATTGATTTTAAAGACTTCTTTTTAGATTATACCCCGAAAACTCTTGTAAAATATGGTTAATAAATTATACTTTGATTTCTTATAATATAAAAACTGTATTCTGAAAAATACGATTGTAATAGTTAAACCGTTTAAAATACAAATACAATATGATTCTAGTGTCGTTAAACTATATAACCTGTAAGCTGCAGCCGTCGATTAACAGATTAATTACCTAATACTCTTTCATAATAGTGAATTAAATACTGTATGTTTTTAAGTATTAAAACAGATAGAACTAAATATTGTAAATTTTTAAACGAAAAAATGTAAAAACAATAAATATAATTTCATTAAATTGTAAACTTTTTTTATCCTAGTCATCTAATAGTTTATAATTCAGTAATTTATACAAAAAAGTAAAAAGTATAATTACATTAATATATTTTCAATAATGCACGGGGAAAAATTGAAAATAAAAATAATACTGTTATTCTACCAACATTATTTTAGCAAAGTATTATAGATGTTACCAGCGGTTTCATACCTGCTGTAGCAGCATACCCGCCGTTAGTGGCTATCATCGTATTCTGTTGTCCACACAAACGCGTGAACCAAAGAATATTTCGCGAACATTTCGGACAAGTTCCGTAAAACAAGTATACATGGCCGTTTCGTTAGAAATAGGTAATAGGATTAAATTGTCACCCGTTGTACTAGCTAGAGGTGAATGAGTAAAATCGTTTTCATCCATAAAGCGATCACGAGTTAATAAAATCACATGTGTTGTTTTTAATAAATATATGTCGTTATATACACTATGAATCCCGAACGAACATATTACACAATGATTTTTTTTATTTTCGTTATATCTCGACCGCTAATTAGTCAATCAAGCTCACACTTTAATATGTACGATTTATATTAAATAATAATAAATTTAATATAATATAGTATGTGAACATTATCCTCAGTGATATTTTAATTTTTTGCACAATCAATGCTATCGCATTGTGTGTGTAATTTTTGCATAAACAATAAAATATATAAACCGAGATAAAATGAATTCGCACATTTTTATATTACATAATATTATAATACATGAGGTATAATGTATACAGGGATGAATCGCCGTCTGGGTTCTCGCATTCTATTATACACATCAGTTATTATACATCATGGGAAAATAGCAGTAGCTCACCCAGTATATATATATTATACTTATACTTATACTTATACTTATCGAATAATGATAATATAATAATTATCGGAAATTCACACCAAAACACACACAACGTTCGTTCTTTCCTGTGTGTCTGTGTGTCCACGAATACGTAAACGATAAGGACATCACACGGGGGCAATGCACAGGAAACCTCGCCCTGCACGCATACACACGTCTATACACGAGTATATTATACGCGTAGAATGTACGATTTGTAATGGAAAATCGTTTCCCGGCGGCTGCTTCTGTTAGACATATATTTATATGGACAGCATTGTGCGTGCACGCTGTACATAATATACTATGTTATATAGTTTTCGGGTAGAGTGTATATACTTATGTGTGTACAACCGAACACATTGACGATGAGATTTCATCTGGATCGCGATTCACAATCGTTTATACAAAATTCCAGCCTCCAAGTCCGTGATCATAACAGTCTGCTGTAGCTGTACAATCATACACACACACACACACACATACACACACACACACACACACACATACACTCGCTCTACCGTATACATAAAATATTTGATTTGCTAATGTGTCTGGCTGGGGTAACTCCAACGTTTACAATATACATATATAAACAAAAAGAATAGGTAATATAGTACTCACATATACAGTATACTCATAAGTCATAATGCTCCTGTAACTGCTGCAGACGCATTTTTATGGAAAAATATTGAAAACCTATATATTGGTTTAATGTGAAGGTACCTATTTATATAGTATAACATACATCAAATAATGAAAGAATTATGCTGTATTCACATTGCAGACAGTTAGGTATTTTATTTTAGTAGATATATATTATACGCGGTACGGTTTCAAAAACCTAACCAAACCTTGTCCGCGCTCGTTCTGACGATGAAACCTGCACATAATTTAGTTGAATAACAAAAACCAAACGACCCGCGCACGGTTGTGAATTAAATTAATTTATTAGATGTATTTTTTCAAACGGCGTTAATTTGAATATTAGTTATGATTTATGTGTTTTTACTTTTTATTATATAGGTGAATAGGTTATCAAAATAAAACAAATTACAAGTTGAACATATTTTTGGTGTATTATATTGTGTTAATATGTTATAGAATACAGCATAATTATAGCTATAATTGTTTTTAAAGTATCTTTATTATATTATAATATATATAAACATAATATTTTTATTAATAGTTATATTATAAAATATTGATAAAACGATCAAATCAAATATATAAATCGACTGCCTATTTTTAATTACAAAATAGGTATAGGCTATTTTTTATTGACGAGTTATGGTAATTATATTTTTTATACTTATTAAATAAAACATGTATCAATAGTTACTACTTACCTAGTAGGATTACTTACAAAGTCACAAAGTACCAATTGAATATTATTAAAAGAAAATTACAAAACTATCAACAGCATAGTACGATCAATAATGTATAGGTACTTGAAACTATACATTATTATATTATTATGATTAAATTATAAATTCAATTTAATTTAAATAAATAATATTTAAATTAAATAAAAATAATACCTACTGAATAATGTGAATATGCAAGCCTGACTGATAGTCCTGTAGAGCCAGAATACAATTTTTGACGCTTAAGGACAGCCGTCGTAGTATATTTTGTCCTTGTCGCTTTACTTAACCTTTATCCCTATTTAATCTGACATTGACCTAGCACCCTATCAGTTATTAATATGTCAATTTAACATTTTTTTTATATATTATATATATTATTTTAACAACATTTTACTTTATAAGTGTATTACATTATATTAAATTTTTTTAAGGAAATATAAAAATAATATCTATCATATTAAGTCTTACATATAGACTCAACGATTTTTAATTATTTGTGCATACATATATAATATGCTTATTTGAAATTCTATCGGAATAATATTTTTTTAATCGTTTAAAATCATTATGATAAAAATTTGAAAATTAATGGTAAGCGAGGAGGTCCAAACAATTTGGCCCAAGTATTTGGTTAAAGGTGTTTCAGTAGTTAAAAAAATATCTTTGAGAATTATGATTTATAGCATTTAAATCATTTGTCTGTGTATTTTACGATGATCTTATTATAAACAACTCGTATTCTTTTATAATAACAATCACATAATGTTTTTATTTACTTGTATTAGCAACTATATAGAGGGTATAGATATTTATTTTACAGAAAAGTGTGTTTTTTGAATGGAAAAAATACTTTTTTAAACAGCTAGTGTGAAAGAAGAGGTCAAGCAGTTATAAGAAATTTACCGATGACCTATTTACGATTTTAAAATACAATACAGAAAGTTCTGTATAAGCTAATTCGGGATGTAATTTATTGAATATTGAGAAATCGTGTAAAACGATAGTTTACTAATGTTAATAATGATAAAGATATAATAAACTGGTGGTTTCAACAAAACCTTATCATTTTTTGGTTTACTATGGGATATTATTTTTTAATTCAATATTTTATCAGTGCTTTGATAGTTTACCACCTAACCTAGCCGGCAGTTTTAAAATATATATTTTTAGTATCCTTTTTTAACTGTTTACAATTATTGGAAACATTTTTTGAACAAGCGTTGAATATATAGACAAACACTGAGAATACTTATTTGAATATTACTTTACATTTTTTTAATTTTATCATGACATTGGTTTAAGAAATTATTCCTTAATTATAATCATAAAATCGCCGATTATTGCAGGGGTCATATAATAGCGCGAAGTACCTATATATAAATACTAAATAGGTAGGTAGTATTACAATACATATAGGAATATATAGCTTAGACTGCGCGCGCAACAATATATATCAATAACCATTGATCGTGTGTTTAAAAATGTCTAATAAATAAAGATGAAGCTAAATAATCTGTCTGCGGTATGTTGAAAAATCGTTCACATGAATAATTATCGTGGCGACATGTAGCAGATACATTTATATACATCTATGTATTATACATAATATATATACGTGTTGTCGTATATCATTATCCAACTGCGGAACCCTAGGTACTTGTAAAATGATTCATTAAATAAGCACATAGTTCGTATGGCCCGTATTATAATATTATTCTTGATTCGGACAACGGCGACCGCTCGCATACCGCGTATGTGCGTAACGAAATATAAAATAAAGAAATATTATAATATAATATTATATAATATGTTTGTACACAATCGGACACAAATTCTGCAGGATATTAGAAAAACAAAATCACTGGATGATATCTCCGGACAAAACTTGCATAGAACTAACATTTTTCCGTAATAAGGGGGCAACAGCTGTAATTAGAATTTGTTTAAGATTTATTTTTTAAATAGTATTCTTTTCTGTGTTTTGTGAAAGAAAAAAAGATAAGAAAGTTTCAAATTTTATACTTATTATTTATTTGTTCTAAAAAAAGTATAAAATAGATGTATTATAAATATTTATTAGTTGTTTTAAATTTTTAACTACAATGGCAATAATAAAATGTATTTGTAACAGTGAAGTGATTTTTAACTACTAAATGGATAAAAGTTAAGACAGTAATAAAGTATAAAGGACGAAAATATGTTAATACGACAAACCTCGAAGAATATGCTGTATCCGCAAAGGCTCGCAAAAGTCTCTGACAATTAATTAAAAGAACGCTGTTTGGTATATAGCATATAATATACTAAAAATAAAAATGAATCTGGTGGAAAAAAATATCGGTCATCCCGCCTCGAATGGTGCGCTTATTGTAGATTGCATGAATATCGCACGCAGGCAACGACGCGGCAAACGAACGTTGTGCCAAATTCTTTCGGTGGCTATTTCCGAACGCCGAGTGGACTTTGCGCGTATTATTTTTATCGGACACATCATCGCGGCCACCGCATTGATATGTGGTATTTTAATATTATTATATACACGTTGATGCTGAGCAAAGACGATAATATAATTATTATACATTAAAACCTACACAACTAGGTTTTCTTCCCATTACCTAAAATAGGAAGTCGATGTTGATAATTTGTAAATGGGTGAAAGAAGGTAAGAGGTAGTGTTTAAAATCAACTAAAAATATATTTTCATTTACGATGTTTTCGATATTTTACATGATAACTGACGGGATAATGTGAGAATGTTTAGATCAAAAACAATATAGATAATATGATTGTTTAATCCAACTGCAACGCTTTTAGTAAATCCTACTGTCCGATTTGGGTTCTACTTGCCTATTGGAATAAGACATGATATGTACCTATGATATATGCACGCTAAGATGATATCACGCGGGATCTAGATCTGCTACACGAACCTGTGTTACTACAGTAAGTGTACGTATTATATACACATATGCGCCTAAACGGACTTTGAAAAAACCATTATCTACAATGACTGCTCGTCGTCGGCAGGTTACTTTTTGTTTTTTATTCGTTTCGACGATACGACACAATAAACGGTTCACCTAAATTATAATGCGCTCGTATTTACATACGAAGTGGTTTTACCGGGAACGCGTACATATTATATACGTAGAGGTATACGCCAACCAATAACCGACCGACAGACCAACCTACCCACCCAACCTAACTATGTATAATGTTATACTACTATACAATATAATATAATATAGTCTATATACAGTCCGAGATGGCATGGCTGCAGCAGTGAAAACACAAAAGGCGAGCGCGCGCGCGTATTCCGCTGGTAATTACAGTATTTTCCCCCCTGCCATCCACCCACCAACCAACCACCACAACCAACGGTCTTCTAATAAACGGTAACGAGAACGGCAACGAAGAACGTATAATAATGTATGTATACAGATATTTTATTGTATAGGCTGCAATCTCTGTCTATCATCGTATTGTTTTATATACTAAACACTAGATGGTAAATTTTTGTCAAAAAAATCTCATCGCATGTATATCACTATCATACTATGGTACTTATTTGGGTCAAGAGCTCCGTTTGGGTCTTGGGCTCAATGATACCATGTGTAATGACTAATCACTAACCAATGATATTATAATATAGATGCTGCATAAGTATATCTATTGCCAATTGTCATATATTGATATATATATAGATATGGGTACGTAGTAAATAGTAAATAGTAAATACGTAATACAAAATGCAATTTTGTGTATAAAATCTTATTGCTAAAGCTGTAGTTTTACATAGGTTTAGCGTACGTAAAGTACCACATATAAAGCGCGTGTATAAATCTTGGACTTATTTTACTAAACTACATAATATATTATATTAAAAGTACTATTTTGCCACTTAATATTATAATTTTAGTATTTAAATGTATGTGACTACGTATTAGCTATGTATGGATAATATTCAGATAATTTATATAAAATAAAATGTTTTATAGATGTATATTATACACAGTCTTATATACATTTATGTTGGTTCAACTATATAATTATAAAATATAATAAACCCGATGTAAAGTTAAGCAATTTTCGATTACTTTAATATTTAATGGTCAATTTTTTTTGTTAATGTAAAATTGTGTGGGTCGGCGATATGTTATTGTTGTATTCAATGATTCTTAAAAAAAAAAAATTTATAAATATAATGGGTTTGAGAATTATGATATTTTATAAATTCGATATAAAAACAGTACAGACGTAAATCGGTGTATCACATTACATAGACGTTATACCAAAAATATATAATTGAAAGAAACATTTTTTAAATATTTGCTGCTGTTGCAGTAAGTCATATCTCCATATTAAATACAGAATATACCTTCTATAAATGAGTATATTTAAGTATATTTAAGTACCTGATGCTTAGAATATTTGTAATTAATAATATATAAGCTCCTAATAGTTAAGCACATCAATAATTTCTTGAATTTCTTGATTATAGTGAGATGTACAAAAGTAAAAATTTTATAAAAATATTAAATATTTTTAATTTATATACTTTCAACGATCAATCCAAAAAATTATTTGTACCTAAATCAATCAATTACTTATATCAATATCTATAAGCACTATCTAACAATTGCAGCAGATGCTGTGATGTAACAAATCGTATAGATAAATTACATCATTTCAAACAATATTCAAATACTATTCATTAAATTGAAATTTTGTCTTCTTGGGGAAAGTATAAGCATTTAATTTAAATGGCAATGTAATATTGAGTAAATAATGATGTGTAAAACCGTATATTATATTAAGAAAAAAAATCGTGAATATAATAGAATCCATATTATGTGCCTTTAATAGAACAATATCACTTTTATTATATTTTACGAAATAATAAATGTCGATTAATACTATAATTATTAGTTTGTTTATTAGTCGATTTTAAATTTGATTATATATTATTGTCGTTATTTTTAAGTTTATATTTAATAAATAAAGTACCTAGTTTTTGGTGTGTACTATGTATAGACACGTTGTCTATACCGGGAATTCACTAATATAATTTATAACATTCTACTGTAAGAATTAAAGTTTGTTGTAACTGAAACCTCGAATTTTATCCTTACATAAATTGACTATGATAAGATCCAAACAATCGAATCAATCGCTTTAGAGAATCGTAAAGAACGTTGATCTAGTACACTTTTCGACTTTTAAATGAATTACAGTGGCACAGCGCGCGCCTACAGTGACTAACGAGTATAATTATTATGATTGATTTATCGACGTATTCGGCATGCTTACCTATACGTTTACTTGGTAACTACCTATATATAATGAAAATATGTTTATATAATCGCGTATTATAGTTCAATAATAATTTATTGATCCGTTAAACGATGAATAATTTATTGTCTTAATGTTATGTACTTCTTAAACAACTGGGAACGTATTATTATTAATACTCTAATAACTTTAACTCTATATTAATATAGAGTATTTCAAACACATCACGTAGATATATATATGTGTGTATCATATAATTTATTATTTATAAATTATATATGTATATAACTATATAAATATCAAACGCACTATTTTATAAACACGAATGTTGTATAGATGGACGACGACTGTCAACACAGGTACGAAATATTCGGACCGCTGCGATACCATATTTTATTAGGCAGACGAGTGGGTATAATATATATATACAATATACAAATATATATATTCTACTAATATTGGATGCGTGCCTGCGATAAACGGAGAAAAAAAGCATGACAAATCTATCTAAAGGGACGGGATTTTTTTATGTCGACGAAAAAAAAGAAAAGAAAAAAACCGACTCACCTAAGTCCCATGGTTGGCAATTTCGTGTGCACGTATTATAGAAATAAAATTATGTAAGTATTATAGAATATACGTTAACACGCGTAAGTATAACTATAATATGTAATACAATAATATTATTAATGCGTGCAATATTCGTGTGCATTCAACATTCAGATTACGGCAATGATATTGAAGGTCCAATCTCGTCCATCATGAAAAGAAAAAATACTAAATTGCAAGTGTAAAAAGGCTTCTCACGCGGTCGGAAAAAATTGTAATTCGCACTTGCAGCGCATGCAGGCCGATTAATTAAATATCAACAAAAATTCGCGTTTGATTTTTATTTAAAAATTGGCGTTAATAATAACTATTTTTTGTTGTCAAAATTTTTCTTTTTAAATAAAAATATATAATCTCGACGGTAAAAGGCGCACTTGGATTCGAACGAGCGCGCGCGTGCGTCAATACACACTTCGTTAGAGACCACAGAGCCAGTAGCGTCGACGGTGCAATCGCCGTACGAACGCCGGCGAACACACTGATCGAACGACGCGTGTCGTCGGGTGGACGACGACGATGATACCTCCACCGCCGCCGCCGCCGCCGCCGCCACCGCCACTTGCGATAAGGGTGCACGTCGTAGCCGCCAGAGAAACGGCCTCCCCACCACCGTAACCGTGAACACTATGATTAGCGGGATGGTGGTGTTAGGGAGGTGCGGCGACGACGGCGGAGCATTTGGGTTTTTATATCGTAAAATATATAGCTGTATAATAGGTATATAACATGTAGTGTATAATATGATATAATAATAATATACATAGGTAACCGAAGCAACCACCACCGCTGACGTCCGAGGGTCAACGTACAAAAAATGTACACACATACAATACCGTTTTTTACATTATTATTATTACCTATTATGTTTATGTTTACGCATGTACGTACATATTATAAACTATATTATAATAAATGTACCTACAACAGTGCCAGTATGTGTATATTATATATTATTATTTATTACTATATTATGTGATTGTCGGCCGCGTGCGTTATTGGAACGCGATATTATACTTATTATAACGCACTGAGTCGATAATTATATATATATTGTATGTGTGTACAGCACGCGCGACGAGCCGTTATTATTATTGTAACGAGACGATTGTACGATATTATGGATTATTATGATTCGTGTACTATATATATATATATATATATATATATATATATATATATATATGCTCGTGACTCGTGTAGGTAATAAGTATTGTCAGAGTGGGGTACTATATTTCAAGAACTTACAAGTACAATAATATAATATGCATGTACACACCACTTCTCACGTGGAAAAGTGACAATTATTACAGTAGTTTGCTCTGACTGCGAGTATATTTTATTATAATATATTATATAATATACATAATATTATGTAGTATAATATTACTGTGCCACCGTACGCCAGTACGACACTACGACGTACGCGTTCACAATCTTGAATCACCTACATTGGCTAATCGCTAGTATGTATATATGCACCCATTCACGATTCATAAACAATAATATTATTGTGTAAAATAGTCCCGCGTAAATACGGTTTATGGCACGAAACGACAAGAGATATGCGTTATTATAAGAATATAATACAAATAGTAGACGCGGATTGGAACCGAATTTAAAAATACTGGTAAGAATAGAAAACCTGAAACTTACCAGAATCCTTTTTAGATTATCTTAGTAACCTAAACTTGAACCGGTACTGATATTTGCTGGCAGAGAATTTTTTTGACTATTTTTAGTTCTAATTTGATTTATTTAGGTAATAATACTACTGGTTCATCGAAAATGGATACACGGATTTATAATTTTATAATTGTTCAATCAATACATTATTTTCAGATAATATCAATCTTACGTAGAAATTATAGCCATTTAAATTATTTAACATTTATTATAGTTATTAATGATTTAAACTAAAATAATATGATAATATAATTATAATATTGATATATATATATTATGCAGCAAAAACAATGTATGTTACTACACTATGGTTTAATACGATATATAATAAAAACATCTCATTCATATCTAGATATAATACGTCGTTTCATTGTCTAGCTACATTTAGATAATTTTTGAGTTCAAATATTTTATTTATACCTAAATAAAAATATTATCTGATCTCAACACTGATAAATTTAATTTGAATTAAAAATAATTAGCGTGTTTAAATTACACGAATAGATTATAGACAACAATATAGCATTCTATGTGATATACCAGAAAAACGGAGAGAATTCAAGTATGGTATCAATGGTATCATACCAAAATTGATTTCATTACAAATTTATGTAAGATAGAATTATTGAGTATCAACTATCAGAGTAGGTAAGTATGTTTTATGCACCAATTATTTCTCATACGGTCATACATGATATACCCCTTTGGTGTATAGCGTATAGAGAGTAATGACTATATATATACGTGATAAACCAAAATATTTTACATTATTTTCTATTTAAATCATTGAACAAAAAACTATTTAAAAAAAACTATTCTCACAGTTTATAAATGCTACGTAACCAAAAAAATAATAATAAATCTACAAAAGTCATAACAATATTAACAATCATAATGTATTTAAATTTTAAAACATTAGAAATAATAAATTCTCGCATGGTAATACATAACAATTAATAAATAATATATATATTTATATGACATTAATTTCGAATTGCAATAATATGTTTATTTTAAACATAATTCAATTATTTATTTATGTAATACGATATTGAAATTTATTACAATGGACATGGCTCTAGTGTAGTGCCGTAATGGTAACTGATATAACATAAATACCAAATACACAAACCTTTATGAATTATTACAATTTAATACAATACAATAATATTTAAATTCGTAGAATTAACTTAAAAAGTCATATCACAATATAGTTTATGTAATTAGTAATATTTGATTAGCATAAAAAAATTGAACAAATGGACAAAATAGTAATAATTGACACATACATGTTTATAGGTTCATGTTAAATTATATGTTTTTAGAGTTCACAATTAAAAAAAAAAACACTATCAATTTTATTGTTTTTAGCCCACTGTAGTAAATTTCAGTAATGTTAAAGATATCCAATATTGTTATTGAATAATTTACATCTCATACATTGATAAATATTAGTAAACTAGTAAATACAAACATACATACATACATACATACATACATACATACATACATACATACATACATACATACATAATAGGTATATACTCTCAATATATCATACAGTTAGCGCTATTTTTGTTAAATTTTTTTTAAATTAAAATTTTTTTTTGCTTTCATAATTCAAAGTTTAAACTATTGTCGCCTTTCAAGTAACGAGACGTGAGTCGAAAATACTATAATATACATAAATAAATAAATATTTCAAACATATGACCCTGAATTTCGTCCGAACTTTTGTTTTACATTAAGGACGTTAAGGACTTAATATTATACTTATTTTTGAAAATATTAATTTTTAAAACAAATTTTTCACATGCGCAGCAAAACAAATTTATTTAAATTGCACTCACGTTTTTTGAGTTCAAATTAAAATTAAATTATTTTTTAAATATCTCCGACAAATAATTAATTTCTATCTTAAAAAAATGACTTATTGAGAGCGAGTTAAAGTTTTGATAAATGTTTATTGTATTTATCATTGTATTTTACAAAGTTTCATATTATTTTGTATGGTTTAATTAAAAACTTTGGTGTGGTGTCATAAGAACCAATCACTAAAATCACTTGAAACTTCGATAAAATTTAGATATAAATTGTTAAAAATTACGTTAAATACAATAAGCATACTTCTAAATTTAACTCACTCTCAATAACTTAATTTTTAAAATAAAAAAACATTTAAAAGTCAAAATAATTAAAAAATAATAATTTTATTCAATTTGAATTTATAAAGGTGGGCATAAAAAAAAATTTTGTTTTGTCTCAAATGGGCGAAAAATATTTAAAAAAGTATTAATTAGTATTAATTATTTTATGAAATAAAAAAAAACCCAAATAAAACTCGAAGTCTCGCATTCGATTATTTCGTTTTACCTTTATCATTAAACATGCTGTATAGTAGGTATTATATGCAAATTTAATTAACGTTCTAAAATTTAGTTGAACAGTCAAGAGATTTTTACTTGAACTCCATTTTTTGTTTAACATGAATATAATTAAATAAGAAACACAATGTAACAATTAAAAGTTCTAACTCAATTTTCATAATAACTTAAATTAGTACTATTTTCATAGTAGAAACGAATAAGTAATATATTTTTATTAAAAAATAAATTCATTTTTTTCTATATTTTTATTAGCTATAAAATGTAAAAACAATTTCGACCCTTCAAGCTTAATATTATAGAAATATCACACGATATTATGTTTGTGTACTATTCAATTAAGAATCAATTGAAGGATGAGGGTCGTTTGCTGATCTACAAATAGCACATTCTTATGTTTTTAATACTTGGATTTGAGTTCTAAACGATATAATATTTATTTATTTTTTATTTGGCCCCTATGGATTTATTAAAACAAAACTCTAACTATATATTAAGACAATTTTAATTTTAAAACATGACTCATCTGCGCGTGCACTTC
Organism: Rhopalosiphum nymphaeae; assembly: GCA_036289425.1. Taxonomy (NCBI): domain Eukaryota; kingdom Metazoa; phylum Arthropoda; class Insecta; order Hemiptera; family Aphididae; genus Rhopalosiphum; species Rhopalosiphum nymphaeae. Next base: position 14,021,104 of record JAZAQC010000016.1, on the reverse strand, counting down.
AATAATAATAAAATCATACTGAACAGTTTAGTTATTGCAAATAGGAAACGCGTTTATAGAAGACGAACAATGGACATTAATGGTACCACCACATAGGATTATCACATAAATTTGTGATTAGAATTTGTAATGAATCAAGATGCGTATCTACATCGATTTATAAATTAATTTATGTATTTTTATTTACTGTTATTTAATATTAAAAGGTACCTATATATTTTTTCTGATTTTAGAGGGAATGGGAATAAAATACATTTAAAATTAAATCAATTAAAAAATATTTATACTAATCGTGTATCAGAAATTTGTTAACCAACTATTTGTAACTAACCAATAATAGTCATAAATTATATTCTTTTGTTTACTCAATTACAGATTGTTTTCAGTACCTATTAATTGTATTATTATCCCATAATAGCAGGTATTAGGTATACTATTTAAATTAAATATATTAGGTACATTTTTAGATTTTTATCTTATAGTCCATTTAAATTGTAAACAAAAACATGAAACATACAATTTACTAATTATTTGTTAAAAGATTATGACAATAATTGACAAAGTATTTCAGAACTCACTATAATGCAAATCCCTTTTTTTACATGTAAATTATACAGCAAATCAGTTATTTTCTTTTGATAATGCAGTGTTAAATTCCCTAATAATTTTAATTAAAAAAATCTATTAATATAAACTTTTAATATAATATTTCCAAACTGTTGCTATTTTGTATGTTATATAAGTCATTTAAATTCACAATACAAACTTTTATTGGATAACACATCATTTTTTTTTAAATTAACCTTAGATATAAATTATACGTAACTGGGTATTTGGTACATAATTGGTTAAGTAACTTATTTTTCTCGTTCAATAATCAACTACTGCCGCTATTAAATACGTTTGAATTTTGATTTTAGGTCATGTATGAATGTTTTAAAAACAATTAGGTATAATATTATAAGTACTTAGTAGGTACATGCAAAGTACTTATAAAATTCTACAATTATTTTCACTTCAAATATATAATTATAATTATTTTTTAAATAGAACCACAAGACTACCTTGTATTATAGCCCCATAAGAAGATGTGGTTTGAAAATTCGGAAAATGCATTTTTATTGCTATTTAAAGTGCCGGTGAAAAAAAAGAAATGATCAGTCTTCGTATACTTACAGAGCTGGTCGTCCTTTTACCGTAAATAATAAATTAAATAACGTAAAATAATTTTTGATCGAGGCCAAAGGATATATTATACGTATATACAGGTATAATGTATACAAATATAAACTGGTCTACCTAGGGCGCAAAACCACAAGATTTAATACTCTCATATATTATGCACATAATATAATAACGTATTAAAACTAAATGAAAAATCGAACGTGCTATTCGACGTTTAAAATAGATACATTTTCAACTATAAACATATTGTACATGTATGTAAATGATAATAGATACGCTAGATTTGATCTTTTCTTAGTTCTCGAGGGCTTATATTATTATTGCCAAACATTTGACCCGTTTTTATTTACTTAAAATGGACGCCAAGGACTCGGGTTTTGATAAGTTTTCAGTGTACCTATCGATTGAATTTATGTTCCACGCTATAAATTTTAATATTATTTAAATCAAAACATCGTATGACTGATACCATTTTTTATCTGTTTGAACAAAATATATCTATGGAAATCGCACTGACACACAATGGTTCAATATATATTTGATTAAATAGTGTAAACACATCCATTGGATAACTTTTCATATTAATTATAATTATTATTGAAGATAAATATACAAAAAAAATATAGTTATCCATGTTAACTATACATTTTACTTTTACTATTATACATAATTACGTAAAACCCAAAAATTATCTTCTCATAAGCGAGCTTAAAGAAGGTTAGACTTATTATTATTACAGTTTACAGTAACCTCATAAGCCATAAGTTATAACTAATACACAAATTTACGATGAAGTACGGCTTAATTATTCAAATTCATGTGTCAACCATTATGAGTTTTTAACTATATAATACGATATATGTGGACATATGGTTATGTAATATATTTTTGAATCCCGTGTAACTATATCATCAATACTTAATGTTAATGGATACATATATAACTATTGAATATTGACTATAGATAAAATTTACATTTTAAGGATACCTATAAAGTAAAAATGTATAACACTATACTCAAGTATATATCCATGTGTCTAGACTAATGCCCAAGAATAAAATGACAGGTTTATTTAAATCTATGTATACATACATAAAAAAGAAAAATACTTATAATAATAATATTATCATAACGGCCATAGTCTGAATAATAAAATTATTATCTCATAAACGTACTTGCGTATAGGCTATAATATAAAGTATCAACTATTTATATAGTTTATTATACCAAATATATTTGTAATCGATGTCATTTTTTCAGTGAAAGTAATTTGTTAACTAACATCTTATCTTCAATTTGATTTAGTATTCTATAGTACATAAATTATAGTATAAATTATACTTTATACTGAGGGTTTTTTGTTTGCCCAATAACTATTTCTTTTTATAATCGATATCGTCATCTCGATAGAGTTGTCTTAAAGATTTCTAATTGTTTAATAGTTAATTGTAATATAGTTTCTATCGAAAGTTATCAAATATCTTAACATATAATATTACAATTATATAAATAATAATTTAGAAGAATTCACATAACAAAAAAATACTTCGTTATTTTGGTAAAATTCCTCAAGCCTATAATTCTTTCAGTATATATACTTCGCGATTAAACATTTTAGGGTGTTTTATTTCATCCCCTTAGGATTTAAAGTCTATACACACGGAGATATATATATAACATATATATATATGTTGCCTTGAAATTTGACAGTCACCCTTCAGATCACACATAAGAGTGTAATTTTTGCCATTCTTCACGAACTCGATATCTGTTCAATAATACATCTGCGAACTGCAGGTGCGTCTAACGGAGAAAGAGAAAACGAACTCAATGTCAGGTGGTCCGGCGGTCCCGTATATTATACACGATAATAATTATATACAGAGAGACACTCGTACATGTTGTATTATTTCATATTTTGTTATTTTTTTTAAACAAAAAAATATGTATAATTTATACGCTATCACACACGTTCTGAAGCAATTATTCATCTGGACCCTGCCCGCTATTCTAGTCATTGGCTACTGGGTTTTGTTTTTATGTAATTCACATAACCGGTGGCTTTGCAGGTTAAACATACGTGTGCAACGTGAATATATGATCTACACCTATACATTCAATGACTTAGATCTTTTGTTTTTCCAGTGAAAAGCCTTTATATACTCGTGTGCTTTAATTACTAACAATTTTTTTCTTTCCTCAATAGACAAATAAACACACCAATATATTATGGTAACAATAATATAACTTCCCATACATAAAATATTATTATTATACGTATATACATTATATATTACACTTACCCCGAGGAATGTATATATATATATATATTTAGACAGCTATAAAGCTATTCGTCTCTATATTTTGTTTGGATCTTTTGTTGTACAGTTGTTTTATGCTGTTGAGTATACGATAATAAGGACGTTCATTTTTGATCTGACTGTTATTGTTTTTCACGTAGAACCGTTCAAGGTGATTAAAAGTATTACCCGGTGTAACGTGTAATACAAGGATAAAAATATTTTGTCATGTGTAATCTTACGCCCAACGGGTGTTTTCAATTACGATGGAAAGTGCTAATAAATGTAATAAGTGTATTTTCTTACAAGTCAAGGCATTTTTCATCATTACTATAAAGTTGATATCGATACTGGAATTTATAATTTGAGTTGTTCAATAATACAATTTAGTGTATTAAACGTACATAATAAACAAAAATATAACTAATCTATTACAGCCTATAGTCCTAATATTACAAGTAATTTATCACATATCTATAGTAGTGTAGCTATTATAAACAAATGTTTCTTAACACACAATAAAAAAATATATTTTGTCCATTCTATTTATAAATGGTATGGGTGCAGAACATATACTGAAGTTCAGAGTAGAGTTTTTTCTATCGTTTCTGCAGACAATAAGAAAACCTTTTTAAGACATTTAAAAAAGGAGTATTCGTTTGTAAAAAAAAACATTTAAAAAAACGAGAGTGATTTGTCTAGATTGTAAAGTACTATATAACTGTACTCTATATGTATTATACACAAATATATACCCTGCACCTATTGAATTTCAACAGAACATCCTATTGAAAAAAAATGGACGTTTTTCTTACCCCTCGCATTGACCTTGTCACTTAAAACATTATGTCCCCAAAATATCTTATACACATATATTTATGTACAATTTTTTTTCGTGCAGTTAACACACGTATTACGCTGACAATTATATACATACAGTATGTATTATATATTACTCACATTACACACACTGAACGACATTTATTAGATTTTGATATTTTTTGTGATTTTTTTTTTTTAGATAGTCCCGAACGTATACATCATAGGTCAGCCGAAATGATGGTGAACCAAGCGTGTGATCGTGCAGTGCGTGCACTCATTATATTATTATATATACAATTTATTTTCGTTATTATTTTTCGTACGGGATCAGCACATTTTTTTGAAACCATTGAGGGCGAGATTTCTGACGGCCAACAATTGTTCTACTCCTGGAACCCAATAACAATTCGTGCTCGCTCTCAAACAAACACACACGCTCACTCGTGTAGTATAGAAGAAGTTTTTTTAAGAACATTTTTATCCATCTAATACGACCGTATTCCATACAAATATGTTATTATTTTATTATTATTAATAACATTACATTCGGTCCTCTCGCGGTTTCTGTTCTGGCAGGAGGGGGTGTTATTGTAGCACGCCGTATATTATTATTAATAATAAGAATACATTACACCTATACTTGGAATCAAATACGATAATAAATATGAAAATGATATTAGGCGATCCCATAACGTCATAGCTCATATCGACATCCGCCCATAGACATTTTTAGTAAGACTTGAGGTGAACGACCTATGTGACATTTTAATGTATATAAAAATACATATTTGAGTTTATAATTAGTATATTTAAAAATATTAGTATGACATAAACTAATTTTTGTCCTATTTACGACTTTGCGAGTATATACAATAGTAAAGTAATATCTATATGACCACATATATTATAATTATAAACAATATAATTGTAGGACATTAGTCGGCAGTGTTATCATTGTGGTTTTATTACGGTAGGGATAATCGATAGATGTTACTACGGTTATTAGTTTACTAAAAATATATCTTTTTTTCAGATGTATCTGAGTATTTCCTCAATATAAGGTTCCCTACAAAGTTTTCATAGGAGCATTTTACTTACTAACCTACAACCTACATAACAAGGCCGTACCTGTGAGGGAGTTTAGGAGTTAACCCCCCCCCTCTGAAATTTTCTCGCGATACCCAAACTTAGAAATTATTTCATCATTATTTTATACGTAATTTACTAAAATTTGTATAAGCCTTCCTCGGAAATTTTTTCTGAGTACGGTCTTGCTACATATAAAGTAACTTATAAATAAAACTGATGGGGAGGGGTATAAATAATAATGAATTTAGAAACTTGTTAATAATGTATAGGTGAATTAATGTACATTAATTATACTTGTCTTATACTCTTACCTTGATACGCCACTAGAACTTATAATCCTAGGTGTATGCATTTTTCCAGAATAGAAATGACGAGATTCGTAAATATACGTACAGCACTAATTCTGCCGACATTTTATCATACTACACATCACTATATTAATACACATTACGCTTTACGGATAATGACACAAGAAGGATTTAATCGAATCAGAGATGGCATTACATAATAGACGCTGAGTAAAAAGCCCCCAGATGATTGCACTTCTTGAAGACTGGCGGAACGACAACAACCAAAATCAAAAATATAACGATTATACTCTTTCACGAATGTATGTAAGTGAGTATAGTCTACAGTAAATATAATTATAGTATATAGTGGCGTAGCGTGTAGACCTACCATGTAAAATGTTGACTGTGGTTGCCGAATTTATACAGCGGTTACCACACCTGAGTATAACCACGATCGAGGCATTAACTGTCGATCATATAATAGTTAACAATATTGTTGAACAAATTCGATAGCGGAAAACGTTAGTAATGCTTGATAATTTTTAAATTCTGGCTGTTCATTTGCTAAATGATAGAGTTAAGTTTTTACTGCCAAAAAAGTGATAACAGATATAAAAATAAAAATAGATATTTTGAAAATTTCATTACGTAGAACAAAAAGTTTTAAAACTCCATGAATAATGTTTTTGAATTATAATAAAATAACTAAAACACTATTTTTCATTTAAACATTTAATTTCGTTTAATTTAAAATTTAAAATATCTATATAAAAAAAATTATAATTAAAATATTTCTTAGATTTTTTTAATTTTAATAATCTATTCATGAGAAACCTTCTATTAAATTTTTAAGCTTTTCGATAAAGCAAAAGCATTTTTAATGATATTTAAAAAAAACTAAAAACCTAACAACGATTGATAAACAAAAAGTAAAATAAATAAAAGACAACGTAAGCATAAATATTAAATTGTTTTTATAAGAATCATCAAGTTGGGTCATAAACTAATAACTCATAATTCATTAACTTTTATTAAAAAGCATATACAGTATAGACATAATATGTTTATTTTTATCAAGGCCCAAATACCCGATAATAATAATTTATTACAGAAAATACCTAAATGTGAAATATTTATTCTAATAAAAATTAATTATTGATAAAACTAATGAACAACATAAATCAAAATGTAATGATTAATTAATTTGAAGCGATTCAGTTTTATGCATATGCTTTTATATAAATCCATTAGATGTATCATAGTCCATAGTCCATAGACAGGAGTAGCTTGGCGAAGTCAGAATGGTATAGAGTCAACAATATCCAATTGGGATAACTGTCCACTGCTGCCTTGATCTTTGAAAAACATGCTTATGAAAATTGTAATTAAAAACTAAATCATATTCTTTCATCTTTTGATTAAAAATTAAACAATAATTAAAATGATATTAAAGCGATTTGAAATAAATATATAATGTGTATATATATTTAGTAACCACGTAGGTACGAACTAAGTATTAAATTATTATTTATAAACTAAAATATTTGTAGTAATATAATATATAAAACTGATGTCTTAACTTTATTTTATTAGTTATTTATATATATTTATACAAATACAGCTATATAACTACTAATAATATAGTTGAGTGGATATTTATACTAATTAAATCCATATTCACCACCAACCACTACAAAGCACGGGTTCTTCGAAACCAATTATCTACCTAAGACATTTTTAATACCACAAACACGATATTATTTTAGATTATATGTTTAAGTTAATACAATATAATAGGTACTGTATTTTATAAATGAAAAATATGTATTAAATATGTAATTAAACTTATTATTACTTAGGTTAGGTTATTATTTAATTATATTTTAATAACTTATTATAGTCGGAGTACCTTTTAGTTTTTGTTTTTACAGAATTATAATCAAAAAATATATTGAAATTAAATACTTTTTAATTATTAAATAAAATAAAGTGTACAAAATACATTATTTTTGTGTATATTTATGTTATATGATGTATACCGTATACCTTATAAAATAATTTTGTAGACTTTTAATAATTTGTTCTGATAAGGGACAAATGTTATACCTAAATTAAAAACTGGGTCTAAGGACAAAGTAATTATTATTATTATTATTATACCAAGTCTTTTTTTTGAGGAGGGAAAGAATCAATATAATTTAATGGGACTAAGCCTTACGTCTATCAATGAGTCATATAACACAAGGATTTTTTAGTTTTTAGTCATCCATATAAAATACTGCCTGGCTACCTCTGCTCATAGAAGAAGATGTCTAAGATCTAAATAGCTAAATGTATATCTTGACTATATATTACATTAATAAAAATTAAAATAGTATCTATTATTTAAAATGAAGATGCAATTTAAATAACTGATAATTTATAGGTAAGTTCGTTGAGTTGTAAAATTATACCAAACAAATCAATTTAAAAAAAAATAGAAACCAATTCAATAAAATGAATCCATTTAATATTTAGAATTATAACTGACTGTTTAACACACCCAAAAAAAATCGTTCATACGTCACAGACCACAGTGTTTAATTACTGTGATATATCGTGTACTATATTTACGTTTTTAGTTATGAATTATGATTTGCATAGACTTTAACCTAAAATTAATTTTCATAAAAATTATTGTTATTAATTATTATTAATATATTACCAAATTCAATCAAATTATTTAATTTGATAACTTTGTTGTAAGACTTGTATGATGTTTTTTTTAATATTTATAGACATAAATTAAGTTTAAAAATGGCCTTTCACTTTTGCGTTGTTATTTTCAGACCAAATAATATAGTCAAAATTATTTGTTATTGTGTTAATTTATTCGCATTCCTTCGGTCGCTTCGAATTTATGATCTCAAGCTAATATTTACATTTTGCGACCATTTTTGTAAAAATATAACATAATGGTAGGTAAACACTAATAAACAGTAATAATATCGTGTAGCGCATTTCTTTCTAACGGTCGCGTAATAAATACGTCACTTTTCAATGCGTTTGTGAATCCATTACGATAAAAAAAACTACGTATAAGGCTACCTATTGACTATTAGTTATTACCTATATTACCAACTATAAATTAGCAACATACAAATAAAAAGAAAAAACGTTCCTAAAAACATAAAAAAAAAATCTGTTTATACTTTTAAATTCCAACATACCTACCAATTAAATTGAAATCATTCGGATCAAATTACTAAAATGTCATTGTGGCGTTCGAAAAAAAAAATAATGGGGTTTAGTGCATTTTTATAAAAATTTACAAAGGTACGATTAACATTTTTATATCATCTCAAATTGCATTTCAGTATATTGACTATATTGCCGAATGCGCGAATGCGCCGATACAGTATTTGCGTTATATCCAATATCCATAGACATATTATTAAGATTTTCTTTTAAGTATCTTTAAAGTTTTTTAATACGTCTATAGTGACACCCATCATTGTCGGTTATTCGTTTTACATTTTAGTAAATTTGAGACAACTTTTTGACTGAGGAAAGTATGATAATTAGCAATACAATGTTTATTGGAAATATAGTGAACTTATAATGTAACAAGTTCCAATGAAACGATAGTTTTGTTCATAACATTGACATTTTTATTATAAAAAAATATATCCCAAGTTGGCTGTACTTAAATCCATAAGTGCATTACATTATAAATATAAAATTGATTTGATATAATATGTACATTCAATGTACTTATAACTGCATCATAGGCCGATTTTAAAACAATTTGTGGATATAATATTGGTATGATGTTTGTACTTTAAACGTTTTTTAATATTCTGAATTGTCTATTACCTAAATGATTAATCCGTTCGGTGATAACGTTTTAAAAGTAATATTAGGTGACAGGAGAGTTCTAAATTTATAGCTATTATCAAAATAAACACCAATGGTCAATGGTCATTCTGTCGAGCGCTTTGTATTTATTATAAATTAAATATATATACATTACACATAGAAAATATTATGGTTTATACAATTAACACCACATGTGGTAAACAAGACGCATTTTATAATGCTGATTATGTAAAACGTGTCAATATATAAACATAATATGTACCTACCTCAATAGTTTCGTGTTTATGTCTATATGATTCAACGGGGCTTAGTTATATACATTTGAACGTGTTTCCATCCACAGTAAATAGAGTAGAATGTAAGATGCATAAATTATAGAGTATAAACTACACTCCTATTTTATATGTATATTTACAATTTAGACATTTAGTATATAACGAGTTGTCGTCTTGTCGAGATGAGAGTTTTAAAGTAGTTCAGTAAAATTGACCAAAACACATACTTAGGTAGTACTTAATATATACTTATAAATTATAAGTTATAATTTAATGACTATTTTATACCTTAAAAATTGTAGTTAGAAAATTTGAACTAAAACAAAAAAAAAAATGAAAATATCCATGATAAATGATAATAAATAATAAGAACTATTCAGGTAAATGTATTATAAATCTATAATTATAATTGGTATTTGAAGAAAAACACGCCAATTTATAAATAAATAAATAAGAATTTTTCAAGCAAATGTCTAAACATAGATTTTATAGATTACGTCTAATATAATATCGCCGTTATTATATTATGTAATTTACTAAATATTTTATATTATTAGATATACCTTTATGGCTTTATGTTTAGTAGTTTGTACAACGCGTTGAGCATTCAAATATCTATTCCCGCAGCCACTAATATCATTTTAATTTTACCTGAAACTTTATTGATTCTGCAAAATCTACTATATGATATTTAACAATAGACATTGATCAGCCGAGTGTGGGGAAGCATGACAATTTGAAATTCATTGATTGTTAGAATGATTGGTATTGTATTATAGCAACTATATAGGTGCTGGCGCCGAGTGTCGCCGACATCATCGGTTTGCCTCAAAATTCAAAAATACCCTTCTATAATAGTCTTGACCTACTGCGAACAACTTCTCATAACAGATTTTAAGACACGGTATCTTAACAGTATATGTCATCCCTAACCCATTATATTCATCCTGCCTGATACCTCGCGGTAGTTGAAAATCTGTACTTTTTATCTTAACAAGAGTGGAATCTCAAGTCTGAATATAATAGAGATTAGACTGATCAAAGGTATAAGTATAACCAACAACAAACGATGTACAAAAACGTCTTTTAATATATTTTAACATTTTATAATAAAATACCATTTAATAATTGTATAATTAAATATTGATCTATTTATATGGTAGTCATTTTAGTACTATAGATATAAAGAGTATAGATTAGCTATAATTGTAGACTTGTAGTATCAGGTTGTACTATATAGTAATGAATAGGTGTTAGACGTTAGTACATCTAGGGGGGAGCAGAATGCATTTCTATTTAAAAATGGGTAGGTACCATAAATTTTTTCTTAAAATGACTACTTAAAAATAAAAAATAAAATTTTAGTAATTAATAATAATAAGTATATAAAGTAAAGTAATAAAGTAATATTAATAACGCAAAGTAAAAAATTACCATAATCTAAGATCTTATAATTTTTAACCAAAGGAGTTTTATTCATTGTTCAGCTTAGTTTATTGAATTATTGTCATTATTTGTAAAACATGACTGCATGAATACTGAGTACATAAAATTATAAAAGGTTAAACATTGATTTAGAAAGTTAGAATAAAAGTATCTATGCAACACTGCCATAATATCTGTTAGGTACCTAAATACCTAATATTGTCATATCAACATAATGTTTGGAGATTGATATATAGTATATTAGTAACACTGATTCATGATTGACAAGATCTTTTCCTACTTTGGATTAAGAATTCTTCTATTTTAAATTGTATTAGCTACAGGGATTCTTGTTTAACTTCCAGGAGTTCACATTTGGTACTGAAAAGGTGTAAAGAAAATCTACTCTACATTGATGTATTGTGGTAAGTACCTATTAAGTATACAAAATTATTTAGGATTATAGGCAGTGGCGGATTCAGGAGGGTTAGGAGTCTCATCCCCAGACCTCTTCGACATTCTTTTTACTTACAACAAATATTTTAAATTATGTGATAATTTAATAATTATAATTGATAACATAATATCTATTTTGGAAACCATTGGGAATGTTATTGCCGTTATTGAAATGAAAATAGATAAAATTAACATTAAAATAAACAAAATAAATATCATTATAATGTATATGATTGAGAAGTAAGTTTTTTAAGAGGCCCCCTCCCAAAATATTCAACTCTGGATCCGCCACTGAGTTACACAAAGTATAGAACACCACAAGTTATAAAATAATACAAAAGTCGATTTGTTTTACACATTTTTAATGAATATATTTTATAAAATACACTTACATTATTATTAATTATTATATTCAATTATTTCTCGTACATTAATTATTTGATTGATAAATAAAAGGGGTTTATCTAAATTTTTTTTGCAAGAATATCCCTAACGTATAGAATACTGCATTCTACAGACCACAAAATATACGTAATTTAAAACAGCTAGCGGTTGCCGGTCAAGAATAAATAAATAAATACCATTTTTTTTATATTATAAATTATAATCAATGGTAGCGCCACATATAACGCCATCTCGCGGTCCAGAACACATCAGCCGTAACTATATTCAGAATTAATTTCAGTTATTAATTAATTTCTTAAATCTCAATCATCAGTCTGCAATAGTGCAATAGAACTCATGTAAGTACTCGATGCAGTACTGTCATATGTAAATTAGGAAATAGCCAAAGCCTAATATGCTTATCGTTTCACAGGTTTATAGGAACTTAAATATCATCGATCGAACGTTGAACCTTAATTTTTAAATAGCAAATTCAATATTTATATTATATTATTATATCTTATAATATGTTTGTTTAAATTAAAGTTAAAGGCAACGGCTGTACGCGATTAATATTTTATATTCCGCGACGGGCCACAGAAAACAATAACGATGATTAGGCAAAATTTTTTTGATTGGACAACTATTCGTAGTTTCAATCGCACGATTTCGATGGCGAGATAGCCAAAATTTCGGATTTGATTGAGACAACTCGAATGGAGAAAAAATCGACACGACCGTCGTGTGATGTGTAGGTATAAGTTATAGATAGATATATCTATATAAACTTATGCAGTAACCTACAGTATTGATCTTTAAGGTTATAATGGTTATATAATATGTTATAAATGATAATATGAGCAGTGAGCGCAGCTTTTTTTCGCCGAATTCTGTTAATGATTTTCTATTTTTTTTCACTCTTGAGTCTCAATGTAAAATCGTAGGACGCCAATAATATATAATAACGAAACAGACCGTCACCACGAATTGCTTAGTACTCGGGGTCAGGTCGAGCGACCCCATGAACTCGTCGAAAAACATAATATATTATAATTTATAATGTACACAGCAACGTAAGTACACATCACGCATCGTAATCACATAGTCATAATACATTAATACATACACACACATATATGTTATATACTAAAAGTCATCGCGATGCCGTCGATCATATATATAATATTATTTAAATCCGCACACGTCTCTGAAGCCTATAAGACAATGATATATATATAATATTGAGTAGACTAATAGGCATATTACAATTTTCATCTGTTGATTACCTTAAGTTCGATAATTTGGCTTTTTTGTTTTGTTTCACATCCGACAATAGTGTGAATTCAGAAATCTAGGAATGGACAATTGTAAGGAAGAAAGCAAGACTAAACATAGGCGTAAACTGGGAGGGCAAGGGGTAATACAAAACAAAAAATAGCTAGAGATTTGCTAAACCGTTTTTAAAGTTTTTCAGGTCCCTTAAATTTTGCAAAATTACAAACTTACCAGTATACCACCATAGCAGGTACACAGACGTGTTGTTCGATTCCAAAAAAAAAAAAAAATATGTGTTGAATTATTCTATCGAATTTGGTAGGTTTTGCTAGGACACTTGTTGCCTTAGTGAAAGGTTTCAAATTTGACGTCAGCACTGGTACATTGTCTAATTTCACATAGTATGATATAAAAACCCAGAAAATAATAATAAAATATAGAATTTAAATATTACATTAGTAATTGTTTTTTATGTTTTCGTAACATTTTGATACCAATTCAAATATTTTATACCTACATTTAAGAAATGTATAATATTTATGTATGATTAACTGATAAAGAGTTCACAGTTATTTGTGTTTGATTTACCATCAAGGTACTTTTCTCACATTACAATAGTAAAATACCACACTTTATATAATATTAATATTTAATAATATCAGTACTTATTATGTTGTGAGAAATATTAAATATTACTACAGTCAATAGTTATTATTATTACTTATTAATTATTATATATTATGTATTCTAGAAGTTATAGGTATACTACGTTATACAATATATCAATGGCCAGAGACGTATTTAGGAATTTTGAGTCCCAGTTAAGAAAGATTTAGGTACTGTATTATATCAAAATGCTTTTCAAAATTCAAAATTTACCGCCCTGAGTCCAAGACCCCCCTGCTTCCCTTAAATACGTCTCTGTCAATAGCCAATATAGGTACTTATTTAATATTTTGTTATTATTATTATTTTAAACGTAGCGTAAAATACGCAAAATCGGTAAAATTTTCTTCGAACTCTCTAAAATTAAATTTTAGGATCGCTACTGCATATAACAATTTAACAGCTATATCTATAGATGTCATAAGACATTACGATAAACGGTATGTATATACTTTCCTATACATATATATAGCTTATAGTATTGCACTTAATAAATGATTATACCATTGGTACCTACGTATTACAAATGGTAATTTATATAATATATAAACAATATAATACTATAATATAAATATTATAGTGTAATTATACATTATTTTTAAACCTTCTACCACTGTCTACTACCTAAGTACCTAGTATGTATGAATATTAGCCGTGTGAAATATACTATGTACATGTAAATTGTATGCTGCAATGCTACATGCAGTCTGCAGTGACTATATTAAATTATACAAAATAACAATATAAGTTATAACATTATGACACGTCAATATACTTAATATAATATATTGCGCTCATTAGTCGTTGTACACTTTTGTATAGGTATTGACAGTATTGTGTATTATAATTTATAATACTCGAAAAGATTGATCAAAAAACCAAAAAATCAAACAAATTATAAAATTACAAAATATGTTTCACTGTTTCAGCAAAACCTTTCGCAATATATTGTAAGTATTATAAACAGTCATACTTGTGTGCGACGTACCTGATGATAGCTATGCTATTGCGTATGTGTACACACCTAAATATTGGTAACGATGGTTGACCAATAGATCTGTGCAACGACGAGGGTGTACGGATTTACGCAAGTCTTGAGAACATAATAATAAAATACGCGAGTTTATATTTATATATATATTGTATTATTAATCACAGAGAAAAAATGAAAGAATAAACAATAACAAAAAACAACAAAATACGATTACATCACAGCCGCACTATTATTAAATCCAACAAAATTCTCGAGGAGCTCGCGACCCCTTCCCGACAGGGAGGAGAAACCAAGACTATCCGCCCGTTACGGACTCTGCCGCGATGACGAACATCCATAATACAATTCATACATATTATATATATATATTCACGCACATAATATATATATGCACATTGCACAGTGTATAAAACCTACCCGTTGGTGACTGCACAGGGCCGATCGACCTGAAGATAGCTATACGTACGTGTATATACAGGACACTCAACGCTGCACTAGCGCTTCGAGCGAATCCCGCTTGTAACGAAAGTTTCGATGACTTTCCGCCCAACTCCCCCTTTAACCCCGTACACCCCTTCTCCTTAAGCTATATAGTATATACGAAATACATAAATAGCACCATATATGTAATGGATGTACTCATTCGCAATCTATCATTTTTTATATGCATATTGTATAATCATATACAAATAATTGTAGAGTAATAACCTCATATTTACAATTTATTTTTTAAATAACATTTTTTAGCAACAAAAAATTTAAATATTCAAAATATCTTTTGATTATTGATGACAATAACAAACATAATTATGTTTCCCCATCAAAACTCGTTTATTTTTAAAAATAATCAAATATTATATTATAATTTATTATTATAATTAAAGTTACATAAACTTTTAATTTTTAGTTTATACTAAACCTTTATTAGAAGTTAATTTTAAACATTTTGTCTAGTTATATGAATATTGTATACATGGCATATAATATAATATGTATATGTATGTACCTATAGGCTATAGAGATAGACTAGAGGTATCTATAGGTAATTGTTGGAATTTTGGAGATACGTATTTTTTACGTGGACTTAACGAATGTTATGATTAATTATTTTGATTTTGTTATAGAGTTTATATTAGTATATTACTATTCAATATTCATTACCACAGTTTCTTTTTGTTTTTCTTCACACTGTTCTAGTATACTATATCATTGTATTTCATTTGAATTTCAATGACGTTATCAAAATGGCTCAAAATAATGTAATGGTTCTCCCAATGAAACTGTAATTATTTAATTTACTCAATTTACTTGTTTCTTCCTCTTACAAAAAATATAATTATAGCTACAGTTATACATTGTTATTTATACCATAATTATTTATAGATAGGAATATTGTGGTTTTTTTGATAATTGAAAAGTACTGCTTCTCAGAAAGTAATCCTTATTGTTTAAAATAATAATATGAGAGATTATATATGTACCCAAACTCAAACTAAATAGTGGGAATGTTGAATGTTAAGTACCTATTTTTGGTATCCCAGTTGTGTCTACTTTTCATTGCGGTGTAGCTTGATAATTTGAGCATAATATTATGATTAATGATTTATGATATTATACTAAGCATAATAAATTATTATTATTAATGGTATTGTGTTTAAAAGTTTAAATGGCGCTTAATAAAAAATATAAAAATTCAAAATTTACCTATTATTCATTATTTAATTTAAAATGTTATTTATAATTTGTT
Source organism: Rhopalosiphum nymphaeae (assembly GCA_036289425.1). Lineage (NCBI taxonomy): Eukaryota > Metazoa > Arthropoda > Insecta > Hemiptera > Aphididae > Rhopalosiphum > Rhopalosiphum nymphaeae. Next base: position 14,004,338 of record JAZAQC010000016.1, on the reverse strand, counting down.
GTTGTATATGTTAGATATTTTATTTTATTATTATATATGTTTTTGTTTGTAAATGAAGTTTACATAAAGATTATTAATATTCTTAAATAATAATTATTATTATATTATGCTGTGGTATATGTGCTGGCGTGCTGCATAGAGTAAACTATAAAAAAGTATACGACGACATAACGAGTTAAATAAAAAAGTAATTGAGTATTTTTTTTTTTTTTTGGTCCAGTACAGATTATTAGTACCTATTATTATGTCATCTACAGACAAATGTGACGTTTTCAGTTAAAAAAAAAGTATAGTATAGCGTATAAAATGATAACAAAACATCAAATCAATTTTAGAATATATGTTTAATCCTATCTACATACTTAGTAAAAATCATTGTATACAACCAAATTTATTTGAAAATATTTTTATTTTTTATATTTGTTTAAAATGTTATTATTATTTTTGTTGTAACTATAAAAACAAGTGGTTATTTGAACTTACGGTAGTCAATAACTCAATAAGTACTATACTTACAGAGTTCTAAAATTATTTAAAACTGTAAACAACTATATATATATATATATAGATAGATCTATTATTAGAATTCTATTCTCTGGACTCATATATCTTTTTTACTGGAATTTTATTTCGCAATTCGTATAAGAGTTATTAACTTAAGATATGGAACAAATCGAGGTGTTAGAACTCAGCAACTGGTACATAATTTTTGTGACCTATACAAAATATATATTTTGCCTCAATGGCACTCAAGATATATTTTTCAGGTGGAGCAAGAAATAATTTTACCCACCTACCCGCCCCCTCACAAACTCAAAATTATATTATATTATCATTCTTCAATTGATAAATTAGTAGATATTAAGGTACCAACCAATATAATATGTGTTTTGTCAGAATAAAGTGTAATAATTTTTAAAGAGATATTATACATTACTCTGTACCCATTCACGCCTTATTTTCAAGGTGTAACAACCGCTACACCTAGTAATAGGGTTGGGCGCCATTGTTTTGCCCCTTAATATTGTATAGTAGAATTGCATAAAGAATGACAATTTACACTTCACTAAAAAACGACTTACCTACTTGGTTACATACATGTCATACATAGAACTGATCAGGATATTGGTCCATAGCAGCTCGCCTATTATAATTTCAAAGAAAATACAATACTAACCATTACTAAAACAAATATTCTTCAAGTAACACATGTCTTAATCACTATAAACCATATTTCCACAACTATATTCTCAGTTCACTTTTACATTTTGTCCAATTTCTTAACTCATTTGGTCACCAATTTTTCATTGGTAAAAATGTCAATAACTCTACAATGAGATACTGAGAATTTAAATCTTTCAAAAGTTATAACTATAGATAAAATTTTCCATAAAAAACTTTCAACGAGTTGATAATATAATCATTTTTTTCTACTAGGAAAAGTGTCTTCAAACAAAAACACTTATCATTTTTAATTTTAAGATCAATACTACATTCGTTGCTAGTCGCTATGCTCAGAATGTAATAATATGATAAATATAAAATAATGATTACTAATTTGAGTAAGAAGATTTAGAATTTATTTCTTTGTCTTACTCAATTGGCGGTCTTTATTAATATGTTTATTTTCTTAAAATTGCATGTAAAGTTTTACTTAAATAAAATTATAAAATAGAATAATATGCCATAAAAAGACCAAATATGCTCTTAAAATAGTAAAATATTTAGGTTTAAAAATTGTAAGATCGCAAGTTATGCACAAAAATATTTTAAAAGAATTATAATAGTTTTAAACGCACTTACATAAAATATATGTTTTGTTAACTTAGTAGTTTAGCACACTGTACAATTAATCATTAAAAATGTGTAAACGCATATAAATCTAATGCATAATTATAGCCGTATACCTAGGTCCTACACGTATATTATATACTACCTACAGCTACGTATATCAATTATCGTAGTTGCAATTAAAACAATAATAATGATAATTATAATACCTCAATTATAAACGCAATTAAACAAGTTTTCTGAGGTTTAATTACAATTAAAATTATTTCCAAGAGTTATTATTTAATTTAATCCAGTCCTATAAGCACTCTCCTAAAAATGATTTCGAATATGAAGTGTTCTGAGCGTTTAGTAGGTACCTAAGAGTATAATATATATTTTTGAGCTTAAAATTACTGAACACTTATCATTAGTCATTAATTATTAGTGATTCATCTCCTTCCCAATAGTTCCAACACTTTAGCATCCGATATATCGCTATAAACGCAAAATAGGGTACTCCGCTGAACGTTAAATAAACGTCGACAATACCATAAACCTATAATATACAGTATAATAAACAAAGTTTGCTTATAGTGTATAGAAATATAATCTATCTGTGGGTAATTCTAAATATTCTAATACACACGCAAGATTTGAAGACTAAAAATTCCATTGCCAGAGCAACCGTAAAGGCAATCGCGCGTATCTACCAAAATAAAATACCTGTAAAGGTAATGTTGTTGTTTATCATATAGGTACGTGTACTGTGTACATGTATGTAAACGAACATTTTGACCTTTGGGATTTCTCTGTCGTTTTCGTTTCGTGACTTAAGTTGCCGTCACTTGTCGGACGGTTGAACGGTTAGTTATTGCGCCAGTTATGTGGGCAAAATCAATACTCTCATACGGCGGCGATATTCGTCTGTTCGAATAAGAACGCGTTATCAACATACTTCTGTTTTTTTCGTCGATGAAGTGGAAGCAGTCGGCCGGCAGCGATTTCCTAATACCCAAAAAATCTCCAAATGAAAATCGTTTTTTTTTTTTTAAATAAAATTATATTATTTATTACATAGTGTGGTTATAGCAGCTATTCTGCTATGTATAGGATTATCATACGTCCGGATTTTACAAAGTTAACCGTTTAACATCGTTGAAATAAACACGATACAAAAAGTTATGTCAGGTGACAAATTTTCGTGTTCATTCAGTATAAATGTATAATAATATTATGTAGTTTTTATTTTTATTCAAATTTTTTCCCCGAACGTCACAATAAGTGACTAGGCATTATTATCGCAAAAAAAAATTGTTAAAATAATACATTTTTTAACATATTTAACCTAATAACTCTTATGTAGATATTTTAATCATAGACCTAAATACAATTGTATTAATAAAATAACAATATTGTTTATTTTCAATTTTACTCCCCCCGCCCCCGAAACGGAACTGATGTCCGGATTTGGTCTAAAAACATTATGGTAACTCTAGCTATGTATAATATAATATAATATTATATAATTTTTTCGCAGTGTTGTATTTGCGACATTTTATAAATAAGTTGAGATTGGGTCTCATTCCTCTAAAAAGTCTATCAATCCTCTCTTAAAATTAATGGAATAATAATTTTAATATTTTCCTTTACACAAATATTATTTAAAATGTCCATGGAAAACGAAAGAAAAAGAAAAGAATTCTTACCATAGCTAGGTATATTTTTAAATTGCTGTAAGAAAAACTTATGATTTCATGAAGAATATAGTATCACATATTGTTTACATTTGCAAGCTTTAAGAACATCACAAAAAAAAAATTAAAGTAATTCAAAAATCATCTTATATTTATCTAAAATAATTTGAAAATGTGTGTAGAAATTTAAAATTTAAGTAATAGTCGGGTTTAGTGTATTCGTGTTATAGGAATTGGTTTGTTACTGATAAAGTATTATATTATATTTAACCTTACGGATAGGCATACAATATAGATATTATTTCACAAAAATTATGTAAGTACCTAACCTTTAGCTTATAGATACGTAATATATGCAATAATATAAAAAAAAAACGTATTTAGTACCACTTGAAAAATTATTGTTAAACATATTTTATCGAATATTGAGATATTATTACAATAATGATCAAATATAATACTATAATACCAAATCCTGAAGTCAAAAACGCTTCTTTTAGATACTATGAGAAAAAAGTTTCTAAACCGCAGTTATGTCCTAATTATGTGCTCCTTTAAATTAAGGGCCTTATAATGTTCCTGATTTCTGTTTATCATATGCAAGGGATATATAAGTATAATTATAAGTATGTAGTTATATAATATTAAAATATTTTTTTAGAAAAACTATTGATATTTGATATCATTAGAATTTAATTAAAATTGTATCTACTATTGGTAAAATTTCCTTGTACAACCTAACTAAAACTATTTTTAAAAATAGTGACTATATTTTCAAATATCATTAATGACTGGTGGGAATCGTGGAAGGGTTTGAGATCTTTACCCCTTAACAGTTATATCAGTAAACTTCTAGGAGAACTATGAAACCATAGCACCAACTATTAAAAATAGGCATTAAGTATTTAGCTTTCTATAATGAGAAAAAACTGGATTTATTTGTACAAGCAATTGATATTTTAATTATAATATTAATGGGGGAACATTTTTTCAGACTTAATATCTCAAATTGAATGTACTTAATCTGTAAAGTATATACTGACAATTTAACTTTTTTTAATGAAAAATTTGAATTAATATATTATTTTACATAACATCATCTTTATTGATGTGGAAGGGGCTGTGAATTTGTAGAGTATCTTTAGCTTATTGTAACTATAGTATTTTTTTTAAAATAAAACTTTAATTGTAATATAACAAATTCAATTTTGAGACTATTTAAAATTTTTAAGTCATTTTTCCTATTAAATTTGCAATTTGTTTTGTTTTATAATGCATTGAGTTTATACCCGTATATCCAGTCTATCCATTTATAACTATTTTAACCTTCAATAGGCTACTTTCGATCAACTGGCCAGTAAAAATATAATTAGTAACATTAGTGTATACGTTCCATAGTCTTTCAGCTGCGACTAGCACTGATCAAAAACTTATTATTGTAACAAATGCAGGAAAATATTTTTAACACCCGGGTCACTCGAAAAAAAAAATCAAGTATTTTAATATTACATTTTCTAGATTATCAAAAATGTAAGTACCTTAAATACTTTTACACCTAAATTTTAGTTTTATCAAGAAAAAAATCTTATCTTAATTTCTGTTATGTAACACTTTAATCACTAGAATATTTTAATTCAGTAGTTAGTTTATTAAAATAGTGGTAATCATTATAATTTATATTTATAATATTTAGTATTCACATTCTACTACAATTCGTAGTTTAGAATATAACTTTTTTTAGACATGATAAGAGACAACAAAATATATATTATACAATACATATAATAAAATATAATATATTATTTTACCTTTACATTCAAAAATATAAATATATTACATACATATTATACATAAATGATTATCTAACATGATCACTGAAAAAGCCATATAAATTAAGTTCCTTAATATAAGTTAAAAAAAAGAGAAATTAAACTTAACCTCACATTATTTGCTCTCTATTATCTTTGCAGTCTTATTTAAACAACTAAAAAGTTGTATGTATATATAAAAAACAATTTATAATTTTTTTCTTTTAAATTAATTATTAACATATCAAGTACCAAAATGATCATTCAATGAGAAGATTTTTAAAATAGGTATTTTATGTCTCTAAATTTACTTATTACTTAGTAGATATGTACAAAATTCTGCATTACATATTTGCTCTTAGAGTAGGTTTTGATTTCAGTCACGTGGTTTGAGGTACTAATTATCATCACGTTATACCTGAAAAAATGTATAATAACCAAAATATTAAAATCCTAACGTTTTAACATAAACAAATAGTTTACAATTATTTAATTGGTATTAATAAAATAACTATTTAGTGATATATAATATCAATTTTTTTTTCGTTTAGATTATTATAAAAATCAATAATGAAAAAAAAAACCTCCATCATAAATCAATATCAGGAATTTGAAACAAATATTTATTTTAATTATAAATACTTTTATTGTGCAGTATATATTAGTAGCAACATAAATGATGAAAAACGAGGTAAACAATAAAACCTAAAATACCGATAAAAAGATTATTAAAATTTAGTGTTTTCATATAAGGAGAATGTGACTGAGTCACAACTATTATAGATAAAAACATAATATAATCTTTACAATTTTAAACATCTAGCAGTATAAAGTTAAGATATAATATTATGGAGTTTTATAAGTGCACAATATAAAAAACTTACATTCAGCAGTTCTCATTTACTTTTATTAATTCCTATATTTAAATAAATTTACTCATTATTAAACTCAATAACAATATTTTTTTATAGTTTATGGGATGTTGTTTATGATCTTACAATTTGTAAGCTAGTTATAAGTATTTTCAATTATATAATAAATCTCTTCAGAACTAAAATATTGAAAAACATCTGTTTGATCAGCCCTAATCAATACAAAAACTAATTTAAGAGCAGTATAATGAATCAACATTATTATAATAAGTAACACTTGCATATTAGTTATTATACATTAAATAAGTATATTTTGTGATTATATACTAATAATGTAATTTTGTAGTGTGTTTGAAAAAATGTATTAGTTAAATGCATAGGAAATTTTAAAATTTGCTGTAGAGAATAATACATATGTGTGAAACACCAACAAAAAATTTAATATTATTTTTAACATCTTCAATTTAGTTAATATCAGTTTAAAAGATGGTAAACATTAAAAATAGAACATAAAACCACAATTCTCAATATTTTAGCTATGAAGTTCTAACTTACTGTTATATTATATACATTATTCAGCATAAACAATAAAATGCTGATGATCAACATCTGGTATTTCAACATTAACATACTGTTGATTTAAATCTTCTGGTACCTGATTTATTGACCGATTTGAACTAGGTCTTGGTCGTGACATATGTCTACTATAAAATAATTTTAGTCAGTTTTTACTCTTTACATTTGAATTATAATATACACAAATAATTAATTACAATACATACTTTGCTTTTGCATGTGTTAATATATGAGACTTCAAGTTAGTTGATTGGGCAAACTTTTTATTGCATGCATCAAATGGGCACACATATGGTCGGTCACCTGTGTGTATCCTTACATGTGTTCTGAGATTAAAGTCTAATGAAAATCTTTTCCCACAACCTTCAAAAGTACACTGAAAAGTATATAAATTCAATATATGTTTAAATGAATAATAGGTTTATTTAAATTGTCTAGTATACCTGAAAAGGTTTCTCTCCAGTATGTACTAATTGATGACGTTTAAGTTTTGAACTCTCAACAAACGCCTTACCACACTCAGCACACACGTGAACACGTGGTCCATGAGTATGCAAATGCTTTCGCATAGCTGAGTTATCCCGAAACATTTTTGAGCAATTTTTATTAGGGCACGCAATAGTGCGGTCCATCATTTCTGAACTATAAGATTTTTTGACTTTTGACTTATGACCCGGTCTATAAATGTCATATTATCATAAGGTTTAACTAGTATAAATAAAAAATGTTATTTGGATATTTAATTTTAATTGAATATACCTTGCAAAGTCTGAGAGTTGTTTTGGATCACTAAGGTTTATTTGAGGTATTTCTTCAGAAATTGTTTGCTCAGTCATATATTCTTCATAATCAGGATCTGGATCAGGTTCAGGGTTGCTAACTTCTTCTAAAATGTAATCTATATTATGTTAAAGAATTATTTTATTTTTTGATCATCTTAAAATAATCGAACAAAATTAATAAATAATATAATGTATTATTAGAGCGATAATAATTTATACCATCATCTGTTCCGGAAGCCCACATGGTTACAGAAAATTCTCCTTCTAATGTTCGAATTTGAACTTGTTTTTGTTCCCATTTTCTTGGTCGACCAAGTGGTACGGGTTCAGGCGGTGATGGAATATTAGTTTGTGTTAAATAATGATCTTCTGTATTTTCTTTCTTAAACCTAAAAATAATAACAATGAAAATTAACAAATTTAAAATAACTTAAAACAAAATACATATTGTTTAATTAATTTATGATTATTATTTGTAAATTTTGCAAACTTTATTTTCACATGATTATATTTTTATTTATTCACATACATAAATCAAATATAAGAAGTAAATAAGTGATGCATTTTAGACTTCAATAAAATAAATCATTTAATTCATTCAATTTTTTTTACTAAAACATTGGGTATCTTGAAATAATGGCAAAATAATATCAAATCATGAAAAAAGTTAACTTATAAAATGGAATAAAATATTTTAACAATAATAAATAAAATGAACCTATCTATACTTTATTAAATTTCAAGTGGTACTTATTCTATAATCCATAATTACTAAGTCTAACCAAATTTTATACAAAAATTCCTTATCATAATTTAAATACTTCTAATTAAAGATGTCTGTTAAATGACTATCCATTTTACATGGTAAAAGATGCACATACAGAAAGTTTAAGATAGGGTCAGTAAGTAATTTTTATTAGAGTCCGAAAGATTAAAATAATAAATAAATGAGGCCAGGGCAAATTTTTTTTTTTATCAAATCTTTATAATAAATTAATTACACAATCTAATTGAAATATTTTGATGGTCCAGTTTTTCACTAGTTGGTTTAAGATTTTAAATGTTCCTGAAGTTAATTATATATTATAAAGGTACCTTCTAACTTGTAAAAGATGTCTTAATTTAATATAAAAACTGAGTTTTTCCCTATAATGGTAAACAAATAATATAATACTTAAAACTTAAATTCTCATTTACACTTAATTCAAAGATTAATAACAAATGCTTGAGTCTATTTTATATTATTCAATGATGTATTAGTAAATACAAGCAGTTGTTAACAAATAAACATTGGCAAGAGTGAACAGATGCACACACTAAATAAAGTGTCCAATATTGATAAAAATGTTGTTTATGTGAAATATACCACTGAAGTTTGACAGCAGAAAACCTACATGGGAACTTAAAATCGGGATTTATTAATTTTGAATATGTTCAGTCTTATCCGTATAAACTTCAGAAGAAGTTTGGGGACTGTCCGCGGTATAGTATACACACTGATGATGGTAACAGTCCACCGCTGGTTAGTCTATGTACAAGCAGTTTACCTGGACGGTCCTGGGCTTTCAGGCTGGGCATACAGTTCTTGGGGTACGACGCTCTCGTAAACGTAAGTGAGCTGACCATCATCCATATCTTGGTGGTGAGGATGATGGTGCTGGTGGTGATTGTGGTGCTGGTGCTGATGATGGCCTGCCTGTAGTAGCATAGTGGTGTTGTCGTTTTTCGTCAGCCCTTGGACAGGCGTCATAATTATTTGTCTGCCATTCTGGTCAACCACAGTCTCGACGATTTCGCACGGCATCTCCACCGGTATTTGCTCAGTTAATTTCAGATCGTCGTCCTCGTCGTCTTCGGTTTTCATGTAATCTGCCGGCGACGCCATTTTGTTTGTTATTGTTTATAGTACAAAAAAAATATGTCGCACGCACGTCCGAGCAATGAACGCGCGAGGAAAATGGCGACGGACGAGCGTGCGCGTGTGTGCGTAGATGGTTGACAGACGGACGGGTAGTCGAACGACGCCATTTAATGCGGGAACAGAGTAATTTACGGATAGATGGCAGAGCATAGCGGTGCCTAATAAAACGTATTCGGTAGCAGTGTCGCCAACCAAACGGGTGGTTTTGCATCCATGACTGTCGTTGGCGTTATCAAAATTTGTGCGCGATTGTGAATTGCATCACTGATCACTGTGATAGGCGGTAGCTCCACTAGCGCAGTATTGGTTACTGGTTAGGTAGTAGTTACTGAGCAGTGAGAACTAGAGCGGTTTTCCCGGGGCGCTTTGTTGCGCTGGTAACTGATGCTTGTTGTTGTTTAGTTTGTTTACTAATAAAAAAAAAAATAGTGACTATTCAGCATTCACTTCACTAATAAATTAGCTATTAAGACGGTTAGACGCCTTACGCGGGATTATGATGCCGCTCTGTTTGCAATTAGCTGGTTTTTTAAAAAAAAATTGTTGTTTTCACTTATAAACATCAATATTTACAACAAAATAAATTTCGATGACCATGAGTTTATGATTTCACGATTAAGAATGCGTGAAACAGCTCGTGATTAATTTATTACTTTATTAGTATATACTTGAATGTGTACAACGAAAATATTGGACATTTTTTAACTTGTAAGTATGAGCACATCGTGGGTGCTGTGTATACTATAAGCATCTGATAGAAGAACATTAAGTTTATGTGGTTCTAACATTTGCAATAGTAACTTCAATTCATTATTTGAGAAAATTTAATCTAATAATCTTAAAGTAGTATTATTGTTTTTTTAAATTTATATTAGTTTTAAAGTATTTATAATCAAAAATAAATGGATGAAAATATATGAAAGTTAATCATTGTAATATTGGGTATATAATTAGTCATGATAAATGGTGTAATAAATGTATGAAATATAAGGTACATGGAAAATTAATTCTGGAGATAAAAATAGTCGAATACATCTGACTAAGTTTGTGAATAGAAGTAGTAATAATTATTTATCTATTGTTTATTGAAGACCTGGTTTCAACGCTATGGCCTGTGACATTCACAATGAAGAAAATAGAATGTAATAACTAAAATAAAATAAGTATTTTAATTATTACTGAAATTCAACAAATGTTTTAAAATTTCACCAATTTGGTTACAATTGATTATCAATATATTAGAATTTAAACACAAGAATATTACAAAACTAATACTAATTTTAACTTATTTTGCTTTACTATTTATGTATTATTAGCATCAAGTATACATAATTATACCTATACAATAAGTAATAACAACCTAAAGGTTGAATGATTATTTAAATATGAGGTGATACTATGTCGTAGTAATGAATAAGATTTTAAGGATAGGAGCTTTGGCAAAAATAAGAAGAGATTAAGCTTGAATAAGAATTGAAGAATTAATTAATCAATGTAGGTTGAAATTAAACATAAAAAAAGTTAAAGATGATTGATCCTAGCATTTTGGTTGTTAGTAGTTTCTAAATATAATTTAGTTTTGAGTTGAGCATTAGAATCTAGAACTTTTGAAGAGGTTTTAGTTTAAAGCTGTCTTGAATGTTGGGCATCTCTTGTCTTTGGTGAAAAAGTATCAAGACTCATACTGGCAACAATTCTGTGTTTGCTTATAGAAATGACAATTATGACATTGCATTAAGTTACAACTTTTTTTTAAAGATTTTTCAATTAGTATAGTTTTACTTAACAATATGTCATGATTGTCTTTATTATTACCTTGCTGAAAAACAATGATGGACGGCAATAATTTAGGTTTAGCATCCTAATTCAATCAGAACTACAATAATATATCAATGTCGATGATTAATGTGAGATAATTTGATTTTCTTATGATGATTATGTATGTATTAAGATGATAAGAATGAAAACTATTTTATTTTAAGTAATTTGTGAAATGATGGTAATTTTACAGGTAAAACCATAGAATATTGGACAGAAGGAGGTTGCAGAGTGTGTCAGGCATATAAGAGGAAGACGGGTAGATTGATTATGGTTTCTGTGGGCTGAAGGCCAGCTTTTCAGGGTGGTTAAAGGCTCCCGTTAATGTATGTATTTCTGTTTCTTTTTTTTTCTTTTTAATTGTTGGTGAATAAACGTTACGGGACTTGATGGCAGTATTGTGGTAAACTGTTCCCACCTGTTCCTTGTTTTATTTGGTAAGAATGAAAAAAAAAAAATTCATCTATTACAGTTACTTACCTGATGACAAAGTGTACTCAATAACTTAATACTTTTTGTATAGAAAATCAATTACTTACTAGTCGGCTTATTTAAATAATGCTTTATATTTTTGAAATTTTTAAAATATTATTTTCAAGAAATAAATGCAAATACAAATAAAGTTTATAAGTGCAATATTGTTTTCTTGTTCTATTGTTTGGTTTTTTTCTGGCCATCAATGTTGATTAAGTGTGTTTTAGATTCATTTTAAATTTTAGAAAAATAATAAATATTTACAATATTTTTATAAATTTGTGATCATATCCAATACACCTGTGGTTTATTTCATTAATGAGTATGGCATGTTGTTTAAATATAGGGGCCAATTTAACACAAGTCTTTAGCAAAATAACCAAGGTTACTAGTACTTCAAAATTCTCAAAAAGACATCATACCCGCATGTGTTTAATTTTAAAATGGGTCAAGAGCATTTTAATATTTTACATAACTATAACTCACATTAAAATTAATGTCATCAGTAAAACTTATGTGATTTGGCTGAACATAAATTTGTCAAGTTTAACGTTCATAAGATGAAGATCACATATGCAGGTGTAATGTCTTTTTAAGTTTTCAGTTCTTAGATGTTACCTGATTAATTTTTTGGTTTACTTTCCTGGTTATTTTATCATATTGTTTGTATGATTCATAATTTTTTATTCATTGTAACTCGTAATATACTAATTACCCTCAATATAATAAAACATATTATTTACAAAGTAATTCTACTTCATTATATTATAGTATTATTTTTTTATAACGTTTGTGTTTGTTTTTAGACTTACTTGGCCCCATAACAATTCTTATGTTAGTGGACCGAAGACTACCAGAATATAGCAGCTTAAAAATATAATACTAGAAGCTCTACAATTGAAACTAAAATAATTATTTAAAAATAAAATGAAAATCAGAAAAAGAAAAAAAATAAGAAAATTATGATTGAATAAGAATACATTAATGAAATTTAGAATGAAGCTCATATTTTTGTCATAAAACATTATGTGAATTACTATTTGTATACAACAATAAGTTACCAATACCATTCTAATAATTATTAGGATCAATCATGTTATATTATGTTAAAATTTTAATTATTTTGAAATGTTGATTAATTTAATCATATAATATATATATTTTTTTATAGTTAGATTTATTTAAAGCTCAACCTAAATATAACTTAATAAATATTATGATTTTATAGTTAAGCAACTCAACTTTATTTTTAATTGTATACCAATCATACTTAAGTTATAAACTGATCTTTTAAGTATTATAACATAATTAAATTTAGTAAGGTAAAGTTAAGTTTATTATCATTAGAATATTTTAAGTTCAGTTGATAATTAAATTTTTATCTGCATTAAAATACAATTTTAGGTAAATTATAGCGGAACCTCTACTTAACCAACTTGAAGATTTTTTTAAAAAAATAATATTTTTTTATTCCCTAAAAATACTAATTTTTAGTGTACAAAATATATGATATAATAAATAATAATATATAATATTAATAAAAAAACACATTTAAATATTCTATTAAGTGTATAAATTATAAATTTCTTTTATTCTTTGATGTCAAAGAAGTTTCTGATATCCTGTTGAACAAATTTTCTGACTAAAAGGTTTTTAAAAATTCTAACTATAAATTTGCTCATACTTATTTAAATATTTCTAATTAATAAGTATGTAGTTTTCAAATTTGTTATAGAAAAAGAACATAAAATTGATTTTTTTATGGTTCCATAAAATATTTTATTCTACAGAAAGTTTTGTTGAATAGAGGTTCTACTTTACCTACTTAACTATAAATATATAATATTTATAAGGTAATTTTTGTTATATTTCACGGACAACCAATTTTTGAAACTTTTCCTTGTTCAATTTAAAAATATGAATATTAATTGTTTTAAATACACAATCTGAATTATATTTATTATAGTTAAATATCTTTAAAACTATTTAGAAGACTGATTTAATATGATAATCAACACAGTTTCAGTCTTAAATGTTCTCGTCGTTATTAGCTCTAAACGATTGAACTGTTTATAAATAAAATATACATTTTACATTGAGGATAAAAAAAGAAATCTAATATACTACTCAATGCTCATTACAAACTATACTATTTTTTTTATATATATTTATACGTTATTTTATAATGTGAATTTAAATTGGTAAAATATAACAATTATTATTATTGGTTATATAGTCGGTAAATGACAAAATACAAATCAGGGTATTAGTAATAGTATTGATTATAGAATAGTCTAATCTATAGACTATAATTAATATTCAATCATACCTAATAGGTTTTTTGTTTTATTCGTGTAAACTTCTGTTGTGTATGGAAAAGACCATCATTATTTATTTTTGCTTTTATACAAATAGTACCTACTTTTAATATTGTGGATTGCATTTTTTTAATTGTATAACATGATGGATGTGAGATATGAGAACCAATTTTTAATTATACATATTATTCTTTTTAGTACCTATTATGAATTATGATATTTTTAGAACAGGAAACAACTAAAATCATTTTAATGTATTACTCAACTATACTTTTGCTTAATTTCTGTAATAAATAATAATAATAATTATTTTTTGAATTTAGAATAGGTAGGTAACAAACTACCAAATTAAAACTATCACTATTATTACTAGGGCTCGGAATTTTATGCAAAATTTATTGTTAAATATGCACATATTTATGCACTTAAAAATTCAGAAATATGCAAAAAATATAGTATTAAGTAAAAAAAAATACAATTTAAATATCAGTATTTAAAATATGGATATAGCATAAAAATGTGTATTAATTATTGAATGAGTACCAGCATGATGTAACAAAATTTTCCTTTAAATTATCAAATTGAAAACTTCTATGATTGTCACATAGCATCATCTTGTATTTTGAAAAACTTCTTTCCACGTCTGTTGACACAATGAGTGCGAATTTGAAACAAGATATATCTTCTGGTGACAACTCTGCAAGATCTTCATCATCGTTTCTTATTTCTCCACTTATAATTTCAGAAATTTTTTTTATTTGTGATAATTCGGGATTTTTTGATAATACTTCTGATAGTTTAACTTTAGCAAATTCAATACCTCGTCCTCTTTCATTCATTTATTTTCAACATTTTGAACCAATTCTAGACTTTTTCCATGATTAATATCCGATTTTTGTAGACATGTGATGGTGTCTGTAATGCATTGAAAATTTGATAGAACTATCGAAAGTTCATTTTTCATCGAGTTTTAAAATTAATTTATTATTATATTTTCAGCTTGCAGGCTTGTTTTAGTTAAATGCATTTGCTACTAAACATTTTAATTAATATTAATTATTACTAGCGCATTATTTAGCACAATATAATTTTCAATAAGTAAAAACAATTTTTTTTTTTTTTGAGAATTTACAAAATGAAAAACTATTATTGTTATTATAAGCGTTTTAAATATTATACTTATAAGGTTAAATTAAATTATAAAAACAATAAATTAAATTATGTAGTTAGTGCCTAGTTATTATGTTGTATAGGTTGTATTTTAAGGAGTGAAATATAGGCAAATTTATATGTACATTTCGATAACCCGTCGGTGCACCGCGGTGTGAGTGTGTGACAAATAAATAAACATTATTTTGTGTTTTTAAATTTAACTATTTTAATCTGTAAATTATGTCACCCATATCAATGAATGGTTTATTTTTAATCAGTGTACTTATGTATGTGCATTTTATAAGTTTAAAAATCTCAAAATATATAATTTTATTGCGAATAAAAACATGAGTAAAAAATGTTATCATTACTAAATGTTATGTTTTCTAGTTTACATTTTTATTCATGTTTTTAGATCCAGTACATAAATACTATTGAATAGTTTTGCGCGTAAATATTTATGTTCTCTTATTGATATGTTGTACTTTTATTGCCTACATTACCTACATATAGGAGTGTTCCTAAGCTCCTATAATCCAGCAACTTAATTTACAAAGTCGTTTACCGCAAGCACGAATCTTCGAAAAGTCGTTAGAAAAACGCCAGATAATTCAATTTAGGAACATTTTTTTAAAATCATGTATCTTTCATGTTTTATTCGATTATTGCAAATGTCCTATCACACGCTAAAATAATTTTCTAAAAAATATTGATAAAATCCTAAATTGAAAAAAAATATGGAGTCCTGGGTAGCCTCTATAAAAACGAAAATATCCGTTGCCACTACTAAATTAGATTTGCGGTTTTTACATAGCTTTTACATCTTTAAAAGTGGGAAAGAAAAAAGTATATGTATAAATTATTAATCGAGACGCAACTCGAATATGTCATAAGAAAATCGTTGGTGCAATTACTATGATGTGCTATAAGAACCTATGGACGTAACTAGAATGTACCGAGAAAAAATTATGGATGCAACTAGGACCAAATATAATTATAATTTAAGGACGCAATTCGAATGTGCCGAATGCCGATAACTTTTTAAATTGTATTTGTTTTATTCTTTAATATTTCTTATAGATAGTGATTGTATGTGAACATTTTAAAATAATTAGATTAGATGTTTAAATATCATAATTCTTAATAGCAATATAAAGAAACAAAAATAAGTTAGCCAAGTCCATAATTAAAAAAAAATATTTACTTTTTTTGTAGGGGAGAGCTTAAGATTATACATTTCATACTTATGTCTTATATAACCAGAAATTCATTGACAGAAACCATTCTTTCTCTTGTAAAACATATAAAAATATATTTTCCTGAAATATTTTAGGGTGACCTACCAATGTACGCACATATGAGGTCAGTATACTTTTTTTGACTGTATAATTTTTTTTTTATTGAGTATGATAAATTAATATAATATGTGTCAAAAAAAAGATTTACAATTTAATACAAGTTTCATCATAAGTTGTCACCTGACTACCTAATGATAATATATAACAGTATGTTTATGTATATTATAGAGGTCATAGATACTAATAATAGAATTATAAAAATGATTAGTAATATGTATATATTTACGAGATTTATTGAAAAACTTACGTTTCAAAGATGCGATTCAATATAATCGTATATCCGATATATATGATTTATTTGAACTTGCTAATTGAAAAAAGGGACATATACAACATCAGGGGCGTACCCAGGAATTTTTCAAAGGGGGGGTCCAAATTTTTTTAACATGTAAAATAGTATAAAATTACATATAATACATATCATTGAAAAACCAACAAAAATGTTTATTTTATACTCTTTAATTGGTAAAAGAAACAAGTATAACCATAATCTTACAATTAAAATTTAACTCAATGTATTAAAATAATTAAAAATTATTTAAATAATTTAAAATTTAAAAATATAGAAAACAGTAACACACAACTGTCAACTTATCTGTAGAACTATGTTGCTTATTATTAATTAAGAAATAATTTTATATTTTGATTAAGTGTAACAAAAATGTTTTCAAATATGTAATACAAAAATATTAATTTTTACTTACTTGAATATTTGTAGTTTTTGTAAATAAAAACTTTTCTAACTTTGCTTTTGCAAATTCTGATGATGGTTTATCCATTTTTTAACTACTAACGTCTAACGATTTACACAGCTGCACAGGAAAATATTAATCGTTAAACATACACATTACAATTTACTTTGAAGGTAATACGGGAAATACCTCGAAAATAATAATATATTATGGTCATGGACTATGGAGGTATAACAAAAATAAATCAGTTGAGCGCCTGTACTGCTGTTGTTGTAATCTTAAGATTACGGTATCATAATTCTTGAATGGTGTAAGAGCCATCGTTAATATGGTATAATATATTAAATGCACGGTCTAAAAATAGATATCGGACATTTCTTAGTACGTGATTATAATATATTGTGTAACAATCGAGATGTTTATAATGTGGTAGGTTGTGCCAACCGAACAGGGGAGATCGTCGAGACCGATAATAATAATGTAAATACTAAATACTCTAAGACCGTGACTAAATATTATACAATATCAACCATATTACACAATATACAATCAGTGGTTTGCACTTTATCCATCCTGTCAATCCATGGGGGGTCCAGACCAGAACCCCCCTCCCCCCCTTGGGTACGCCCCTGTACAACATACAAGATACATAAGCATCTATTTTAAACAATATTGGTTTTATTTAAGTTATTACATCATAATCAACTTCCACAACGAGAAGTGCAAAGCAGGATGAATTTCAAACAATTACTTGTAATTTTAAAACGAAATACCTTTTTTCTGATGTAATTACTTAATGTAGTTATAATAATTAAGAAATTAAATATATATGGATAATAATATAATATAAATTATAATGTCTCTGAATGGTATGTAGTTTAAAAAATTTAATTTTATTACGATGGAGGTAATTCCGAGTAAATCTTTATTGTATATTTTATAAAGTTAAAAAAATACTATGCACAGGACAACATACTGGACAAGTCTGTGCCATTTTGCAGAGTATAAACTATTGCTGCAATTGAAATAAATATATAAGTACCTACTTTAATAATTCTCATATCTCGATGTGATTGCCTATATTCGTTTATTATTCATCGTCCATAATAGTCAAGCAGTTTTAGTCTATTTTTATGTTTCTTATAACTATAGGTAGCCATTATTACAGGTGATTTGAAAATTAATACATTTGTTTATATAAGATCTAAGATAGACTTTTTACCCAAACGTTATAAGCAAGAATTATTGTAATTAAAGTCAAATGTTTAAAGACTTTTACTTTTAAAACTATAATAAAATTATACGCCTCTATAATACAAATGTAAATTTAACTTTAAAATGATGCACAGGTACCTATAACGCACGCAATTAAAAGTTTGGTCAAGAAAAGAAAAAAACGAAAACTTTTTTGTTGTCCATGGACGATCGTACAGCATACCAGTATACCAGTATACGGTAATTATCCATGATCTGCAGTGCGTGCTCGTTAGCTATATTCGACAAATATATACCTATACAGTATACATATATAATAAAGGTGTATGTATAGAGCTCTGTGTAATACAGACAACTAGTTTGTTCCTATTGTGCACAGGCTACCGAATAACAACAAGGGGGATACGGAGAGTTTGTTCGGATTAAAGGGATAATAGACGGATCGGTTCATTGAGCTCACTGTTCAGAAATCTTTTTTTTTTTTTTAGCAGTACAAGTGCATCGGTAGTTTTTTTTTTTTTTACCTCCGTCATTATCGTCGTTGTATAATAATTTGTATTATATTCTTTAAAAATGTTCATTGTGCGGGTGCGTGTTTGTACCCATTGCGTCGGTTCGTATTAGATCCCACAAGTGCAAAAACACTGTTCAATCGACCGGTTCCATCGATAATGGTATTTACACGCTTATTATACTATATAGGTACGTGACGCTCATCATCCATACCGCGAAACGATAACGCTACGATCTTCAACAGTCGGTTCGCTTACAAAGGAGTCGCGCGCAGGAACTATGCTGCATTTTTGGTATACCGGAAATTCTTTCGGCAACATTTAAACGCGCGTATTACACGGGTCACAGCTACGCAATATAATATAAATCGCCTTTGTCGGTGATTTTATTTTTCCGACAATAGCAAATTGGACCTTAAATGTCTCCTTACATATTATTACATTGTGTATAGGTACGACTATAAGTAATTAAACGGTTTATGAATGCGCTAGCTGATCGATAAAAACGTCGAGATCCGATGCGACGAAGACGACATACAACAAAAAAAAATAAAATAAAATAAAAAATATATACATCAAATGGTCGGACAGGTAGAATTAAATTCGGGTATTTAGACTGTGCATTATAATGGAAATATCGAGGGTGTGCTAATACGTCTGTGTATTATACTACGGGTACCTTTGAATGGAAAGTATTACAAAAAAGCCGTGAGACCCGATTGTATGATTTTGTATTTATCCAAAATGAACATAGTATTGTGTAATAAACGGATATAGGTTATTATTATTACTATAAAAGTACCTACCAAATGGTGGTACCTATAGTATATTTTAATGATGAGAGATATTGAGGAGGATATAGGTTAGGTATTTAGTTAATATATTTCAAATAAAGGTAAAATCATTAATCGACAAATAAAAATAATTACATCTTAACTCAGTATAAGTATAGAGTATAGACTATCACAGTTGATATAATAATATAATGCAGAATCAATTTAAAATGTATTTTTTATGATTATAATGTAACATATAATATTATTTATGTATAACATCTGAACATTTGAATATTATGTAATATATTTCATACCTACCTATATAGAACATAAACATACACTCATTTCAATCATAAGTTTTCGTGTACCTACTGAACTATGGAATATTCACATAGATGCATATTGTAGTATCTTACTGTATAATATACTGAGTGAACGTAAGAATGGAGTGGTACGGGATACCATACAAAATGTCGGTCTACTACTCTGTTCACCTAAACTTATGTACTTATAATAGTTATAAGTTATAACTAATAAAATACTCGTTCTAATTTCGATTTATATGTATCGAAATATTTCGAAAAATATTCTGCTGACTGTATTGAAAAATATAATTTTTTTTTAAAAAATGTCATTTTATTTTAAATGGAAATAACGTAAAAAAATATTTAAAAAAATGTTTATAGATTATTTAATAATGAGTGTTGTTTAACAAAAGAATCATAAATATCCGATGAATGTTATTTTGACGATTTAATTAAATTGCGTTCATATTAATCTAACGTATTCTAACCTCTAAACTTTAAAATTAAGACTTATTATACGAGTAATAACCTAGCTAGGCTAGTAGGCTAGCTATTTATCATTCTATAGGTTATGAATGGCTTGAATAATGGATTTAAGAGATCTTTTGGTGAAGGTACTTTGACAGTTGCTAAGAGTGTAAAATTGTTATATTTAATAATGATTTAATATTTTTCAAATATTTCATTTAAAATGTATTTGTAGTTAAGTGTTTACATGTATATTATAAGTATATTTGTATTAAACTTTCGTCGTATAAACTTGGATGTTTTACAGTTGTGTACCGTACCTACTAGTTATCTATTGTTATGCAAATTTTATTAGCATATATACATTTAAAATATTATTAGATTACCTAGTGCTGATTATTATAGTTGTATAATTTGTTAATTTGTGTATATACTATGTATATATATATATAGATTAAAGGTTTAATATATTAATCTAGCCTAACATCAATTGCTGTAAATTATAGTGAATAGATATTATTGTCTTAGGTTTTATTGTAGTACGTTGATTCAGAATAATTCACCAATTATATTAGCATAGGTTTATATTTTAGTATGTCATTGTGTAATAACTGCAGCGGTCACTTGCAAGTTATAAGTTATAAGTACGTGTTGAATACAAGATATTTGTCGGCGCACCTCGCTGGTTATGGTGTGTGATACATAAATAATTATTACAAAATAACATTGGGTAATATATTGTTTTCTCATAGTTTAAGTATTCCTTATTAAATATTGGTTAGAACGTATGGGCGCTAACGTATTTATATAATTATATAATAAAAACGATACCGCATATAGTTCTTATTTTATCCCCTTGTCATCTCTTTATTATATATATTATATATATACTCGTATTTTAGTCGCGGCGGCGTTTTTCCATCACATGAGATCAACAGTATCGAAGTCGCGACCGAGTGCACAATTAAATTGTGTCAAATCGAATTACACAAAAAGCGGCAAGGTATAATCCAATGAAGTCACATTTTTGTTTGAGTACAGTATCCTACCTCACCCTTCACGTCGCTCGTATGTAAAATTATAATTATATTATTGCGGAAAGAAATTGCAAGAACATTTCTGCGAAACAATATATTTTGATGCCTTCGTTTGTGGGTGCGAATGTATGAGGTGGGTATGTGTAGAGGCGGCGAACCACGAATGAGGAAAAAATAATATTCACCCAATTGTTTAGTTAACCGAGTCCCTTATGTATATCGTTGGGACCTTATATATACCAGGCATACCAGCATATTTATTACGGGCAAGTGCATTCATACAGGGTGTTTGAAGTTACTAAAATGTCCGAATTTGAAACTACAAAGTTTGAACGAGTAGTTTGCGACAATTAAATAAAATAACATTTTTAATTAGGTACCTACTATGTGTAATGTTTAATCTAGTATAGGTATTTATATTATACTCGGATAATTTTTATAAAATATAAAATATTAATAGATTAATACTAATTAAGTATTTAGGTAGTAATTTTAAAATCATCAAACCTTCATACTTCCAAACTTAGTAAGTATATACAAAGCTAAATAACTTAAAAACTACTTTTTGAATTTTAATTTTTAAGTTTTGGTTATTGTTAATCCATCAATCACCATACAAGATGTCGTACGTTTGTGAAGTTGGCGCAGACACTTGTATATATTGCAAGTATTAAAGTAAATATTAGAAATTAGCTGAATTTTGAAACGTTATTTTTTGATTAGTATAATTTTTTTTCCGGTGCCTAATCGCCTATCTTACGATATGCGTGTTCAGTTGTCCTCGTATAAATATATATTATATACACACATCAATTCACCTAGACCACCTATATTCTTTTACATAACCCCAGCTGTCTATTTTAAAAAGTAAATGACTATGTTATTACTTGCTTAGTTAATGAAGATAAGAAATTTAATTTTTCGAACAGTGACATAAATTAACTCAAAAACATTGGCTATTTTTAATTATGTTTATTACAAGAAACGCGTAAATAACAATGTATTTTTGTCCTAATTGTGTACAAGTTAACTGAAAAATTGTATACGAATTTAATTAGCTGAAAATCCCTACTAATAAAATAATACATTTTACAAATCATATTTTAAAAATATAAATTAAAAGAAACATGATGAAACACCCTGTATTGTGTAGAAGTGCTGTCCGCTGAAGATCATGTATATACGATGGAACCGACTCGCGGCGGCCGAGTAGGAAAATAAATATTGCCCTCTGCTTGTATACGTATATAAGTTTATGTATAGTATAAATGTATAGATACTCGAAGAGCCGGTAGCGGGACGGGTCCAAGATGCGCGCGAGTTTTGTGTTTGACGACCTCTTGGATTTGTCGGGGCTCCGGTCGGCGGCGTGTCCCGTGTAAATATTTACCCGACAACCACTACCCACCGCTGTACCATGTGTCCCTATATATATATTATTATATATTCTCGATTAATCCCTGTCCCCTCCCTCTTCTGGTCTGGTTGGCAAAAACCTTTAAAATTTTCAAAATGTGTATACTCGCTATTATAAGTGTGCATACACTACGACGTTTCACGTGCTGCTGCTGTTATTATTACAGCTATATAGTGATCCGATATATTCATATATTATTATTATTACATGCAGATATAATATGCTGCATGCATTTAGTTGTGCCCCGTGCAGGGAAAGGGTTGAACTTCGCTGGCCATATATTCCAGATAAATAAAACATAATATATACTATACGTTATTATATATATATATAATATATACGTACACTTAATTTATGCCTTAAATTATGTACACTATATTATTATATGTATTATGTACACACACACACATACACATTATATAATATATTTTATATAGCAGTACAGGAAGTAAATTATTAACAACTAACCCTTACCCGACAATCGATGAAATAGTTTTATGGCTTAACTGGCTTGTATTGTTAATTACTTTCTACCCTCATACATACGTACACACTCTCACGGTGGTGTACCTATACTTAATGGGTGAGGAATAATAACGATGATAATAATTACATTAATAATGACATATTGATATATCCTATATTATAGATATTGTATTTAAGTTGTGTGCGACATCAATACGTAATAAATTAAATAATAGTAGTTGACGGGTTTATTGACAAATGATATAAGCGGCGACTTATTAATCATTACAATGAACAGTTTGAACTATAACACTATAATATTTTTTCAAAAAGACAATTGAAAATAATTTTAATATTAAAATTGCCAGATAGGATAGGCACATAATATACATAATATATTGGTTGTATTAGTATAATAATTATGGTGTGTGATTTTTAAAGTTACATAAAATTTTTGAAGTCTACGGAAAATCTTATAATGAGTCTAATACGCTAGCTGTACCTTAAAAGTTAATTTTTTTTATTACAATCAAGAATAATTTATAATACGGCGCATCCGAATTGGGTCCCTAGTACTAGGGTCTAATCGCAGGTAATGTACTAGATGAGTCTTGAATTGTTTTAGGTATTACTAAATATTTTTTGGTAAGTACTATACTAACATTTTATTTCCCATTTTAGGACTGTTTATGATTTATTTAGATTAAAGGTATGGTTAAAAATGTTTTTTACAGTTTTTTTTTTTTAAATTTCTTTTCCATTAAAATATAAATTATTAGAATTTTACAAATATAAGTAAATAAAAAAATATTAAATATATTATATAATATAAATAAAATTAATCATTTTTGATTTGTGTTGGTAGTTTTCATTTACTTTTCAATTTAATAAAATTGTATTATATTATTATATAATATTTTTATTGCACTTTACTAACTTTCCAATACTATTATATAAAAATGTTATATAAATTAAATAATTTTAAAAATATGTGGTCCTTTGGTCTAAATAGATCATAGACAGTCCTAATTCTGTTAAAATGGGAAGGAAAATGTTAGTATAGTGTATTACTTATCAAAAAATACCCAGGAACTAGTGTAATACCTAAAATAATGGAGGACCTAACTAGTGTAGTACCTATAAAAATCCGGGACCTAACTAATGTAGTATCTAAAATAATTCGGGACCCAACTCGGATGCAGCCCTATAATAGGCTAGTCACCTAATATAAAATCTGTGTTTATTTCATATTAATTAATATTTAATTGTATTGAATAATGATTAAAAAAAAACATAGAGGGCGTGTAGAGAGATCATATAATATATATATATATATGTATATATTATAATATTTTTATTTTTATTATTTTCTATAAAATTTACAATATCGATATTATAAGATGTATTGCAGGAATAATACCATTTTGTGGTTTTTTCATATGATAATGTTTTTATTATATGTAGTACTGTAACGGTAGTAGTTACTATATAGATGATATAATAGTTTTTTAAGTGATAGTTTGTTTTTACTGTTTTTGGTTGTCAAATGTTATATTTGAGTATGTACACACTAAATATTAATTACTGTTGCAGTGTTAGTAGTATTACAGACTACAGTACATAGTTAAAAGTATTATAAAATACCTTAGGTCGTTTATAAAATACTGTATGATAATATATTGTTAGGTTCTTATTATATATTTTTCCTTCTTGTAAACCACAAAAAAGTATTTATTTTTTTCGAATAATACCACATCGTCGTTTTATGCCAAGAACTTTATCTCTGCAGTGTTCTCTACTTTTTTTTTATTATTTTACATATGAAACCATTTTACTCTATTTAATATTTATGTCAGTACGCAAACTACTTAATCGATTCTGGAATACATCAAGTCAGACTTCATAACGATCATGGCGTCCATTGCCTGCTCTAAATGCAATGTACCTAGTCAAGAGTTTTGTAAACATCCGAACTGTACATATTATAACGGGTAGCTCCCCTATATTTACGATTTATAATAATATTCTCTTTTGCCTGTCAAAGTATCGAATTTAATCCACTAAAACCTACTTTGACACTGAGGATTATTCATTGATATTTTAAGAATAATATCAAATAATAAGTAATATTCTGAATACATTATATTAAAATTATTAAAATTACTAAGGCATAAACGTTAGTAAAAGAATATTGAGTATGTTTATTTTAAAAATGTATGTTTAATATTAACATATAATATATACTATGTAGAATTTCAGGATGTAAAACTACATAAACATAATATTGTATAAAAACCTATTGATTTAATTTACATTTTGATAGGTATTATATTTTAATAAAATTAAAATATTTATGTTATTATTTAAACTTAAAATGTGAAAAAAAGTATATCGATTAAAATGATTAAATAAGGTATTTATTATAGTCCATTTTACTAGTTTTGGCTTATAAAAATGTGCTTTTTTATTGCCAATAAATAAATAGGCACTATATTTTTATATATAAATATATTATATAGTATATATTTTATTTTGATCAATTTAAGTGGTAATTTAACTATTTTTTCAATGTTATAACAATAATATATATCACATAAAACCTGCTTTTTTGTTTGTCATATATTTATAACAATAATAATTCCATACGTCATGATGAGAGATAATAAAAATAAAATAGGCCCCTCGCGCTTTACTCTGCTTAAATTACTATATATAAAAGAGCAAAAGAGTAAGGTCCCAGAAGGTCCCTAAGAATCCTGCTGTGGAAATGTGGTTTGTACAAATTATAAGGAACCGCCATAATTGTGGAAGAGTTTAATTCAAAATCATTCCTTTGGAAATCATATTGCATCGTTTCCTTCGAGCGGATTCTTTTAGGCCTTTGTCCATTTTTGGTTTTGTGTTATAAAAATGAAAAAAAAAACATTACTGAGGGTTACGTTATTTTAATCCGGCAATAGGTACGAGTATATACCAGTGTACAATATAAAATTTCCTATTAAAACATCCATAGATATATATTTATATACGCATATGCATTATTTTAATTTCCCTTCATTAAAAAAAAAAATATATTATTATATATGTATTACGTAGTGTATTTGCTATAATACACAGGCGAGCTGTGAATTTAATAATTTTGCACATCAATCAATCTTATTCTGTACTCAATATAAGCGAAGTACATATTAGATATAGACATCTCCGTATTCTAAATATTAAATTATATTTAACATGTAATATACATAGTATATATAAATATATAGTTAATGTTTATAATATGTAACTGTTTTAAAACAAATACTTTTTTATCTAATTAAAAAAAAACCATAGATTTAGAGTTTTATAACAATATGTATTTTTATGTATAATATTGAATTATAATATTTTAGTCTAAAAAGTTTATTTCACATATAAATTATTTCAAAGAATAATTTTATTTATTGTAATTTATAATACACATATTTCATCATTTGTTTTTTTAAATTTTAAATACCTATTTTATAAGTATTATTTATTATTTATTATTATTAATTCATACCTTTGAAGCCATTTATTATTATGAATTTATTTTATCAAGTTTATTTCGAATAATTTTCTATATTTTAGAGTTTTTGGTGTATATTTCCTTATTATTTATTTCATAAATGCAAAATATCATGGTTTAATTTTAATGTATTAAATACACAGATAGACTTATAATCCTGCTTATTAAGACGTTTTTATAAATAGGAGGTAAATAAAATCTAAATTCGTAATGATATCCATGTAATATCCATATTAAATGCATTGTATTTATATACTATATAATATTTTACAGTTTATAATATTATACTATGGTACTTATAACTATGCTATAGATTTTTAAAAGTACATATAATAAACATATTAATACTATAGTTTTACAAATAATTTAACGATATTTCTATGTATATATATATATTCGGATTAAGCAAAATATGTTTTCTATACGTATAAGAATAGTATTTTTTTAAGCATAATATCCATTTTATTTTCAATGATATAAAATCTATTATATTATAAAAAAGATAATATTGTATTTGATCTTGAAATAAAACGTTTTAAATGCTTTAGCGTATGTACATAGCGTATTTATTATCTACCACTTAAATGTTCATTTACCGTTTATTATCCATTTGAGTACAATCGAATTTGTTTACAATTTATGTTTCGTTTAGTATACGGGTACCTTTAGATATATTAGACCGATACTTAGGTATGTATAGTTATAAAGTGAGTCTTATATTATTATACCTAAAATATAATATTATGTATACGCGGGGGATGTATCCGTCAAGTTTGTTTAGTCCACGGACCAGGTGAATTTGCTGTTTGCCATTATAGTAACGCACGCTCAGAATAATCGATGTTTATCTCTTTAAGTTTGCATTTTATTGGTAAGCGTGTTTAATGCACGTGAACTGAACCGGAACTGATCTTCGTATTGACAATAATCGCTGTGTATATTATTATTATGTGAACGCACGAGGGTTGTTTTTATTCAAGTTATTTACTATTAGTATTATACATTTTCGCTCTTCTACCAAATTTCTTTTTATGGGTATTATATATTTTTATGGATACTAAGTTTTTTTAGGCTATAATTTAGCCAAAACGAAGTAGGCGAGTAACAACGATGGTGAAATTATAATGTATTGTATACCAGCTTGGCAGCTAACCATATAATATTATAATCGTACAGAAAAATACAAGAAAAAAACGGTTTTTTTTTTATTAAAAACATCGACGGCTGTAATAAGTACCTAAAATTTGTATTTTCGTTTGCAGGCTAAATGCGAAACTTCAATTATCACGAACTAAAATTCGAAAATCACACGCGGGGTGCCGCAGTCAGATTTAATTTAAAAAGCATTTTTAAAAATCCTACTGTTTGCTCCCGGTTATTTTTATTTGTTTTGCAAAAACCCTGGCGCGTGTGCTCTTTATTAGTATTTGATTGGTGTGTACGGCCTCGCTGACATGCAATAATTGCTGCTAGCCCCACTGCCACCACCGAAGCCACTGCCGCTGTACTATACCCGCTGCTCCGTACAACCGGTCGGCCGTTCGCCCGCACATCCCAGAACTACCCCTTTTGTTTATTATTATTTCAAAAGTCGCGTGCGTCGTTAAGGCCCACCTAAATCGTTATAAGTCGACAACGCAGTAATCACTAGGGATTATAACTACCTCAATTTTTAATGCAGGCAGCTTCCGTCAATATAATGAAAGAGGAACATTTATAGATGGTATATTTATAATAATAATAATAATAATAATAATAATAATAATATATGAGGGGCATACAACGTGTGCCATGTCTATAGAATCGGAATTCTACATGATGTTAAGTATGAAAGGAAATAATAAAATGGAATTTTCGTTCAAATGACAAAAATTTACAGCCAAATGCACGTCATTATATAAATACATATATATGTTACTAGAAATTCAAATAATTTAGACGTTAGGCATGATGCCATGTGACTTGAGGCAGTGTACATAATAATATATTTTTTTAATTTTATTCTCATATTAATTAGGCATTATATAAAATGAATAGTTATTTTATAGAATAAAATAGTTATTCTTAAGTTGTATTTGAAATATATTATTTATTCAAAATTAAATGTACAATTTATTATCTATTATTTATTTAAACATACAAGTAATGAATAACATTTAGAATATATTTTAAATAATATTTTAAACAAATGCACTACTTAATTTTTAATTACATTTTTTTTAAAATTTATTGTATTGTGTGTTACTTTTATCCACTTGAAATTTAAAATAAATATAAATTAAATAAGTTGATATGTACTGTGTAATCATTAGAACTAAATGTTTGTTGTGATAATAAATAATAAAATCAGAATTATTTTTGTTATTTTATTTATATGGTATTATCCACCGTTTAACATCTATAGTTGCAAGATATTACTGGAATTGTATTTATAATATTTTATTAATTATACCTGCCCAATATGATGGACGTCAATCTTTTCATCCAAAATTAACAAAATCACAAAAATCCTCTAAAATATATTTTTGAGAATATGTCTAAAAAGTAAAAGCTATATAATTAAGTTTAGATTAAAATTTTGATCCATTTAAAGTATGATTTTTTTTTATTTTTATTTTTTTGAATTAAAATAATTTTATTACCTTACTATTATAAGTTTCAAGTCTGACATTTGATTTTCATGTAAAGATTTTCTACATATTAGTAAAATATATATGTTTATAATAGTTAGACCTATTACCTATAGTTGCATATATCTATTCATTATAAGCTTCGCTATAAATTAATTTCAATATGAAGTTTCGTATAATTATGATTTATAATAATAGATGGTTTTATTTATTACATTTATTACTTTTATAATGGTGGTGAAAAATTATACAATTTCAATAGGTAGCATTATTATTGAAATTACACGATAGCTGGTATATAATTTGGTTTAACCAATAAAAAGGATGAGGTGTGGACTGATCAAGTTTCAAGTAGCCAAGACGGGTTCTTCGAGCAAAGAAAGAGGACACTCAAAGTTGGAGAGGTGCTCAAAAAGCTGCCGCTTTGTTGATGTTTCCGGGCGGAAACGGCACGCTCAAATAAATTTATTTCCTTTTACAAAAACCTCAGAGCTAAGGTGTCAGTTGATGAGAGGCTCTTCTTTACAAAGTACCCTATTGAATAATCGCCAAAGCTGCCATTGCTCGTTATAATACATTGACACATTTTCATCTTGTTAATATTTGTGTATACAGCAATATTTCTATGAATTACTTCGAATCATTAAAACATAAGTGATTTTCATGACGCATGTGGAAAACGTGTATTGAATACAATTATATAATACAAATATATGATTATTAATAAAAATCAGTAGTAATTTTACAAATTGTATTTATAAGAATAACATCAATAATTTTTATTCTCATTAATATTGTTTTACATCAACTTAAAAATAATTAATCAAACCAAAATATCATTAAATTAATTAAAAATGTTTTTATAGTCTTATTTTTAGTAGCAGTCGGTGAGTGGGTCTTGATGTAAGTACATCTCGTTTTGCAGGACTGATCGGAAATATATTTAGGTAAGTACCTATCTAATACTTCTACTCAGTACTAAGTTTAATTTAAGGAGTAATTTTTGTTTTGTTATGTTGGTTCCAATGATCTAACAGTCTAATGCATTTTATGTGTATTTTTTTAATATAGACAATTTGTTGAAGACTGAGTTTGAGTGTCTGCTGTCTATGCGGGGAATCGTAAGTTGTTACACGAGAGTAAAAAATAAAGAATTACATACGTTAATCCCTACATATGTGATGTGTAAGTTCCTACACGGAAAAAAAAGATATGTATGTTATTAGTCTAGTCATCAGTCGTAATCGGTGTAAATCGAACCAGAGTGAGACAATTAAAACAAGAATTGCGAGAAAAGTAATGCGAGTAAACTTAGTCATTTATAACATAAATTTATTATATTAAATAATGATAATACATTTGTGAATTCTGTTTGTAAATTTCTGTTTACTTACGAGTATATGTACATTATATGTGTTGATATCGGTTTGTGTTTTTGTATGCGCACTGCGCATATTACAATTATTATAATATATGTATACATTGTGCAACGTACTATGTCGTACATGTACAAATGTACAATACATTACATTAAAATCAATAGTACAAAAATGTATTATCTGCTTTATGGCTTTCTGCTCACATTCGAATCTGGTTAGATATCAGTTCATTGAAATGGAAAATCGTAAAAGTATAATGTAATGATATGTACAGTTGTATATTATTCTCGTATATGGGTACTAGGTACTATGATGTTTGGCAACATTTGTTTTATATACGCACGTGTAATATATAGGTATTAATGTAACTATTAAACTATGTATATATAAATACAGTGTCTTTACTTATAAATCACCCCTCATATAAAATATACTATATATTTATATGTATACTCGCACGCGGGCAGACAGGTAGATACATATTAATTTCAGTAGGCTGCTGTAACTGGATACCGATTGAAATGCGATGCGCGAGTCGGGGCGTGCTCCTTCGCCGCCGTAGTCGCGTGTCCCGTGATTATTTTTGACTGCTGTAAAACGGGAACAATACGCGGGGGAGATTTGGTGTATAATCCGCCGTGAATTCGAAACAATTCCAATATAATATTATAGCGACGCAGAGCAACGGCAGGTGAAGTGGCCAATAAAACGGTTCAAAAGACTTTAATCTTCCTTGCCCCGTGATGCGGAAACAAAAGGTCCGACCCGTCACATATATATAAAATACAGCGTATCTAATTTGCGTTTGTGGGTCGTGGGTCGTGGACACTTTAGAATCTAAATTGCCTCGCAAAATAAGCAAAACTAGCTTGATGAATAACACATATTATATTACTAGGTATTAAATTATTGTTGCAGTTTACGTGAATGGACATAAAAAATTATACTGTATTTTAAATAAAGGGGTGTCGTCAGATAATTACTTCTTCAATCAAACCTTTTTGTCGAATCTTCTTCATCATCATTTAAAATTTGTATGGATTGTTCTCTATACAACTTTCCTCTATTAAAAAGTGTATAAATTGTTTAATTCAAATAAAGAATAAAAAAAAGTATATTTTAAATCGTCAACTACATAAAGTAATAATGCATGAAGTGGTTTTTCGTCAAATAATAAAATATAATACCTATATATATATTGCTATATTATATATTAATGTAGTTATTAGGGCCTGAAGTTCAATGCAAATAGTGTAATATTATTTGTTTGCTCTTAGGTTAATGCATTCCCAGTGTAATAATAATAATAATAATATTTATCTCGTGTAATAGATATTTTAAAAGTAAAACTTTTATTTTTTATTTTTTTGTATTTCCAGGTTTTAGATTCTCAATGGAGCATTGAATGTACTTATTTTAAACACATGTGTTTTGTGTCTATAATTACCTTTTGGGGCAGTAAAAATGTTTAGGTTTTTAATTTTGGAGGGTGGCTTCGCGTAGAAAAGTATATCTAGATAGTAGTGAGGGGAAGGAAAAGTTTGACTAAATTGATTTATTTATTTTGTTTCAATACAAAAATGAATAACCGAAGATGTTTGAAATTTTTATTTTATGTTTATATTATCATTTTTTGTACATGGTAAAATTTTAAAGTATTTTGATATTTATAAGCTATTTAAAGGCGTGAGAAATTTTCAATTATTTTCTATTAATTTCGATAAAAAAAATTTAGTTACATTGTGATCTTGTTTATTTAAACTTTAGAATATACTGTTTATAATTTTATTTGTTATAGGTGCTTATAAGTTTGGATTTTTATAATATTGTTAGCTTGATTAAGATAAAGGAGTTTTGAAAATGTTGCAAATTAGAACATTGTTTTCCTCTTGCTTTCATGTTAATCAAAACAATTTGGAAATTATTACATTAAAAAGTTATTTTTGGTTATTTTTCTTAGAAGTTTTTGATAGATTATATGGCATTTAAATATCTTACACTAATTATATATATTTATACCTAATGGTAGTTATAAGTAGTGTGATTGATGATAGTTGTATCTTGTATATCTATTGTATATTATTATATATTATTACCTGAAAATGATTACAAATTATAGAATAAGAAATTGAGAATAGTATTCAATTTTGTGTATAGATAAGTATAAAGTTTAAGATAATTGTACATTTGTACTACAATTTATCTATAGATAATGACCAAAACATTTTGATCTAGATAAATATCAGATGAATAAAATTTAAATACATTTTTCATTTCAGTGGCTGATGATTCATTTGTAATTAATTGATGTATAATAATTTATTACATAGAATTACAGATTCCATCATAGTTTGTACCATTTTTGATTAATTATTTCTTATTTTAAGTTAATATAATATTGATATTAAAAAATCATATACAGAACGAAGTTGCCCATCCTGTAATCTATGTTCATAAAACTAATTGAAAAAATAGGGGCTTAGTATCCTTGGTTATTTTATTGAAATTGTGCCGTTTTTAACATAGTAATTACTATAGAAAATACGCATTTTAGTAACTTCAATTTATTTTTTATCAATATAAATATGACGAGCCTAAAAGAATTTTTAGTTGGAAAAACCAAGTGGATATTATTTTTTGTAAACAAAAATTTAGTTAATAGTATATTGAAGCGATTTTAAACCATTATATAACTATTATTGTGAACCATAATAATAACATAGAAATTTCATAACTTCCATTACTATAAATAAACGAACTAACTTCCTTGAATACATTTTGAACGTTAAATGTAGGTACCTACATAGAATAAATAACACAATATAAATAAATTAGTTGAAATTCGTTTTTTTTTTATTTCCATGTAGATTTGGCAGTTTTAACTCCAACTATGGTTGAATGGGTTTATTGAAAACGTGCGCCCCCTTGCAATAATAACATAACAGTGGCACTCGAAAGTCCATTTCTATGTCACCACAATGCATTCCGTTCGTCGATTAGTGATATTGCACCAGGTATTTTTTTTTTATTTTTATATCGTTTTGTAGTTCTAACAATAATAATTACACGTCCGGAGGAGAAAATATATTATTCGAGGGGGGTATTTTGGAGTACTCTTAAAAACAACGTTCCTTATACCCCCCATCCGTGATGTAACGGAGTTTTTCTAAAAATGTACATGCTCGACATTCAAAACAATAGGCTCTCAAATTCTCCCCCACCTATAAAATTATAATACATAGGCATTAAGAAATGATTCTGAATAGAATTCATTTACAGGAGAATAAAATAAATGTTTTGTGATAAAAATCTTGAAGATAAAAAAAAATTGACTTAAGGTTTTCGATATTTTTTATATGTATAGTTGAATTTAATTTAAATAAATTTAGGTTTAAATATGTTACTGTTACTCTTCGAAAAAATACTATAGTTCTATAGTAATAACTAGTATAATATTGGTCATTTTATTGTCTATTTAATATTTTCTATATTAGTCTAATGGATATTTTAAATATATAGACAGCATTAACTAAGTATTATTTTATAAAATATTATTGCTACTAAAATATTCACGTTTTATTTAATATGGTGAAATTATATAAATAAATAATTGTTTTGTTTAGTGGAAATCTTATTAATAAAAATGTGAATACTTATTTGATATTAAATAGTTTTACATTAGTTAGAAACAATACGTCGTGTTTATAATAGAAAATGTGGCGAAAACAGAAAATTATAATTTTTAATTGTTTATTTTAATGTGGGATAGGTATAGTTTTTGTAACGATGTTTATAGATTATAAATGTTTAAATATTTATTTTACTCATCACTATATATATTAGAATGGTAAATATAAAATAAGTATTAGTTAAAATATTATTATTTATTATAAAATATGAAATCGAAATAATATTTAAAATAAAATAGTTAAAAATAATTTTGTTTACAAAAATACTAAATTTAAATAAACACTTTAAAAACTCGAGAAATTGCTTTGGTGTATTATAAATAGGAGCTGGTATTGAGTGTACTGTGCGTCTTGTTTTGAATATAGGTTTACTATAAGCGTAGAAGATGTGTTTAATCCGAATTGAATGATAAATCATTAGACATTGTATACGACAAATGATTTTGAGCGAAAACACGATGTTTCAACCTCTACTTCTGAGGAAAATTTAGAAATATTAAAGAACATTTGAGCACAATATTGTTACGCTTTGTATCTATTTCATATTTGTCACAGCTAAGCATTTCGACTTACTCCATAACGCATTGCGTCAAGTAGATGATTTGATTATATAACTATATAGGATAAAAAAATATTTGTTTTTATTAAATGTATGTCTTTTTATATCAGAAAATACTACATCTATCAATTTTATCAGCTATCTATATTAATTATACACACATATGTTATTTAATATATTATTATTTATTAATTATATTTTAAGCTTATCACAAAATAATAAATATATGAACTCAGAACTATTCAACTATAATTATTTATAGTACATAATAATATTTGATTAAAAATTGACAATAATATAATTGTATTTATTATCAAATTATTGGCCAGACATATGTTCATAAATTGACTGGTAGTTCAAAATATTTTAATATTTATTTTTTTGTTGAGTTTGATTATAATAAGAGAAAGGTCACGTAGGTAATACAGTTTAGTCTCAACGGGTCCCGATTGTAATATAAATATTGTGTATTTTAAAGGTTATATTTTTGTTATTACACTTATTCTATGTATTAAATTTCAAATTATTTCTAGTATATTTTTTATAAAAAAATTATTGTAAGTATTAAAACATTACGACATTAAGTATAATGTTATAAGTATAGCCGTGTAGATAT
The DNA here is from genome assembly GCA_036289425.1 of Rhopalosiphum nymphaeae. Taxonomy (NCBI): domain Eukaryota; kingdom Metazoa; phylum Arthropoda; class Insecta; order Hemiptera; family Aphididae; genus Rhopalosiphum; species Rhopalosiphum nymphaeae. The sequence continues at coordinate 13,968,485 of JAZAQC010000016.1, read as the reverse complement.
TAGGTACCTATGTGTACATTATGTATAGTATAGGTATCACAGTGCCAAACTAAAATGAAATTGGGAGGAGGAAGTATAAATTATTTCTCGTTACACACTACTATTTGTACCATACAGGGCTGTCGTTACGATTTGCGAGGCCTTAGGCAATATCTAAATAGTGAAACGTGAGGCCCCATAATTTATTGTAGAATAAAACCAATAAGATTTCATATCAATAATAGTAATAATACTATGAAAAATTAAAAGCGTGGATAGCGTTTAAGATTTAGGGAGTATAGCCCTCTGACTATATATCTGTTTCTATATGACTAAAAATGTGTAATTCTACATGTATACCTAATATTTCTGTAGAATTAAATCAAACAGGTAGTTACGCAAAGTTGATTGTGGTAAGTCAGTCAGTCAGGAAATCTTTTATGTATATAAAAAAAAAATATTAAATAAAAAGTGTATAATTAAAGTGGTAAACTTCAAATAGAACATAACTTACAATTATTAATAATATAGCTAATATACGTGCGTATAGCGCGGCGTATTGCCGTACTGGTAAATCATTAATAGCAATAATATTATTATGTTATATTGACGTAGTACTGGTAGGAGTGTGGATTACAAGACATCTACAACGATTATAATATACCCACTAAAAATAATGTCTTAGGTAGGTACTACATTAAATTTAAATTATACTATAATACCCAATATAAATTTTAATTTATATTTGAGTTTTAACTCAACAGCATAATATTTTTCATCATAAAAAATACAAATGTACATAGTATAATCATTCTATTAAAAAAATAATATCAATACAAAACTAAAAAAAATGTATTATTTTGAATAATATTTTACTATCAAATATAAGTGCGAATTACGAGGCCCCTACAAGAGCGAGGCCCTAGGCAAATGGCAGCGCTACCTACCCTTAATGACGGCGCTAGTACCATACAATATACAAACAGTTTGTTGTCTTTATTTTTTTACAACTTGCTACACTACCACCGAAAAAGGGGAGGGGCGATCGTTTGTCTTGGGTTATAGGTTCGGCGCCACTGGTAAGTATTATATATTATAATGAGTTATAAGAAGAGTTATAAGATCAGTAATTTATGTTATACATACTGTACACTTGTATAATTATACTGCAGTGAGATTTTAATATGTTATTTGAATTATTGTTGTGAAATTTGCTTTGATGTTAATCGAGTACCTACTGTTCAGAATTATTTTTTATACAAACCATTCAAAACCACGCAAGTTGGATGTAAATCGAAACTTCCGTCTCACGTTGATGCCTATATGCTGCGCACTTATAGATAAGTACACATGACACAATATATAGTATAATAATATAATAGTACATAACGTACACCTATATAAGTATATATAAATCATATCGACATGATTTTCAATTAACCGATTTCAGATTCTTCATACATATATATATAGGTACATAGAAATATGTATATATAGTTGAAGAGAGTACAGCAAGCATAGTATATCGTATATGGTGGAGGCGATGTGATGCACTTGGCTAAGTCAAATGGTGTTGTCTTTCGTGGCAATAAGTACCTCTCGCCAGTACTCGTTTTGCGTGTAATTGATTACGCTACTTTGAGACGATGATGCTTCTAGCGCGCACGAGAGCCTCCCCCCACCCTTACGACTGCTATAAAATCCTACTTTTCCCATCGGCCGGAGTGCCATATCAAAACCAATCCTGGCCCTTTGAGTATTTATTTTATACATACGACTGTTATGCTCCATATGTATACCACCTATATATTATATACATATAAAGGTTTATACACGACCGGAAATATCGCTATTTTTATTGCACCCGGTAACTGTTTTTATCTCCGACCCCACTCCTTCACCTACCCGCCAACAACTTCTGAATCGCTACCGATTGTTATCTACGATTTTTACCCTTCGTACACGTATACGCGCGCTGCAGTGTAAAACATTTTTTCTTTTTCTCTCTTTTTTTCTCTTTCATTTTTTTCATCGCAACCTTTCGCATTGTGTCGACACAGGTACTGCAGCTATTGGTCGCCGTTGGCCACGCCTCCTCGCGGTTCCGTCCCACGGCCGGTTGGGTCGCGCGGGGCCGAGGGGCTCTGCCACTCGAGTGCGGCCCTCGAGTCCTCTCGTCGACGTCGAGTAGTCCAGTTTCGAGTGACACTAGTTTCGGGTGGTGCTCCACACACGAGAGCCTCAGAGTTTATTTATTTTGCGCTATTATTATTATTGTTTTTCCTTTTTTTCTTGGCCGCGCTACCACACACGCGGACCGCGCTTAAAAAATTTGGAAAAAACCCGTTCACCGCGATGAAGTGATAGTGCAGTCGTCGATTTCCGGATTTTCTGCATTCTGCCGTCGCAGAAAAATAAAAAAACGGCGAAAAAAATTCAGTGCGACCGCGGCCGCAACGCTTTTTCGGGTAAAATTTTTTCGGATAAACCGCGAAAGTGGCTCTCTCGGTGACAGCCGCTTCCTCGGCGGCATCAGCCGTGTTCTCCGAGAGCTCGGGCGACCTGCTGCCGGAGCTTAACAGTGCGGACCTAGCGATGTCGCTGAGCCCCAAACCGCATCATCACCACCATCACAATCATCACGCTGCGCACACGACACCGTTCTCCGTTACCGATATACTTAGTCCAATCGAGGAGTATCGTAAGCTTGAGCTGTGTGGCTCGCCTTCCCCGTACCACAGGTCTAGTACAGCTGGTAGTACCGGTGGCAGTGCTTCCGGAAGCCCGGGTGCCATGTCCGGCGGCGGAGGTAATAACAACAACAACAATAATGTCCCTGGAGCGGTCACGGCCGCGGCCAGTTGGCACGTGCATCCGCAATTCCCGGCGCCACCACCGCCGCCGCCTCAATATTGTCAACCGGACATGGTCACGTCGTACGGGAATTCGGCCACGTGGTACGGGGCACCTGCTAACGATCCACGGTTTGCAAGTAGGTTAATATTATATAATAATAATATAAACACATATTTATAAATTATTATATTAGCAGTATAACTTCATTTGACCAATTCGGAGGCTGCTATTATGTACAAATTAGAATATTTTCTTTTACCAGAGTGATATGCAATTATTTTCAAAAGTTTATGAAAGTTAAATAAATATTTCATAGTCAGATTTAAAATTGTCTTCTCAATTAAGTACCAGCAGATTTTTGTGTATATTATTAATTTTTTTAATTAATATAGACGATAAGTGACGATTTAGGGACAATTTTATCATATATTTAATTTAATAATATGTTATAATATACAATTGTCAATATTTGAAATTAAAACCAAAATTGTTGATAATATAGTACATTATATATGTATATATATATTATATTATTATTTATACATAATTTTTATGATCACAACACATGTAAATGTGTTAAAATTCTTAGTAGCCATCATTACAACTAAACTTATATTTAATGATTTTTAATCTAACTGTCAAGGATATTAGGATACTTTTATTAAATATTAGGTAATTAGTAATTTTATAATTTTTTTTTTTGTGATTAAAGTATATTGTTTTATAGTTTAATAATGATCATTAATGACTAAAATCCGACAATTAAATTTTAAAGTTCGATTAACACACAATAATTATTTATATTGTTACGTTACTTTATTTATTTAAATAGTTAGATATTTAATAACATATTATTATAGGGGATTTGGTTGAAAATATTGTTTGTAACATGTTATTTTTGCCATATATTGTATTGAATGTTTAAATATATTATGTGCATATAGACATGCAATAAAATGTTTAAAAATTAAAAATATGTTCATTTACTGTGACATCAATATATAATACTTATAAATTAAATTTTGTTCTAAAACACAGCATCATAGAGAATTTGTAATTTGGTCCACGATAATTGTATTTTAAATACTCAATTATTAAAGAATTATATTATAACTCCAACATATATATGTCGGTAAATATATAAGGTTCTTAGATCTATTTATTATAATTGTTATTTATTACTAATTTATAATTATGTATAAGTATATATAGTGTATGTATTAGTATATACCTATATATAACTATACTAAAGAAATATATTAAGTTTATATTTAAAATAATGCGTATGAAAAGTAGGTTAAATAATAAAAAAAATAAAAAATATGTATTAATAGTAATATTAACGTTGAAAAATAAAAATGCTTTTTATTTTTAAAGATGTTATCTTTCTTAATTTGTTTTTATGTTTTAATTTCCTATAACATTTATTTATGTATAGATACTGTAATAAATTTGGCAATAGTATAAATAATATACTAAACAAAGTACGCACCTATCTATACTTATTACTTAAAAATATCAGTTATTTTATTTATGTAAATATTATTAATATAACGTATTAATCTATATTATTAAATGTGTATTCACACGTTTTTATTTCAAATTAGACCTATAAAGATTTATTATCGTTAATCGAAGGATGTTTATGTTTTTTCACACAAACATGCCCAAGCGACCGTAAAATACGCTGGGGGTGTGCATTCAGGGTGTCATATTGGATTAGACTGGGAGCCGTTTATTCGAGAACCCCTTTTTCCGCAAAACATTTGCCGCGGGATGTACATTATCTAACCGGTTATTACAACAGTCGTTATAATGTCATTATCCCTCTTTTTATTATGAACATACTATAAGATCGAACAGCCCCACATACACCTCAGTCTTGATCGACTGCCTAAAGCTTTTTATAGGCGGTCCTTGTCATTCTACATTCTATAAACACGTTAACACTATGATATGATGACTAAATAGGATAAGGTAAATCATCTGCCTTAATATTTACGAGTATAGTATCTGTTATATAATATGATTAATATTATTTTTTTTTATTACTATTATCAATTGATACGTATATACTTATATTATTTTAAATAACACGTGATTGTTAACGATCGGGTTTTATAGAAAGTGAAAAATATACATGTAGAACTTTAATATATAGACCTATCTATAAGGGCGTAGATTTATTTAAAAATTTAAAAACTATAAAACTATTACAGTTAATATATGAATAATTAATTCTTATTTTTTAATTTTTTCTAAAATCTGTTTAATCTTGTATATAGTGATTTAAATAGTATGTTAGAATTTTATAATATTTTATATATAATCGTTTTTTATGCTCTATGAAATCAATTAAACATATAGTTTTTTAATAATTTAAAATTAAAATAAATCTTTTATTATTATCCACTAAATATGAAAACCATTAATCTTATAACACTTTAGATAAATTATAAATTACTTTTAACTAAATCTCTATACCAATATATTCATAGAATTACTATCTGTTTGGTTTGTTAAATGTGATTCTTGGATCATAATGTTATTTAATTTGCAAAAATAATTTAACTAAAATATAACGAATTACATATTCTTAAAAATATATACGTATATATTTTTAACGTTGTTATATTTACTCCTATTCCTATGTATAATTTACTGTTAAGGATTAAACTATTAATTATAATGTACAAATTAATTACATATAGATAATATATATTTATACATTTTATTAATCAACATTTGATATTAACATTAATAGGTTTAAAAGTGTGTTAAAATATATTATAACATTTAATATTTATATTAATAATATTAATGTTTTTAAAACTAAATAAAATTACATTATTTTTAATGTGTTAAATTAATTTAATAAATATGTAGGTGTACATGAAATCAAATATTTTTAATCAAGTAGTATATTGTTTTTTTTTTAATCATAATGAAATGAAATCACTTTGAACAAAAAAATTGTCTATCTAAATAATAAAATCGTGTTTAACTGTGTGCTTTGTGCGTTTAGACATGTGAGAATATTCTAACAAGGCTATAAATCGAACGTCTGAAATAATACTATGACCTCCATATCATACGAGTAACAATAAAATCGATCAGTATAGTCATAATAATGTTGTAGAGGTATAACAGCTACGTTTGTTGGACGTTACCAAGCACATTTTTTATGTGTATTTTCCAATGATGTCCATTATATATACATATTATGAATGAACCATGCTCGAGCACGCTATACGGACTATTGTGCGTCTCGTTTATTCCGTTCAGCATTAAAATAATATTTGTCACCCTGTACATAGCTTGTGCACAGTGTTTGTCTAAGAAATATTTCCAAGGCCTGCTGGACCTGTATTATAATACGGACCGGCTACCGATGTTTGGCAAATACAAATACGGCGACCGAAACGAATTCCATTCGGAAACGAGAGATGACGACTGCATAAAGGGGGAGGTGGGGAAGACTCATTAAAATTTTTTATACTTCGTGGCTTCGGAAACTTAGAAAAACATTGACGTAGTTTTGCTTTTGACAAACAGGTAAAAATATACGGTTCCCGGACGCGCGCGCCCGACAATGCGCTTGTTATTGGTTTATTTCAATCGTATATAAACGAACCCTCTCCCTCGTCCGATAGCAATCAAGCTATCAAAATATTATCTTTTCTACCGGGGTTTTTTTTCTCTCACTCTTCTGGACGGGGGACACCCACGACGATGCAGCAGTGATGTAGTAGAATTTTAAGATCACTGCAGCAGGTATATCTGCTATAATGCGTTTTAAAAAGAACCTTTCAACGCGTTATTTCGTGTACACAATAAAATAATAATAATAATAATAATATAATAGCTGCATTTCCCGATTTGTCGACCAGATAATCATTTTCATTCATTCAAAAAATCAGTGGCAATACGCACGTGAAACGCCCACTCGAAAGGTGCCGGATGAGTCAATCGCGGACGAAAAATGCAATACCCGTCCGGATATCCTTTATTCGATCGCGCGTCTTATATATTATGCTGTATGATGTGGTTTCACGCACATTGTAAATGTTAAATAGGTTTTCAATACCAAACCATCACGGCTGTTAACGCGTGTCTTTTGTGATATAATATGCATATATGGTATGATATAATATATATAAATATACTATACGTATATAACACATATATTATTATTATGCCATGTTGCCGAACTGATGGAAAAGGAAATGCGGAATTATTGATGTGGGCCATGTACGAAGGGGCGGCCATTAAAATAAATTGTAGTCGTCAAGGTCTGTCAAACCCGACCATATTGTTTTTTTTATATGTATAAAACGTAGAACGGAACTCGTGGGATAATTGTACATTTTTCTTTAGATTTGAATGTTTGCCTTAATACAGGAATCAGACAGAAAATTACGTGAGAAATCAAGGTTTGTGAATAAGTATTCTTTTTATTATGTAATGGTAACAAAGTTTATGTGTTTTAACAAACACAGTAATATTTTAATAGACGCGCATAATAGTTTAATTGAAAAAAAAATATTGAACTAATATGATTATGATTGTGTATTAATGAAAATTATTTTTTTGTTTTGGTGAAAAATAAATGTAAAGGATGTCTTGCCATTAATTGAATATTATAAGGTTAGGCCATACCCTTTCCTATTTTATAGTAGAAAATTTTGTATAATTCAACTATTACAATGTTAAAAATAATGCTGGGTCTATTTTCAGAAAAATTATGTTTTTTTCTTACCAAGTATCATCGTTAGTTGTAGTAATCTCTTCTATCGTTAAACTTTTAAGTAGTTATATCCTATAATTATATTTATTTATTAATATAAAATTTAGGTTTAATAACTTATATACGCACCATGATATTTTCATGGTAATACTACTTTTTGAAATTACAAGTAAACTCAAAAATGTAATTATTAAATAATAGAAAAATATTATCTTCTCTTTCTAAATAAAAAGAGAAAATTGATTGTGAAATGGTTGAAGAATATCGTAAGTATAATTTTTCAATATGATAATTTTTAAATGGTCTAACAATATAAAGAATAATATTGATAGTTACAATAAGTATATTTGATATTCTTTGAACTTTCAAAATGTTCTTCAAAGTTTCCTAAGTATGAATCCCAATAGTAAACATTAAAACATATTTTAAGCATTGAAAATATTAAAACGATAATCTTAAAAGTTACTCGAAATAACAAATTTAAACACTTCCTTAAGTATACTAGAGTATATTATATTGTTTATTTATTATAATCTGCTGATTTTTGAAAACAATATAATCAGAATCTTAAACATATCAAAAATTTCAATAATAATTGTATTGTACCTCAAGGTTAGTATGGTTCTATACTATAAAATCTGTGGAAAATAGAGGTATTATAGTCTTAAACTGTATTCAATAACTATAAAGACTCTATTGATCCTTATTAATTTTTTTTTTTTCAGACGAATAAAATATTCTCTAAGTTAATATATTATATTATACTTATATTCAATTGTTTAATTTTAAATCGAAACATCTAATAACTAACGGACTTAAAAGTATAAAAACAATGACGTGTTAATTTTTACATAAATTGGTTTATTTTAATAATTTAAGATTTTTATAGTAATTAATATTAATATCAAATTATTTTTCAATATCGAACATATATATTAATATATTATACAAACTATTTAAATTTTGACATGGCTTTTAAAATTAAAACTAAAAACAGAACTTGTTTCATATACTTATTGTAAATGTTTTGGAATCATACTATAAAATGTTGTACCTATTTGTATTATAGATTTACCAATAGCTGAACGGCATTTATCCGAATATAATTATTTAATATTCGTGTATAAGCAGATTTATAAATGTCTATATATTAATACATTACAGTAAGGATTATGGCTTATTAACTAAAATTATACACAATTGTAGTCTAAACAATCGTCAGTTATTATTGCCTGCTAAACTATATGTATATTAGCATATTACATTATATAAGTTAGCGATTATTTTATTATTACAGTCTATACATATAACTTTGTTAATCTAAATCTAACTAAAATTGTTGTTCGTTCAAAAATGGTTTATACCAAAGCGGGCCAGTCACCAGTGGGAATTTTTTAGGTCAAAACAAAATATATGTTATTATACATACAATAATTTTAATGTTTTCTGTACTACAACAATAAGACAACGTATTTCCATTATTGTATTTTGAAATTTAAACAGATTATTTATAAATTAATATGATTATCTTAGGTGAGTATAACTCGCTTTTCGCATACGCATGTTTATTATATTATATATTTACAATCGAACATTTATGTACAAGATCACATAAATAATAAGTAAAACACGCAATTACATACATTATACACACGCTGCAACGCACCCGCGCATTTTTGTTCTTACACCGACACGTGTCTTCGAATATATTATTATTGTATATACAGGGTGTTTATCGATTCCTTAACCCCCCTTCCATCTGCCCCTCACGACGTTCGGCAAAAACCTGTCAAAAATCGTCTCTGGATAATGCGCGCACAAAAAGCTCGGAACCCATATCGCACGCTCCATTTGTAGTTGACAAGGCGCGGCTATATATAATATAGTGTTTGCTTTGTGACTGGCATGAACAATGTGAGCTTGTGTGTGTGTGTGTGTGTGTGCCTGATGGCTGAGAGGGTACATTAATATATATTGCCGGTTATATATACGTATATGTATATACGTACGTACGTCCTGTCATCAAAATAATAATTGGAACCGACTGTACTTGATCCACACTATTTCGTATACGCTTTGCCATAATACAGACGTGCAGTTGCAGCGTAAATATATTGTAAATAATTATAATAAAATCCCAATATTTTAGACCCGATATAATCAGGGAATACAGAATTTCATACTTGGATTGAAGCCATGTCTACTAGAAGTGTAATATATTATTTTATGATACATCTTTGATGTCTATTAATTTGTGAAACGACTGAAACGTCTGTAGAAGAAATCGCTCTAGAACAGCGATGATCATATCGAGTTCACTTCGTTCAGATGAATAAAATTTCGATACTTAACTACAGTTATGAATTTTACATTTAGATTTGTCAAACATATACCTATCATTATTCACTACGGACCTTAATAATAATAGTCGTTATAAAGTACGCTATAAGTCAAGTATCGTTAATATTGTTTTATTTTACTTTGTTCTTATTAAATAAAAATAATATAATAATACATAAAATAATAGTATAATATGATTTATAAATATTACTGTATTATAAAGTTTTATCAAATATATTATTTATAGGTAAATACCTACCCAATAAAATAGGTTAGTGCGAACAGTTCAGACTGTTTTATTAATTAATCGTGCGTTTTATAGAATAATTATATAAGGTTTTGAGCGATTATAAACTTAATAAGTTATATTATAATATGTATTATATATGTAGTAGCATACCTACAGTGGAAGGATTATTATTATGTTTTAAGATGAAATATTAAAATCTTTATACTGATGACTGATGAGTGGTGTTTCATAAAATATATATTGAAGTACTTTTTAAAATCCATATTATTCTTGAATCTGTATTAATATTCATACATATTATATACATACTTACATCTATATGGCTATATTGAATAAATATCAAAATAACCTCAAACTCATACGTGCATTTAGATGGGATTGTATAATGATTAAGGTAACAATATATATGGTATGTTCTTTTACCTATATTATTAATTAAATATACTATGTATATAACGAGATATATTTTTCACGAAATACGTAGTCGTAGACCATCTTAATTACTTACCGTTAATATAATACGATATTGATATGTCAGTAATCTATGTAGAAAAATATATAAAAAGCGAATAAAGTTTCACGTAGATAAAAAGGTATAAGCTTGTTCATATATACATATATATTATATTATATAATATTATGAAATATTCATGAGTTAATAAACGAGCGTCTTACAAGGTGGTTTAAAGGGGTGTTGCAGGGATTATTCGCCAAACCCTTAAGTATATATAGCATAGAGGTATAAACGTAATGAATTCCCAATGAGTGCTGTTTTTAGGCTGGAAAGTCGTTGACCTTTATTATACCAAGCCAAAAATTCAAATTTAATAACGATCGTATGTTATTGCAGTATCAAGATTGATGGGCTCGTCAAACACCCCGATGAATGGTATGACAAACATGGAATGCGATATCAAACCACCTCTACAGTTTCCACTTACCCAGAGACGAAAGCGGAGAGTGCTGTTCACTCAGGCTCAAGTACGTATAACTCTCTCTCTTTATATATATAATATTATTTTATTCTATGTAGGTGCAATTGTGTAATTTTGAATACGTTTGAATTCTTTATATATGGATTCTAATTTAACCCAATTGTAGAGGAGTTATCTCTTTTGACTCAGAAACAATACATTAATTTTTTTTTTACTTTTTATACATTTTGTAAGAATGATTTAATGTAATATTTTGTCAATGAATATACAGCTGTACACCGCCAATTAGAATATATAATTGACAATCTCATATTATTTTTAAATTCGCGTTTTATTTATTTTTTATTTTAATTTTAATTTGAAGTCGTACCTATACAAAGTAAAACATTTATCCGACATTCCATCCTATAAAAAGATTATTTTATTTTTTATTTTTTTTAGTTTGAGTCCTCATACCAGTGCATGTGTATTAAATAATATATATATACTCGTTATTTTTACGTGCGAACCTATTCTGAAACCCAAAACTATATTTACTATTCAAGTTCATAGATGTTTACAGCGCACTTAAACTGTCTCAAAACCCACATTTCTTGTATAAATGTAAACACAATCAGGCGTCACGTCAAATCCACGAAGGCATCGTTTTGACACGAACACATCCATCCCATTTGTACATTGTCCAAATATCCACCCTCTTTGGGCTTTGGCTTGTGTATGTATTTATTTCCTTTTCAAAATCGATGTTTTATCCTAGTTATCCTATACGCTTTATATTGAAAGATAAAAAAACCTATAATATATTTTATAATTATTCTAATATTACTTTTGCAGGTTTATGAACTAGAACGGAGGTTCAAACAACAAAAATATTTATCTGCGCCTGAACGAGAACATTTGGCTAGTCTAATTCATTTAACTCCCACACAGGTAAATAACAAGTATATTTATAATATAGCTAAGCATAATTTAAGTCACAGAAACATTAATCAGATTCAATATTTAATTATACATATAATATAAATAAATATATATATAAAAATCATCAAAATTCAAATGCAAATGATTTAAGGTCTCTTAAAGTCTAACGATTAAAAAATAATTATCGATCTTGATATTATTTTAAACTTATGTTTAAATTCATTAAATTCGGTTTTTATCGTTTTTTTCTCTATCATCATGGCCATTGCCATATACATTATTATGTCGTAGAATGTCGATCCAATTAAGATTTATTTTTAACGATTAACAATAATAAATAATTCTAAGCTTTGTGACACCTGAGGTTTTGTTTAAGTTCAATTAATAGTATTCAATTATTTATATTATAGAGTTTATACTTGAGATAACAAATTACAATTAGGTGTATTGTATAATTTGCATACTACACTACGGCATAATTTACACTATACAGTATGTTATAGTATACATAATCACATAAATATATTTTCGGTATTATAAAATAGCAATAAAATTACATATAAGTATATAACATTTTAGTATCGCTATGATTCTATATGAACAATAAATTCAACGAACCTTAATGAAAAGTCAAACATATATATTTTTTCAATTTCATCAGTACCAATAATTTTTTTTAAGTGAATATGTAATAACTGTAAAAATATTGAAGACACATTTCCAACAAGTGTGGTTTTATTTTAAAAATATTAGGTTATTTTGTTCTAAAGCCTTAATAAAAAAAATGGATAAGTTTTATATAATATTTAAAACTTCTTCTAAACTTCATATTATAATGTGTAATAAACACAATTGAGACCTGTACTAAACTTGGAACCGCTAAGATTTATCGTCGTACTCAGATGTATGATATATAAGTACGCCATTATGCTGTTCTAAAGTGAGCGAAGTCAGCTTATATAATATCGAGTGTAGAGTCTATAGATCACACATTTTAATACCCACGTTCTCTGTATTTTTATTTATAATTTATTATTGTGGTAGTATTACTTCTATGTACATATAGTAATATAATACCGTATTAAATTTATTTTTGGGATATTATATAATGCGAGAGGAATAAACTTGGAGGTTATGATAGTGGATAAGAGGGTCAAACCATGCGTGTGCCAAGGTTCTGGATATTATATAATATATAGTATTAACGAATAACAACATTTTTGGATAAAAGGGTCAATGAGTTCAATTAGAACATTTGTACATAAAATCAATATTATTAATTTTTCGGCTTGTATGCAGGACATAATATATAAAATATGTATAGGTAATAACATATTTAATCGCGATTCGTACTGTTTAAAATTTCGATTGTTTAATGAGTCACTTGATGTTTTGTACAATAACATGATGAGTTGAAGTAGTGCGATTTCCTTGAATCGGCATTAGAACAAATATGGGGCGGTAATAACGCACTTGCCCACGTGTATACGATATAATATTAGATGAAAAATGGATTGTTGAAGTCCTCGTGTAGTTAATAACTAATAATATTTATGCATAATAAATAATAATGTGCAGCATATTCGCCGCTGTATATTTATTATTATACGTCTAATATTATAGGCTTGAGCGCCGTTTCGTGTCGCACAAAATTATAAACAAGACGGATACACTATTATAGTATGACATGGGTTAGGTTATTTAAGAAAATGTTTGTTCAATTAAGTACTCGTTGTCCGCGACCCGCTTTTATACATGAGAAATTGATTATATTTTACTAAAGTAGGGTACACAGGCAGCTACGTCGTCTGTCGCGTGGTCTTCACTCTTCAACAATCGAGTGCAGCCAAACTCTGGTAGACTTCTTGGTAGATAATCGTGGTTATTGGTCAGTGTATGATACCCCCACGATTACGATGGACAATTTATTGGAACACGATAGAATATGCACGCGGCACCGCAGAAAAAACAAGTCAAATTTACAAATATGTAATATGACGCGGACGACTGGTACCTAGGCACAACCGCGCATAATATTATCGTAGTACACCTATTCAAATACCTACTGCACACGTTACCATTCGTCGTGTATATTACCAAGTTTTTTTTTTCCCCGAAATATAAAACGAAATCGTGCGATTTTCGTGCGTTCATACGACGAAACTTCAGTGTTTGCAGGGCAAACGTACAAGTGTACGCGATACGGCGTCGACGGCGTATATATCGCTCGAGTCTCTCATAACTGCGGGCAACAATAATACGATAAACATGATAATAATATACGCATAAGATTTCGGATGGCGTCGCGCGGACAGATTATCGCGGCTCAACCGATGAACTACGCCCTATTGAAATCCGGCTTAAACGTTCGGGCTGCAGCGTGCGGTTAATGAGGCTTAAACATTTTCCGGGGTTACGCGTGCGTCAGTGCCGCCGCCACCGCTCCGCCGCCGCCGTACCGGTCTCTCGTCGCGCGCCGCGTACATATTATTAAACAATCACGGCGTTGATGCCATCAGGGGACCCGCTGCACCGCGTATTATTATTATTATTACTATCATCGTCGTCGTCGTTCCTCTAGCCGCGCCGGTATTCTCTGTGCGCCACCCGTCGTCGTCCGCGTTCCACTCGAATATTGTGCGCCCATCACCCATCATCGCGACACCGGGCTTTTATGTATTTTTTTCTTACTCCTCGCAGCTTAATCGCATTTATCGGTGGCGGCGGTGGCGGCGGTCGCTAAAATGTATTATTATACAATATATTGTACACGCGGATCACATACGCGTATATTGTATATACTGGCACACACACACACACACACGCATAGGACGGTGTGCGAGCGGTGGTGCCGCCACTGCTGCAGCGCGTTGCGCAGGGGGGGCACAAAAGCGTATTCATCGCGAGCCCTCCGAAAAACGTACGTCTGAAGTGGCGAGTGGTATATACATGCGCGGCGGCGGCACCACTCGAGATGATGATCGGTATATATACCCGGTGCGCGGTGGCGGCACAGAACAATGGCCGACAGATTGTGCCTGGTATACGCGTACACGGTATACTCGGGGCCGCCGGGGCGCCAGATGTTGCGGCAAAGACCCCGCGAACCATACGCGCATATATATATATATATATATATATATAATAATAATATGTATGTATTATATATTTTATAATATAAGCAGCGACTACTGTTTAGGTTTTCGTGTGCCTCCCCCCCCCCCCACGAATCACTTTTTCGGCGCACGCGGGACTTATATAATAATAATACGCTCGTCGATCCCCCCTACCCGCTACCCTATGCCGCTAAGCACGCCGAAATTTTGGTCGAGAGCTGCGTCCGTATTATATACTACGACGAATTATTATAATAATAATACATTTTTTGTTGTATGTTTACATTACCAATATACTATATTATTATTATTATTATTTATATTGTTATTATATTTATTATACGCCGAATACAAACGTTACGCGTACGCTTCGTAAAATAAATTATATATTATTATTGTTACAATATTATGGTCCAACCGATTTCCTATTTTCTTTTGAGCTGATGTTTTTTTTTTTTTTATCGGTTTTCGTTCGGTAAACACGCGCAGGACGTTGTCTTGCGCCTACGCGCGTATTCTGTGAACATGACATACAGTATAGTCGCCGCCGATTATGGACTCAGTTCGGGACCAGAATACTTGAGTCCATTAACCCGCAAACGAGTTGACGAGGCGCGAAAAGTTCAAGAATAAAATTATATATTATATATATTAATTCTGCGGAGGATGTTTATTACCAATCGCTCGACGATAGGATATCGATGTTTTTAGCGCCTTTTTGAAGCTGTATGTATGACACTTGCGCCAATGTGCCAAGTCAAAGGTATAAAAAAGAAATGTGATTTTCACCAATATAAATACTTTATATGATAGAAAGTTCGTTGTTACTATATAGGGTATGGTTTATGTGAATGTTTACTAAATACTATACTATTAGTTACTAAATATTAGGTGTTATCATGTAGACTACATGTATGAATATATAAGTTTTGTTATTAAAAAGTAACAATATAATGTTATA
The DNA here is from genome assembly GCA_036289425.1 of Rhopalosiphum nymphaeae. Classification (NCBI taxonomy): domain Eukaryota; kingdom Metazoa; phylum Arthropoda; class Insecta; order Hemiptera; family Aphididae; genus Rhopalosiphum; species Rhopalosiphum nymphaeae. The sequence continues at coordinate 13,952,380 of JAZAQC010000016.1, read as the reverse complement.
CAGGTATTACATAAAAACTCGGACGATCAATAATCAAGATAATAAATTTGTCGATTAAAAATATAGCTTCTTTTGGCGTTTTTGAACAATACTGTTCTAAGTTTATTATCTGAAATAAAGCGCACAGACATCTGAGATTTTAGTGCTTTTGTACAATACGATCAATTTTTTCTCTTTTTTTTTGGCTTTCCATATCTTCCGCAGCGTATTAGATACACCTTGAGTTCCATAGTTGGGAAGGAAAACTGGAGTATATGATGATGAAATCTGAGAAATGTGTTTTTACTGTGTATATTTTTACGTCATTTGTGCTATAAAAGGTAATAGAAGCTATTTTTGAGATCAATAAATATGTTTTTGTTTTGATATTTTATGGTTTGTACAATAATTTGTAGAGTTCACTTCCTGTAACTCAGTTGATACGCACTGTTCAGTATTTCCTATTTTTCTATGTAATATGGATTCTAAATATATTATTTATACTACACGTTACTGACGTTACCATATAAGGCTATATAAATAATAAAGTGTATACAGTTATTATTGCATATTGCGTTCGAAAACGATGACGAGAACGTTCGTTCGACAGTTAATGTTTCGTAAACATTGAACTTTTTATTTACTTATAATTTTCACTTTTATAATTTTCCACTCAATTGTTTAAAATTTTGGTATATCGTGCGTCATAATGTTGTTACATATATTATTATTGCAATTATGTTTTTGTCGTCATCCTACTATACAGCACCAATTGTGGGTGCTTAATAATATTATACATAATTACAATGCATTTTTATTGTGGGTGAAAGTTAAAAGTTGTAAATATGTTTTCTTATGTTCAGTTAATATCAAGATAATAAAGTTTGCGTTGTGTTAAATAATATCACCAGAAAAATGTTTACTTAATTTTAGTTCTTGTTAATTTAAATAAAAAATTAACTAAGCGTTGACGTATTATAGCCATATAAGTACCTAATATTTGTTGTCTCAATATAAATTTAATTGAAGCATAAAATATTCAAAGTTTTCTGACTGACACCTTACTGATGATTACAAGCTTTCATTGTCAGGAACATGATTGATAAATTGAACCACGGTCTTCCGAATAATATTAAGCTGTTTTTGTGGCTTTTAAAACATCAAATCCGTTGCATCGAGTGGTTTATTAATATAATTATACACTTGAAATTATATAGCTATTATACTTTATAAGTATATAATTTTATTATCGTTGGTCTTTGGTGAATACAAGGTATACATAATTTACGCTCAATTTCAATGTCATCATAACATATTATATTACCTACTATAATATCACCAGTACGGCGGTAATTCGCGCGTCAAGCACGTACCTATTGAAACAGTGGAACAACAAAAATATATAATAATGATATATAATGCACATAATTAGTGTACACTTGTGCGGGATATTTAAAAACCTCGTTGGCGTGCATATGCATAATATTATATCATATGATACGTAGTATAATAATTAGTATCGGTAGGTATCGTCATTGTCTCAATGATCACCGAGAATGTCGGGTAATGCAATGATAATACACACTACACAATGATATGCATACGTACCTACGCCTAATATAATATTACGTATGCCATTTGTGTACCTACTCGTATAATGCGCACATGATAAAAAAAACAAGGACCATTTATATAACTGTCGGCGGCAGAGGCGGCGGTACAGACGTAAAAATCAGCGTGAATGGCGTGCGCTCGTATCGTTTATATAATATACGGACAAGTAGCCGAGTAGAAGCCGAGTACTTTTGAAAAGTGAAGTGAATTTATGTAGGAATTATTCGCAGATACTCGTAGCGGCGGCGGCGGCCTCAAGTATGCACGGTGGCGGCGAATCCCGTTCGTTCGGTCAAAAGAGTTAGTCTTTAAACCGTTATCCAAAAGCCACGTAGAGTGCACTCGGTTCGCGAGCACTTTTAAAAACACCTCTTCAACTTTATTTCCACTTCGTTCCCATTCACTGTCAATATTAATGTTGGTCATCTTTTGACTTTCAACAGCAACTTATATATAAATGCTCTGTTGGATTCATTTCTATTTATATACTTTCCACTTCGCCTTTGACAATGTAATATTGTGATAATAACATTTATGTATATATACAACCCAGCCAATACGTATAAGCGTTACATTGACTGAAACCACAATTATTCATGACAATCGCTATAACGCGATAATGTACAAGATAGCGTGCGCATAAATTACTCTTTTTATACATACATGTATAAGATTTCGTACAATTGTGGCCTGTGGGTAATTTTAAATTACTTAATTTTTTATAATTGTTTGTGTTATACTATCATCGTTTTGTATGAATAAGAGAGTAGTATATAGTAGTTATAACAGTATAATTAGTGTCTTCAGAATACTACTCGACTGTCAATAGCCACTACAATAATATAGAAATAAAATATGATAATACGTTTTTTGTAAAAATAAGTATATGGTCATGTTTTTTTACAGGTGAAAATATGGTTCCAGAACCACAGATACAAGTGTAAACGTCAGGCGAAAGAAAAAGCTATGGCCGAACAAAATGCCCAAAATCAGGTAAGACACTTTAAAAGAGAACTGTGTGTCATTTATATTAAAAATATTAATTTAGATAAGAACACTGCAAGATAAATCGTTTTGTTTGTACAGCAAAAATACTAATTTATTTTAAAATAATTCATTACTTATAAATTATAATATATTTAGTGGTACTTGTACTTGGGTTCTTATTCTTATGTATAAGTAAAATCATTTGCAACAGATTAGATAAAGTACCTATCGTATGTTAAATCTTATTGAACTTACTCTTATTCGCAGGCTCAGAGTTCACCACGACGTGTGGCCGTGCCCGTTTTAGTGAAGGACGGCAAACCGTGTTCGGGTACGTCAGACGCCTCCGGCCAACAGCCTGCGCCCGGCGGCAATAACTGCAACGGCCACAGCCCTGCTATGCATCACGGAGGCCACGTACCCGTCCCCATCCACCCTCATCACCACGGTCACCATCACCATCATGGGTCGCCCAACGTCGGGCACCACCAGCAACAGCACCAACCGCCGCAACACCAGTTGCTGACAAACACCGCGATGCCATACCCAAGACAGAACGTCAGTCAGCATCACCATCAACAGCAAAATATGTCCTATTTATCCATTCAAGGACGTGCATGGTGAGCTGTGGCCGGTTATATTATTACCTTTCTTATTAATAGGCGAGCATTATACTTAGTGTAGACTTTCAAAAAAATCATTTCATTTTGTTTCAATACGAATTTTTCATGTGAATATATATATATTTGATATATATACACAAACACACCCACATAGAAAACTATGCTTGTATATTTAAATATATAGAAGATTTTAAGCATAAAGCATTTGAGAAAATGCAATTATATAGTGAGATATTAGGAAAAATTCTTTTATTATACGCGTAGGATAAGTATATTAAGCCCGTTATGTATAAGCATGTGTACACATTTTTCATTTATTTATCTTGGACTCTCTAAGTCAACGCTTCTCAACCTTTGGCACGCGAAGAAAATTTGGAACCCGATATTGACGTCAACGTCCGTTCAAAATAACACTAACCGTTTCATTGAAGTGAAAAACTAAAAAGTAAACCGTAAATCATAATAATTATAATAATCGTACATAACTATTTAATTTAATTTAATTTCTTTTTATGCATTAAATACTTAATTGCCATAATTTTGTAATTCCTAATATAATAAAATTCTATACATATAACATAAACGTATACATTATTAGTAAGAAAATAAATGGTCAGGTGGTACGCGAATATAAAAAGGTTGAGAACCGCTGCTCTAAGTCAATTAAATTTTATTTGTGCTATGTGTATTAGTATTTTTTTCTTTTTAATGTTTTATAATTTGAACGTCCTACCTCCAAGTCACGTGTTTACTTATCGATGTATAAAGTATAAAGTATTTTGAAACTTTTGTAAATTATTGTGAATCGCAATAAATTAATTCTTTTTGTATAGATGACATATACTATACATAGGTACTTCAATGTTCTGTACTGTTCTACTTATATTATTTGATGTAAAATAGTATGAATTTGTTTATCATATTCAGTCTCTTACATTTATGAGAATTTGTGTATACTAATTTGATTGGTCCGTGATAGTTTCACTTAGACATTTTTTTTATAGATACATAAAATAATTTTATCTATTTATTTATTAATAAGTTGCAAGTATATATAAAATATGTATGTATATTTATGTATAAACCTCAATTTTTAAAGCACTATAAATACCATTCTTAGTTGTATATTATATGGTTAAGAGTTTTGTAAGTAGGCTTAAATATTAAACAAAGAAAATAGACTGTTGAATAAACCTATAATAATATCTATTACTACCTGAAATGTTATTTAACAGTTTTTGTGTAAATTTACAATCATTGAGATGGTTTAATTGAAACGGATGTGAAACATTTTATCAACTATATTATATAGTCTCATATATGTACCTATATGAGGTATCTATATTAAGTCAAAGTTTAATATTAAAATATTTGCAATGTATAAGTTATTGTGTAATTATTAATTAATATAATTATCAAACGAATCATGTTAAAATCTAAGAAAACCATGTCAATGTTTTATACATATATAAATATTATACGGTACATTGGTATATGGTATTTCATAGAAGTGTGTCGAAATGTATGTTACAATTTATGTTTGTTTACCTCTCCCTTATAATATATTATATATTATTATGTTTATTTGATATTATAAACATAATATTATATTATACACGCTCGCATTAACTTGCAACGAGCTCTTACATTAATTCCATTGTTTTAAATTTAAATATGTCCCAATATATGTGTATATTGGTATGTTGTTTATATTATATCTATGGAAATATATTTTGTTTTTTGCACGACCCCATTAAATTTAATGTTATATTATATAAAATGTGCTGTAATTATATACCTTGTAAAAATTATACTAAACTTCTGTATAATTATTATTATTATTATTATTATTTCTGTAAAATGTGATGTATAATAATATCTACGTGATTGTATACGAAATAAATATAAGATATGAAAATAGTAAACGTACCTATACATACAATAAACGACGTATAACGTGATATGGTTTGGTTCTCTGCAAATATAATTGCGATTTTCCTGCCACCATCGTCCAAATATATTATACATAGCATCGAGTTTTGCAGCGAGGAGCAAGAAAATCGTTTAGGTACGTCTTGTGTGTTCTGCGCATATCCTTAAGTCGGAAGCTATACCTATGTTAATGTATACACACATACACGCGTATAATGGATGTATATAGTCGTTAATGAGTAAACAGTAGCGTTATGCAGCACTATATATACCTATACAAATATATAATAATATGTATATAATAAAACACAAGAGAACCGCATAATATATGACGAGCGAAAATAGGCGGAACCATGACAGGCGGAGGACCGCGCCCCCGACGCCATGACAGTGCCCTCTATATAGTATATTATATTATTATGTGTGTGTGTGTATTATTATTATTATTATTATTATTATTATTACGGCGCTGCACGCTCCCGGAACCCGGACGATCGTTTTAACGCACACGGCTGGAGGGGAAACACGATTTAATAAGGCACAAAATATGTGTACAATAAAAAACCGATCGACCCCAACAATTGCCGGTGGCGAAAAAAAATGTATATTATTGTATACATACAGACTCGTGCTTTGATTTGAATCCAATTATTATTGGGTAGCTAAAATATTATAATAAAGGTCCTGGAAAAAAAGGACAATCATATACAAATAAAAAATGTTTGCTTTTTTTGAATTATTGTAATATAATTCAATATAGTCACGGACAAAAAAAGCAAATTTAATTTTTTTAAATCGACTATGTATATACATTATTTATACTAAATATATTACGTTATAAATATCACATACATATACGATTTAATTGATTATACAATCATATATACACCTCGTGGCGTGTAGAATTATACATAAAGGGTGAAACATTTCGTAAGACAATTATTATATGAAGCACCTAATGAGTATCTTATGTTCAAGTAATTATCACGTATATATATATTCCTTATAGTACAGTATTTATACACATTTTTAACCTTTTTATATATTTATATATCGATACCTAAAAGGCCAAATATAATATGCCACAAATGCCAAAATATTTAGGAGAGCAATTTAAAGTTTTACTATTTTTCAAATATCTATTATTTTTTTAAATTTACCTAAGTTTTAACTTATGTGTGAACTTGATAATATGGTGTTTAATATACTGTATAATATTAATTTGCTTAACTCTACTACAACTTTCTATTTTTTTTTTAAAGTAATTTTTTAGTGGAATTAGAATAGAATTATTACAAATGGCAATTGTTATTATATCTTGCTACTACTAAAATTGAATTTATCAGTTTAGCCAAAAAGTGTATGTCCGAACATGTTACATTTATCCGGTTAAAATAAGTAAGTATCAATGTTAATATATCTATTTAATAATAATTGTATGTCACATTTTTTTTGAACTTATAATTTTTATGCATTCAAAAATATGATCAACTTGTAAAATGCCAAATATTATTATGTAAAAATAACGCACTTCTAATAATTTTGGATACTTGATATTTGGCAGAATCATAAAGAGCATCTAGTTTGATTAAACCAATTTTTAAAAAAGAGGACATATTATATTTGACCTTTTACCCATCAATATATTCACGAAATGTAAACTATATTTTATGTAATGTAAAGAAGTAAATAGAACATTTTTTGCCATTGCCTAAGTTTTTTTGTTTTATAAAAATAATAATTAATAATAATTTTAATATACATTTTTATATAATTATATATATATAATGTTTCAGACATTTTAAATTATCATACACGTAGGTATATAATTAAGATATAGAACTGCAAAATTTAAAATAAATTCTAATAAACACATAAGATATTAAATGAAGTATGTAGATATAATTCTCAAAATGTATATGAGTAATACATGTAGAAATGTGGTTAATATAATTACATTTTAATTTTTCTGCAGTACGTAGCTATATATTTACATATATATATATATATATATATGATTCATAAGCATATATTTTAATTATCATTTATTATTAGCTATTTCAGAATTTCAGACACACACACATATATATATATATATATACTTTATGATTATTACCCATTATAAGGTAAAATTAAACATATATATATATATATATATAATTAATTACCTACCTAATTGGTGTTTAATTTCCATAAATAAAAACTAAAATCATTTCACAGCCAGTGAATTTAGTATACTATGTGGTATATATATGTACCTACTGCAAGAACAAAATATGTTTTATTAACTATTTAATAATATTAATAAAAAAAAGTGTTAATGATTATATTCGAGTATAAACCTATTAATGATTTGTGTTTAAACTTTGAGCGATAAAGTTTTTATACACACTTGGCTTATATATTTCGAGATTATTATAATTTGTAAAAGCTAAATAAAATTGTATGTGAATCACGTCATATATTAAACATATTTTGTTTTATGATATAGTTAATTACTTTATAAAACGGAAAATAAAGGATTGCATATTGGGTAGGTATATTATCGATTAGTATAATTAATGCCATTAAATATGTTTATTGGAAGCTATACGCTGAAAAATAATTATTGATAAATTATAATTAACATAATTAGTAATAATGATAAAAAAAATACATAAACACTCAAACCGCTCCTACCGCGAGTTTGATGTATTGAAGTATAGGTATATTATGTACATTTAGTTTTAGTGTATTGAACCAATTATGTATATACTAAAACAATTAAACTGGAATTCTAAGTGGTTTGAACATTACATATATCTGTAAGGCTATAAAGTACGAAGAATCTACAAGGTACAGTATATATGTATATTTTATATCAACGGTTATGGCACGTATAAATAATATATAAAATTATACTTACGAGTTACACTTACAAAATATCATATTCACACACACGCATAAGTATATGTAACTTTGAATAAAGTATGAATGTAATGTACTTAAAAAGAACACCGAATACCTTGGATGACAAATATATTTTATAGTACACTATATAAATTATATATAATATGTGACAAAGAATATCACAAAATTAGTTCTTTTTTTTTCTTGGTCTTAAATATAAGTTTTATTTAATGAAAACACGGGGGGATTCATAAACATTTTTTCAGGTGATACTTTATTGTACAATAGAAATTCATTACAAAAAACAAATAACCTTTACTAATTATTTTCTCAGTTAATTCGCGTCATCTACTCTAAAAGTATTCTTAAATACTATTTAATATAACTTAGCTATTACTAAAAGCTTTTATGAATGACTATTTAATAAACTATTTGTAATAATTATGCTTAATATTATGTATAGACTCAGTGGTGTATTGGTAAATATATTCTTGGGTATACACATTAATAAAATATGTACTCGACGTACTCGTATATTCAATCCAAAAAATGTTTTCTTCCCATTCGTTATACTAGAAAAAATTAACTTGATCCTTTATATTATGTTTATAACATTAACTATTAACTTCTAATGAATTATTATAAAACCAAAGGCCGTTAATTACCAGTGTACTATGCATGCATTGTATGTGCTGTTACTCGTTACTCGTATTGGCCGATAATAATCGAGTCATTTTAGGATCGTATATCCGTAAATGATATTTTACATTGGGTGCCTTACCGTATACGTCGAAAATCGAAAATCTACTGACGCGAATACAGCGTAGGTTTACCCGCGTACCGCGTATCCGTACCAATGCACCACTTTACAGTAATATACTATAAAATGCGTGTAACTCGAAATCTACACGGACGTACGAGATATTAGGAAAAAATATGACGTATAAGATACAAGATACTTTTAAAATTTTTAAAAGACATTGACAAAAAAAAAAAAATATACATTACAAATTATTTTTGAAATTAAAATTTATAAAATGTAAAATACTTTCATATTTTTTATTTAATCTTTGTACATTTATATATACGTATTACTTATATAATGCTATAACGACGATAATGATAATATATATATTATATATCTTTATCAAAAATCCAGCTTATTAAAACAAATACTTAATCACTTATTTGTATATGGCTATTGGCTATACCTTAATAAGTTATGAGAAAGTTTCTCATACACCATTTATACTTCGTTCAATAATAATATGGTTTTTCTTTTTTTTTTTTTACAAAACCAAAAAAATGTGTACAATATTATAGTATAAATACACTAAAATGACATGATGCAAGCCCTTTTAAATTAATTTTATGATTATTTACGTGATTACACGTCAATTAGGTATGAAAATAACATAAAGTAAATTTAAAAACTTATTTGCATAAATTATTGATTCCGAGCGAAGCGAAGCAATGAATATATTGCTGTATTGTAGCGATTTGTAGGTTTTATAATTACGAGTATGTACGTATTTGAAGTTTTCTATTACCACTAAGAAACGATTTTCTTGGACAAATTGTTTAGTTATAGAATTTACTGAGTTTTAAAGTCACTGTAAGTTCATTCTTAGAATCTGTTTAAAGTTAATTTTTACTTAAAATGTCTTCACGTGTTTTTTTTTGTATTATTTCTGTTATCAATCTTCATTCATCTAATTTTGAAGCAGTAAAAATATGTCAACTTTGAAATTCTTGAAAGGTTTCTCAGTTTAGACCTAACTTAAGAGTGTTAAAAGTATTAAAAACTTTAACTACTTATTTAATTATTATTTTTAATATTTAAAATAATTATTGGTTTTCAGACAATGAAGCTCAAGTTTTAATAAAATTACGTAGCTATGAAAACAGAAAATCAAGAAATAATTATATTTTAATGATAGTACATAATAATACTACAATAATAGCAATACGCCGAAGCGTAATATTTTAAATTGTTTACTGGGTTGAACATTACATTTTTATTGAGTGCTGAGTGGAGAGCATTTTTAAATTGAAATATTAATATGTATATTTAAACAGTTGCATACAACCGTTTAATCTTCTCAAAACTACATATTATAATAACTAGAGCAAGGACTTGTATGTACTAAAAAGTTATCAAATATATATTTAAAAATATGCATTTACACATCAAAAAATTAAAAAATTGCAGTTAAATATGCCATAAAAAAAAATTACATTGTTTTTTTTTTAAATAGTTTATTAATTTTAATTATTTTAATTTATATTATTTCTATGTACCTATGCTATACCTACATGCATAAAAAACAATAATACAGTCAATACAGATGTAATCTAATCTATTCAGTAGTCATTAACCATTAAGACCAATTTTTGTCTCTCTCTTTTTATGACGAATTCGAAATTTAATATAATTTATTATTGACCTTAATTCGATAAAAATATTTACCAAAGTGCTTAGTTTTTGATAAACTATCAAACTATACACTAAAAACCTTAAATGTCCTTTAAACCTGGAATCATCAAAATATGCAAAAATATGCATTAAAAACTTTAAATATCTGATCACAAGCGTTATGAAATGTATTGTGTACTTACTATGATAGTAGTTAGCAGTATAAGCATTAAGCATACAATAAAGTTAACCAGAAAAATATGCAAATGCGTAAAAGTCCTTGCTCTAATAATAACTTTAATGAGTAATGAGTATTGTAGTATTTTTCATAATTCTGCAGCAAGTATAAGTACATAACACATTATTTATATGAACATTCATTAACGACTCTAGACTTCCATGAAATAATAAACTACATAATCTACATGTACCTATTACTGTGTTTATTTATTAATTGTGTACTAAGCATTTTTGTACGTAGGTACAGTTTTTTTTTAATACTTCCTTCGTACAGGAAAAAATACTATGTTTTATTAATGCTATACTAATTTTTAGTTTTTAGCCACAAAATTCGACTATACTTATAGGTAAGCAAATTATTAGAGCAAATCGGCCAGAAATGACCGTTATGCGAATTATCGTAAAATCGCATATACCTATATATGCATAACAATATGGTGGGTACTTCCTACACACACACAAACACATACACACACATATATATATACTATATTATACTAAATAAAGTCAGAATTTTGGCGAGTAGGTAGTCTCACATAGTCACATGTGAAATACTTTCGCACAGGTCGTCGCCGTTCCCCCGCGGTGGTGCAATCGCCGCCGCCGCCGCCACCACCGCTGATGACGATTGCTACGGCGGCGGAGACGTGCTCGCTGGCCCGGACGCGGGACATAACGCGCGGCACAGGCTCGCGCCCGGCGGTGGTCCGCCTCTATACGCGTATGGTGGTGCGCGGGCTCCGAGCCGCCCCATTGTTTCGTCGTGTGAGTCCCACGGCCGCGTTACCAGACCACCGCGAAATCAGTGAACACGTATTAAACGTATTATACCACAGGTAAGTTAACTCGGAAGTGAGCATTATGCGCGTACAATAATAACACACATACCTATACACGCGTATGCGTATGTATATATACATATATATTGTCGTGTTCTTACCGCGTGTGAGAAATGGTGATGGTGATGCAGTAGCGCGCCCGCGCCCGCTCGCACATATTTTTTTCGAAACAACTCGATCGGAAATGAACAAACATAAAGTTCGACGACGAATTCCCACACGCGTAGCGATGACGTGAGAACTGCAGAGAACATATTATACTATATAATATAACTATATATACATAGTTGACGTCGTGCACCACGGCGTACGTACATATACGGTAAAAGTGGATCAGTCGTACTTATATATGTACACACGAAAAATATATACGAAGTCAGTAAACCGTACGTATTGCATAGGTACGTTACGGGAAAAATTGCGAAAACCGAATTGTAACGGAAAGCGGCCGTTATTATAGAACACGTCATATAATATTATTATGTCTATGTGGGTACTTATACATACGTTAAGCATATTATAAATATGTACGATCGCTGTGTATTATATAGTATTGCTTGTCTGATTTTGGATTGGCTGGTAAACTAAACCACGGTTTGGTGCAACTGGTCTAAGATCCAACTACATAATATCATGATGTTTGGCCCAAACGGCCGCAGCATCTCCGGTTTGGTGGTATCAAAATCCGTATCAGATTCCTTACCGCTTATATTCTTCCTGTATCCGTCTTGGACAATTAGCCATAATTTGCTCGTTGTAGCCATTTCTATAGCTTACTAATATAGCTTTCCTCTACAGTTATAATTTACTCGTCAGTAAAACAACAGCATCATACAAATAAGCGGCCGCAACCACATTTCATTGTTCTATTTTTTTCTATAATCTCGTTATATCGTATACAGCACATAAATCATAATACTTCACCCGATATTCCTACCTTCCCTTCAACCCTTGTTACTCCAATAAATATACCGACACTATATAAAACACTATCCGTGCACGTCCGCATTCAAAGTCTAGAAATTCTTTATCTATAACCGTTAGGTGCAATGCGATGATATGCACGTAGCAACAAAAATAACTATCTACTGCTGGGCGTTTTCATCATAATATACATAATGTTCCGATTTGATGTTATGTGTGGGGTATTTTATTGCATTCTGTGCAGCGGCGAGTGTATATTATCGTCAATGTGGTATATTATAGCGCCGCGATATCATTACACACGCGGTCCGTGGTCCGGCCCGTGCCATTTTCGGCGAAGGCTGCGTGCAGTCATAAACACACGCGACCATCGGCCGAGGCTATTAAACATGCGGCTAGTCTGGCGGCTACGTATACACGAAAGTATATAATATATATATCATACACATAGTTTAGTGCACTGCGAGAGTACGTGACGTGTAATATATATATATATATTTATATATATATAGTAAGATCGGGATGGGTGTACGATGGTGAGCGGCAGGGGCGGTGGAGTTAATAAAAGTGTGTTTAAACGGGTGCGCGCGCGTTTTCACGCGGGGGAGAGATATACTGTCAGCGACAGCGGCGGTGGCTGTATTACTGCCGGACAACAATGACGTTTTTGGGGTGTTAAGAATTTTCGGCGCGAATTTATCTTCGACCCCTGTCACGTGTCTTTGGCACCGTGAAATTCGAAAACCGGACTTGGGATTAAAACCGGGCCATTTAAATATGAATGCAAACGTATATAAATATATATAAAATAAGTAAATATATATATGTGTATATGGAACACTCGCGTAACTACAGTGCGGTCATATCATGTAATATACTATATATATATGTGGGTGTGTGTGTGTGTGTGTGTGTGTATATTATATATGTACAGTGTCCTCGCGGTCAGTGAACTAAGGAATAATATATTATACAATCCAGTTGCAAGAACTCAAAAAAAAAAATTGACTATATCGATTTTTTATAATTCCTTACTGTATAAGTGTTATCGCATTGTATATACAATATAAACTAATAAATAGTAAATCATACGTACATATTATATAATATATATTATCATATGTAGTGTTTTACAGGACTACATTACTACATAGTAAATATTATGGTTATATGATGATTTAAATGTATCACAACTCTATACGGTTGTCAGTTATCACACCATTTAATAGTTGCGGTCAGTAATCCGAATCGTAATGATTAATCAATCAAATGTTGTAGGTTCTTTCTATTACCCTTACACGAGAAGCCGGTTTGATATTTATAAGCAATAAGTAATGATTAATGTATGACGCATTTGCCATTTTGAGGTAGGAAAAATGATCATTTACCGAAAGTTACAGAATAACGTGTTCGGTTGTACTTCGGACAAATATAATAGTCACAGATTCAAAATTTTGAAACGACCTAACTGAATGTTGACTGAACTCTGATCAAATCGTTTTTCAAATGCATCAATAATTTTTTCCACTTAATACCTATGTATTATATAGTACAATACAATAGCGTGGTATTTTAATATTATAATAGTTTAATACAACTGCATATTAAATTGTATGGTTGCAACGCACTAAAACACACAGGTCCGTTTGCAGGATAACTGCGTGGCACGTCATCTGACTGCTGCAGAGACCGCACCGAAGGAAGGCGCCATCGCGGCGTGGTGAAAGCGCCACCGCGAACTTGTGTCTTATTATTGTTTCTACACCACTGTACGTTTTGACTCGAGATTGTAGCCAATTTCCGAACGGGCCCGACGAACGGCAAGTCATCGCCGTCGTGTGCCTCGTGGGTGGTCGTCCCGCGACGTCATACGTATTATAGTTATATATATATATAGTCATCGCCGTCGCCGCACGTCAGGTGCATGACGGGCACCGATAGACTGACGACTGACGTCCGCGTGTTATGAGTGTGTGTGTGTGTGTGTGTGTGTGTGTGTGTGTGTGTGTGTGTGTGTGTGTGTGTGTGTGTGTGTGTGTATGTGTGTAAGAAAGAGAGAGAGGCGCTAAACGTTAAACAATAACGGCCAACCGACAATACACGGCGGCAGTCCATTTATTAATATTATATAGGTAGGTAGCTTCAGCGTGATGTCTTATTGCTGCAGTGACGTAATTTTTAGGTGGTATATATGTGTAGAGTAGAGCAAGCATCCCTTATTAGTTCTACCAGAAATTAACGTGTTTGTACAATATTACTTATATTACTAATATATTGATGTATAAAAGCTTAAGGAAGTTATAGTTTTGTTGGAAATCCAAAAAAAAAGCTTTGAAAATGCTATGTACACATAACTATATATATATATATATATAACGGTATACGGTATACGATGTACGACATGTGGTAAAATACAATACAGTAACATATTAATAGTGTATTGTATGCTTTTATACTTTGTCAATATGAATGTAACCGTATATGTATTTATGAGAATACTAATAATTGGAATGTTAAAGTTACAGCACTTTATATTACACGGTGGTCGACTAAATCAAAAGTGAAAAAAAAAACTTTAAATGGTGCCGACTCACCTATTATTTACTTTATTGTAGGTATATTATCATATTACTACACTTTGTCATCAATTTACTTATAAACTTATCAACATGTCTAAAAGCAGAAATGCATCGCATATAAAAATTAATTTTTTATGATATTTAAATAAATTATACATAGGTATAGTACTATAGTATATTAAAATTATATGTTTTTATAGTTTGTATGTAATAACTTTACACCATGTGTTATAAATACCAACAGTTATCATAGTGATATTTAGTACCTAAAAATTACAAAAAAAACAGTATATCATATAGTATTGTGAATTTATATACATAATATATTATATAGTAAAACAATCTATAAATATGGAATATATTCAAGGTAGTTCAACAAGCAAGCTCATGCCCATTATTTAATTTAATAATGAATTTATTCAAATTCCAATCTTCGAAATTTTTGAATTTACTCAAAGACTATATTTTAAAATTATTGAGTCTTTTGTACAAGTAGAATTATATCCCATATAGTGATACAATTTTTTGTTTCTCTTCTGATTTTGTGCATCGACGTTTTCAGAAAAATTATCCACCAAAATAATTTATTGTAGTAAATTTTGTATTAATCGAATTATTATTGCATGTACACGTATCTGCGTAGATATGCCATTTAAAAGTTGTTTGTGGTTACAAAAATTATTGTTTTACCCCTACATCGTACGATGGCACGACGCACATGTCACGCTGGCAGTGACGCAATTATAGTAATTGCCAGTCAACTTACTTTCCGGGTGGGAGCATTTAACAACAACTCAAGTCCAAGGCAACGCTCGGGAAAATAATACTGTATACATGCGAATTAAATGTTTTTCCGAGTACTGCGAATGCTCCTTAATAGACCACACCACACTACTACTCACGAACATAATATATGCATACATTTGTTTATTTAAATGTTATATTAATACCTTCGTGTTCTAAGTAGGAGCTGCAGGTGCCTAAAAATAACATATATATTGTGTACGTGCATTGATGCGCACTATCAATTACTTCACCGCCGGTCTCTTTATTTCTTGATTTCTTATACTTAGTATTTAGGAAATATATTATTATTCGGTCATCTTTGTTATAAATATTACGAATACTCATGTTTATACCTATATGTATTATATTATAGTTGTTTACATTTTAAAACAATTTGTTTTTAACCTTTTATTCATTATTTTGAACTTCATGTCCTAAATCTCTATATACATGCAAGTTATTATTTATTATACTGAAATCATTACCTTTGTATGTAGCAAACAAACTTTTTTATAATATTTATTATTACGAACTTGTACCTACAAGCTATACGTAATAAGCAGGTAGTTGATACTTTTATCTTTGTAATATACGATCTAATATATCATGACTTAACTATGTTTTTACTGACATTGTCAAGTTATACAGATGTATTCGTCGTATATTTGTAGTCCAATAAAAATAAAGTGGTATAAAATTCAATATTTTGCATAATTCAAATATAATATACTTATTATTATTAAATAAAATACTATGGTATAATTAAAAAGAAAAATTATTAATAATGTTTTGATTTAAAAAAATATTTAATGCTTTTAATTTTCATATTGGTACGCACAGTGAACCCATATTGTGGTGTATTCGTATACTTTATACTGTACACATAGAGGTCACCTTTTTTTAGCATAAAATCGTATTAAAACTTTGATCCCGTATTCCCGTGTAAATAGAACTTTTGTTTACATAAATATTTGATTCATAGGCACTATATTATATATTTATGAGTGTAAAATGACTATAATATATAAAATAAAGATACTCATTACTTTTCGATTATATAAATATCTAATGTAATTATATTGTATTTATATTTTTTTTTCATACATTTTGTGCAATATTTTACAATCAATATGAAACAAATACTCATAGAGTTCTATATTATTATTTTAATATGTGTAGGTATATTCATTATTCATGTTAAGTCCTATGCTTTTTAATGGTATCTAATAAAGTTAACAATAATGTGTCTGTTAAACGTAGATATATAAACAGTTATATAAGTTATATTTTACATCACTCAGGCACTGAGTATATTACACTTACCCGTAAGCGGTAATTAAACAATTGCATCTTAAGATTTTGAAAATAATTGAATTTTGTATCGGTTTATGTAGGTATTTTGTAAATATATTTCAAGAGTTATGAAGTAAGTTTTACAAGAACTGCTACAAAACAATTTTAAAACCCCTTTTAGTTATTTCAATGAAATATGTATTGTTCTTCAATATACAATATGATGTAGTGTAAAAAATAGCATTTAACAGCTGAAGTACTTCCGAATGTATGATTACCCCTCTTCAAATTTGTATTGTATAAATTTTATTTTTAATAAGTTAGATTATATGTATACTTATATATATATATATTAGCAGGTAGCACTATTATAATATTGAGTCATTAAATGTTGCGTGGTTAATGGTTATAGCAAGGCGATGAAATTATACACATACCCGAGGTCAAGGAAAATGTCAGTGAAATAAAAAAATGTAAATTCTGCACGCTCTCATAAGCTCTACTGTATAGAAAAAAGTCGAGGGGACATTTTATTGGCAATGAAAATATCGGTGTATAATAAATTTCAACCGAAACACATCGAAGACAATATTAAATAATTCATCTTGTAAAGTTTGACGGGTTTATTGTTAACGTCAAAGGTTAATCTGCCGCTAAGTCTTTTAGATAACAACGGTGCTGTAGGCCTTTGACTGTCGGTCAATATAGGTGTGTGAACGGGTGGCGTGGCGTTATATCTATACACATAAAGGCTTTTCACATATTTATATATATATACACATCACGTTAGAACGTGAGGAATGAGGGGTGGGCAGGTGAGGGCGTCGCAAAGGTCGATCATACCGCGGTATTACACCGTGTCGCCTGGCAACCAAAGTCCGGTCACCATGGTGACAGCGATTTATTCGCCGGCCACACGCACGCACCACGGTTCGGGTCAAGTGCACTCGAGTGCCGACCTCTTCCCCGGCCGCCCACGCCGACGCTGCCGACACCGCACGTCGTTTCCCCTGTAACTTTCTCGGGACCACTCGACTTGATCGTCGTTGCCAATTTCTCTCTTTTCCTTCCACCGCTCCTCCACCCACAACAACCGCCCATCCTCTCTCACGCGTATATATATAGACGGTTTTATGTTTTATTTTTTAATAATTTCACTCCCCTTCTGACTTTTTGTCTAACGCTTTTTTTCTCTTTCTTTCTTTCTTTTTTTATCATCGTCGCATCACACACATAATACCCCTGGAGGTCTCCTTGAAAAATGTTTTTGGCCTTGTCATCTTTTTGCGTACGGTATTTTTCGGATTTTTTTGTCGAGTAAGATATCCGAGTACTCTTAAAAAAGAATTTTAATCTAACGCATATCTGTTTTGACATTGTAATTAGACTTATACATTCGAATACATATAACCAGTAAGTACCTATATAATAAACACATTTTTCATTTCTTTGAAATGTACCTAGTACCTATAAGAATTAGACGAATTATTTATTTTTTTCAACATTATATATCATGAACATATTGTATATATATTTAAGTTTTATACAGTTGTATTTCTTAAAAATATATTATTATAATACATTATTTTTTTAACACTGGTTTATATTTAAAGATTGTTTTAAAGTAATTTACTCATTATCGATTGATTTTAACTTTATTTTCTAAATTATATAGAGCCCCGATAAATAAAAATACTTCTATAATAAGTAAAAATAATTAATACATATATTAAAACCTTTTTAACCAAATAATTAACTTAGAGAAATATCAATAATAAAGTAGAATTTTATTTTTAATATCAAAAAACTTAATGATAATAACAAAGTTGACAAATAATTTTAAAGGATATTATTTACAAATGGGAACTATGTACTCGCACTATAATATAAAAAAACAAATTATTATTTTATCGAATAAAATATTTTGTTAGTAACTTATTGACTATATACACTTTTGAAAGGTGTACATTCTAAAACATAAATACAGAAAAAAAAACAAATTTATGTTTAATATTTATATTAAACATTTTTAAAATAAGAAAACCAAATAGATTTAAGTAAATATTTAGTTTATTAAATGATGGTATTATAGGTGACTAGGTATTTTAGTATTTAATATTTTTAGATTATCTAATTATAATAATTTCTAATCGTCCGTAAATAATTAAGAGTAATTTATTTTTAAATAATAACATTTTTATTATTATTCATGAAGATAAAATCATGTTACAGCCTACAACTATTGAGATTATTAGGTTAAAAAATAATATTATTGTTTCATCGGATATTTATTTTTACAAAAAATTAAACAATAAGATTTATTTTAACAGATTTCTATTCCACGATGAAATAATTCAATCAATAATAATTGGTCAAATAATTGAATTATTTATAATCATATCTTATTCCAAAGCATTATTATTTATAATAAAATCAGTATGGTATAAAAAAAAGTATATTCAAAAATGATAAATAATATAATAGTTTTAAATTGAATGCAATATTATATTGTTGTTATATACTTATTATAATTACATTAATTACATAGGATAAACTGACGAGGTATATTTGTTACAACTCTATTAACTATGATCATAATATACCTATAATTGTTTGCATCATTCGTGAATATTAAGTAATAATGATGTTATGAACCCTAATGTCTGAGTACGAGATAAACACGAATCAGTTTTAACTATTTAACATTTATATCGAATTCAAACGAACAACTTTAAAAATAAAAAAATGCTGTTCAATTGAGTAATTTGCATTTATTGCTTACATTTATTTTGAATAACTACTTAATATCGAAATATATTTATTGAGTTAAACATGTCACCAACATAAATAATAAATATAGGATAAAAGTAAATTGAACTATTATAGATAAATCATTAATTTGAACCGAACTATTTTGATTTTGGTTCTGTTTGACAGTCCAACAGTCTGTAAACCTACCAATCATAAGTTGTCTTATATATTAATTGAAATAATTATTAAAGTCTTCCAAGGGATGTTCCATTTCCTAAACGATACATTAACAATATATTATTAACATTAAATGCTGGTGAAATTCAAGCAAAATGTGTATTTAATTGGTGAACTGTACCACTGTGGTACTCATTATACACATTGTTAAATAATTAATATTATATGCATAAATTATTTATAGTGTTAATGTTAAATAAATAATTAATATAATAATAACGTACAAATCGACCGTAGATACATCAGACACGAATGATACATTAATACTTAAAAATTAAGTTGGATATAAATAAAAATTCGTTGTATACAATGTACAAATAATTTATCATAATAGATATAGTAGTTGTATCATATAGTATACGAGTCTGCAGACCAAATATGCGTATTTCGTATATTATTTCTATATATACGATTATTATAATACATACGCGAACAATGTAAAATGCGGTTACCTCTATTATGTAAAAACTATACCACGCATGCTATAAATCACGTATACAATGCGCATCTTATAATATACATATATATATATATTTTGTCGACGTACTTGAGAATATTGGCGGGAAACGCCTGGAGCACTACCACTACTACCGGCGTCGTACCATACAATACAGCGACTACACAATTTACACACATTTATATCGTAGGTACCTATACGGTATAAAGTCACGGCGGGGGTGAACTGCAGTGCAAAAGCTCTCGAGAAAGAGCCCAATTATATATACGCGACGATAGACGCTTGTGTTTTACACGGTTTGTATATTACGTGACTGCCTACTAAAATGCCCTCGGTCACGTACAGCGATAATTAAACAATGCTGCAGCAGTGCGACCCCGAGTGTAATTATTATTATTATTATTATTATTATTATTATTATTATTATTATTATGATTGCGTGGTGGTGGTCTCCCTTTGACGGTCTGTCGACTGTCGTGTAGTAGTACGCGACGAGCACCGCCGAGGGTTTATTTTTTTTGTTCTCGCGGGTCACTCGACAGCCGACGACGACGTTGAATACGTATCGTGCTGCAGCAGACGCCGGTGCAGCTTCTGACTTTATATAATATATATATATATGCATCACGAGAGACGGGTATTCGAGTACCTACTTACACGTTTTGTGACTTTCCGTTTTCGAAAAAGTGCGAGAACAAAAAGTTACCAAACTCAAAGGGTGTTGTTTAAATTCTTTCAACGTCCTTTCTTCATTTTTTTTCTTTTTTATGTATATAAAAATATAAAACAGGTACAACTGTTAATTTTTATTACGCGTGCACTCATCTCCTATACCCAGAAACAATACGGGTATCGTACGCGTATTCGCTTCGTGATTAAATACACAAAAATGTGTCGCGGTGCACAAACGTGGTGTATGGAAATCCGAGCGGAGAAAGTCGGCTAAAATGTCTACCGGCACGTCGTCTGTATATACTCGAAACTTGCGTGCGTTCTAAAATATCACAATATTTCATATATTATTATTATACATGTTATTATACAGGCAGCAATCTCCGCCAAAAAAAAAATACGAATAACCGCGGTGTCTGCTGCTCGCTGCTGTCCGTTATTGTGATTATCATTATTGCTGTCTGAATCTCGAACGCATTGTTCGAGCTACACGCATACAATCACAATTGTGCATCTACGTCTATATTATATTATATACATATGTGCACGCGTGTGTGTGTGTGTGTGTGTGTGTGTGTGTGTGTGATGTGCGTGTAGTCCTAAACGCACGGACAAACGTGACTTGCACCCGATTTTTTTTCTCATAAGGGGACCGGCACGGCGCGTGATTTTGACACGTCGTTTTCCATTGCATTGTTCCGCCGACAGGTCTGCGGACACAAATCCCCGTTCTCGTAGAATGTGTAAAAATATATTATACTCCGCGTTTCCGATCGTCCACCGGATATGATATTATTATTTTGTATTATCATATTGATTTTATTTGGAATTTTTCGATTAGCCCATACACCACGCCGAAGGGTTGAACATAAATCGCAAATAATATTATATACGCAGTATAATGTAGATGCATCGAAATTGTAGGTATACACGACATAATAATTTCATGTTACATTTTTACCTATGTATAATATCATAACAGATAAACATTTTATTGCGCAATAAGTGAAAATACAGCAATCGTTTGAAAATGTATCAATGTACTTGAAGTACCTATGCATTTTAAATTTAAATATACTTATGTTTTATCCACTGAGTTACAGCCTTCTGCAAGAAAATTATGAATTTGTGCATCACTTATGAAAACCATAAAGTGATTTATATGAATGAATATTAACGAATGGTTGTATTTTCATAGTTATCGTTTAAGCCTGAATATGGAAAAGATTTCCAAAACATTTTAAAATACCTATGTGATATATTGATATATTATTCACTATTATAAACATAGCTTCGATCACTTTTTATACATTCAAGAGTTTTAGTATTTAAGAACTGTTCGACAGAAAAGTTTTCTTTCTGTTGAAAAGAATCGAGAGGTATTTATACAATCAAATATTATCTATACAATATTAAATATATAGTTTAAATAGTTTTGCTACATTGAAAGTTACCTCGTAGGTGTTTAATGTCCAGATATTTGAATTATGGGTTATCGTCGTAGGTATTCACTATGCATGAAAATGTTTGATCATATCATGTATTTTATGAACTTTTATTAATATTTTTTAAATAACTAAATAATATCATTATTATCACTTTCAGACAACCCAGAAATCAGAATGATGCAAGTTCAAATCAAATTAATACAGATATATCATTAATGTTCAAACTTCAAAAAATAAAATTAATAATAATAATATAAAAGTACAAAACAACACATTACCTTTAGCACAATATAATAATATAACAAAAATTAAATTATTTTGATAATAATAACAACACTTTAAATAAACAACAAATATTTAAAACAAATGGCAATTACTTGTAAATTTTGATAAATGATAAAAAAAATAATGGACTAAAAACTAGCCATCTTTTAATTTAATGTTCATATATTTAAAAAAAAATTGTAGAGCATAATATAATTTAGTAAAATATTTAAATTATTAATATTTTGGTCCAAAATTACAAATAAAAATAACACTTTAAATTTTTTATTGACACTAGAATCAAGACTTTATTATTATAAAATTAACAATTATTGTCAATATTACATTATTTTACTGAAGTGATCCGCGAATAAAAGTATGTAATTTTTTTAAGAACTTAAATAATGAAAAAAAAGTTTTATACTTTAAAGATTGTATAATAAGTATTTAGTTAATGACGTGTTTATTATGTTACGGTAAAAGTATGGATACCGATGAAACTTAAGATATACAAAATAGTTTGGTCAAACCCCGAATGGTTTTTGTGGTTGAATTTTTACAAACGGTATTTGGTAAATTATAAAATAAACAATTAATGTTGCTGAAAATAGTTTTTTCCTTTGTTTATACTCGTATATTAATTCTATACGTTAATCTAAAAATGATAATCATTATATTATTTAAGTATATTAGATATACTACATTAGCTAATAGCTACTACTATTTCAAAATTAGATACACACACTTATATTATTTTACATTATTATTCAATATTGCTGCAAAAATTGAAATATTGAGAAACATTAAATTCCAGTACAATCAATTTAAAACTTAGCACATAATATAAATTAATTATTTCAAGCCTTACGTAGTACCTACGTACCCATAATATATTAATGTCAGGTAAATAATATTACCTACATAATTTACTGGCTATTAACTTGGTGCTATATGCTAATATGAATTTATGAACAAATTATAATAATATATACCATTGATTTTTGTAAAAGTTTTTCTGTCAATATTTGTATATAATATAATATTATTATGTTTTTCATGCAATAAATATAAAATAAGTAGGCGTACAAATATTTTTAACGCCTATAATTGTACAGTTATAATATGCATGTCCATTTTCCGTAAGACAACAAAAACGGTCGATAGATTTCAATATTGCTTTTACTTTTTACCGTCAATAGTTTTATGAAATACCCGTTCGACATTTTTCGAGTATTTATTACAGGTGCTTACGTAAATAATCTTGCGCCGACTGGTTTAGGTGCAAGAGTGTTACAGTATCCCATGTCCTTTATATACTTTTACTCTTATATTTAAATACTTGCCCTATAATATACCTACGAAAATTAATAGATGGATTCGGTAGAGACAATCCATGGGTCGTTATTACAATCTTCTAACAAATGAAAATTATGGAAAATTATGCATAAAATAATAAATGTACGTCCTTAATAAATATTTCATCCTATACTTTTATATTCCCGCAGTCCGATTTATATATATAATATTATTACCAATACTTCCCACAACCGTTTTATAAAAAGGGAGGAACCAGTATTGTTCCAAAGTTGTGGTTAACCTTTTCCTGTAAAACACCGTCTTATCTACTGACGAAACCGTGCCGAAATTAGAAGTTCCAGACACTCTACTCCAAGCACTAACCCCACTAGACGACTATCCTAAAATATTTTTACTTTTCTAAAATCAATTATAACGTGTATAACTTGATTTAAACAATATCTTTATCGTATTTATTATACTCTTGTAATGTATAAACAATTATTATTTTTGTAAGCTAATAACCTTAGCAGTTGCTATATCATGAACGAAAATTAAAATAATATTATACACGATAGAGTTCTAATTTTTTTTTTGCAAATCGACCGCTCGTGGGTATTCACTTCCGTCCGGAATCAATGGGCTGACGTGTACCTATACAACACACAATATACCGTGTACTAGGAAGGAACTCCACGCGAGTTTCCTGCATACACATCGTCGTTGTCGTCGTCGTCGTCGTCATGTGCAATACGAGAGCCCTGCCAGTGTTTCCATTGTTCGGCGGCACGTCTCTTCCACATACACATACACACACACAAATACTGCTAAATATATATGTGTGTGTGTGTATGTGTGTGCGTGTGCGTGTGTGTGTGTGTGTGTGTATATATATATATACTGACACACGCATACACTAACACGGCAAATACACGAGCACGCACTCTGCGCAGCATCCCTCGTGCTCTATTCAACTTCGTCGCTGTTCCGTCGGCTTATCTCGGCCCGGCATCTACGACACGTACGCTCGCGCTTTTTAATTGATCCCCCGCGCCCGGCTGCGGCGCACAGCTATTATTATTTTCCGGCACACAACAATAAGCGAATTTTTTTCTCCCTCTCGTTCTTTAGTGTTTTTTATTATTTTTTTATTTTCGTGCCAGCCAGCGGTTTCGCGTCCTTGTACTGCAGCGTACACGCACCCCGAGGCCCGGAGAGTTTTATTTCTTTCAACGAACCGCGTGCGAATAGGACTTATACTATATACATATACGCATCGTGGTGTATATTACATATATAATTTATATATATATGCCTCGTATAATATTTGTATCAACACCGTTTTGAGTGATGTGTATATAGTCTCGTTGCAGCAGATGATTATGTTTGCAGACCACCACCACGCCGCTGAGTCTATCTTACATTTTTACTGTTACGATACATATAATATATATATATATATATATATATATATATATATATATATATATATATATATTATATTCGTGTATAAAGAACGAATACATTATAAAGTATATATACCCTATGGAGACACGCGTGACGTCCCAAAATTCACCCACGAGCCCTTTGTCTTCACAAAAGACGGTTTTTTCGAAGTGGTCGAGCGTATTCGTGGCACATAACAACTTGACCCGTACGACGAATATAATATCCTAAAAGAAGAAAAAACAATTTTTAGTCCATAAAAAATATATCTTCTATATCTGTATATATATTACCGATGTCGCGTCATATAATAGTTATCAGATTTTGTAAAAAAACATATTAAACATAACTATATGTATTATGTATAATGAAATGTGGAACGACAACATTTTAATAAAATCATGGGAGTGTTGAAGCTCCTACATTTTTCAGTTATTCATAATAACACATTCATAGATTTCACAATAAGTAACTTCACCACCACCACCCATCACCCATTCAATATAATTATACATAATATTTAATAATGGCTATTTTTACAGCAATAGTTACATATTAATTTATTAAAATAAAATAATATAAATTGACTAACCACAAATAGAATACATTTTGAAGACATTAAGCACACCCATTTCAAAAAAAATTATGCCTATACAGTAATATGACACAAACATATCATAGAAAATATTTAATTGTTTTAATAGTTGCCTCCATTCATTGTTCTTACAACAATACATAATAAATGGGATATTATCTAAAAATTTTACTGAATAATGTTATAAACCTTCATATTTTATCGGACTTGAATTTTCATAAGCACGTAAAAATATAATTTCTTGTGAGGATTTATAACTTCTTAAGTTTATTAAAATTATGTCAACTGAATTCAATTTCTCTTTGAAAACCCTTTGCTCCATGCTCGTTCATTTTCTCCCTTTTAGATTATGTAGTAATTATTTTTCGTTGTACAATGTATAAAAGCTGTCAACTTGGGAGAACACAACGTACGTATTTAAAGTATAGTCTGCGTTTGTTCTACATGTTGAGTACCCACCAGTCACAACACGATTATTCAACGATATTGCAGTATCTAAATATATCTACTTTAAGTGACAGGAGAGTGTCACTTTGGCGTGAACTTATCTGTTTAGTTCAAGCTTATGGATAGCTGTCAATGTCCCTGTTCTGTCCTCAAAATTGAATTTTAGAATCCCTGAAGTATGTTTCGCCAATTATATTATGTATTATATGAATTATGAAATTATAAAATTGGCAAATTAGCAATAGGATTCCCCATCATTCTATGCTTATCTGGTTTTTTATTGTATTTTCAATAGTCTTATTTTTTAGCTCTAAACAACCTATTATCTATCATTATCTATTTATATCATTTTGTTTAATGTTTCAACTATGTATCATACTATGATGCTATATATATTTTATAAACATGTTAATTACCTCGCATATTATTAAAAAAAATAAATACTATTGGAATATGTATTTAAATTCATACGGAAATTATAAAAAAATATTTATTTTAAATTCAGAGATATAGCAATATAGCACTAAAGCAGTGTATATTGTATATATTATTAAATCAAATCATTATAATATTATAAAATAGTCAATTTAAAAAAATATTAAATAACAAGAAAATTATAAAATAATACTTTATAAGAGTTAAAAATCAAGAATAAAATTATCAAGTTTCGAAATTTTGCAAAGTTCGTTAATAAAAAGTTTCGTATAATATAATATTGATAAGTCTAACTATATGTTGTTATTTAAGATAATAATATATTTGCTGGTATAGATCAATCTTATTATATTGGTTACTATACATTTAAACAAAATTAATTTCAGTTGTTAAAAGATCAAAGGATGAATTGATATTGTAACAAAAATTAAAAATATATTAACAATAAGTGAAATATACCAAATAAAACAAAATATATTTCATCTAAATTTTCCAAAATAATCAATGGTATTGTTTTGTCTTATATCAGTTATATCTATTAAGTAGTATTTGTATAAGTATTGCATAATAAATAATCATAAGTAATCATCACAATAGTTTGCACACTGCGCTTCCGTAAAACCCTCAAATTGCAGTTTTGATGCACCAGTAAAAAATTACTTGATCGATTGAATTGTGTTGACATGTGAACATAACATACGAGTGTGGATATGTATTATGTATACGTATTATACAGAGTGATTCACTAATTCACTAAGTATGTTCATTTTCATAATTTCATCTTTTTCTTTATTAATTTATTTATTTAAAATTTAATTATTGAAAATTTTAAATATAATTAAAGACCAATTTAACAAATTATTCAGGTTGTTTATACTGCTTAAGGGGTTTCCCGGTATTATTTACAAAATACTATTTATCAAATTAGAATTTCCCTTTTTTTACTGTAAATTATTTTGTGAATAATTTTATTGAAATTTTGATTGCGTCTAATACAAAATTAAAACGCGTAGTTTCCCAGTTATTAAATTGTTTATAATATAATGATAAAAATTCTTAATAATAGTTTTACAAAAAAATATAAAACAGATATAATATTAGATCTAATAATTAGTATTTATTATAATAGTATATACTTGAATCATTTTTATAAATTATAAATATTGTTAAATTAATATCAATTACTAAAGTATTCAAATCACCATAGTCTCCATATTTTCCTTTCTCAATATCACGGGCCTATAAGTATACTTAGTACACAAAGTTGAAGAATTTAAAAACTACTCATTTGGATTTAGATTTAGATACCTACGTAAAAAAGAAAGATTCTCATTTGAAAAACAGAAATTTTCATCACCACAGATCACTGTTAAGTAATATACACAATTTTAAGACTAAAATCAGATTTTTAATAACTGTTTAATTGAAGAAAAAAAATGTGTTATGCTTCATGAATCACTCTGTACATTACATGCACGATAAGTATGGAGCATAATATATAATAAATGGTATTTAAATTTAATTTATATAAACTGCTGTCAATCAATAAGTTTTCGAAGAAAAATTCATTTTCAAAATAGCTTTACACGATACATATATAAATATCAAGGTAGAAGGCTTTTCACTTATCAAAGGATTTCCACAAGCCACAAGTGCTTTTAAAAATTTAAACTACAAAATTACAACATTATAATATTACCGTGGCTTGTTTTATTTGTATTATGTATTATTATTTTTACTCAAAACACACACAATAGTCTTCGATCTCTTTAAATTAAATATCGTATACTTTGCTAAATTTATTACCTACTAAACAACAGTTTATTATTGCTTATACCCACAAGAATATAGATAAATTATATTTAAAATTCAAACATATTATATTTTAAATAACTTTTGTATATTTAGACTTATTTATTATTTCGTATAATTATTATAATTATACTATTTTATAATAAAGTAATAGATCCATATATACGCATTAAAAAAATAACATAGGGAATCAAATTAAAGCAATCCCAGAAAATCATAAATAAATTATTTTATAAAATATAAATCTTATTTTAATAATCACGGATAGTAGTAATTACTAATAAATTTGCCGATTTTAGATATTAACAATGTTATATTTTATAATAACTTTTTTGTATTTAAATATTTATTAAACTATAGGTGTCATATTATGTTCATCTATATTAATAAATCAGTGGACAATTTGAGGAGAGGGTTAATTGGGGTGAATACCCTCTTTCCATCACCCAATTAATTAACTTTTATATAAAAATATATACCTACTATATAATACTATGATATTACTGATGTTAGGACACAAAATAAATGTGTATTGTACCTAATTTATTTATTTATTGAAATGTGTGTTATTCTATTTGAAATCCACGAGAAACGCTACCAGCTCTTCACTTTTTCTTATTTTGGAAAAAAAACTCGTGGTAAAAATGTCATTCTATAGATATTATAAGTTCATCAGAAACTTGTAACGATATGCTATATCTATCCAAAAAAAAGTTGCATTAAGTATATTTTATCTTGCTTACCAATTGACGTAGCTCCTGCTGAAAGTTTATTTTCTAAGCTTAGAAAGTAATGGTGGTTAAGAAAAAAATGCTTATATACTAACCATATTAAGTAAAATAGTATATTGATTTTATGCTTATTTTGAAGTTATCTTCACTAAATTGATGTAGATTAGATAAGAAAAGATGACTAAGACCACGAATAGGACAATATTACATTATGTGGCTTTGCTGTGCGTACACAAAAAGAAGAGAAATACCAATATTAATATTAAACAAATTATTAAAAAATTTACGAAAAAAATGAATTAACAATAATATTTTTAATCAAAACTTGCTTCATTTGACCTCTACAAGGATATGCTATATCCAAATTGCTACCAGAAATTACCTTCGAAATTCAAAACTTGTATTATGGCACTAATCAATAGGACATTATAAAAGGATATACACTCGTAGGCCATATTGTATAACTGTTTTATTTTCACCCTCCTCCCCTCATAAAACTTAGTCAAATACACAACTGTACTATATTATATTGAAAATATAAGTACCTGTTTTCCATGTAATATGTACGAGCGTATATTATGCCTATAATAGTATAAAATAGAATTCAGCTTCCCGGTGTAAAGTGGTGGAAACGAATCTATGTAATATTAACTACAGATTCGCGAGTAGGAATGCGTTATTGAAACGCGATGGCTCGCCGCAGAATAATACATTATTATATATTATATACATGTGTGTGTGTGTGTGTTGCACTTCCGGGCGGCGGAACGTTTTCCTCTCCCTCGTCACAGCAGTAGTCGATTTAATTGGGCAAATTCTCCGCGGCGGCGGAGGGTTTGGAGTATATCCGCAGCCAATTTGTCGACGTGAACAGAATGCATTTCGTCGCGTGCGTGCGTATATGTGTGTGTGTGTGTGTGTTTGTGTGTGTGTGCTTAGCCACTCGAATTCGTACCACGAATAAATCCATTTCTCGTATGTGTGGGAGTCTGTACGTGTGTGTGTGTGTGTGTATGCGTGGTATTCTTGGTACTTACCACCGTCGTTCACTCACACGTAATCACACATATACGCATGTGTACACACACTGGTACACGATGAGCTTATAATATATAATATATTATATATACAATAGGACCCAGCGTCGGCACGTACTTAAGTGAATACTAAACTGTAATAATTATATATATGTGACAATAATTATCATTTTTTATCACTGTATCGAATATATATTATGATTACCACAATTATTGTATTATTATTTATAATGTATATAGATACCCGCATTACGTAGGTAGTAGATTTTGTTATTTCTATTATACGTATAAATACGCGTAGGTATAGGTTTGTCGACTCATGCATAGCGTTTGATTGGTGGAGGGGGGGGGGGGGTACTGCAGGTTTCACTGACAAC
Source organism: Rhopalosiphum nymphaeae (assembly GCA_036289425.1). Taxonomy (NCBI): domain Eukaryota; kingdom Metazoa; phylum Arthropoda; class Insecta; order Hemiptera; family Aphididae; genus Rhopalosiphum; species Rhopalosiphum nymphaeae. The sequence continues at coordinate 13,921,274 of JAZAQC010000016.1, read as the reverse complement.
TGACTTACAAAGACACGTAACGAAAGGCCATGATTAATAATTATTCACTTAGATCTGACGATTTAGTTTTTTCGCCAAAAATATCCATAACTAAATACATCTAAATATATTACTCAACACAATATATTATGTCTATTACAAAATATATATAAGTATATAAAGTTTTTATTTTTTGTAGATATATTCATATTTATGGATGAAATTCAAATACAATATAAATTTGCACCTAATAGATTTGTGAAAATAAAATAATTTTAAAAAAATAACGAAAGCTATAAAAAAAAAACAACAAAATCATTATTATATTTTATAAATTACTGTTTAAATTTTCGATATTTTTCCACGCATGACATTTTTCATTAATGAACTTTTTTTTTTATTCAAGTTAATTTTGTAACCAAACTAAACAATACTTTTTCCCTGACTAATGTCTACATTATTACATTATTTTGGATTTTATGTATTTTTATATTTTTTAAAATTTTTAAAAATATATTTTAAAATTGTAGTTTTAACTATACAAAATATCAAAATATTGGCCATCTTTAAACAATAATAACAATAATATATTCACTGATTTAGGTACATTATATTAATTAAATAATAAATGACTATATTACATTTTAACATCTTAAAGTATTAAGATTTTATTTATTTTTTGCATTATTCTAAAATCATATTTATAAGAATTAATAACACAAACGTCACAAAGATGAGTAGATTTTTCCCTTATGGCCTTATCAACTGAGCACTAACGCACTACACTATACTGTATAATTTAATACAAATCAACAGTTCATATTTTATATTTAAAACTGTAATTGCTGTTTATACTGAAGAATCGCACATTTCATTTATTATTGCATACAGTCACACAGATATCTCGCTAGTTATTACTTTAATCTAAAGTATAGACCAGTCCGAACCCTGTACTCTATGCAATACGTTAAGTGCCTAATTTAGTATAGTATATGGAGTTGTTTTTACTATTATTATTGGCTGGACGACATGCAGGTAAGTTGAACCGTATATTTCAGCTACTTTTTAGAATTTTCGGAAATGTCTCGTCACATATTAATATGTACATTAGACTTGCGATGCTGACTGTAATATAGACGACGACACATAACTATGACATACGTAACGTGCTATAAAAAATATGCGTTTAGGTTTGCCATACTACAATACATTCGACCGTTGTGATATATTGATATTTACTATACCTATATGTACATTACTGTCATTCATAATAAAATAGGTATTCGTGCATATAGTGCATACGCTCCTTTACATAATATATAGGTACGAAACTGTATAGCTGTATAAACGATCGTATATAATATATATATAGCCTCTGGATAAATGTTTGTACTGCGGAACAATACGATATAATAATATTAAAGGATACACATGCACATACGTGGCTGTTACCTGTTATAGCCCGCACGCATAACATATAGGTACATGCGTGCACATAATATATGTGCAGGGTGTGATGAGTACGAGTGCATATATAAGGTAGGTAGTAATATATTGTATAATTCCAGCCGGATGCGTGTGGTCAGTTTGACGAGCGGTGACAGTGATTCGTGCGAGCACCTGAGAAAACACGCAGCAGATATATATATTATGAGTACCTTCCTACCTATACATACATACACCGAGGTAGTGCAGAGGCCGTGCCGCGGTAGACGACTACAGGAGTCATGTCCATTTTGGATCGATCAAAAAAAAAACACCTCTCATACGGCCCTGTTTGAACAATATCGGCGTTTGGCCGCAATCCGATTTACTTATTCGTATAATGCTTGCATATATCTATATATTATAATAATAATATGGTGCATCATTGTGTCGTCTACAATGAACGCGTTATGATGACGGTTTTTGCACGTATTTGGGATACGCAGTCTGTGCGGTTTACCTCATACCATCCCTCCCTGAATTAAGTATATACACTTATACGTACTCACGGTTTATACACCACCGCGTGTATATATCCTCGACACGTCAGCATAGATGAATATAACACAGTGATTTGGATGTACGCGACTATTATTATATATGATGCGTGTGTGTGTGTGTGTATGTGTACAGAATATTATGTAGGTTTATATTATATATTTTATGATAGGATGTACATATATATACATATATATGTTTATGCGCCGTTCGTCGTCGTTGTCGTCACCTGCGGCTGCGGGAAACCTTGCGGATTTGTCTGATGGATTACGAGTGGGTTTCATTCATATGGAATAATAATGATGGTAAAAAAATAAATACGTTTCGACGACGATTATTTTTCCTTTTTTCAACCACTCGTAAAAATATATAATAATATACAGCGCGACGAAGTTCTCACAGTCCGACAGACGCTCACTATTCAATAATATTATTCGCCTTGCCAAAACCACGGGACCACCGTCTGCAGGATTGTATGACTACATCATACATACCGTATCTGTACATTGCAAGTGTATACAATAATCATTTTCCTAAACGCTACTATTTTTTTTTTTTTTTACGAACAAATATAATACGCGAATGAAGACTATAATATTATACATGACACTCGCACGCGATTATATACCTTTTATATACTTACTAAAGGTATATTAAATATACCATACACCAATGCCTTCGTACTTCGCACACGTTTGTTTCCAAAGATACATTGTACGATAAGTGCCAAGTGGTCCTTATATTATACGGCATCTATATGACTATATTTATAATCATTAGAGTTTCACACTTTCACACCTGCATGTATTGCGCAGCATATACACAAGTCTCTAAAACATCGAAAATACGTCTAAACCGAATGAAAACACAAGACAAATTCTACCTATAGTACCAATTATGTTGTCGAATGATGACACGCATTTAATCGAACGTCGAGCCTATGTGTGATGTTTGAAAATATCTTTAGTTATCACTACACGCATATTATACTAGTATATTACTGATAAGTAAAAATATAAAAGGGTGCAACTTTAATAACTGATGTACTGAAAATGGAGTCCATTTTAGTGTCTGACAGAAATTATAGAATTGTATTTTTTGTCTCTTCGAGTTTTACTAATCGGTGGAAAGTAAATGCTGTGTAATTAATATATTGCTGTGATAAATTTATGCAACTAATCATAACATCTAAATTACTAATTTTAAAATATTTTTTTTCTACAGTTTTTACTTACAATGTAACTAAATATTAAATTGTAAATTATATTAAATGCATTTTTTATATTGTTATTATAAATGAAATGTAAATCATTCTGTTGTTTTTAAAATACATTCGTTATTTCTATAGAAATATTTCAATAAATAAACTTCACATTTTTATTTTATCATTTTTAAAACAATATCATATAATTTAAAGAAATTTGTTTTAAAAATGACAAAAGAGCCGTATGACAAATGTTTTGAAAACATGGATACCTCGTTAGGTAAAATATTTTATCAATAAAAAATAAAACGACTATAAATATTAAAATAGTATAATCTAGAATTAATAATAATAATATTACTATTGTAGATTATACTATTATAGTAATAAGGTCCATTGAAAATCATTTTTTATAATGGTATAGATACTCGTATATGTAAATTATAAATATATTTAATAGGTAGTATAATATTTAATTATCTTTAAATAAATAAATAATAACTTAATTACTCACCTTACAAATAAATTTGAATATGAATATTTATCACGCGTTAAAATTATGACTCATAATTTGTTTTGACACAAATGTTATGAATGTAATTTTTATTTTTGTTATTAAAACATTACCAGTACTTTAACCAATTATAAAAAAAAAATCAATAACCAGAAAATTTTTTAAAAATCGGAAACCGCTTAACCTTATATTTTAATATTAAAGTAACAACTCGATTAAAAATGTTAAACGTTAATTGTTCAAAAACCACTGATTTTATTTTATTTTTCTATGATTTCTTTTGAAATAAATATTTATTAATATTTTTACTTTATACATACACATTGCCCTCAAGGTCCCGCACCTAATACGTATCACCTGGCTCCAACGATCGGTATGCCAAAGAAAACTGACCAAAGTTTTTGGCAATCACCTGCATTCTCTCTGAAAAGCCGAATCAATTTTCCAATTTATGTTTCGAGCCCCGGACCAGTGTACAAAGTGGACCAGACAACACGGCATGGCCGATTCACGAATACCAAGGTCAAGATTGGATTGATACTCGACAAAAGTATGTGCACTAATCTGTTTGAAAAACAAATAATTAGTATTTTATATACACAAAAATGTAATGATTTCTAACAATCCCGTTGAAGATAAGTACCGGCAGAGTCCAGGACCCGCTGCCTACTTGCCGTGCTTTCCGAATTTGAAACGGGCGCCTACTCCAAAGTTGTTGTTACCCTTAACGGCCCAAACAGACGGAGAGAGAAACATTGGCCCGTCACCTAATACGTACTCGTTGCGCGACGAACATCGATCATCGATCAAGAGTAGGCGAAAAGGATACACAATGTAAGTTTAAAATTAATTATTGCAATTTGGAATATACCTGGGTATGCGCACGGGACACGGGTGTTTTTACAGATAACAAAAAATAAAATAATAACTCTTTGAAGTTGGATGAGGGAGGTTTGTGAACAATCATTGTTATGAAAAGTGTACCAACTTGTAACTTTTTATCACTAAAAAACATTAGAAACTTTCGAATACCAAGAGGTGTATTTATAAACTAGGATTGTTAACCTGCAATTGTCTATACCACACGCAAGATTTAGAATTTACAACGACTCGTTTACTCTTGTACCTACCTACCTACCTACTACTAGTTACTACTACTACTATATTATGTACAAATTGATAAGAAAAATGTACAGACTATTTATTGCAACTTTCACAAAGTTCGAGTGAATATAAACATTACGATTTTTTTCGTGTAATCGTAAGAACGTTTTTCTATAGGGCGGCCAGCTGTAGATAAATCAACAGAAATACCGTTTTCGCGGCCCGAGCCGCTATACCTCCTCAATATCGTTACGGTTGACCGATCGAGTCGCGTCGCTCGATATTTTTATTGTGCAGGTATCTGGATATAACATCGTTACTCTTTTTGTTTCCGCACGCTAGAAAATGGAGGACCGATGATTGCGGTAGCGAGGCGCCGGGCGCCGGAAGTCCGGGGCCGGCCGCCTACAGCTCGACGAATGCGAATGTGTATAAAAACCGCGCGCCGGCCAAGACGTTCGGTATACCATCGCAACCGGTAAAGGTCTGCATGCATACACCACATGCGTACCTCGTCGTGTCCGCCGACGACTGCGTTGAGCGTTGCCAGCCAAAAAGATTCACGTTCGGTGCGAGACGTCCGGACAAACACCCGCCATACGTGGTGCCAGCCGACAACTGTCCATTGTGACTTATGGGCCTCTAGGTTCAATAACAAATACAATAACAATAATTGTTTATTTATTTTAATAAAAATTGTATAATACTACTCTGACCAAGATAAATAATTATTTATATTAAATACGACGACGACGATAATAATAATAATAATAATAATAATAATTTAGTAGCTTACGTAACATACTATCGATGAATGTCTCTTCCAGACGCCTAAAATACTAAGAATTGTTGAAAGGTACTTATCTGTTATCTCTTTCCACCACTTTTCAGTATTTCCTAATGTATCTTTTTAAAAACACGAAAGTTAAGGCATAAAAAATGTATTTAATTAAAAAAAAAACAAAATTTAAAACTTAATTATACCTATCACTTTTATTTTTATGAATAAACTTATCAAAATATTAATTATTAACTATAAATATCAAAATTAATCTAACTTATTTATTTGAACCTGGCTAAACTGGGATATGTCATTCGAAATACCCTTGAACACGTATTTGTCGCGATCGGATTGATTCCACGTACATTTAGCTATATCTACCAATAAGTATGATAAAATTGTTATCTATAGCTTTAATATCTAGAACTACAGTGTATTAATAAACTAATATATATTTGTGCAATGGCGTTGAATACGTGTGTCTAATATTTTGTGATTTATTTTTCACATAATAATAAAATGGAATTTGGAAAAAATTCTCATTTTTTCATAGATCTATCGAGAAACGCAAATATGCTCAAAAACAATTTCAATTTCTCATTTCATTTTTTAAAATTAATTTTTATTTATTATTTAGTTTTCAAGTATTGAATACTCGTGTGTCGTGTGACGTGTCTCGTGTACGTGCAAATTCAAAATCAACCGAAAGAAGTTGGTATTGATAAAATTTTTGAATTTGACTTACCATTAAATCATTTGGTATTTACTATAGTCTACTGTTTCAATAATTGTTGTAAATTGTTTAAAATATTTATACGTCGACAACAACTTTTTTTTATTAAATGATTAATCTCGCGCATGCGCAAACACAGGGGGGGTGTTTAAATCCCCTCCAAAATATTAGGAACAAAAAATAAATTACCTGACCTACAAATGAATAATATGATATTTATGTACATTTTTTCAAAAACACCCCCCAAAATGTTCCCTGCGTTCGCGCCTGATCTCGCGATATTACATACCGATTTCAGTTACATAAAAAACCAAAATCAGATTTTGTTGCACTATTATATTCTCATTTCGTAATCTAACGTATTAAATAGGTAGGTAATAACTTTCAAAATTATGTGATGATTAAAAATTATTACAATTAAAGAGTTACAAAAAAAGTGATATGATCCCGAGAACGAAATTCTGAGTTCCTGGTACCCGGGTAATAAATAACCACCCTATTTATGATGGATATGTTATAATACCAATATACTCTACTCCTATTATATACAGTATAAAACAATTTACAATCATTAATTTATAGTCACTGCGCAGCGAGTAGGATCATTAACCGGAGATAGAAAGAGTTTTAAATACGTTTGTTGCATACAATATTTTATAGTCATTAGTTATTACTTGATTAATTATTTCATACTAATTGGCAATTGCGATGCGTTTAACTCGGGTGCGGAAATAACTGTGCCAAACGCGACCGCCCACCCTTCCCTGCCTGTATTATATTATAATATATTATATTGCATTGCTCGACGACCTCGCCGGACACTGCGCGAGATCACCCCTCGGACATAAAGGGCGTTTTACGTTACGGACTTATATCGTATGGACTTAATATAAAATCTATATATATATATATATATATATATAAAGTACAGTTATTATAAACATTATTCTCGTAGAACCGTCAAACCCAGAGACGACCGGTAGAAGATTTATGCGGCCTGCGAAAACTATATAACAATTATATATAATATATATTTTTATATATGATATAGGATGGTGGAGTACGTCACACATTCGGAATATATTTTTAAAATAATATAAGTTTTAACGTACACCGTACACCATTTATAAACATCATACATCACATACTTAACCATTATATGTATAAAGATAAATAACATTTTTGGTATTCTGATTTGGTGTTTAGATGATATTTCCAATAAATCAACTTTACATAATTGAACCGCCCAGCATTTTTTTTTTTTTTGAAAGACTCAAATTTTATTTCCTTTTCATCCTGTGCTAAAAATCAACAACTCATATAGTTTCAATAGTGTGAACAAAAAAACAACTAAAAAGTTTTGTACTGTTATACTACATCGACTATTCACTAAAATACTAATTTCTTATAATAACTAATAACACGGATGTATTTGCCGATTATTTAAAATATTAATAATTTGATTTTTCAGTAATTTATAGAATCAAAAATTAGCATAAAACCAACTTCGCAATATATTCTTTCATTAAAAAAAAAAATCAAGATAATCGGATGAGTAGATTCAGAGAACTGCGTGACAGCGATTATTTCCATTTTCAGATTTATATACATATAGATGTAATTTATATACTCGAAATTTGCACGATTTCAGTATTGACTAGGAAAAATAAATTTTCCACTAGTAGACAATTTATTTTGTAGTATTATGCAATATTATTAAACACGCGCGTTTATTATAACTTTTCACACAACTTAAGTAACACACAAGTAGGTACAATAAATCTATTATCCGGATTTCCAATTGGAACACTAATACATTTAAATTTAATTTCAATTAGATAATGCATCCACATAATATTATGTGAACATTTAACTGGTTGATAAACTTGTACACCCTTCTATATGCAGGTTTCTATAATCGAACCAAAACCGTGCACATTCCGAATAAACATTGATAAAAACTGTGTGTATTGCTGCCTTAAACTGCTGTTGCAACTTGTAAATTCGGCGCAAAAATATTATTACTTCTTAGGTCAGACACGTGATCCGAACTAGATTCACTATCTATGAAATTAAATTATATTAAGCATCATTAAGAACATAAAACTCGCAGAGTATAGTCAACTGTATTGCATTGAGATTATACCTGATGGCTGATGGCTGATAAAATCGTTGACAAGTATACCGTTCATTATCAAAGTTCGCTCTGATTAAAAATCGACTAAGATCTGCACAGATTGAAGATGGATTGAACGCATTAACAATTATGTCAATTTAAAATAACATAAGTAAAAAACCTCTCGTTTAATGACGTTTTAGATACTTTTGCATCGAATAAATCTAGAAAATTATTTTAAATAATCATTTGTTTGTATTTTTATATTATTACCATATATTTTATATTTTAATATTTAATTAAATTGTACTTTTTAATAAATTAACTATATAATGTATATTTGCTCTCTCTGAGGGAAAATATTTTTCTTACTTAATTAATAAACATCTTTCGAAATATAGTAATAAAAATTCTTTTTTTGTTAAATTAGGGCCCCCAAAAATGAATTAACCCAGGACCACTAATTCCATTAATCCGGTTCTACTGATTAGGTACGAGGTACCTATGTTTAATATCTACAAACGTAAAACAGTTCATGCGAGTTCGTCTAACTATAAAGCTAGGCAACCGAACGTACATTGTTTTGTCGGAAAAAACAAAACCCAACATTAATTTTTATTTCATAAAATCAGAGTTCAATAACCTTCACGTTGTAAGAGCCAAGGATCACAATTAATTTTTTTATTTTCAAATTGTCTGCTGTCCATTTGCTATTACAATTATAGAGACAAAAATTGTTTTTATTTTAATCCATAATATTTACAAGTTGAATTGATCCAGTGGCGAGGACACTCCGCCCTGGTTTGTGTAATACGTTTAAACACAATAATACCTATTCATATTATTTATTTATTAACGCCCGTTAGGGCAATTTTACAAAGGTAAATATAATAAAAGAAACATACATAATACAATTTGGATTAAACCGTGTTGGTAGACAATTATTCTACAAAAACGTGGTGGACTCATTGCGACTTTAATTGGAGGTACGAAAAAGGATGACAAATAGAGCAGTGAAACGTGTGGAATGTTGGGGAACTCGAAATTGTAAATGGAAGGAATTATAGATTTACATTAGTTCTTCTGTCAACAAAGATATCTAAACATAATGAATGTAGAACAGGAGTGTAGTCGTGTATCAGGTGATTGATTTTGAAAAAACTCGCGGAAAAGTATAAGAATCGCCTATGAACACGCTCTATGATTAAGAAGTCGAATGCAATGTAGAGATCCCATAGGACGCAAGTGTAAATGATGGGCGAACTAGAGAGCAGTAAAGAATTTTTAATGAGGACAGTTTAAAATTGGAAGAAACATGTCTTATCGGTTTTGCAACTAGTTAATTGAATATAAAGGATATATTATATTATATTATAATGTATGATTAACTTAACACAAGTGAAAAATATAATACAAAGTATCAAGGCCGTATTCATAGCAGGGCGAGAGGGTATGAGCCAGAGGCGAAATTCTAAGAAGGTCTCAAATTTCAATACTACTTATGTAATAATTTTTTCATATATTTGAAAATTTTATAATTATTTTAACAACTTACTACAGTAAAGTCTCGTTCTATTTTTATTGTATAAAAATTATTTATTATGTTAAAACTGTTAAGACTGTTGGAGTACAACATTAAATTTGAAATATTGGTAATTCATTATACATTGAATGTCTATATATTATACCATTAAAATAAAAATAAAAATATATAATCAATGATTAATGATTGAATTAAATGTACAATAATACATACTTAAATTGTTTTCACTTTTTTTTTTATCCATTTATTGTGTCAATAATATATTAAGCATAATATACTTAAATGTATAATTTTAGTGTTATATCTGGTGGTCCCCTTCCCTTGGGAGATTTCTGGGTGTGCCACTCAGTTAACTAGTTAGTATTTTAAACTATATGCTTAAAAAAAAACACAAACTTGAAATACATAAAAAAAAATTATCTTTTAATATTAATACAGTTTTAAACTAGATATTGTTAAATATTAATCAATAGAAAATTATAAGACAATTGGATATGTTATCCATGATAAAAATTATTTAACAAAATTAACTATAACATTAACTCATTGCTAACTTGATATATTTTTTAGAGTTAAATTTCATTGCAGGTAATGTCTTAAAAATAATTATTAAGAAAACTACAAATTTACAATATGTTTTTTTAAATTTATTAATTACAAAACATAGTAAAATCTATATAAAAAAAACACAAAAAATTAATATACATATATATATATATACATAATGTACTAAAATACCCAAATTTAGAAAAATGAATCCAATAAAATAAATAAATAAGTGTTAGTCAAAAAATTAAACGTAAAAAACATGATACAAGAGAATAAATTAAAAAGGCTATTTATCTACATTAATATCTTTCAATTTACATTATTCTAAAATTTTATCGTACGTTTCATTTGCTATGTCTGCTATTGTGGGCAATTCAGTTCTAAAACATAAAATTATTAGTTATAAATATTTCTTTTAAAATAAATTGTAGTTGTTAGTTGTTTGTTATTATACTGTCATTGTATATTAACATTTTTATACACCACAACAAAACTTTTAAATAAATAATTAATATTTCATAATTAACATATAAATTATATTTCCTAAAGATTTTTTATTTGTCATTTCTTGTCTATTAATACAAATTTTATTGGTTTAAATGATATGGTTTTGTTACAGAAATTTAATGCCGATATTAAATATTGTGGTATATGACTCAATAAAATTAATTTTCAATATTATTTTAATTTAAATTAGTAAAATATACTATAGGTATGCACTTGAAATAACATATTATGGTTACATAATTATAATTTAAAATTTTATATTGTTTTTTTAGAGAAAAAATTACAAACAAACTACAAAACAATAATAATATATAAAATATTATAAATAGGATAAAATAATCATACTAACTTTGGTTTTTTAAATGTTTGGTTCAAAACATTTTCAAGTGCTTCTTCTTCCTCTTCTTGGATAGGTTCATGTTTCTGCAACAAAAAGTAAATTAATTATTTTTTTCTATTATTATAATTTAATGTCTTTATTTAAATTTAATACTGCAATATGACTAACAATATTTAAAACATTTGTTTTAACCCGAAATTTTTTCCAAAAAATATGATATTTAATTACATATTATATTAATTTAACTCTTTTTGAAAATCATGTTAAACTCATTGCAGAAACTAATTAAATATAACAATCATTACTATCACTTTAAAAAATTTCTTAAATGTCAAATGCCATTAATTACTAGTTTAACACAGGCATGGATAAAAGGGGAAGAGGGGGTTAAAGGGCAACCCCGTAGAATTTGCCACACAGGTACATTTTAGAATGTCTATTTTTGGCAGCTGATAAAATATGATACACACATGGTATTGCCCCCCCTTTCATATTCTGGATCTGCACCTGGTTTAACATAGAACGTATGTAAATTAATTATTTTATATCAATATAAGAAATTATATCAAATAAGCAAAATGCATTACATTATTATTGTTAAAATTATAAAATTAATTTGATTTAAATGATAACAATTAATATCCTTACGTCCAATAAACTATTTTAGAAAATCAAATTACAAGACTTACAGGCGAATGTCTATTTGTGCAAGCTGCAGCAGAACATTTACAATACTTGGAACATGACAAATTCTTTTTTTGGCACATACAAATATTTTTTAAACAATTTTTGATGCATAAACACATATGTTGTCCTTCAGCGTTCCTCTTTAAATTTAAACGATTTGCACGTTCTTCAGAAGGTTCAAACATCCTGCTCTAAATTTTTACAATACATTTTAATTAATTCTAGTTTAAAAAGATAAATTATATTAAATTACCTCTCGTTTTAACTTGTTCAAACGTCGACGTAATGGTGTAATATCTACACAATTCTCTTTGGTATCATCAAACTCAATGTTAGTCTGTAACAATAATGATTAACTATTAATCAAATCTAAAAATAATCATAGTTTAACCTACTGGAGTTATAGGGGAAGAATTCATATTTTTAGATTTTGAAGATTTTGAACGATATGAACCAACTCCACTATTTACAACTGTTTGAAGATCTAATATTAGCTTGTCTTTTTGATTTAATTCTTCTCTTAGCTGTTCAAATTTACTAAGTTGATCATCATAGATCCTGAATCGTTCTGCAAATTCACCACCATTACCTCCATTTGATACTCTCTCTTTCTCATTCAATTGTCTCAATAAAACTAGAATCTAAAATTAATGTATGTATATAGTCAATCATTTTTGACACCATAACTTTTACTTTAGTATTACATTGTCTTCATATTCCTTTTGAAGTTGTTCTACTTGCTTTTGATGTTTATTCATTATGTCTAATACTTTCTTCTCTCCGCATTTAATAATATCTTTCTTTTCAAGTAAAGATGCCTAAAATTAAATTTACAAAATTATTAACCTTATGTAAAGAACTTTTAAATCATATGAAATTAATTTTTTCAATAATTGCAGAATTATTAATATTAATTAATAATAAGCCTAACAGTTGTCTTACTTTAAGTTCCTCAATTTGATTCTGCAATTCTAACATAGCTCTCCTATTATCAGCAGCTACATGGAACACATGTTTTAAAGCAGTTTTGGTATCAGCAATTGTTGTTAAATGATCAAAACGATTCTTTTTCATTAATTCTGTGAACAAATATTAATTATTTCAAAAATAATACCAAATCTATATTTTATTTGAAAGTTAAAAGGTACAATAAATATCATCTATGGTAAAAATGGATGGGTTGGTATTTTTTAAGGATAACATAAATTTAATTTTCTTCAATCTAATAATAGTAATTGCATAGAATGGCAAAACAATTTTTAGAGAAAATAAACTATACTTTAGTTTTTAAGGTTAAAATCACACAAATTAAATCAATTTTTTTTTGAAGGCAATAAAGCATTTATACTTTCAAGTATCACAAAATACTACTATTTGTACCAAAGTAAAACAAAGAATGTCAACAAGTCAGTCTTTATATAAAAAGCAAAAAGCACAACAAAAATTTTAATAACTACAAATATATAGCTAATTAAAACAGTTAATTCCATAACTTAAATATTACAAAAAAAATTAACTAATATAGAAGTACAGATATAAATAAATATTTTTAAATGATGTATACCTTCATTACTATCAAATATTTTTTGTCTAAGTTCCATTATCTGTGCAGTTCTTAACTGTAATTCTTCAGTAATTTCATTTTTATCCATTTTTAAACCAAACTTAAATTCATCTGTGAGTCCTGTTGTTTCAAGTTGTTCCTAAAAAAATTAATCATTTTTAAATAAAATAAAACATTTTAATTTCATAAATATATATATTTTTTTTACTTCACATCTCTGTATCATTTTATATATAGTTTCTCGGTCTACTTCCAATTGCTCTAAAGTTTTTTCTGCATCAACTGTACTCATTAGCACATCCAACTCTTCATTTACCCATTTTTGAATACGCTGAGCTTTTGGCATAAACGCCTCATCTCTTTTAACTTCAATAGCTTTGCGGACTGCAAGAGCATCCTAAATAATAATTATAGAAATAAATAGACAGGGATAATTTATTGTAGTATATAACCAATAAAATTACTTTGAGTCTTTTATTAACATTTGCAGCTTCTTCTAATTTACGTTTTAGAGCCGCTTGTTGTCTAACATGTAATCGTTCCATACGAATCATTTGGTTTTTTTGTTTACGTTCATTTTCTTTTAAACGGCAAAGTTCTCTATCACGTTCTAACTTAAACTGTCTAAACTTTTCATTTTCACTTTTCATTTGTTGAATTAATTTTACTTTCATAACTTTAATGCTCTAAAAAATAAAATCCTTATCATAAAAGCAGAAATTAAGAATTATATGGAAATATTTTTTAAATGATCTAACTGACCTTTATTTCATTATTTAAATTTTCTACTTTTTTATCATTCTTAGCTTTCATCTTAATAATTCGATCTTGCTCTAAACACTTCTTAGTTAGATTTGATATTTTTTGCTCAAGCTCTTGCAACTTTTTACGTCTTTGTTCAGATAACCTTGTATTAAAAAAAAATTATTTTATAATAATATAAATTTTATAAATTATAATGTAAACATACTTAGAATTAATATTATTTGTTTGAGCAGCTTTAAGAGCTTCTTCTAATTGATCACGTTCTTGTTTTAATTGTTCAAGTTTATTTTTTAATTCTTCTGTACTTTCTTCAGGACAATATTCACCAATGTGAGAAACTGATTCAATAAGTTTAGCAGCTAAATGCTCCTTCATAGCTAGTTCTTTATTCAATTTGTTAAGTTCACGATTTAACTGTATTGTTTCCATAACCATTTGCTCTTTAGTTTGATCAGTTTCATTATCGGGGTCAGATACATCATCTTCATCCATGTCTTCAGTAGCAGTAACATAATCATCTCCACTAATTTCTACTTCGGTTCGATTATGCTCATCCTAGAGGTAAGGTAAATGACATTTAAGTAATTTTAAGATATTTCAACTATTTTATTTAAGTAATATACCATAATTGAACCAATTTTATGTTTTATATTATTAAATTCTTCTAAATCATTGCACTTCAGTGCATTTTCAAAATCTATTTTTAATTCTTCAAGATTTTTTTTCATTGTATCACGTCCAGTTTCAGCCTATTTCAAAAAAAGTATTTATAATTCAAAATCTCAAGTGTGAAAAGTATTAAATATTTACTAATAATGCTTTCATGTTTAGTGATGCACTTTGTGTCATGTATTCACTCAATACTTGACTCATAGCACGTATCTTTTCTTGTAAATCTTTATTAGTTTTTTGCAATGTAATATGTTCTGGTGGACAACTGACAAAACCATTAGTTTCCATTGCAACTATTTTTAGTTTCAAATCATGATTCTAAATTTTAAAAAAGCAACATAAAACACTGATTAAATAAATAAATTTAAAATTAATTACCTCTTTAGAAAGAGCAGAAATTTGTGCAGTAATTGGATCCTGGTTTATAACAGGCTTATTTTTAATTTGTAATGCTCTATTAGCATACCGTAAAGTACTAACAGTTTCATCCATATTATAGTCAGCAGGACTAATACATGCAATCATTAATGTAACGGAATTGCCACCCAAAGAGTCTGTTATAAGCAGTTCATGAAAAAATAAAAATGTTTTTAATTTCATTTAATTGATAAATTAATTAATATTTACCTTGCAATAAACGAGTAAGTTTACTATCTCTATAAGAAATATGAGCAGATTTCTCACATAAGGAAGTAATAACATTTCCCAAAGACAATAAACCCTTATTAATATTAACACCTTCTTTAAATCTTTCACCAGTAGCTTTTGTTTTTTTGCTTCGTTCTGATCCAGCTAAATCTACCAAGTGAAATTTGGCAGTTGTATTGTTTCTAAACACATAGTTTTTAGTAAAAAATAATTAGATTATTCAGAAAAATATTTTACCCATTTTCTTGCATTTGACTTATGGTTAATGTAAATATACAATGACTACGAGACGATTGAGCATTCATTGCAGTTGCGCCAGTTGCTCTACCACTAGAACCCTAAAACAAGTATCAACATTTAATGAATAAATATTGTAAATAATATCTCAATACTCAAATCATAAAAAATAATTACCTGTACTAAACATTGAAGTGTTGAAGAAAAATCTGTTACACCTATTTCAGTTAAACCAGGAATACAAATTCCACGGCCATCTTCTCTAATATCAAGAGTAGCTCTATTAGGAGATAAGAGATCATACACTTGTTCTTGATAAAGCTATAAATAAATTTGTAATAATCAAATATAGATAAATAATTAAATATAAAACACAATATTGTTAGTTAATAAATACAAAACTTGAATTACACAAAGTAGTGAAGGAGCAAAACTATGTTTTATACCTCTTAATTTCTTAGATCAACCCATCCAATAAATATAAAACTTACAAAATATATTTAAATTTTACAGAATTATAAAAATTAAAAATTTAATTGTTTTGTTTTTTTTTTTGAATTCAGCAATGAATACATGCATTCTATTACTAGATAAGTATATATACAAGCCAATTACTCAATGAATGTAACATGTACAAACTATCACCTAGCTAATTTTATCTAGTATTGAAAAAAATTATACAGAAAAATCTTCAAGCCGGCCAAAAATAAATCTAATAGAGAATGAAAAATGTAGTTAAAGATTGTATTCTAAACTTCTAGAGTATAAATTAATATAAAAGATCTTTCTTAAAAGACTACAACAAGAGTATGGTTGAAGAGAACTCAAAACAAACTAATAATGATGGAACGAAATCTATCTAGAAAAAGACAATTATAAAACTATGAAAAACTTTAAACTGAGAGAAATAATATTTAAAAATAGTACAGAAGCATTTAACAGGGATTTAAATTAAAAAGAAAAAGTAAGTATAAAATGACATACTTGATAGAACTAAAATATTGGTATAATTATTATAAATAAATAAATGTAAACAAAATAAAATACTTCAATAAATGATGCTTTGATTGAAAATTTAGCTTCTTCCGATTTATTTTTTACTTCATTGAATATATTTTGAATAGCTCGTGGAATAATACCTTTTTCTTCTTCATTATCATCGTCCACAAAATTTGTACCCATTGAATGAGTTTTACCTGAACCAGTTTGACCATATGCTAATATGGTAACATTATATCCTAAAATAAAATCAGAATTGCAGTTTATTTATTACAAAACAATTAAATTAAAATATAAAATTAAAAAAAAAAAAATTATATTCTTACCACTGAACAATTTTTGAACTAAATCTTCAACAGCTGAATGATAAACTTGGTTTTGAGAATTTTCAGGACTAAATACATAATTAAATGTAAATGTTAAGTTAGTATTGTTATTCACAATTATCTGCTGGTTAACTGGATCTGCTAACACACAATTTGAACATCCACGATCCAATTCAGATTTTACAAGAGGACGAACACGAATTGCTACTCTTATAGAATCCATATTGTTAAAACTGAAAAATAAATAAATCATATTATTAAAATTATTAATTAATATTACGTATAATAATAATGTATTTTCCCAAGATTTGCTTTTCTATCAAATTACCCTTAAAGTACATAATAACCAATTATTTCTAAACCATTTAACTAATTGCAAACAATAATTTTATTTCAAACAAAATGAATAGTTGTATTTTTTATATTAATACAACACAATTTAAAAAATTAATACTTGAGTTCCTATAAAATTGTAGTCACGATTCCTTTCCTCTTCCTAACCTACCTAATTAAAGCAACGTTTTGTTAAATCAAATCAATTTGATGTTTGCTTTAATGTTTTAGTAAGTTGACTTATTATCAATCATAGAGACAACTGGCAAGAGTGTTATCTAAGAAATTTTAAGTAATGATTTGTTATAGCCCTGCCATCCATATAACAATAAATACATCGTATAAATATAAAATAATTTTGTTTATTTATTGATATTAATCTAATAATTCAATGATAGATATATTGATATAATATTAAAAAATGTTTAAAAATGTTTATAATGTTAAAAAAGTTTGTATGATTTCCAAAATCAAGATATTTCTTTTAAGATGGTGTCAAACGGATCACTATTATTTAGTTTTGATCACCTTCTTAAAAGAAATATCTTAATTTTGGAAATCACAGAAACTTTAATTTTTAATATTATAAACATTTTTATAAATTTTTTAATATTATATCAATATATCTATCATTGAATTATTAGATTAATATCAATAAATAAACAAAATTATTTTATATTTATACGATGTATTTATTGTTATATGGATGGTGGAGATATAAAAAACTAGTACCACATCTTATAAGCTTTTATTGATATTTTAATTTTAAATTATATTATGGTCATTTTATAATTGTATATATGAAATAGTTATAATTAACTTAGAAGTCTAGAAGATGATGTAGGTATGTAAAATTCAGTTATATACTTAATAGGTTATATCACTCTAATAATAAAACTAACTCAAATTTGCTTAATTGTACCTTGAATGGGGGCTAGAGAAAAATTAAATAGTACACTGTAATCATGTTAACTATATTATAAAATGTTCATTATATTAATTTACTTACATTTTTAAGTATTATTAAAAATACAAAAACTGATAAATTGTTTACACTAATGCACTACAGACAAAAGAATGACTAAAATGTATTGTTATATACACTGTATTTAAAATTAAATGTATTAAAAAGTAAAACTAAACAGCGATATATTATAGTTATACAGTTAATTATACGAGTTATAACTTATAAGTAATAATTAAAAACTTGTAAGTTAACTGATAATCATTATTAAAAAAAACCGTAATTTTGAATTTTAAACGTTTTCAAAAATGATGATACATGAAATTGATTAATTTTCTAAAAAAAGTTTTAGGATAACTACTATAACTAAATTCACTGTTCAGTGACCAGTATTCCAGCAACCGAAGAGTTTTCGACGTTACGACTTTACGATTACAAAATTTACATTCGAATTCAAGAATTGACAGTTATCCTGACAGTGTGACCAACAACGAGATAAATTCCAGTGTAGTCTTTGTGATTATGTAAAAAAATATGCTACTTTAAATCGTTTTTTATTCCATATTCATAATATATTATTAATATTAATTATTAAGTATAGTGCTCTTTTCCATGGTCTTACCATAATAAGCATAATAGTATAATACCATATACTTAAAAATACAAACTAAGGTAAATGTAAATGTAAAAAATAAAAAGAGAAGTAAATGTATAGACGTATAGTAAATAAGTAGTAATCTCTAAGGCAGAGGACTTGTAGCATTTGCATATTTATTTTGGAAAATCATAAAAATAGCAGAGTAAGAAACAAATACGTTTCATACTGAAACAAAGCTAATTTTGAAATTTTATTTTGCATATAAATGCATATTACGAATTTTTTTTTGTTTTAGGGCATATTTCTTCCGTTCTATACTTTAAGATGCATATTTTAAACAATTTATTATTTTATCAATATTATCCATCAACGTTTTTATTTAATTTAAATATTTAATATACAACCAAAATAATGTTGAATTTAAAACGTTTCAAAATTTGAAAAAACATCTAATTATTCAATACAATTTCCAAGGTAAAAATATTTGTTAATCTTAAACATTTGAAACTAAAAAAGTGTATCAATTATTTTTTAGAATTTCAAAAAGTTGAAACATTAATTTAAAGAAGTGCCTATCTGAAAATCCATGATTAAAATAAATCAATACTTTTTTAAAGTTGTAAGTCTCTTGAGTTGTATTTAAAAAGTAAATAAAATTAAATATATTCATTTAAATAATACAGAAAAATTCTTATTTTTTATTAAAATATATTCATTTTTAAATACATATTTTGTATATTTAAGTGCATATTTGGTGATTTTTTAGAACTACAAGTCCTCTACCCTACTAATCTCTAATTAAATGGTAAACGGACATGCAGTAGCGGTATACCGTTGTCCGTTACATAGTTGTAGTATATACTAATGTAGTAATGTACTCAACTACAGTCGTGTAATATGTACTTAACTACTATTATATTTCTAAACCAAAATTTTAAATAAATATCATTTATATTTAACATAAGAAGTATGATGTAAATATTATGTACCTCTATTTGTATTGAAATAGGTATTGTATATGAATATACATTTTAAGACCACACGGGTCACAGATCTACTCATCATAATGTGCAATTTTGCTTCCCAAAAAACAATCGTCTAATTTCACCTATGTAAGCATATATCGTATATAACCATATAGGTCAGTTTTAAATAGGTAGGTACCTAAAATATAGGCTGAGGTTTGATAGCAATATTTATACAGTACTAAAAAGAAGCTGAAATAATCATAATATAAAATTTTTTCTACCTATTATGTTATTAAAATACCTATAGCCCTATAGGAATTTATATAGGAAAATATCGAATAATACATTGAAGGATCTTGGCAGAGGTGTATTGGAGCGTACACGGTAGTATACGGTCATACGGCGTATAGGTACTCGTAACAATATTTATAAAGAAATACGTATACGTGAAAAAAATATTCATTTTATATGTACACGGTTGATAAATGTTTAATATACGATGAATGGTTACTAATGGAAAGGGGTATATTATTTTATTAATTGTTTTTGAAAATTTAAAATTGGTTTTCTATATAAATTAAAAATAATATACGATTGAATATTACTTATCAGGTCGTAACGGTATACTCATATAATCTAGACCTAAATACATAATAATCGAGTATAATATAATTTTTACGTCTATTTTTAATAGTTCTATTTATATTCTACAGCGGTAGATATGTTTTATAATTTTATTTATATAAATTTTAGTGCGGAACAAGAAAAATTTTTGATTAGATATTAACATTGATTATAAGTAGTATAATTACTATTTATAATCAATGATCATTGAAAGTGTAGTAAAGTCGAGCGAAGTAAAGAAAAAAATTTTGAGATATTTACATTTTAAATAATATAATATATACTCAAGACATTATTTACCAATACATCCCTGGATCTTATTATCTTAGACGGTTTTTCTGAGGTAGGGAATGGGGTACTAAGTAGGGTTTTTACAAATATATTTTTAGATTCCAATCCAATCTTATAAACATTTCTACATCGATTAGTACCTTTACTTATGGTTTGAAGTATAATATATTACCATATTTTTATATATTTTAAACTGAGCTGTAATATATAAAAAATACTAATATTCATAATCAAAGATAACACACTAATAACTAATACCTATATATAAAGTAATGTTTGATCTAATTTGTATTTATTATCTATATGGTACCTATTATAGAAGAGTTGATATACTACTTAATTTTATTGTTAGTATTCAAATTGAACGTAAAGGAAATTTCCTTAAGGATTTTTTTTGTTTTAAATGCTTCGAGGTGTTAATGTTTAAACGACCCAAATGTGATTATTAATATGTGTAAAAAATGGTAAATATTTTAATTTTAAATAGTAGATATAAATAATATAAATACATGAAATGTCTCGTGAAATTTAACCATTGTAATTTGTAATATCTCCTGAATTAATGGAGACATCTCATAATTATTTTTTTTTTCACGAGACTCACAAAAAATAAGGGCTACAAGTATTTAATATTGGTAAAAAAGTTTAAAAAAATCGAATATAGAATATAGCCATTTTGTAGTTTATTTATCTGAACATTAATTTTGATGTTTCGACGTTTTATTTACATTAATTTCATAATTTTTAATGTTTTTGCTAGTTTCAAGAAAAATCGTGAATTATTATTAATACCATTAAGCATTAAGTGCCAGGGTTATCAAACATGTGGCCCACGGGCTCAAGCCCGTATAATACAAAACTTTCTCAAACTAAGAAAAAAAAAAATATTAAAAACCCCGATACTAATAAAAATAAAATGTTAAAACGTCAAAATTTTCAGAAAAATAAACTACATAACAGCTATCTTCGATTGTTTTTAAAATTTTTACCAAAACATTAAATTAAATTAAATTAAAATATGAAATACTTGTAGTCCTTGTTCCTA
This sequence comes from Rhopalosiphum nymphaeae, assembly GCA_036289425.1. Taxonomy (NCBI): domain Eukaryota; kingdom Metazoa; phylum Arthropoda; class Insecta; order Hemiptera; family Aphididae; genus Rhopalosiphum; species Rhopalosiphum nymphaeae. Next base: position 13,899,200 of record JAZAQC010000016.1, on the reverse strand, counting down.
CAAGTCTCTAAAAGAACTTTATTATGATATCTCCAGTATTTCAGGAGATATTTCAATGGGTAAATCCTCACGGGATATTAGCTCTGTAGCCTTTGTATAATGTATACATTACATATGTCGATGAAGGAACTAACTCCTGTTTTTCCACTTAAACTATACGACTCGTATGGTTTCTGAGTTTCAGACGCTTAATACCTACTTCTGATGTCCTATTTCTACCTATCTATATAGAATAACTTGTTTAGTAATTATAGATAGCCAATGGATTGATATGGTGATCATAGGCGTGTGCAAAAAGTTGTTTTCCAAAGTCGATTTTTGCCCCTTAAAGAGCTTCCGGGTTATGCAACTGCATACAACTTATGCACACTTATGATGGTGATCTAGTCTCGCCTAATGTTTGCAAGCAGATCTTAGGATTTCATTTGTTATTATAAGCACTATTAGACACCACCAGTTTACGGTGTAAATCTGACAGTAAAATTATGAAATACTTAACAGCATGTCATGGGTTGTTTTAATTACAATTACAACCTGTATAAGTACTATAGGTAGGTTTAAATTTTTATTTTTATTTATTTTTAATTCGCAAATTTAAATGTACTTACCATTATTATGACTGAGTATTTCTAGTATATTTTAACTAAAGAGGAATTATAACTAGGGTTCGAATTTTGATGCAATCATTTTTTTTCTGGTATTTTAAAGTGTAAGTATAAAATATGTCTCAGATATAACCTTCTGAAAATAATATTATTTTTCGTTTTTGATATTTAACCTTTTTTGCAGTTTTTTTTAGAATTTTTCTCAAAATTCTAATTATCATCTACAAACATTAAAAGTTTAGGTATGGGTATATTTTGGACAAACGGTGACGAACGTAAATTAATCACTTATATAATACAAAACGTTCAAGATAAAACGCGTATAATAATTACCTATTTTGCAGGAAGTTAAAGCATATTAATTGATCAATAAGTCCTACGACTACCTACTTTATTGAAATATATCAATATTCAAAAAGCATTTTTTTTAAATTTAAATATTTATTATTATTTATAGACTTAATTGTAGTTATCTACAGTGGAGATTGACGAACTGCAAAAAAAAAAAATGATAAACAATAGTTTAAGTAGATCTAAGAAACATTTAGAAATATAGATTTGTTTAAATCATGCATTAAATTTTATCTAACACTGCTTATAGTATTATAAAATTTACTGTAGTTAAAGTAGTCTTTTAATTTAATTATTTTGCCTTTATAAAATAAAAAAATAATGAATAGCTTTATATTTTGTCATCTTAGGAATTTGCCAGTAATATCCTAGAAAAATATTATTTGCAATTTCAAAACTAGAAGTGGTTAAAGCTATTAAAAAAAGTGACTGACTGACTGAATTGAATCATAAAAATAACCTATATATTTTTTTCACTGACTAATTAAAATATAGTTGATTTTTACTTACTTAGTTTTGTAAAAATTAATATTTATTGCATGAAATATTTGTTGAAATATTTCCACAAGTAGTTTATGGAACAAGTCCATAGAAACAATTTTTTTTAACAGAACAACAATAAAAACACACGTATGAAAATGTAATAACAGACAGCAAAATATAGTTTAAATTTTGTTAATAAAGGATACAAAAGACTTATTTTTAAAATAAGTGATAAAAGCAGCTCAATTTAAAAAAAGTAACATAATTCCAGCCCTGCACATTTTTAATAACTAAATTTTTAAAAGATAAGCATTATCAGTCATTTGTATATCCTTTAAAAACTTTCATACTTTTGGTCAATAAATTAAAAAAGTTTTAACCATGTGTTAAATGAATAAATTATGCACAATTATTGTGATGAACTTCATATTAAGTACTAAATCTAATAATTTTTTCAGTTCCAAATGTTCAGATGCAATGATTGGTAATTATTTTTGTACTGAATACCTAGTAAATTTTAAAACAATAATTAAAAAATATTATTAACCATCTATAACAACTCTTGAGTAAATTAAAAATAAAGGAAAATTCATTATTGCTAATGAATTAAATCATTGTGTTTAAACATGTAAATATACACAGTGTATTTTAAATATATGTACACCAAATTTATTTTCTTATTTGTTGACTTTTAACATAATACTAATAACAGGCGCTGATGTATGTAATATTATGTATATATAATATATATATATACATATATATTCAAATACCATTTATTATAATATTATATACAATCATTTTAAATGTGCTCAATGGTTTTGGTTCTACATCAATTGTTTGAAACATTCACTGATACAGCACAAATTATATCATGCATAGTAACATTAAAAAAAAAAAAAAAAAAAAAATACTTATAAGTTAAGTCTGGGTCTAAAAATTACTTAAATATTGTAAGTTTAACTTAAAATACGAATCACGTCAGACATATAAAAAAATAAGGAAAATAGGTTTTTCAAAAGAGAGACAATGAAACACTGCAAGACTTACAGTTGAATATGAAAATAATGAGGGATCTAAAGAACACAACGTATTTGAAAGAAGTGATAAAATGTAATGTTACACACACCCAACTGCAGCAGCTGCTGCCGCGGCGGTACTCTTTTTCTTCAAAACTATGTCCTTGATGTTCAGGTGTACCTTTTCTTTGCGCTGTGGCGGCACTGACTGCAAGCAAAACCGCTTAAATGCTTCTAATTCTCGTTCATCATCATCCATCTCTCCATCCTCCAGGTCTATGTCTTTTGGCTCGAACACGCTTTCTGCAAACGGCCACAAACACACTCATTTTTGGAGATTTACTTTCTCGATCTTAATTGTATATATATATATATAAGAAACCTAATAATTTGTTATATTAATGAGTCTTGCTGTTTTTAAAAGTTAGATTTAAATTCTAAGGAAGTTGTAGTTGTGCTTGTATCATACATTCATGATATAAAACCTACCATTTTAGTTTATTTGTTACAAGTTTTGCAAAAAGGATAATACCATTGGCAGGAACTGATAGAAAATGTTACATTCTTTGGATTGTACAAGCTAACGATCGAGAAAGCACGGTCCAAATTAATTTGGAATTAACTTAATAGACCCCACACAAGCAATGTGCTTTATGAAATTATACAAAAATAATATATTCATAATAATATATAAATATCAACACGTGCGAGTGTGAAATCCAAAACCATCAAGCAAATTATATTGTATAAAAAGATTGTTTTTTTTTTTTATTTATATTTATATATATTTTTTTTAATAGCTGTTAATTATTATATAGGAAAATGCTTGTAAGTAAAAATAAAGCCTATTAAGAAATAAATAGTAAGAATACTTTAAATAAATATATATAATTGTCAACAATTATTTTCACAAAATGGATAAAAAAAACAAAAGAAAAACTCAACTCGTATCTTTGATACAAACAAAATAAAAGCAGACCTCTAGAGCTACCTAAAGAATAATGATTTTTGTTTGTTTATGTAACAATTACTACACATAAAAAAAAAATAAAACAAAAAATGTATAAAATAAAAAACAAAATAAAATTATATTTTGAAAATTGGACTTTTTAAAAAATACTATTATTTGTGTTTATTTAAGTACAACAAAAATATAATTTAATAATTATTTTTCTGTCCAATGTTCAAACTTCAAACACTGTGAAATAAAAATAGTATAAATTGTCATAACTGATAGAAAAATTACACAAATCATCTAAATACAACTTTGTATAAAAAAATTATTTAATTGTTTAAGCAAATCAAAACACGAGTAAAAGCAAAAGAAATATTAATTTAAAAAATAATAATAATAATAATAAAGCTGCAAAAACAAGCATGCAACAAGTTTGAATCTTAATTATTGAGGCTAAAATTGCCATCACCATAAGAAAGCAGCCTATTTCAAATAAAAAGTATTTACATTTCGTTGGACGTATAATTTGTACTATTTGTTAAAAACTTAAAATTATATAGATATTTATCAAATAAATGAGGTAGATATTATACAAGTTTATAGTAGGCATTTATTTTCAGTATTAAATAATTTAGTTGTAAGTGGACATTCTATTTTATCAATTGTAATAGTTATATATTAATTTAACTTTAATGCTAATAATTTTTTTAGTTAGTTGCAGTATTGATAGATACTTTAGTCAAATTGAAAAACTACTTTATATGTTTAAACATTGCAAACACAAGATTTGAAAAATTATAAATTATCATACATTCATCACATGATTGGAATTTAAAAAAAAAATCAATGCCACATTTTATTATTATGGTATCAGTTATATATTTACTGTTTAGTTTTTAAAATAATATTTATTTATTTCATAACCTAACTGTCAATATAAAATAATTCAAATGGGCAGTAAATAAATTATGTAATAAAAATATTTTTTAACATTCAAAAGTATTGTTTGTAAATATTTTATAAGAAAAGTTAACAGAAACATGAAAATTTACTTCTATAAATTATATAAGACACTAGGCTAATCCCAATATTGATGTTTTATATGATTTAAACTACCTACAAGTTAATAAAATAAATAATAATTCAAATGATGAATAAAAAATTTTAAAAATGTATAAAATATATTGTCAGATCTATTGAAATAATTTTAGGTTATGGAGAATTGTGAACTCTGTTAATATTTTTTTAATTTAAAATTTAAATTACCAATAAAAATAGTATTTAATAAGTACTTTAGTGCTCAATATTTCAAAGGAATTATTACTTTGAAATTGCCATTGTCATTTTATATAATTGTTATAATTTAAAACTTAAGAAATAACATAAATAAATTTCCTTACAGAACAAGTTAAAAAAATATTTTGGGTGATAATTTTGTTTTATACAAGTGTAATTTACTTTATACTCATATTAATTAAAAATTAAAAAAAAAGCTAATTGCTATATATAACATAGGAAAAAAAATATGATTAAAGGATTTTTCATTTACAGGAAATTAGGGAAGACATCAGCAAAGCTCACCCTCAACATCCGTCTGTTTGGAGCCGCCCTTAACCCGACGGCGACGACGTCTTCGCTTACCAGACGGATTAGCGTTGTCGTCGTCGCCACCGTTAACTTGTAAGTCTTTATTTTCTGTCAGAATGGCATCATCATTGCGCTGGTACAGTGGATTTCTTATAGTAACCATACCACCATGCCTTTGAATAATCACTGGCAACGGCATAGTTCGTGGTGTGTTAGTTGGTATTTGTCCAGCGATGGTCTTACCTTCTTCACTACATGGATCTCTTGTAGATGATTTGTGAGTTATTGTAAAACCTGGTTGAATATTTTCTGAATTTGTATCATCTAAAGTACCTCCATTGATTTTCTTGCGGCGTCTATGACGTTTACTTGCTGCACCACTCCATTCTACAAGAAAATTAATATTTTATAAAAAAAAAAAAAAAACCAATAATTGATTAAAAAGCAAAAAATGTGTATTATAATTCATAATTCAATCAAAAATAAGTATCTATTAGAAAATGACTTATAGAATTTAAAATATTTTTAAGTTTTTCATTAGAAACTATAATAATGAAAATAGTTAATTTTGAATTCAATCTAAATAATATGATTATTGTTCATAAGAAGTTAAAAAATATGTTATCATCATTGATTACTATCTATCCATAATTTTAAAATGAAACAGTTTCAATAGTGTGCTATTAGTTTTGATATTAGAGTGAATTTATTTATAGTGAAATCTATTTATTATAGAATTTAAAGGTAAGATTATTATCTAGGTCCCCACATAGCCTTTTATTGATATTATTATTTTTAAGTAAACTATGATTATTTTAAAATATACAGTTTCAAAAATATCATGACTTACTTAAAAATAATAATATCAATAAAAGGCTACACGGGGTCCCGTATAATAATCTTACCTTTAAATTTTATGATAGGTAAATTTACTTTTATATTAAAACCAAAATAGCACACTATTGAAACTAGTGAACAAAAATTAGCTATGTTATGCGTATGTAAGATGGAGACAACACATACAGGTACTATGTTCTCTTAAGAGACATCATTTTTAATACTATATACTATGACCACTGTATGCAAAACACATATTTTTATTAGAATTCAAATTATTACATGACTTAGAAGTTAAAAAGTAAAATTTTTTAAAAATAATTACCAGTAGATCCTTCATAATCATAACCATCAGTCTTGACAACAACAACATTATTTTGAGCATTTTGCTGCATAGTAAAAGGTGTCATTGCAGCAGGCGAGGCAAATGGAAATTGTTGTGATGTTAATGCAGGTTTAGACTAAAACATAAAAAAAAAATATTAAAATATAATATATATATATATATATATAATGTTAATAAAATATAATACATGTAATGATGTATAATTGTATAAATCAAGTCTAACTATAAAACTGACCTTCTCAGTAGATTGCTGTATATCTCTTGGCGGTTTATAATCGCAAGGGTCAAGTTTAGTAATAGTAATTCCAGGAGGTAACTGTAATTTATCAATATCAATAGGAGCTGATGATGAAGATATTTTATTAACAGCTTCATTTATTTGTATAGCAGTTGGACTTGTAAGTGGCATTGGTTGAGATGGTGGTGGTAGAGGGCGTGTGAATACTTGATTATTATTACTTCGTTTGATTAACACTGTGTTAGGTTTTTGTTGAACAGAATTTGAAGTATTTGGCACTGGTGTAATGTTAACATCTGGCGAACAATACCATTTCATATTTGTTGGTAACTTTGGTGCATTTTTATTAGTGATTAAAACACTTTCTACTGGTTTTGAATTAAGTTTAGTTTCAGGTTTTTCAGGTTCAGGTTCAGTTTGTTTCTTTTTACGATTTCTACTTCTTTTTTTAATGGGTTTTTCTTCTATACTATTTTGAGGCTGTTTATTTTTATCACACAATCTTTGAATTGCTTTGATAGCTAAAAATAAAAAAGATACAACATAAGTTTAATTTATAAGTAATAAATAGAGTACCTCAAAAGCAAAAATGAAAAGTTAATTAAGGACATACACATTAAAAATATAATATTTATTATACTATTATGAAAAAAATATATATTATAATTTAAAGAAATATTTGTTAAACAATGAAAAATATTGCTCCAGCTGAATAGTAGGTTTAAGTACACTTATCATTAAATAGATTACTGTAAAGGATATGTTGAATTTGAATACAATATTAAATAAAAATCATTTTAAGATAAAGCCTCATCTCTAATTAGTCTTTATTTTAAGTTTTTTTTAGAATGACAACAAAAATAAAAAAAATTAACTATTTCTTGCTGCAGTTCTTTGATAGTTCTTTCAATATTAGAAAAAATACTAGGGATCAGCACAAGACAATTACCCCTATGGTACTAAATATAATTTCAATTTTTTTAATTTGAAACATATTTTATATATTATGACATTTATATCAAAAACACATATCATTGTGAAATATCCTCATCAGAATCTAGGATTGTTTTTTTGTATGTGTATATAATATAATATTCTATATTCGAAATAAACAATAATTAACTGATAATTTAGTTGTACAAAATAAATAAAATTTATAAAATAAGTTATTAAAAATGTTCTCACCTTCATTATCATATAAAGTACACAAAACATCATCTTCAACTGCTCCTCTAAAAGTAATAGTTACTTTAGAACTATCTGAATCCCTCTTTATTGTTACCATTTTAGCACTCTCCACGTCATCTTTTTTACATTTTTCATCTTTTTTAGTTGATATATTTTCTTTATTACCCTGAGATTGCTTGTTTTTCTTTTTAGAAGATTGGGTATTTTGCTGTACTTGTTGCTTGGTTATTTGCTGAGTTTTAGAATTAGTAACTTGCTTTTGTTGCTGACTCTGTTTTTGCTGTTTGTTTTGATTTTTTCCTTTTTTCTTTTCTTTTTTTAACGCTTCTTCACGCTTCAGTCTTTCTATTTCTTGTTTTTTATGTTCTTCTTCAATTCTTTTACGCTCAGCCTCTTCTTCTTCTTTTTTTATTCTCTCCATTTCCTCCTAGTTAAAATAAATAAAATTAAATACAGCTTTCATTAGTTTAAAATATTTTAAAATTATACTTTTTTTTCTCTACGTCTAGCTTTTTTTGCAGCTCTTTTTTCATTAATCGCTTTATTGCCTTCAATAAAATTAACTATTTCATCAATAGGCTTTTCAGATAATTCTTTTAGAAAGTTTTCGGGTACAGTTTCACTACTATATTTCATTTTTTCATTAATTACTTTGGTTACAATTAATGGCTCTACTTTTTGTTGTTGAACTCCGCTTACAGCACCTAAAAATAAATTAAATAAAATCTATAATTACTAATAATAACTTTCAATTTTAAATATTTATAACATTTGATCTTTAAAAAAAGAAAAATGCTATACAATACACCAAATGTTAGATTTAAATTATATATAATACTTAATAGCAAAACCCAAACAAGTGTTGAGTTATAATTTGTTTTTTTCTTTAATATTTTAACAATTTTTAATAAAGGCAACCCATCTCCCCTTATTTTTAATAATTAATTTAATTTATAAATGTATAAAATAATTCATTTTTATCTGAGCTTTGATTTGCATCAATTAGATACCCAAAAAACTCCCAAAACAATAGTAACAAAAATTGAAATAAATCAGGTATAAAATTGTTGTTAAATAAAATGTTATTTGTACTTGGAAAATTATTTAATTACCTAAAATATTCAATAAAATTTGATATTAAAAATAGGATTTGGTAGCAATTGAGTAATTAACATATTTATTTAATCTTATAGTTTTATTACCAGAAATCTTGGAAATATTTTAATTATCATAGAAGACAAAAAAAATAGTCTATACTTTTAATACTAAATTATCTATCATAATTATTATTTTATTAATATTTTGATATAAAAATTTTATTTGAAATTGTATGCATGATATACACTTAATAAGTAAACACTCAATGTTTGAAAAGAACAAAGTTCATAAACACATATCATGCACATAGTTAGTGAACAATACGCGAAAATCACTTTATTTTTAAATTTAACGTGAATGTGAACTACATTAATATTTTTAATGAATTTGAACAATTTTAAATATGCTCAATTTATTTAATATTTAATAAATATATTAATTATTTTATTTAATATAATAATAAATTCCTGTTATACATTTCATTTGACCTAATCCCATCTCTCGACTGTGAACTTAATGCATGTAACTTAAATAACATGTCAGATAAGTATTAAAAATATAATCAAAATACTTTATAAAATAAATATGCTCTAAAGTCTAAATTGTGTTTTTATTTTTGGGCCAAGTTGTATATATTTATAGATTTTTATATTGACTGCGGGTAAACAATTCATAAAAAAAAATTATTAAAGATATGAAATGAATGGCCTAATGGAATGTGTTAAATTTTCATAGAATGTGAACATGAGCGCATTCGTTTGAAAAAAAAAACACGAAAAAGTTATTTTTTTAAGGACTAAATGTGAATGAATTCATATTTATAGTGAATGTTCTGAACACTAATTAAACCTTAATAATTGTATTCAACGCCTGATATATCTAATAGGATGTTAATACACTAATGTATTACAAGAAACATAAACCAAAACCTCTAAATTCAATTATTTATAATCAAAGACCTCGTATTTTTATACTAAGTAAATATGGATGTATTGCTTTAATTTATCAATACATGTATACCACCCAGTCTGCTATTTATACATTATCCTATCAAATCCTATTGTATTTCAAACAAACAAACCTAACCTCTCTGTACTAACAAATGACCTGTTAAATTTTTTAACATGGTTATAATGTATATAGACTTGAATTTCAGGTATTTATAACAATTTATTGAGGAACTTTTCTCAAGATTAGTAATTTTGATAAGTAAGTACATTATTTTTTAATCATTTTTATACAACAGTACACAACAAAATATTAATGATAATAATATTTATATAATAGACCACATATATTAAATTTTTATTTACAATCTAAGAATAATAAAATAATATAATTTTAAATATAAATAATACATGCTTAAAATGTTTAAAAAAACTTACACTAATAACATATTTCTACTTACCAGTTTTATCAGCTACTGATTGAGGAATATTTTTAGGTGGATGAACAGGAAGTGGTCTATGCACATTAGGTTCTTTTTGTTTTTGTTTAATTGTTTCATTAGTTTGTTTGGCTTTTTTTAACAAATAAAGGTTTCTCAATCGATCTCTCATTTCTTGATAATTACGACTAACTGGTGCAACAGAAGGCTGAAAATTGTTTTTAAATATTTAATTATTGATTAGATATGTAGGAACAAATATATCAGGATATTTTGATTATTTTATTTAAAACACTTATTGTTTCAAAAAGTATTAATGTTTTTCAAACATTTCTTTTCACTTAATTTAAAATTTATACAAATAAGATATTATTCAAAATTATTTTTTATTCATAAAATGTTTAACATTTTTATCAATGATAAAATATATTATCAATTTCTTATGGCTTATACCAAAGCAGAATATTTTTTGGAAAGTATTTTATGAGTTTTAATAATTATTTTAAATTCATATAAAGTAATGATAGAGTACTCTAAAATATATTGGTTAATTGTTCTACCAATCAAATGCTATATTCTTAATAACCAACACATCCTAAATTTAATTTTTATGAATATAAATACTCCAAATAATATTTTAAAATTATAAAATTAATAATGTAGTCATTCAAAAAAAAAAAAACTATTAGTAACAACTTTAAATTAAGTAAAAAAAATATTCTGAAAAATGTTAATAAATTTTAAATATTATATACACCATTATTATCATTTAAATACTTACAACTCCATGGCCAAAAACTTCACAATAACAACAGTCACATTGCCTTGGACTTGAAGAGGAACGTTCTGAGCAGCTATCATCTTGACTTGATCGTCCTGAACTACATTCTGATGTTTCATCATGGTGATGCATACGTTTTACATGTTCAGTATGTTTATGACATGAATGACCATGAACAGGACGATTGTTTGGTTTAACTGTTGGTTCTGTAGGTTTATTTACTTGTGGATATGGGTATCGTCTTTTAGGTAACTGTTCTATTTCTACTTTACATGTTACATTTCTATCTATGGTTGATGGACATTTTACGTTAACCACGGGTTTTGACTTAATTTGAGCATCTGAATTAAGTACCTTGAAAAAATATCAATATTTTTACATTAGTTTAATAGAATCAAACAAAATTTGAAACATATTTAAAATTGTAATTAAATTAACATTACAAATTTCTGTCTAAAATTTGAATACTGGTTTAACATTTTATACAGTGAAATACTGTATTTTTTATAAACTTGACACATGAAAATGAAAAAAAACACAATGGTTTTCCACCTTATGTTGCAATAATATTTACAACAGTTCTTTATCTATTCAAATATGTAAATAGTTAAAAAAAATTTACATTTATAATTTTAACAAAATAAATTGTAACATATATTCAAATAATAAGTACTAATAGGAACTAAAACCATTTTAAACGTAAATAAAATATTATTTAGATAAATAAGTTTGACTTCATCAAAAAATGTATGTACAATTGAAAATAAAAAAAAATTATTTTTACCTTTTTCCCAAGATTTTTAGTTATATTTGCTGTTAATACAGGCTTTTCATCTTCATCAGTAAATGATTCACCACTATAAAAACATAACATTTTTTCTTTCATATTAGAGTATGAAAAAGTAATTGAATTAATTTCTTCGGTTTCTTGTAAATTAGTACATTTTCCATTCTGCACATACTGATCAAAATCAACAGAAGAATTTTTTCGAGTTTCCACCTATATTTAACAAATTGGTTATTATGATTTTTTTTGTATAAATTAAATATATTAATTGATTCATTACAGTATGTATGCAATCACAAAAATTAGAAACCCCATCATCATCGATATCTTCACAATTATCATTATCTACTCTTTCCCTAAAAAAAAAAAAAAAATATAATAATAATTACAATTATAAATTGTTTTAAATTGTACAAAAACACAATTTAGTTAAAACTAACTGATACTCGGGAGCTGGTGATTGAGGTGGAGTTGGGATAGTAAGATCTATTACAAAATCATCATTTGGTGGCAATGATGAAGAAAACAAGCCATTGTCTTCTTTTAACATAGTTTCTTTATATTTTTTTGCACCCATAGCCCAAACTTCATTACATCTATTCATATACAAAAATATTAAATAGTATTAATTTAAATTTCATCTAATGTTTTACAAAATTATTACTTGATATTATGAATACAAGTCCGTGCTTCTGCCCATTCTGATATATTAAGTTTTACTTCTTTTACAAATTTTGTATAATCATGGATTAAACTAGCACTCAATAAAGACTTTGACAATATAGGTATTGATAAGATCTATATGAAAAAAAATGAATACCATTTTGTAAAATAAATAAATAAATTAAATTAAATTTATCATAGATTTTAAAACATACTTGTTCAATAAACGTAGTTACAAGATGATATATCGTTCTATCAGCATAAAGTCGACTATGATACAAATATTGATTCATCATTCGCCACGATAAATTAAATTTGGATAAATGATATTCTTCAATAGGTTTAATAACATCTTTTAAATGATCAGTAGCAGCCATTAATCTTCGATAGCTGTCTAATAAACCTAAAGACAAAATAAAAAGTGTTAATAGAAATTAATAAAATAATTAAAATAACTTACAAAATACAAAGACTTGAGGCATTTCTGGCGTTTCTTTATTCTTTTTTTCTAGTATTTGCACTTGCCTAGACCTTGCTTCTAATACAAATTCCATAACAAGGTTTTCAACATTTTGAAATACATGATAAGAATCACAACTTTTAGATCTAGAAAATTAAATATGATTCATTATTTTTTTAACATTATATTTTTAAAAATAAATAAATTTTACTCATAAGCGGCTTCTTTAAATATATTATGGGGGGGATAGCGTTCAACTTCAACACCATCCATAGCCATTCGATACACTGTACGGATGTAAGACATAAGAGAATTCCATTTTGTTTCCCATTTTTGCACTTCATTTTCTTCACTAGAGGTGAAAAACAATTAAATAAGTAACATATAACATATTAGAATAAAAATTTATCGTATTACTTTAATTCTTTGTTTCTAATAAAATCACGAAAGTTATAGCAACAATCCTTGTCTTTTTGATTTAAAAGGTTTCTACAATCTTTTTCAAGCTAAAACCCAAATACATAAATAATTAATGTTATTAAAATATAAGTAATTAAAATACTTAATCAATTTATATGTACAAATTTTATTTTGTAATTAATGTATTTAACCTTTAATAGACATGTAATTTAAAATAATTTAAAAAGTACCTAATTATTATTGCATAATAAATAATAACCATAAAAATACTATAATTTATCATAATACCTGTATTGACTAATATATTCTTATTAATATCAATAAAACTAAAAAGTTATTAAAATAATATTTAAATATTCAAATATATTTTATTATTAGTATTTTGAAACTGGAATATTGGAAAAAATACTTATGTAAAAATAAATAATTATCATTTCTCATTAAATAAAATTAATAAAATTCTCTATATTTTGGGTAATATGTATTATAATATCATATATTGCCACTTTATCTTAATTTGACGAATGATTAAAAAACTATTTTAGTTTTAATGCTTTCAAAATATTTTAAATGTAAGTTATTCTACATGATTTTTTGGAAGTGTACTATTTTATCAGTATTGATTTAAAGCCTTATTTAAAAAAAATATTTTTGAAAATAGTTTTAATGATACATAAAAATACTAAATTTATAAAATATATGTCTTTAAATAAAATAATAACAATATGTTTAAATTTTAGTATGAAAAACATTTAATAATTAAATGAACATTGATTGTAATATGATATTACAAAAACGTGTTATAGTTTATAAAAATGTAAGAAATTTGTGAATATGTAATAGCTCAACATTAATTAGTATCCTTAAAATATATATTTTATGAAAGGTAGTTGTGTTAAATGTTGAAGCTATTATGAACCATACCAATAAAATGAAACAATCGCGGGATTAAAAAGCTTAATGTAAATATTTGTATAGCTATTTATACAGATTTATTAAACAAAAAGTATAGGAACCAATGAGCTACAAATACAATATAATCCTATACTATTATGATTTAGTAACACCAGGAATTTAAATTTAAAACAATAATAGAAACATAACTCTTGAACAGATCATCTTCATAAGACATTCAAATAATTTAAAAAACACACTTATGTATATGTAATGTTTCGGACAAAAATATAATCCTGCAATAATTAATAAACATAGGATTGATTTTTGTAAAAAATAGATTATGTTAAACTTTTATAAATCACAAGCACGGTGCAAAACCAATGGTAACGTCAACAATAATACTTCTTTCGTCACCAGGCCAGACCGTCTTATGCCAAACATTATCCACAAAAACGAACAATTGTACAATAAGTAATACTTGAACAGTCACCGTTCAAAAAATTAATCATCGCACCAGACGCCGGCACGCGACACATGGATAACTCGTCAACAAACGTTGTCGATAGCCAGACAAGATCGGCCGCAACTCAACAGACATTCGTCCTGTGAAACGACAGACTATATCAGTGCGCGAACGCGTCGTACCTGTTCGTGTCGTTGTTCCTTATTTTCGTGGTTAAAAACGGCCGTGTCTTCGTTGACGCTGCCGATTCCACCGCCGTCGATGCTGATGCCGCCGCCGCCGTCGCTGCCACTGTTGTAGTCGCCACAATTGTTGTGTTGCGCCGCCGATTGACAAACGGCCGCTTGCGGACCGTTCGCACCATCGGTCGCATTCACCGCAACGGTAATGCTCATGATTTTCACTTAATTTTAAGGGAAATAAAACTGTATCTCTTGTAACGAAAAAAAGGTTCTCGTATGCGCGCGCGCGTATGTGTGTGTGAGCGTAAATGTGTGGTGGTCGGTGGATATGTATATGATGATGATATCGCGTCTCGGGGACACACGGGGTAAATGGACGCGATCGGTCACGCACGCACAACAACAACGCGTCGCACGCCTGATAACAGAGACGGAGATATAGCGAGCGGATGGCGTCTGCGGCAGTATGGTGGTGGAGCGTAGTAGTAGTAGTAGTAGTAGTAGTAGTAGTAGTAGTAGTAGTAGTAGTAGGAGTAGTAGTAGTAGTAGTAGTAGTAGTAGTAGTAGTAGTAGTAGTAGTAGTAGTAGTAGTAGTGTTGTTGTTGGAACAACATCACGACTCCTCCTCCTCCTCCACAACATCATAACGACGGTGCTGCACCGACGTCGGCGGTGATATTGTGCATTTATGCGCCCAGCGGCGGCATCGTCATAGTGCAGAGCCAGACGGTGCGCCGTGCGCGCACTGACGATGCAAATTGCAATAGCCAGTGGCACTGGGCACACTAGCTGTTGGCTCCGTACGCTCGACATGATGCTCGTCGTGATGCAATAGTTTGCTGCTTATTTTACACGAGAGATCTCAAGGCTCAAAGCAACCGGTCGAAGAAATAATAATTTTAATATTATGTCGTCAGTGATATTAATATTTACCGGACGAAACCTATTTGTATAAAAATTTTCGATTGCGATGTTATTGGTCATCACAATCACTTTTAGTCTGTCAAGTTAATTTTGCACAAATAAGGTGTTATGAAATAAGTTACGAAAATATATTTTATGTTATTGTTCACTTTTGAGAGCTGGCACATAAACAATTCGACCGTTAGTGGTTAGCTAGTCGACTATCGAACTCCTTAATTTGCTACAATTAATTAGCATTCCTGTGATATATAGTTAATATTGTTAATAACTACCTACGCAAAGGTCTAAAATCAAAATACTAATTATTATTATTATGTAAATGTAAAATAATGATCCTATGCAACGCCACAGTTTACATAGTCTATACCAGACATTAAAAAATTAAATAATTAATAATGAATAATTTTATATTATTCATTATATAATGTTCATAGTGACATGATCTATAGTCTATACTCATCACTTTAAACCCCTTGGTCTATTCAAGTGGTCACAGGACACGAATTACCGTTTGTTCCAAACTCAATTTGTTCAAATTGAATTAATATCCAAAAATGTACATTTATTTCAAGAAATGTTTGTCCTAAACACCAATTGTTCCACAATTATCCATATCATATTGTCACTATAGCACGGCTAAAGATATTAATTAGTAATTACTATTTTGATGATATATTAGTATCTATATTCTATAAGCCTTGGTCACTAACACAGTAACACGATTTAAGTTATAAATGATCACTAATCATTAGCCAGTAGCCAATATATATTTTTTCTACATGCGTAACTATAAATTGGAGTCCTCGGGGCAGTATTAAGTGTTGACCCCCATCAATTTATGTTACCAAAATTCTTTAATTTTTAAATTAAAAAAAAAAACAAATAGTTTTTATTATTATATATTTATAGTTTATATAATTAATGCAATTTTATATTATACGTACTATGTGTCTTACAGTCATAGACAAGTATACTAACAGTACTATTTACAGTACTACCATTGACTTTTATTCATAAAATAAAATGTCATGTACTTCTTTGATTCATTTTTCGTAGTCTACATTTATTGCAATAATTAATAATATAAAACTATAACAGCCCAGGCTAGCCCATACTCAGCCCAAGTTCCAATGTTAATTTGTTTAAAATTACATTTATATACCTTAGATCTTAGTCCTTGCTCGGCACTCCTTAGATCTATAATATGATCTTAGATTTGTAATAATGGATTTTTATGAGTGACAATATATATAGTATCGCAACAAAAAATATTTTGTTTCAAAAAAGTGAGGAACAAATCTAGTTTTTTGGATAAAGTGATTAATAGAACTGATAGAAGAATTCTTTTTTTGGAACAAGCAATAATTGAAAATATTTATATGGAATGAAACTAGGAATTTTTGAATTATATTAATTTAAAAACATACAACTTAAAAAAAAAATAACATTTTGGAACAAATATCGTGCTATGAAGCGGCGTAACTAGATAAATTACTAAAAACATTTTATATTTATTCACTAAATTCAAAACTATAATTTTTACACAGATCTTAAAAATCATTTTATGGTTTGGAAACAAAACATGGTACCCATAAGCAGTGGCGGCAATCCTTAAAAATATAGATGTAGCAAAATATAAGAAGTAACCACCCACCCTCAATAATATTCATCTATATAACATCCCATCTACTGAATAATTTATTCAACATGTTAAAAAAATTGTTAGTATAATACTATTAAAATATTCCTAAGGTACACCTCTACTATAGGATAGCCGCCACTGCCTATATGACCATATTGTTAGGTAATATTAACTACCTACATGAGAGTTCATAAAAAAAAATATGGAAAAGTACCTACCTAAGTAACAAACAGTAAATGTCGAGTGTAACTATCTTGTCATTTAATAAAGAATAAGTCACTGTGTATAATGTATATGTTAAATTTGAATTCAAAGATAAATCATTGGTTTGTGATATTATGCCTATTACTAGTATTACCTACCATCTACGATTTTAAGCAGACAGTCTACCAACCCATATTGGCCATATTACTTAGTATGTTTAAATAAACAGAGTGTTTAACAAGTTTGGAAACGGTAATTACTTATTCATTAGACTTATTAGAACTGATAAACGATAATATAATATTATAATTAATGAGGTTATTAAATATTTTACATTATAAATGTACGGCACTACAGCAGTATTATCTATTATTGCATCATGTAGGGTATTGATATAAATATAGTAACAGTAACTACAAAGAGTTTTCAAACTTATTGAAAAACTAGTATATTATATTTATATTGCTATAATCGGACTACAGTATATTATATATAAATTAATTAATTTTTGTTGAAACATTATGTGTATAAGATATAATAATACCTATACGTTAAAAGTTTTAAATACCCACCAATAATATTTTTAAATTCAAATAAAATAACTAAAATCATTATTTTTTGTTAAAATATAAAGAACCTTGTATTAATTTGTCATTTATTAAGGATTAACTAAAAAAATTAAACAAATTTAACCTAAAAAATCATCTTAACCTTATGTTTGAGTGATATACCAAAATGAAATGGAGTTTTAAAATCAACCAAAATAATTCAATTCACATAGCGCATATCTAACTTTATTTATACTAAAACAGAGTTTCTGCCCAACTATTACTCCAAATAGTAAATGACGTCCAAATACACACGTCCAATACACTTAAATGGATGTCATGCCCGCATAAAGTAAATTACCAGCATTTTAAAGTTATAATATTTTATTTAACTATAATACAACTCAATTAAAAATTCAAATATAAACAAAAGCCTATGAGATGCCTTAAATAATTATATTATTACCTTAGGGTTTGATAATAGGTAAATTGACCTAACAGCACAACATTGATTAGTCGTGTCCCGTTTCGCCACCGTTTTATTTAGCGCATAATTCTCAAATTATTTTTGTATTAAAACATAATTATGAATTTTGTGATTTATAAAGTGATAAATAAACACAGTGAAATATTTATCATTTGAAATGATTTTAATACTATACTATCTGAATTCTGAAAATTGAGGGTAACATGAAAATTCTTCAATGTGGAAAACAAGTTTAAAAAAATTTGCAATAAATATACACTAAGTTTGAACAAAGAATTTGCTGTCTTAAGAAAAGAGTGACAAGCAACTCTCCACAGATGAAATGGATTGATTATTGGAACAAAAAAATAATTAATTAATTATTTAATTAAATACAACAAATAATTTTAACTAGTTCTAAAAAAAACTTTTTATTTTATATGATTATTTTTACTATGTAACGATTGATTTTTTTTTATTTATGACTATAAAAGGTACTTTATAATAGCGTATGCAATTGTACAATACTTTTCCGTTATCCCGACTACCACGAGTCTCAATTCCATTA
Organism: Rhopalosiphum nymphaeae; assembly: GCA_036289425.1. Taxonomy (NCBI): domain Eukaryota; kingdom Metazoa; phylum Arthropoda; class Insecta; order Hemiptera; family Aphididae; genus Rhopalosiphum; species Rhopalosiphum nymphaeae. The sequence goes on along the minus strand of JAZAQC010000016.1, from coordinate 13,880,101 downwards.
TCTCGACTACCTCCTCAAAGTTTCAACCAGCATGAATTTGTCATTTATATAATTAATATAATTCCATTATTTATATTCAAATACTGTTTATAAAATTTAACGGAGGTCATTTCTGCACTCCAGCAATATATAAAACGAAATACAGTTAAAAAAGACAAACTACTATTTTCAAACCAATTACTATTACGCATATTATTTTTATATTGACATTTCTTAATGTTGCATTTCCAAGAAACTTCATTTTTTATGACCATTTTTACATTTACGGCGTCAGTGAACCCTTCTCTTGAAAGAATTCAATGTTATCTTTTTCATAATTCGGTAAATTCCAAAGATTCATAATTATAAATACTAAATTATAACTAAAATAATAAATTTGAACATCAGTTAGATACAACCATGGTATATTATAGTATAATATAATACAATATAATATATATACCGTGGATACAACTAATATTATCGTTTTACAGTGCTGACGACAGAGATTGACTGAAGATGACAGTCGTCAACATATATATGTATAGTCTAGACTCTAGAGATAATGGAATTGGATCAGTGGTAATCGGCCGGTAGGTACTAGGTTACTCAAAAAATAAATTCGACGAAATAGAACGTCGAAAAAATAAATTTGGCAAAATGGTACCGCGGCGAAATAGGAGCTGTCCCATTGATTCCGCTAAACACAAATTTACTGTTTTACGTTCGTACGACGTAGACAATATACGAGGATATGACCGTTTTCCTAAGTATCTGGCACTCAACCCAGACAAACGACTGACATGGAATAACCACACCCACACCAAAAGATTGACACTGATTAATGTCCGTTTGCGTATGCTCAGCCTTCTTTTACTTAAAAAGTGTTATTACCAATCTTAAAACTAAAGTACAAAATTATACAAATCTTTTTTCAAAGTAATTGGGACTTATGACACTACAGCTTTGGAGTATAGCAAAAAAGCCTAATACTAAAAAAATCCAAGCATTTCAAAATTTAACACTTCGACATCTCTCCAGCGCCACGTCAGTATGCTACATATTTTCAACCAAACTCTACTTAACAATTTTAATATGAAAACTATCGATAAGCACCCCTACTTTATACGAAACTTCACAAGAAAATCAAAAATCATTCCAACGCCTTATAAAAGATATATCTATTCCTACACAACCAGGAAATCCTCATTACGGTTAAAAAAAAGAGATGTGACTTATTACAAAAAATTAAACTCATATCCCTAATAATTATCTTAAAATAAGAAATAGTTAAAAAAAAATAATCAAGATAAATGTCGCTAATGCGTATGACTGGTTAATCAATCCCTTTGGTCTTCATGATAACTCAACCTTCACTTTTAGCATACATCATGATTCTGATGAATTCTTATGTGCATCTTATGCACCTATAGACTGTTTATTTTAAATAAAATAATCTAAAAAAAAAATCTATATTTATTTAAAATAGCTATATTAAAAATGTATATCAAATTGTCAAGCTCTTTGATCTAGTGAAAAAAAATTTCATTGACATTTATAGAAAACAATTTAATTTAAAATGTTTGTAAATAGCTCTTAAATAATAAATATTAGATAAAAAATAATTTTTTAAATTATACCAAGTGCAGGAAATGATAATAATATAAGCAATTAGTGAAAATCTCAATCAAGTTTAGGTACCTATATTTACAGTTATTTATTTATAAATAAGAAAATCATTAAGTATATATGTATTACGTATAAATATCCAATTTCGGCGAAACTCAAAAACGTAAATTATCAATTTTTTTCGATAGACCAAATTTGTACCCATTACACTATAAGTTTCATACCCATCAATTTATAACTTTTTCAAAGTATCTACTTAAAGAACACCAGGCAGAAGTTTATTAAAAAAACTCAATCAAATGGACGAAAAACTACAAATCGCAGTTCTTATAAAAGTCAACTCTATAATATAAAAGCATGGAACGCTATATTCTGTATAGTTCTTGATTGTATATTTGTATATTAGTATGTATCTATAGTTATTAGTTATTCTTATTACCCATTACAATAATTTATAAATAAAAACAACAATAGGTACATCACAATTATTACTATACTTGATATATTATAGATAGCATTTATCTTGTTTAATCTTTTTTTAAATTACAAGAGAAATTAAATAAAGTTATCATTGTTTTTTTTTAATTTAGAAGTAAATTTAATTAGGGTATTAAAAACCATAAATTTATCAATGAAATTATTAGAGTAATTACAAACGATAGACGATCTAATAAGATAGACAGTGTTTTCCAAAATAAAGCATTTTCATCTCTCTGAGTATTAGGCGTTTCTTCTTCCACATTTTTTTCTATTAAAAGTTCTGCTCCCTAAAATTCAATCACTTTTTAAGATAAAACCATTATAATATTTAAAGTATGATTAAATAATATATCTTACCTGAGTGTTAAAATTAGTTAGCATAGCAATTGGTTTTTTGCTTAAAAGAAATTTCGATACAGACTTGAGCCATTCAGGACCATTACGAGGAAAATCATCGGTACTATGTTTATACAATGCATTACTAATAACAGTTATAATAAGTGCAATTGATGTTAGAATTAAAGAGTTGCGGTACAATAGAACTGAAACGTAAAACATAGTATTGATATATATCTTATATTACATTTTTATATTTTATAGGTGACTACACAAAGTCGTGCAGGAAGGTGTCTGGCTCAGTGGAAAAGCAAGGTTAACCAGCCCAAATAAAGGTGGACTGGAGTCAGCCTAACTCTCCCATGCAAATTTATAAAAACCTCTACAAATAAAAAATATATGGATATAAATAATTTTTTTTTGAAAATCTCAAATTATTACTATAGAAATAAGTATAGATTACATTTATAGCTGAATTAAATTTATCTTTATTAGTGTTCATTAATATTTATTAATGACAAACACAAACTGACAATCCACATTTACGACCATTTTAAGAGTATATATATATATATATATATATATTATAATATACCTAAAGGCTAAAATTTAAATATATTTATTTTTATAGTCATTATTATATTATTTTAATATAAAGTTTAAAAGCTTATAAATTTACATGGTTTTGCCCAGCAGCTTTAGAAAGTCTGCGAACTAGTAGGACTGTATTATTCCCATTGTCCTACCTGGCAGTCTGTTTCTGTAGATACATATGATTGAGATAAGAACCTAGAACAGTTATAAATATAGAATGTAAATATTTAGCTTACCTATGTACACTGTTTTTTTGCCATTATTTGGTAATTTCGTGTCCAAGAATTGTATGTATAGCAATTCGGAGATGAAAATTAAGCTTAATAAAATGAATCGAAGTTTGGTTTCACGACCCATTAAAAACGTAAATATTTTCATCATTGATATCACTACAATTTTAAATAAAAATACTTATTAATAAGTACATAAAAATACATAGCTGTAATGTCTACAGAACATTAAATAATTTCTCATACCAACTGCTGGGATTACAATGGATGAATAGTACATAGTTGAAAATCGAGTTACATTTATATTGTATTGTAAAATGCAGTGCAAAGATGAATTTGAACTTGTATATAAGATATTCATACACTCTTGACTTATTTTACTTAGTTCCCATTCTCGATCAGGTTTATAATAATACATATTCTATAAAAATAAGTAATAAAAACAAATAAATTAAATAGGTATTAAGATCGAATATTGTAATAGTTGATTTTATACATTTGAATTATTTAATGAGAAATGTAGTAACTATATAATACAGATTTTATTAATTCGTATAATCGTATATGTATTGTATTCATATAAAAAGTTAAAAATAAAAGATGTTAGGTATTAAAAAAGTATTTTTTTCTCTAAATGTACAATAAATTGTATAAATAAAGAAATCTATCTACTCCTGTAAGCCTAATCTTGTGGTGGAGTAGAGATTTAGATAACAATAAAGTATTAATGATAGTTCTTAAATTACCTATTGAAGAATTAAATATTATTTCTACTATGTAATTTATATTATTATTATTTATTAATTGTAACTTTGATATCTTTATTTTTATAGAACAACCACATACTTACACTTGATATTCAAAAATAATATTAAAATATATACTTACGGCAGAATATCCGTTGGCAAAAGAAAAGTTAACATATAAATTGGTATACACAGGAGATCCTATAAGAAAAGTGCAGTTATGGGAATCAAACGGCCATTTAGCTATATTGGCTGTGCATTGAGCATTTAGAGTTACTCGGTGATTATATTTAACCCAGCCTTTATTAGATATTTTCACCATACTTGTTGGTAAAAAATAAGAGAATTCTCTATAATCATCACCATTGAATCCCCTAAAATATTTTAATAAATGATTAGTTTTAAATAAAAAATTATTATTTGATTATACATGGTTATTTTTCATACGCTAATCAATATATACACTATACAGCTCCAAAATATATACATGACAAGTTTATGTATATTATATTATATTATTGTATATTGTCTTTTAATCTTTGTGATTTCCAAATATGAAACGAAATAAACAAATATTAATAACAGATTTATTATTATATATACATTAGACAATCAAATAAAAATAAAATGGAATGAACAGTACAGAAAGCTCCAACATGGCCACATATAATACATGATTACAGATATTACTATAATAGTCATAGCATTGATTATAAATTATAATTAGAGGTCATAGTAATCCTTTCATCAATACGAGTATTATTTTGTCAACATTAATTGAGTTTGATTTGGAAAGAATGACAAAATATTATGTTTAATGTTAAGAATTACTGTTAAGAAAATGACTCTAACCTATTTGAAACTGTAATTAAATTTCAAATTTTAATAAAAACATTATTAAAATATAATGTACTTGAATATAAAATTCACTATACAAATATAATGTATTTATTTTCAATTGGTTATATTATTTCAAGACAAATTCTGATTTAAAATAAACCCAAACGATGAGCTAAACACCATGTTATTATTATTATATACATTATACACAACAATTGAATAATTAACCATTTTCGATTTTTTTTAATTGAATAACAACTTTTTTTTATATAATTAAAGGAACATCAATGATGATTTTTAATTATTAATATTATATTGATAATTGAATAAAATACAATTTAATTTATAATTACCCTTAAAACTGTTAGATTTTTCTGAAACTGACATAAAAACATATACAATTTGATTGTTATTTTAAAAATTGTGCTGTTATAATTTAATAATATTGGTGCTTAGGTATTTAGTATACCTATAAATAATATACATTCGAAAATACGCAATCGTATGACATTAAAGAGGTTTTTTTGTTTTTCAACAAATATATTGCAATCATGTTCCCAAAAAAATGAAATTGTACCTTTTAGGTACGCAATTGAATTCTACCTTTTCTACCCAACTACCAACTACCAACTAGGTACATAATAAGTGAGTATAATATTGACTTACATATCATATGACAGAATGTCAGGTATCCAAACATGGGATGATTCTTCATACACCTTATCAATATTGTCATACTTTGAAGGATCCCAAACTAAAAATTCATCTTTCCAATCCTATGTGGACAAATATTCGGTATATTTTACTATTTTTTATAAATAGTAGAATTAGTATAAAGATGAATGACACAACTAGGTCAAAAATATTTATATATTATAATATTTTTTTTGTGCGTGGGGGGGGGGTACATAATAGAAAAATGGATACCTATATAATTATTACATATATTATATAAATTAATATATATATATATCTACAAAATATTTATTCAAGATTTATGATTATTCAATTTGAAAACAGATGTTTGTACATATTTCTTTTCTTAGTGATTAAATATAAGAAAATTCAAATCTAAACAGCTATAGTTTACAAGCGATTATTGTGAAATAAATTAGATACTTGGAGAAATTAGGATAATTAATTTTAAAATAGTTTTTTATTATATATGCAGATATGATTTGGCCTGCATTTACCTAAGCATATTCTCTTTTATACTTTAATGATAAATGTTTTAATAGAATTCTGGTTTTCAAAATTTTTAAGCTAAATAATAACGTTCATATTTCAAGTACATATTATTATATATATTATATATACTTATATTACTTATGTTTATTATACTATTAAGGAGTATTCTATACTGACAATACAAATAAGTTAAATTATTTAATTAAATTAATTAAATGATTTTTTTTAAATGTTAATACTTCTAATTAAGAATTTGTGTGACTTTTGCTTAAAGGGAGTAGAGGACGTCATACCCGCATATGTTGTCTCCGTCTTACACACGTATATAGCATAGACAATTTGCGTTTATGCAGTCTGAGTTTAATTTGTTCAATTTTGGTTCTAGAGTATTTACTGTACCTATACTTATTGGCTATTATAAAATTGAAAGATGACAATATTTCGAAGGGCAAAGCGCTGAGTTTTTTCTATTATTCCCAATATAACGTTCATTATAATCATTTAGAATTAACAACAACCTCAAAATGTTTAAATAACCTTTAACTTTTCGAAATTTCAATTTTTTTTTTAAAAACTCTTTGTCTTGACCTCAAAAATATTGTCATCTTTTAATTTTATAATAGGTATTTACTCTAATACCAAAATTGAACGAGTTCTACTCAGATTTCGTAAAAGCGTTTTGTCTATGTCGTATTATATGTGCAGTGTAAGATGGAGACAACACATGCGGGTATGACGTCCTAATTCACATTTAAACTTAAGCTTCTACAAACACACACACTCCAAATTCCACAACCATCGCAATCCCTTGATTCCCGAACTATCCACCAACGCTATTCTTGGTGACCCCAGAAGGCGACTTAAACGTACCTGGTGTTGTGACCTACTAAATTAAAATATGTATCTACCTCTATTGCCCCTTTATTTTGTATTCAATCTCATTCTCTCCCACTAGCACATTTAAAATAAACTCCTACTCTTAAGTACCTCCAATGGGTGGCTTCTTATCTCCTGTCCACTCAAGCCATGTCTTCTCCATCACATACGCTTATTGTAAAATAATAATTACAGATCGTGTATTTAATAATAAATGTTAAAAAAAAAAAAACTTAAGGGGATTGGAAGCGGTGATTTTCTGTTTTTGTCTAACATATGTGCAATATAAGATTATAGACATATTCTATTTCCAACGTACCGATTGTTATAATAAACCAATAAGAATTCTAGAAACGTATTTGAATATGACGTCAGTCGTCAAGTCTTCTTAAATAAACTTTGCCATATTTTTGATTTTTTGATTTTAACTTCTCCGAAAATTGTTAAATTCGTCTTATTTTTGGGGAACAATATAAAAAAGTAGAAAAATTGATCTCAAGTAGACTTGACGAAAAATTCAAATCTATTTAAAAAATTCTTATTGCTTCATTACATCAATGGTCTGTTTACGTTAGAAATAGAACACGTTTATCCTATATTGTGCGTATGTTATTGGACAAAAATAGAAAATCATACTGTTTCCAATCCCTTAAATCCTCATTAATAGTTTTATAGTTGTACACATTACATAAAATAGAGTATTTAAAATTTAGTCTAGTTTAATCTAATTTATTACTCATTATAACTTAACATTTTTACAAATTATCAAATTATCTTAGTCACTAATATATTTTATTAACTTCAGTTATAAAAGTTCAATAATTCATTTGAATTTCAATCTAAATATGGGTAAATCAATATTTTAAATAAAACCATTTTCAAATTTTCCATAAAAATGGTAATCTGGTTATACATTTATAGTGGTCTTATTTGATAAACATAATAATGTTTATATCGCCACATAACACTCCTTTAATTATTAAAAATTTAATAAAATAACTAAATAGTTTGAAAATATATTATCCATGCGCGGATCCAGAGGAGGATGCTATAGCATCTCCTTTGGGTTGCTTCCTGGAAAATAAATACTCTACAGCAGCGGTTCTCAAACTGTGATATATGAAACACTACATGGTGGTACGCGAAGGGCTGTTTTTGGATAATAAACCCATTCAATTATTTAATTTTTAATTCATATCTAATATTAAAAAATTAATAAATAAAAAATAATTATACTATAGTTGTAGTACTGCCTTATTATTTAAAATAAATGTATTTAACTGTACGCAACTGATTGATAATGTACCTAATAAGTGGTACGTAAAAAAAGTTTTAGAACCGCTGCTCTACAGTATAAAATCTACAGAAAATGTATTTTTCAGTAGGCTGGGCACATTTTTAAACAAAATTAGTTCCGAAAAAATAATACATAAAAGCACTGAAGCACATTAATTTTAAGGACTAAAAAATATCTTCCTTTCAGTATGGAGTATACAGAATACGGGAACTTAACCTTAGCATCCCCATAAAAATTCTGAATTCACCCCTGATGTGATCCTTATAATTTATAAGGTATACATACAAGTCACAAATTCAAAAATTTAAAATGTTAATTTATTTATTGTTTAAGAAAAATATGGAGGGGAACATTTTTTGTGAAAGTGAATAATATTAATTATTAATTATTAATTAGATAGTATGAGTATATACTAGTATTATTTAGTTGTTACGTATCAAACCATTCATTTTAGATTTTTCGAATAATTCTAAATGTGTACATATTTTGTGTCTAGAATAATACATTAAATTGAAAATCATTGTAAAACTAAAGAATTAAATTTATTAGATTAGATTCGAAGAAAAAATATTTCAGGGAAAAACCTCTCCCCTCCTCATCACTAGTTGCACTAATAAACAATATTATTTATAATTTATAATTACCATAAGTAATTGAATACTCATTTGTAAAATGTCCCATTTTTCATTCTAAAATAAAAATAATAATAATATTAATATGTTGTGGTAATAACTAATAGTTAGACTATATAATATTAATATAGAATTAAGGGATGGGAATAAATAGGAATTTATATTTTTAGTCAGAATTCATACTTAATTTATTACAAAAATGTATTATTAGTGATATAGATATATTAAACAGATATAACAAACATATTATATTAATTTTATTAAAATTTATTAAGTTAAATAAACTGTATTTTTAATAAAATTAAAATCCAACAAAACCGGATTTGAATATCTATATCACTTTATTAGAATAATTCAAATAATCTGATACGGTATTACTGTTTCTATTCCTGATAATATACCAACATGAATACATATAACCAACTTAAGTCACTTGCATATACCCGGTTCAAACTTCAAACCATTCTCCGAAATGTTTTCAAAATAAATGTTTCTTAAATTCTTATTATAGACATAGATCTTTATGATTTAAAGAAAAACGATGTCAAACATTCTTATGATAACCATAAACTAACAATATTATACATTTTTTTTACGTATTAACCTCATCTTTAAATTGTATTCTATATTTCTGTATATTATACTATATACTATACAGTATTTATGTGTCCAAGCTATATACCTAGGCAATACTATAATTGATTGTACAATGTAAACATGTAGTAGGATTAGTAGGATATAGAAATAGTTTTAATAACCTAAATAGAAATTTAAAATTGTATTTACCATATGAACATTGAAAATATAAAATTTGGTTTCAACAGTTGTTTGAGATGATTGATTAATCACAGGCCTTATGTTTCTATCATAAGCGCAAAACAAATCATTTGAGAGTCGTACAGCAGCAGATGCGCCAGTTAAATCATTATTGCATCCTTCACTACTGTGACTGCCACCTAAAAGTATAATTAATATTTAGTTGTTTCATTATTAAACATTATAAATTATAATTGTAATTTTTATATAAAAATAATTTAATAAAACGTTTATATACAATATAATTTACCAAGAAAAATAAATAGAAAAGTATAAAATAAGGCCATTTTGAAAACACACATCATGATTAACATAAAACTAAGCACTAACTAAAAGCTAAAGCTGTAAAAGTATATCACAAACGCCCACTTTAAATATTAATCAGTGATCAGTCATGATCCGGTGTCTGTGGAGTATCATTATTCATATATTAGTGTAATAATCTCTTATCTGTGACATTTTTGGTAATTTAAACCTTATGGCTCAATAAAAAAATCTTTCTTTATGATATCTAAATATTCTACTTATTGTATCTATTGTCCAATAATAATTGTCAACTGCACGACTGCTTTTAGTCAATGATAAAATAATCTTTTATTTTAGTGAATGATACCTATTAGTGAATATTATAATATATGGTATAGTTAAATTTAAGTAGAATTTAAAATAATCCCTATAATATAAATATTTAAAAAAATTTTATAAATACCTATTTTCTACATATTTCAAATTTTTCATTTATATTTACATTGTTTTAAAAAAAGACTGATTTTGATCTATGTTGACATTGTTAGACTGCATAGGAAATTGGGCGAAAAACTAGGTATATTTCTAAAACATTCAACGTACAGAGACATATAAGTAATACGACAATTTTTTCCATATTTTTGGGGAAGATGGCGGGTTTAAAAAATAAAATTACGACACAAAATAGTAAGCAGAACTGCTATAATTAAACTAAAAATAGTGGGCAAAAATAGGTATAAATGTTGAGTGTACTCCAAAGCTTGCGCTAATGTGCAGTTGTGCATAAAATGTGCAGTTCATAAAAAATAATATGTTTTAAATTTTGAATTATTAATTATATACCTAAGTCTATGAGCTTATAACATATATAGGTATCATTTGACATAATTTTGTTTTCCAAATTTATTAGAAATTATGATTGAACCATTGATTTATCTATGAATATCAAGAGATTAAATCTACGGTCTTCAATATATTAGTCATAATAAGGGAACGGATTTAAATGCTCTAAAAAACATAAAAAATGCTCTTAAATTATTTTTAACATTAAAATAATGTATATAATTATATAATTTTTTATTTTTAAGTAGGTACTTATTATTCGTATCATTTTCATCATATTCTAAATGAATATTCAATTTAAATGAATATATTCGTTATATTTTTACGTTGTGTTTCATAATAGCACCATATAATCAGATTCTGCTCAAGTGCTGCTTAATTTTTATCGAATTTTATAAATTTACATATAAAAATAACTTAAAAACATAAAAAATACCAAAAATACCAAAAATACCAAAAATGCTTTTAAAAGCTAAAGTCTTAAAGGTATAGAAAAATGCAAAATAAATCATATTTTTTAATTCCTTGATGTATGAAATTAACTTTGTGCTTGGAAAGTATTGTTTTTGAACAAAAAAAATGCAATCTGCATTTAAATCAGTTCCCTAATCATGACACCAAATAGTGTGATTGATCTCAAATAAATAACAATCACCAAATAGAAAATAGTGATATTATTAATGAAGAGGTTCTCATAAAAAAAAAAAACATTTTAAAATAAAAAATAAAAATATAATTTCAGGAATTTTGTTATTTAAACTATCAATATTTATATATTATGATGTATAATATTTATGATAGGTAGTATGTTTTATTTATTATACGCGAGCGAAGCGAACGTCAAACTTATTCACTACTATAAAGCAAACAAGGTGTGCAACTCTAATATTTCTTTAGCGCAAGCCTGGTGTACTCTATCAATCCGTCATTAATAAGTAAGTCATTAATGGAAGTGAAAAGTGTTAAATATGAATTCAATGATAATGATACATCATTATATACAAAAAACGATTCTAAGGAAAGGCTGTGGAACACCCTGTATTATACTAACTACGAACTACGTAATATTATATAAGTATAGAACTATAAACGTATATATGGTATATAATATAAATATAAATTATAATTAATATTGTCGCTTATGTAGGTAGGTATAGTAATTTATTTTACTATTAGTAAAATGGTAGGTTGAATATATTTTACCAAGCACATTACAATATTATATTATTAATAATAGTTTTATAACATATAGGTATTATTGCTATTAAATTTTAAATTAATATAATCATCTTTTATTTTTTGTACTACCTAAACATTTTTCATGTAGGTACATTCATTGGTATGATACAAGTTACAGAGACACGATGGTTGCAGTGATTTAATTAGTAATATTCCTTGAAGAATGAAGAGGGATTAATATTTTTCTAGTAGAAAACTGTAACCTTACAAAAAAAAAAACCATTAAAATTTATTAATAACACTATCATACAATTATTTATAATATTATAATTGGATAACTATTTATTATTAAATTTTAAGTATTAAAAAATATTAGTAAAATAAAGCTCTGGGGATCTATCCATTTTCAAAAACCTTCTAAATGTAAACACTTATATTTTTTTCTTCAATCTTTTATTCCGATTTCTAAATACTGGTTTTGCATATAAATTTTCAGTTTTGCTTAATTTTGTCTATCCGATTATCATAAAAAGTACTGAAAATTTTATTTAATTTTAACCTCTCTTAAGTACAATATAGATTAAGTGTTCTATTAAAAATCACCTTTAAAGTTGAAAATCAAAGAATTTTTTCAATTAGTTATCATGTAAACAAATAGACACACAAAAAAAATCACATATTATTATAAAATCAATACATTAATTACTAAATGACTTCAAACAGTTTAATATTATTACTGTTGAAATTTAACATCAAATTACTGAATGTTTAAAGTAATCAATAATATAGGTAAGAGTTTTTATTAAAATTGAATTTTTAGTAAGTAATTAAAAAATAATAATAGTTATAATAAAAATACAATTTTATTAACATACTGTACAAGTATAAATAAAAATGAATCACGTACAATTTATAAAAATGTATAATGTTTTACGATTTAGAAGTTCAAATTTTTAATAATATATAATAACTACAATTTTTTTTTAAATTGTTGATAAATCAAAGCACCATACTCAATAATCAAACAAATTCATACAGAATATATACTTTTGGAATTGAGAGTTTTATATTTTTGTTGTGGCTTTTAAAAGAATAATTTTATAAATTATATACATGGAAGACACAAAAATGAAGAAAACATACATTTTCTAATTTAATATAAATAAAAACAATTTAAAATAAAATGTATAAAATTATCTCACAACAATGTTTCATTAAAATTTTCACTTGTTAATCGTTTTCTTTTTGGTAAACTTTCTGTAGACGATGTACATTTAGAAAATTGTAATTGGTCATCCTCCAAATCTGATAGTAATGACTGTGTGGACGATGCACTGGTATCACCAAAACTGAGATCTACTGGACTAGCAGTCAGTACACTTTGACTGAATAAGTAGTCACGGAATGAACTGGATAGCGAATCTCCAGAAGTCATTAAATAGTAGGGATTAGATGATACAGAGGTTAGACTTTGCCGGTTTGGCAAATTTGAAATACTTGAATCACTGTTACAAGGTTTCATTTTATGTATGTTTGAGTTTGATAATGCTACCACAGGTTTACGACTTCTCGGAGTCATCATTGTTTCCTGAAAAAAGTTTGGAGTAATAAGTTTAAATTGATTTACATAATATAAATCAACACAAGTTACAGCTTAACATAACTTAACAGCGGTTAATTTAAAAAAGCATACATTGGTATTTGGCATTTGTGCATATAAAAAACTCATCTTGACTACCTGCATAGATTTGGTCATTTTTTGAGCTGACTGCGTAATTGGAGACATATCATCATTAGGGTGTTGCTGATGTGGGGTAACTGATGATGGAGTACTAGTACAACGTTTAATACGTTTAACAACATTAGGAGTAGAAAAACAATCCACAGGTGTATCTAGGTCTAATTTGGGTGAACAATGATCTTCAAGTTTTGAGTACTTCATTTCTTTAATTGGTAATTTTTTTGTGCCTTTCTTCTTAATCTTAAACGAATCATCCTTATTTTCTTTATCTGAAGAAGTAGCCGCAGATGGTTTGGATTTTTCTTCTGCAAGCTGAGCACATACCAATGGACACAACATGCACAGATTAGTTTTTTCATGCAATTTTAAGGAATGGGAATGACAACACATAAGCATTTTATTGAACATAAACAATACTAAAGCTTTTCGATAAAGGTAATTATAAAATGAATCAGTTTTATTTTTTATTAATTACCAATATACTGTGTATAGATTTTAAATATAATGATTAATACAATTTTAATTAACAATGGTTAAAAAGAGTAATTTAATAAATTATTTTTAATTGTTATTTATTTTTTCAAAGTAAATATTAAATAAATACCTAATTGTAATCTAGAATTAAGTTAAAAATCAAAAAATTAAAATTAAAAATATATAATGATTGCTATGAAAAATTAGTTTTTATTTTAAGAAGAGGATTAATATTTAATTAGATCATATAGAAGGTAGAATTTTTGAAATAACTAGTTTTTAAAATAAATGAAAAATAAAATAATGCATGACACCCTTTATTAAATTATTCAAGTAATATCATTAGTATTGTTACTGTTTAATGAATCTTGGATAAATATCATTTTAGTTGTTTGTATTAATATTGCTGAACTGAAATTTTAATGTTATTATTATACATTTAAAATAAATTATTTAAGAGGCTTAAAAAATAATTCAAATTTAGAGTGAATATTGAAGATTTATTGTTTAAGAATTAGCTCTTTTTTTAATTAGTCTAGTCTAGTTATTTAGTTTAATTAGTATGTTCTAATGAATTAAAGTACTTATTACTTATTAGTTATAATAATTGTAATTACCATAATTCTTATTAACACCAAGTTAGCTACATTTTTCTTGGTTTAAAAGTTGTTTGCATATAAATATACTTGTTAATTATTACTTATTAAATTATGTAGATAAATATTATATAAACATTTTTACTATTTCACAACACAATAATAATTTGTTACTTATTACCTTTAATTGTTGTCGTTCTGCTGACTTCACTGAACCTTGTTTAAACTTCGATCCTTTTTTAAAAATGTGTTTCTAAAATATAAAATGTAATATAATTATACAAATATTATCAAGTATTATCAGTAATTACATACTTTAATCGAATTTGTTAGACTTCTATTTGGCGTTATTACAGAGTTATGATTACTAACACGTTTAATAAACATTCTACGCTTTTCAGCAGATTCTGGTAAATTATGCACATGTGCATATAATTCAGCTAATGCTTTAACTGTTGGATTTTCTTCATTTTCTTTAGTGGTAGTTGTACGATCAGTGAATGAAAATACTGTTGTAGCAACTGTTCCTTCCTCCTAATGATGCATAATATAATTTGTAATATTTATTTATATACAAAATATTAAATAAATAAAATAATGTTATACCTTAACAGGTTGTAAAGTTTTTTTAGACCAATAAGCTCTAATATCCACTGATAAATTTGGTGGGATTTTAAATAAGTCAAATCCTAATTTTATCATATAAATTATAATATGTGATAAATTTTGAGTTATTTGATAAAGTTCTTCAGCTGGTAACTAAAAATAGTATAAACATATTATTCAGATTAATTTAGATTTAATTTATTCAAATATTTTTGATAACAATGTATGTAAAAAGTTCTTATTAAATGGATTCTAGGTCACTTTTTACGTTCAAGTGTTAATGGTGCAAAATGCAGACATGTTGTTCGGCTAAGTAAAATTTAAGATAGCAGAACACAGACACTTTGTATTTTTATATACAAAAAGTATATATAAAATATAAATAAGCTGTTATGCTTTTCTTCTCAACAATTCATAAGAGACAAAAATCCAATGCTGGCAACAATAATAAATTATTAAATTTCATCAAAAAACAGAAGAAAATAACAAATTTTGAATATTTAAATCTCCTACATTGACTATATTATATATGACATGTAGTTTTTAAATGATTTTTTTAATATTATTACTTATTTATATTTATATTGTACATATTTTTAATTTACTTTTTAACATAAATTTTAAAATATACTAGTAAAAATTAATTAGCTGATAATTTTTACTTGTTAATACACTATATTTTTAACGTTTGTAATGATTATTTAATTAATTTTTATATTTTAACAATTGACATTATATATACTTACTACTTAGGTTTATAATTTATATTTATAATACTTTATGTATATGATAGTACAAAGTGTTCGCATCCTAAATAAACATTTATACCTGACTGTACAAAGTGTCTGTGTTAAGTGGTTTAAACAATAGACAGTACAAAGTGACTATTTCCAAATAAATGGCATAATATTATTATATACCTTTCTTGGAACAATTAAATGACCAGTAAATAATGTTGCTAAATTGTCGGGTGGCATTCTGTTCTTGTCTGAATGTTTAGCAGTGAAGTGAAGTAATTTTATAATATCTTTTAATAATACTAAATTATCAAACGGCAGTAACAATAATAAAAGTTGCAGTGCTCTCAGTAAACGTTGACTATTATTGTTAACCTCCATTTTTTGACATAATTCTAAAATAAAATTATGATAAATGTTCAATATTATCAAGTTTTTTTATAAATGATACCTGATATTTGACAATATGCTGGGTAAAATGCTTCTGTCATTATTGGTTCAGGTTGTTCAGCTAAAAATGATTTCAAAACAGTTGCACAATCATGAACAGTAAACTGTCCATTGTATAAATCTAATGTTTGCCCCTGGTTTAAAAGTGCTTTCAGTTCTTGTTGGCGAGTGATTGAACCATTTCTACGAAATATACCTTCTTGCATAACATCTAGAAATATTAATATTAAAATTCATTATGTATCCAATATTTTAATAAGAAAATGTAAAAATAAAAGTATATACTTTCTTCTTGAGACAAGAAATCAATAAGTTGATACACTTGACAAATTCCTTCTTGAGTAATTGGTGCTCCATCCATAACTCCTTTCACAGAACATTTGTCTTTTTTCATAAAAGACCATTTAATGGGTTTGATTTTTGATTTTTCTTCAACTGTACATTCCCCTCTAGACATCAAAAAGTAGATATAAGCACAGATATAAAATTGAAAAAATGTTTAACTTACTCTTTAATGTTAGATTCTAGTATAAACGATAAATGCATTCGAACCAATGTATAAAATTGTTCAGAATCTTCTATTCTTAGTTTGTTAGCAAGTTTCCAATCTTCATTCATGTCCAATAATTCCATTGCCATTTTTTTTTAATTGTAAGATATTAAAAAATTTAATTTGAAATTATGAACTCATTTGTAATACCAATATTTCTTTTGTTTAATCTATGTAGTACCAAACAGAATATGAATATATAGTTAGTCAACAATGCAAACACAAAACAATATTTAAATACCTGAAATGTCAAAACTTCCAATGAACTCAGTGCCGTAATCATTATGTAATCCTGAACAGTAAATGAATTGAAAAAAAAATTAAAACATTTCCAAATTAATAAATAATACACAAATCGATATCCTACAATACATGCAGCCACGCAGGTAAACGAGTAACATAATAAATGTTTGACAATACTTTATTTTTTTTTCACTTGAACAATTGAACTATAATACTATAATAAATAATAATTAAATTTAATATTTGTAAAATTATAACGGTTTTTATTCTAATGTTTTCAGTTTTTTCATGTACCGACTACTAAAAAGTAAAAACAGAAGGTAGGAACGGAAAATATCGTGTTTTCGGGGTCGCAAGGTGGGATTATTATCCGAGCATAGCGTTCCCGTCGTCTGGCCACACTGCCTTCTTCTGGACGTCTATTAAATATCATTTTTATTATTATTATTGTTTTTTAATAATTATTTATTATTTTTTTCTCTTTAAAAGTCGCATTTTTCGTTTTCGTTTTTCGTTTTTCCACAACACTCGAGACCCGACACTTCACGAGCATTTAGTGTTCACACGTTGTGCGTGCCAACGCTGCTTGTCTCCGGTCTATCGACATGTCCTCTGCAACTTGTTCCGCCCGTAACACGTTGCCTGCAAGTCCTTCGGCGGGTCCGGCCGCGTGATAAACCCCTGAAAAGCTCCCAAATCTTTATTTTTTGGACGTCCCATTCGACATTTGGGCCAGACGACCGTGCGCCCCCGGAGGTCAAACCCCTACCCACACACACCATTGCGACGACCAGCGTGTTGTAGCAGTCGCCGATCCGTCGTTGTCGCGCGTCTGGACGGAATAGAAAAAAAACAGTCGACGGGGCCGCCACAAAATCTCGACGGAGATTTCCAATAAAACATGGTCAAGGACGTCCGGTACTGCTGAAATCTCATCCCACAGAAAGCCGCGTTCACCTTGTTGACGTCATTTTTCACAGGCACCGTCGTCCAGGCGTGGTGAGGACAAATATTATACTGTAGTCGCGTTTTTGATATTTTTTTTATATGTTTTGAATTTTCCTACGGTTATTATTTTTGCTGCGTTATTCCGGCGTGTATTACTGAAGATCAATGGTCCACATTATCTACAATCAAAATCATAATATCTATAGTAATTATTAATAATAATAATAATAATTATCGTAAATTTTAATTTTTTAATTATAATATCATTCGAAAACGACGTTATCTACGTTTCCAATAAACAGGTGCGATAAACACCTAGGTTCTTACTACGTACATCGTCATTGTACCTAATAATAATAATATTAATTACGACCAATGTAAATGTAACAGAGATAAGAAGATATGTGTCATTACTTATTTGTGTAGTAGTTTATTTTTTATATATTGCTTGCATCGTATTTTTTTCTTATTTGAGTGATTTATGTATGTGTATAGTTGAATGTGTCATGTGTGCTGGATCATTCCTAGTATACCATATCGTCAAATTTTTTTGAATTTTCTTTTCTTAGCCTTCCAGTTGCAGGTGAGGAATTTTTACTACTATATTGTCCAGTGAACATGATATGTTAAAATGTGCAAGTTATGCTTGTATCTAGTTATGTATGTTTACATTGTAATGTGCAAGTGGATAAAATTATATTTTATTCTCACCAATTTAATTTCTATCACTGTAAAATATGTATACTTTATTATAATTTGTTTTATACTTAAATGTCTTAAACCTACTTATACTATTGAATTTTTTCATATTTCTGACTAATAAGCAATTCATATGATAAATAAAATATTGATGTTTATTTTATCATTGGAAATTCTTGTTATATTTTTCATATTTATTATCAATAGGTTATATTAGTTTATTAGCTAAGTACTTATTCCATATTATGCATCATATTATCTAATATTTGCATATTTTATTCAAAATGTATATTTTTATCTCTGCTACCTATCTCTGATTTATGTTACTAGGTAAGTGATATGTGTATATATTTTTGTAAAGAATTTATGGTAGGTAGGCTTTAGACCTTGAAAATCAATTTTGTACTAATGCGTGATGTTTCACTGTCTTTTATACGTCCAAGACTATAGCTGCCTTATTAGTTATTAATTATTATTATCATTTCAACAATACTGATTTAAGTTTTAGATATTATATACAAACATTCATTTATTTAGCCTAATTAAGTTAATAATAATTTATTATGATGGTATCATATACCTACATCAAATTTTGCTTATTTTAAATACCTATATATATATATATGTTAAAATATATCCTATTATTATGGCGTACAAATAATAATATTTAGTTATCTACTTCATAGACATAATTATACAATTATTACCTATTGAAATGTTTAAAAAAAAAAAAAAGAATCCAGTAGTGTGTTAAATATTGTTATAAATTATATTATCTAGGCAACTAGTTTAAAAGTTATTTATATTTCTAAAATTTAGCATCTTGTATAATAAATTGATGAATGATATTACTAAGTAGTATATTAAATTGGACTTAGTTACGGTTGCCTTATGTCCCAGAAAAACGTAACTGTCAATGGTTTATTGATTTGGTGTACCAGTGTCCCTAAAATATATTTTGGGACGCCATGTGTTCTTATTTTGGGGAAAAATTAAACAGTTTAATTTCTACAATTTTTTTCAATGATGATTTTAATTGAGAGTCAAAATATTATTGTTAACAAATACAGAATAAAGCAATGATGGCAAATATATAGGCTAATTATAAATTAACATTTAAATTTGAGTGTAACAAACAAGCGTGTGTGCACTGCCACTGACGAGTTTAATTAAAATGAAATACATATTAAGTACCTACTTATTATTTTATGTTTAATAATATTTTTAAGAATTAAAAAAACATTCATTTTATAATTTATAATTTATTAAACAATAAATATAATTGTTGTTACACATTTTTTGCATATGTTATGGATTTATAAAATAATGTGTCATTTGTTTTTTAATATATAGGTATCTCATAAAATTTAATAATATTTTTTTTCTGTTCTGTCTCAGATTTATGTGATACAATTTTGGCAACCCTAGGCTTAATTTTAAAAAATATTTCAATTCTACCACTGAATAGATAAATATTTTTTTTTAATGTTAAAATGTATATTTCTGTTAAAACTTATTGTATTCTTTAACTTGTATTTAACAATTTTTAAATCTTAAATTTTATATTTTTATATTAAAATGTATTTTATTTTTTATTGATTGGACTTTTTATAAATGAAAAAACAAAATAGGTTAATACTATTTGTTCTAATACCGGCCTTGAACTTTTAGGTTACCTAAGCTTAGTAGTTAAAACTATAATATTTGTTAAATATTAAACAGTATTTTTGACTAATGTTCAAAATGAAAATAACAAAAAAAAAAATTACATTGTTTGATACTAACTTGGTAAATCTATATTATTACCTTATTCTTCTGTTTTTAATATATTTCATTATTTTTTTTTTTAATCTTATTTAAAAAATTTTTGTTTATAATAAAAGGCAATGCAAAATTTGAGAACAGTTGGGTCATGCGATCCTTACGAGTACATCATCCTGATTGATTCTGATATTGTGTAAAGACATTTTTAAAATGTCGTTTTTGAGTGGCCTCAAAAAAGTGCTTCACTTAGGTAACAATGAAGCGAAAAAGAAGAAAGTATTCAATAACATCCATATGGATTGTGATGTTGATGATTTTTGGGATATGATTGGTGAACTTGGTGATGGAGCTTTTGGAAAAGTCTATAAGGTAATTTTTAAATGATATATATTTACTTAATACTATTGTCCAATAAGAATTATTTGATAAATGTATAAATTATATTTAAATTTTGCTTAATATTAAGTATGTATTTTTGTTTTTTTGTTCCTCTTAAAATGTTGAGTTATTATTTATTATATTATTAAATATATTTCTATTATAATTATTTTTATTTTAATCTTACTAGTTATATTTATATTTTCAAATAAATAATTTAAAAAATATTTCAACATAAAAATTAAATTTAGTTCTTACTTATTGTTTATTAGATATTTATTATTCTTTGCAGTTATCAATTAAAAAATAATAATATTTATATGTCATTTTAAATTAATCAAGCAAAATTAACATAATTATTAATATAGTAAAAAAAATTTATATTTTTTGTATTTTAATATGTGTTATTAAGGCTCAACATCGAGAAACT
This sequence comes from Rhopalosiphum nymphaeae, assembly GCA_036289425.1. NCBI lineage: Eukaryota > Metazoa > Arthropoda > Insecta > Hemiptera > Aphididae > Rhopalosiphum > Rhopalosiphum nymphaeae. The sequence goes on along the minus strand of JAZAQC010000016.1, from coordinate 13,858,574 downwards.
GGTCAATTAGCTGCTGCAAAAATGTGTATCTTAGAAGGTGAAGATGATTTAGCTGATTTTATGATTGAAATTGATATTTTAGCTGAATGTAAACATGCAAATATTGTTCAATTGTATGAAGCATTTTTTGTTAACTCTAAACTTTGGGTAAATTATAACAATAAGCTAGTATTACTGTTTATATCTAATTTTTAATAATTTTAATAGATGCTGATAGAGTATTGTGATGGAGGTGCTTTAGATTCAATTATGGTTGAGTTGGATCGTGCATTAATTGAAGAACAAATAGCTTATGTATGCAAGTATATGTGTGAAGGGTTAGCATTTCTTCATAAATGTAAAGTTATACATCGTGATCTTAAAGCTGGAAATGTACTTTTAACAACTAGTGCTGGTGTTAAGATTGGTAAATTTTTAAAATATATTTATTGATATATTTATATTAATTTTTTTAACATATTTTACAGCTGATTTCGGTGTTTCTGCTAAGAATAAACAAACATTACAAAAACATGATACTTTTATTGGAACACCTTATTGGATGGCTCCTGAAGTGGTTTTATGTGAAACTTTTAGGGATAATCCTTATGATTTTAAAGTCGATATTTGGTCTTTAGGCATAACACTTATAGAATTAGCACAAATGGAACCTCCAAACCATGAAATGTCTCCTATGCGTGTATTACTTAAAATACAAAAATCTGATCCTCCTAAATTAGAACAACCATCTAAATGGTCTAAGAACTTTAATGACTTTGTAGCACACGCCCTTATAAAAGATCCAGTTCAAAGGCCGACTGCAGATGATCTTCTTAAAGTAATGTTTTTAGTATGATTATTTACATTTAACATTTTTTTAATTTTAATTATTTTTAGCACCCATTTGTCAATGGTAATATAGATCCAAAACCAATTCGAGATTTATTACTTGAATATAAAGCTGAGGTGGTCGAAGAAGAGGTTGTTGATGAAGAACCTGAGGTAAAAATGTATTTATGTACTTCTTATGTATCTAGCTTAAATCAAGCACTGTCGAGTGTATCTATTATAAAATTGTAAATACATTTTCTTATAATTTGATTCCTTGTGTACGCATTCGTTTGGATTCACATTAACATAAATTAAATGTATTCACCTATTTATTTCCATGCTTACGTAGTCTACACGTGATAGGAAGTACAGAAAAAACAGGAACCACTATCAAAGGGTTGGTGGTAAGTTATCCTAACCCTTGTGTGCACAGTCCATTTATACATTTCATTTTTGATTAAGCATGTCCATTAAACTAAATATTATTTTGTATGATGAAGTTAATATATTTAAATACATAATAAAATGTTGACTACATATTTTAATATAGTACTATTTCATAGGAATCGCCACAATCTACTCAGTTACCTCCCCTGGACTTGGATGCAGTCGAAGATGACACTGTATCTCTTAAAAGTGAACCTGAAACTAAAGGTAAAAATTAAAAATATATGCATACAACTATATAAAAATCTTTATAGCATCAAATTTAATATTAAGATTTTTATTTTATAACATCGTCCCTTTATTCTTTAAATATGATTTTTTCGAATAGATGTAATTGAAATGAAACCAAAAATACAAAAAAAACGAGAGATGGATGAAGATTCATCAGATACTAAAAAAATCAAAACAGATGAAAAAATTTTGGATGTTCACGAATCTGAACCAATTATTTCTTCATCAAAAGAAATTTCCTCAAAGAAAAATGTATGTTAATTTTATTTATTTATATATATATTTAATATTATATATTTTTAAGTTTTAGAAGTTGGTATAAATTTATATATTAAACAGTATCATTTTTCAATAATTAGACTTAGTTTAATAATTTTATTTATAATTATAATCAACTGTTTAATTGTATAGGCGGTAAAAAAACATTCTGAAAACAAAGGTCCAGCACCACCACCACCACCTCTACCACAACCGTCTTCAGTTGTTAAATTAGTATCAAATAAAGAATCAGCAAATTTACCAATTGTATTAAATGTTCAGGAAACGAATCAAGATAAAGAAACAGAATCAGTGGCTGAACCTGAAGAACTTGAAGTGCCGAAATCAAACAATAATGAGTATTCAGAAATTGACGATTCTATTAACAATAATTCTGAAATAGAAAAAGAACCTATTGATATTGGCAATGAGGAGAACCATTCTGTATCTATTCAATCAATACAATTACGCAAACATGATAAATCTAATTCTAGACCTATATCAATAGCTGCTAGTAATAATGGTCCAATTGTAAACTCTGTTGAAGACTCTCAAATAAGAACTAGGAGAAGAAGTTCATCTGCTTCTAATCGTAATCAAAGAAGACCTTCTCCTCCATCATTGGATAAAGTTTTACAAATGAATCAAAATGTTGAAAAAAATAAAGGAAAGATGCCAACTGCTGTTATGAATGAATTAGCTGGGAGACTTCAAAACAACAAAGATGAGACTGATCTAATACAAAATAAAGATAATAGTAAATAACTGATATCTTTTTTATTAAAAAATAAAATAAAAATTAATGTTTTGATTTTACATAGGTAATTAATTGTTTTTCTTATGGTTTTAGTTGAACAAAATGAAAATTCAATTAATGGGGGCACATTGGTGAGGGTGGGATCTTTGAGCGCTATTGATTCAAAGGTTACTGTTGTAACTACCACACATCCACCTGTTCTTCAAACACATCCTCCAGGTCTACATACTCAAGTGATTATAGTTGCTGATACCAACACTAAATCACAGGTATATTCTAAGATTAAATAGCTTGTAATTTGCAGTTTTAAAATGATTTTCATTCATATTTTATTTCAAGATTGAGAAAAAAGATGAGGTTGTAGTGATTAATTCATCACAAGCTGATGAAGAAGAACTGGATGCTAGTCATGTGTCTGTTATAACAGTAGGAGAAGAACCTTCTGTTAAAGAATTACATCCATGGAAAGATAAAGAAGAGATTGAAGTATCTAAACCTATCTGTGTACCAGTGATTACAGCATCAGATACCAATAAAGTGAAAATGAATGGACGTGCTACAATGGTCAAACCCAGTGATCCAACAGAAGTATTCATTGTTGTTAATAATTCAACAAATGTGCATAAATCGGTAATAATAGAAAATAACATTAAGAAGTAAAATTTTCATTACATGTAATCTCTTTTTTAGTCAAAACATTCTGATGGAATTGTAGTAAATAATAAACACCATGTTTCTCCAACACGATCTACATCTCGTTCACATTCAGATAGTGGATCTGTATATAGTAGTGGAGGCCAACGAACTCCGCCTTCAGCTGCCAGTACACGTACATTTGATAGATCAGATGCAGAAAGTGTTTCAACTACAATTAGTCATGATAGTCGAAGTAGTAACAAAGAGAATAATTTACCTCCTCGGGAATATGAAGATGAAGTTATTTTACGTAAAAAACCGGAGTATAGCAGAGTAAGTATTAACTTTTAAGTGGATTTCATACCAGCATTTTGTTGACTTAATCTTACTAATGCTTAACATAGCACTTAAAAAAAATTTATTTTACTGTTTTTTTTTTTTAAATATTAATAATTAAAGATTAAAATTATTATGCAGGACTTAATAGATTATTTTTAATAGTTACATTTTAAAGCAAGTTACAAGCATTTTATTAAATAAACAATAATTTTTTAATTTTAAAATGGTCATAACTTACTTTAAAATTAAGATACATAAGATTATATATGATACATTAATATAAAGTCAATTCATTCTAATTTTTAAAAATAAATTAAATAAAATGGATATTTTTGAATGTAAAATTTGATATTTGACATTTTTTATGTAATGAATAATTGAAAACAACACATGTGATTGTGATATTCCTTTAAGCCTTTAGAAATAGACTTGGAGACGTGTAATAAGGCTTTATATATCCATAATTATATTGTAATTTTTGTAGCCTTCTATTTTATTTCATTATGTTTTATACATTTTGTATTCTCTTATATTTATTTTACATGTACAAAAAATACTCCTTTTTAACTTCTAATTATTGTTATTGTATCACTTATTTTTTTTATCTTAAAATATAACAGAGTTGCTATACAGTTGGCATAAAAAATCAAATTAAGTCATTTTCCAGATATTTATAGGATTCTATGAATGTTTTGAAAATTTATTTTTTTTTTTTTAATAATTGGAGTTTATAGTATAAATAATATTTCAAATTTTTACAAGTTAAATCGGTATTTCTAAAAACAGCAATCAATTATTAAAATTTAATATATTAATGAAATACTGTTATTCTGTGATTATAATTATTTCTTGAGTTTATTATTGCATACATGATATAAATTATTATATATTATTAGATTAATCTTCATAATTTATGGTTATGTATAAAAATGTATTTATAACACACTTAATGTGGGAACTTAAAACTAAATAATTATTTATTTAAAGTTTGATACTATTAAATTTATAAAATATAAACTTTTTTACTTAATCACCATTTTTTCATATTCCTATGGATTAACCAAAATTTCATTGACTAATTTGAAATTCCCTGATATTTTCAGGTTTTCCAGGAATTTAGCAACCTTCTCAACAATCTGATAGTTCTGTTTTAATTTTCTCTTTTTGTTTTTATTATGTACGTCTTTGTACCATATACACTTGATAAAATTTTTTAAATAATATTAATTATTACTATATTAAAAATGAGTAAATAATTTTTAGGAAATGAAAAGAACCAGTCGAAATATAAGTAAAGAAGAACTGGAAATAAGAAATATGAAAAAAAAGACCAGAAAACGTACTAGAAAATTTGAAGTAGATGGAGTAGTTGTTACAACAACAACTAGCAAAGTAATTTATGGTGATGAAGACTCCAGTCATGGATACAATGATCAGATATTTAGAAAACAAGAACTAAGAGAACTTAAAATGTTGCAAAAACAAGAACAAAAACAGTTTCAAGATTTATCATTTAAAGCAGTCATATCTAAAGAGCAACAAGATAAAAAGTTTGAACAAGAAAGAATGACTTTAATTAAACAATATGAAGCTGATTTAGATACAATGGTTAAACAGCAACGTCAAGCAGTTGAAAGAGCTGAAACCCAGCAAGAGGCAGATTTAAGAATGACTTCGAAAAAAATTCGTTTAGAACAAGTAATAATTATATTAATATTTGTATACTTTTTGTGATTGATTTATTATTAATGATTTAGGAGCGAGAATTAAAAGAATTCAGAGAAGGTCTAAAACAAGAGTTAAGACTATTAAAGCAAGAAGTAGATTTAAAGCCTAAAGAGAGGCGGAAAAATTTGTTTAAGGATAAAAAAGAGAAGTTAGAGACTGAACATGAGGAGAGAGAAAAATTATTCCTCGAGAAACTAAATGAAAATCATGAAAGTTCCTTGAGTAGACTGAGTGATGCTCATCAGGAGAAAATTGCACTTATGGAACGTCAATATTTACAACAGAAACAACAGGTATAAACTTTTATGTTAATATTTAGAAATTATGCTTTATTATACTAATTAGTTGTTTATTCTGCATTTTTATGTAAGTTAATGATTGCATTTTGATTATTCAAAATTAGTTTTACTTTTTTATACCTTATTTAATATTGTATTGAACACCAAATAAGATTACTAAATTTTTGCGTTATTGAATTGTATTATGTTTTGTTTTATTTTTAGTATCAGCTAAGGACTTTTGAAACATCATTTTTAAGTTACATGTTTATTATTTTAATATTAATTTTTATATATATTTAAGAAAAAAGTAAATTAAAATATTTTTATAAATATAAGTTTAAAAATATTTTTATAACATTATAGTTAATGCGAGCTAGAGAAGCAGCTTTGTGGGAAATGGAAGAACGACAAATTCATGAAAAACAACAATTAGCTAAAAGACAGCTTAAAGATGGTTTTTTCTTGCAGAGGCATCAAGTACAATAATAATTTTTTCGTACTAAAATGATAGTATTTACTATAATAAATGATTTATATTTTTTTTTCAGATGTTAATTAGGCATGAAAAAGAATTAGAACAGATGAAACGAATGAATATACGTAAAGATGAAGAAATGCAAAAACGTCAAGGTGTTGAAAAACGATCGCTGCCAAAACGTATTCGTTCTGAAATGAAAGCACGGGAGATGATGTTCCGTGAATCTGTTAGAATAAGTTTGGCATCTAATCCAAATCCAGATACAGAGTATGAACGTAATAGGCTTAAGAAATTTCAAGAAAATGAAAAAAAAAGATATCGCAATGAAACACTTGCATTTGAAATGAAGCAGCAACGACAGCTTGAAGAGCTTAGAATTGCTAATGACACCACTATTAGGGAGCTTGAACAGCTTCAAAATGAAAAACGTACTGCTTCAATTATTTTCTTTTAAATTCTGTTAATTATAATAAATCTAATTTTTAACAATAGGTAAAATGCTAATGGAACATGAAACAACTAAGTTAAAAGAGCAAGAAGAGTTGTATGCTCGTGAGTTGAGAGAATGGAAAGCTCATCTCAAACCTAGGAAACAGGTAATTTTGTGAAAGAATTATATTTATTTATATTATTATGTACAGAGAAGTTAGTATAGTAATTTTTTATGCCAATGGAAGTAGTATCTTGAGTTTGAATTATCTTATTAATAACTAGTTATTTGCGGTAGTAGATTATTTAAATTTTCGTGGTAATTTTTCTCTTAATATATTAATCATTTCAATTAATTATCTTAACATTTCTAAATAACTTTTAATTTTTAACCAACTGTGAAAAAGGATAGGGTAGTTTGAAATCTACATTTAACCATCCACCAAAATAGTTTATATTTTTTATCAGAACCTTGAGATGGAGTTGGCGAGGCAAGCCAAAGGAAATTCATGGAACAGTCGCTATTCATTGCCTCCGTCCCCTGGCAACACGTTGCTCAGACGTGAATATTCATTTTCATCACTTCTCTCTTCTCCTCGATTATCCAGTACTTCTTTTCGTTCTCCTGGTTCAGGATTTCTTCCTAGGCGATGTGCCAATCAATTTCCTCATCATTCAAACCAATCCACAATGTAACAATTCTGTATACTGATTACTGAGTGAGCTCTAACTAAAAGGTGGCATTTGAACAAAATTATTAGTACTATTCCAAATGGTTTACATGTCATCATTTGGTTTTTAGAAAGTGTGTTCCTAAACTGGTTTATGTAATTCCATATATTAAGTATTTTTTTAATTTAAAATAGATTTATTTTAACAAATATTGTCCTTTAAATATAAATCAGAATATATATATATCATTTTAGATAAAATAAATTGTTTGTGTGGATTATGTGTTGTACATATGTAAATTGAATAAGTATATTACCGGCACATGTCATATATATTTTCAAAAAATACACTTAACAATATACATTCTATTTTAAATTTATAAAATAAATTTTCTTATAAATACTTAATACTATTTTTTTTTTTTTATAATTAGTCTAATGTATTATTTTTATTTTATAATATAAAAATATATCTCAATGATTTACCAGTTTTCTTTCTTAAAAACTTAGACTTTAAATAGTAAATATAAAAAGCTCAGTAGAAACTTTGAAAATTGTTATAAATTAATTGGTAGATAACTAACATCAAACAATGAGCATCAATTTATCTATGCTTTAAAAAAGTCCTATCTAAAATAGTTTTCTGTTTTTTATTATATTTATTAAAAATATATATTTTTTTTATTCTAAATATGATTATTAATACAATTATTTTTATTACTTGGTATTTAATGTTATGTTTTATTGTGTTCTAATACATGTATCATTAAATGTATTTTTTTATTGTTATTACATTTAAAATTTGATGATTTTCTAAATTTATTAATGAAATCAAAATTTAACAATTTTCATGAAATATTTTTTGGTTTTTGATAATCAGTTTAAATTTAAATTACAGTGGTAAATCATCAAGGTATTATAGTTATAGGAAAAGTAGTAGATAATTAATTTTAAGCATGACATGGAACAAAACTTTGCTTAGTATTCAACACATAAATTATACATTTGAAACACATTATTGCATTTATTATTATTATTTATTTGCACTGATTATGCTTATTTTAATGGTTATAGAGTTAATTTCAAGCTTTTCTTTGTATCTTTTTTTTATTGTATACTATAAATCTATATTTTGTTATTATTTTTAAACTATGACACTAACTGACTTTTTCGATATTTTGTATATATTATTTAAGTTATTATAATCCATATAATAACACCATAAATTGAATAAAAACACGCTTAATTTATTATTGCATCCTTTTATCCATGCTTATTCCTGAGTGCTGCTGCAATAAAAACTTTATGTAAGTAACACTGTATATTAATTTAATTTTAAACTATTAATGCATGTTTTAATATTTATTATCAAGAAATAATTTTTTATTTCATATCAATTTTTATCTTGCATACTGTCAATTAAAAATAATATGTATAGCATGAATGATAATTTTAATTTAACTACTGAAATCTAAACAATGTTTAATTTTATGTTATATACCAGATTAAATTTTATTATCCATCTATTAGTACTTTCTTCCGCCTAGTATAAGTTGTATGTGGAAGGAGGTATGTATATTTTACTATTAACCATGTTACTACACCAACGAATTATATTTCAGAAACTTGAAGAGCAATTTGCTATACAGTTAGAAGAACAAGAAGCAATATTTGGGCCGGCAAATAGTATGTTGCCAATTAATACAAGCCCTCCTTCTCATCATCGTTCTTATCATCATAGAAGCTCTACTCGCAGTAGTCTGTCATCTATGTCAGCAGATTGATTCTTCTGTACATACCATTATGTACCATATATTTATTTTTTGTTGAATTTTTTAGCCATATGTGCCAACATTGCCCTCATCCCCTGTTGCTATTATAATACAATGTATATTTCATTATTCTTAAAAATATTAAGTTTTGTATACAGAATGAAGTTAATATATATACTATTTATAAATAATTTTTTAAGAGTTTATACGATACAAATTGTTTTTTTTAATTCATGCAATTATTAATTTGCAAATTAAACAAATTCATTGTTGTAAAATAAAAAACTGTTAAATTTTTTATTTTATTTAATAAAACAAAAATATATAAAAATGTAGAATATTTTAATTATTTATATATTCAGAAAAACTATCAAATAATAATTATAAAGAATACATAAATTTTTTTTTTATATATATTTACAAAATGTACAAAAATACATTTAAGGATGAATTTGTATTTTTGTTATAACATTCAAACACAGTTATTAAATTAAACAAGTTTTTTAGCTTCAAAGAAACTTTTTAAATGACGCATTTGCCAGAAACCCATGACCAAAAGTATGAATAACTGTGAAAGTGACCACCAGAAAACTCGTTGGTGAGTACTCTCACTGGTTTGACGAAATCTTTCTTCCCGGAACTGTAATTGCAAAAATTGTTGTTATTAATATTATATAAAAATAAACTAAGATAACTTATAAGTTATAATTGAGTATAAAACAAAGCAAAAGTAATAAATAAAATATATTCATAGAGTATTGAAAAATGTAACTATTACAAACAAAAATAATTAAATTTTGTTACTTATATTTAATGGCATATATCCAAATTATTTTTGTTTTAATCTATATGCATATATTACTTTATCATCGAGAATATATTTATTATTTATACACATAGTTATTTTATTATAAGAATGAAACTATGTTTACATATTTTAATATATATATATATATGTGTGTGTTTGGGGGGGGAGATATAATATTTTTAAAAACCTACCAAATATCAATTAATATATCTCAAATTCCTAATCAACTTAAGCTAATAAAAACAACCAACTTTCACTCCTGAAAAATTGATGAAAAAATTTACCATTTATCTAGTGTATACAAAATAAATGTCGCTAATCATAATTTTATATACAATGTAATGTTGCTAAACATTTTCTTATATGGGAAATTTTCATTTAAATATGGTTAGTGTATTATACATTACAGAAAAAATATCTATATCATTGTAGTAACTAGAAAAAATTTAAATTTATAACTTATTTAATTTTAAAATTTGATATTGGATCTTAACAGTGTAATTTAAGTCTTAATGCTTAAAGGGATGCATGTAATATTTGTTTTTTCTCTCAGACCTATGTGCAATATAAATAAATCATATTCAAAGAAATTTTTTAGCTATTAACTTTTATCATCAAATAAATATAATTTTTATCACAATAATTAAAAATCATAATATTTTAGAGGGTTTGATATATTAGTTTTAAACTTTTCTGTTATGAGACAATATTTAATTAAACTAATCGATAAGTCAAAAATATTATTTTCTATAATTTTTGTTACTTTTACTTCTAAGATAATTAAAAATATAAACAAACATAAAATGTGTGAATGTATTAAAGTAAAATAATATTCATTTAGAATTGAATTAGATAACAAATATGCTTTTTATATAAAAATCCCTTGTTGATAGCAAAACAACACAAAACAATTTTTTAAATTATTTATGACTACCTCAAGTAACATATTGCCATTCATACTGAACACTGATAATATGGTGTTTAAGGACTTAAAGGCTAAAATGTGTTGAAAAAAATTCTATTTTACATACTAATTTTTTATTAGTTCTTATACTGATTATATGATGTTATAAAATTTATTCTTGGTGAATTTAATCAAATATTTTATCTATAATAATTGCGCAATATATGGGTCATATTATCAACGGTTTATGACAAGAATATATTTTAAGATAAGACGAGATATTTTAGTCAGTGTCACTAAAAGACTATTAAAAAATAAAAAGTTCAACAACTGAAAGTTAAAAACGAAAATACAATAAAATTTTCATAATAATAATTAAAATTATTCATTATAAGTACTGTTTTATAGTAACTATTTTTTTAATTTTGGTTGTTAGGACCATCAGTCATTATGACCTATTTTTATGATACCTTGAATGTTATTTTAAACAATTTTTACTGTACCATACACTAAAAGATATTTAACTAGTTAAGTAAAGTTGTTGGTTTAAGGAAATGATTAGAGTACACAACCACCTGTTTAAATTTAAAAAAATAATAATTCGGGTTTTATAATTCAACTTTTAAAATAATAATGTAGATTAGGTCTATAACTTGGCAGGGGCTGCTAAAGAATTATTAAATGGCTTATTTTTCAACCATTAAACTTGTAAGTTGTAATTGATATTAAACTTTCCAAATTTCAATTAAGTACCAAATTCTACAAATAACTACCTACTTAAAAAATATATAAATTTAAAAATATTTACTCTTTGATAGCTTTGTTCCTTGATGATCTGTTCAACTTGTTCTACAAGTTGCCTAATCCTGAGTTGCAAGTCTGAAAGTTTTTCTTTTTGAGCTACTTGAGCATAATCAATGGCCTGATCACCAACTTGAATATCCAAATGAACTCTCTGTTTAATAGAACTGATATATAGTAAAAGAAATATTAATAAAATACTGATAGTTTACCAATTGTGTTCCTCCAATCCATGCAGTTGTATTGGAATACAAACATATAATATGTTCACCAGGTATGTGAGATGTAAAAGAAATTTTTCCTTCAAAACTATAAACCTATATAAAACAAAATATTTTTGTTATATAATGGTAATAAAATTGTATTTTGTACATCTAGCTAGTGGGTATGATACATACCCGGGATAAAATTATTTTCATATCTGGGTCTTTGACTTCAACGTTCATGCCAATACCCGGGGTGGGTGGAGTGAAACCACCAGTTCTCACATCGAATAGTTCTACTTTATAATGTGCTGTAAACAAGTTGAGACAAATGAACATATATTAATGCCCAGTTGCTTGAAAATTTGATTAATTTAATAGTTTATCAAAATTTAATAAATCAGTCAGCAATCATGGGCCACTAAATATTTAAAGGACCATTAGCTCACTATTGAATCATTAAATGTTTAGTGATTGTTTATACAACTCAGCAATGTGAGGATTTTAATGTTACTAACAGACTACTGTGGTTTCATCAGGAATTTCTTCAATAAAACATTTGCGTTCTGTTTCGCCAATATGGAAGTATAAACACTGAACTGAACCTAAAAAATACGCACTAAGCAAGAAAAAGGAATAGTATATCATTTTCTTTAAACTTTAAGCCTTGACATCAAATTAGAATAGAATAATACTTTAACTCAATTTGAACAAAAAAGACATGTAAAATGTATCGTGAAGAAGTTAAAACACTATTGCAGTAATTATAATTTCGGCGGTGTGTAAAGTATGAACATAGAAACAATGTTGGTCGTCGAACAATAATGAATACACGTCATTAAATTATTTCTCGTTTGTAACATTCAATGGTTGATAATATCCTGTTGTCGTAACGTTGATAATAATATTACCGTGATAATATTGTAGAAGTATTTATAAGTGAGATCTCAGCTTAGAAGAATTAATACTTACTTCTTAGACTATCTTTTTTATAATAAAAGTTAAATTTTGAGTTTTGAACTAATGAACTTTGAAAGTTGAAAGCTAATCAAAATATTAAATTAAATTGTTTAGCATATTACTTTTTTGTACAATGGATCTTTTAGTTTTACTCTCGATATTCTCCGCATCGGTCATTGTTGGGTTGTTTGGTTTTGTATTTCGATATAAATTTTTTAAAAGTGGGTTCAATTTCTTGTACTAAATCATATTTATGTATTTGGCAGTAAAATATATAGTGTTGATATAATGATATAATGTTTTTAGGTGAACCTGAGAATGTTGTTCAAGAAGATCCAATAGTTAGACCTAGACCCGGAGTTCGTTTACAAAATCGTAACATGTTACGTCGAAATAATCGTAATGTTATAGGTAAGTCTTATAATAATATCAAGTTATTAGAAAATAATAAATATTATTGTATTATTATAATGATATTGTAAAATCTTTAATTAATAATAAAAAAATAAAATATTTTGTTACTTGTTAAAAAAATATTAATATTTTAATCTTAATTCAGAACCAAGAAATGAAAATATTGAGAATGAAGATGCTATAGTTGACCCTAGTGTTGTAGCTGCTATAGATCCAAAACTAGGAGCTAAAAAACGAGCAAAATTAGAAGCCAAAGCAGAAAAAAAAGTCAAACGAGAAGTTGGTTTACGCTTTATAACCATACATTGAATTTACCACTTAAACAATAAATATTGTTATAGGCTGAATTACAAGACCGCGAAGATCGTAAAAAAAAACAAGAAGCAGAAGAAGCAGAAAGGAAAGCTAAAGAAGATCATGAAAAGAGACAAGAACAAGAGCGATTAGCACTAGAAAAGAAAATCGAAGAAGAAAAGGCTAAACAAGAATATCTACAGTATGTACAGTTAAAAGAAACTTTTGGAGTAGTAGAAGAAGGCTATGAAGAGACATTAGAAGATCAAGGTGCAACATTATTACAATTCATTGAATATGTTAAGGTTAGAAACCATTATTATTCATTTTATTAATAGTATATTTAACTGCTGATAATCATTTAACTCGCTCAAAAATTGCTATGATCAGATTAAGTGGCCCCCTAAAACAGTATATGCTGTACCAATCTTCTAAAGTACATCATAAGAAATTAGTGATCAAAAGAATATATTTTATCTTAATTTAAACTGCAATATTTAGTTAATTGACCTATTATCAAATTTAACATGTTCTCTGAATACTATTTTTTGTATTCTCTAGTGGGTATGAATAAATTAATAAGTTTGAAAAAATACAGAAAAACTTAAGAGGACGTAGTACCTACATATGTTGTCTGTCTTACATACGTACGACATAGCAAATTTTTGTTCATCAGTTTAAATAGTGTGCAGTAAATTTTTATATTAGAGTGTATTGACCTATTAAACTAATGAACGAAAATTTGTTATATCATACGTGTGTAAGACGGAGACAACACATGCGGGTACCAAGTCCTCTTAAGAACAACTCTTGAACACATATTTTATAATATGTATTCAATGACCTTGATGTCATAAGATTATTACCTAATGCTAACCAAATTATAATGAATTCAAATAATATATCAAAAAGACACGTTAATTATAAAATTATGTAGCCAATATATTTAACATCAGTCAACAATATATTATCTAGAGCATCTCATAAACTTTTTTATTTATGTTAATAAAATTTTAGCTAAATATTATTTTTATCCCATAATTAGAGTTAGGTAGGACATAATTTATTGTACTATATTAGTTGTAATAAACTACCATTAAATCACCAATTCTAAGAACTATATAAATTGTTAGAATATTTGTTGTTTCACAATATCTATGAATCTTTGGACTATTATTCCCAAATCATAATGTATTAAATGTGTAGAAAAGAGAATCACAAATTTGATTATACTAAACCAAATCTGACCTATCCAACTCATATAATGATAGGGCATAATACTTGTACTGGCTTAAACAAATTGCACTTATGAAAACAACTTTCAAAGGACTCAACACCAGCTTCTAGAAAACACAATGTAATCAAAGATTAACATACTTCAATGTCTATGGACTAAGTGAAAAATAACTGGAAGGGATACCACACATACAATCCCAGCACTACAGTAAATTATTCAAATGTTCAGTCCACAGAACTTTCATGCCTCACCAATTTATATGCACTTGTATATTTGAATAATTTAATTAAAGAAACTAACTATTTTATAATACATTTGACTTAATAATCATTTTAAATCAACAACTAGAAGACATGAGAAATAGACATAGACATTACATAGTATAGTATATATATAGTATATATACTTTGCATCTTATAGTTTAGTAGTATTTCACTGATTTATACTTTACAATTTAACTAATTATAATAAAGAATAAGTGTAATAGTGATAGTGTATACTAATGAATAGTGTAAGTACTTTTCAGTCCATTAATAATGAGATTTAAGCATTAACGAGCATATTACATACAATTAGAATTTATAACCTTTTATGATTTATAGACTATTCAAAATAAGAGTACACCGGACTGCAAATAAAAACCTAATTGTTTTTCATACATGCTCTATCCAGTAAAAATATTTTCTCCTACTTATTAATAAAAACAATGGTTAACTAATCATAAAGTAGTTTATGGGGGGGGAGGGTAATATTCATTTGGGATTTCAAGTGCATGAAACTGGTGAAATTTTATTTTGAATTGAGTAGTATATAATCAACTGAAATTAATAAATTAAAATTTAATGAAATCAATTATAAAACATTTATAATTAATTTAACTGATTTAATTATTGTTTTGTTGATTTCAGGAAAATAAAGTAATTATTCTGGATGAGCTTGCTTTAAAATTCAAATTAAAAACTCAGGCCGTAATAGATAGGATTCAAAGTTTATTAGAAGAAGGCTCATTAACTGGTATGTTGATTTAAATTATATTTATTATTATTTTTCAATTAAATTTATTATTTTAATTTTAGGAGTAATTGATGATAGAGGAAAGTTTATTTATATATCACAATCTGAACTTAACGCAGTTGCTTCATTTATCAAAAAACGTGGAAGAGTATCATTAACAGAATTAGCTGAACATAGTAATAATTTGATTGTTCTTGAAAAACCAATTTCTGCAGCATAAATATGAAAACTGTTTCTTGGATAATACATAAAATCCCTTAATTAATTATTTATTAAAAAATGTAATTGTTAATACATTTTTGGGTAAATTTGTTATTTTTATTTATCTCAATATTTTTAATTTTTTTATTGAAAATAAATTATTTAATGAAATGAAAACAGTATTATTTAGGATTTTCTATATAATTATAACTTAGAATCTAGTTCCTAGGTAATCTAAATAATTCAATATTTTAAAAACTTAAAAAAAACAATAATTAGTTTAATGACATTTTATTTTGGAATAATACATTTTAAACAAATACTCAGGTACTATAATCATCTTCCATTTCTGAATCATCATCACTTGTAATGTCTGGTTCATTAATTTGTTCCTCACATTTGATACACCGACAAGTAAATACATAATTTTCTCTGAATAAAAACAAATAAAAAGTCATTAAATTTCAAAATGAATATAATATTATAACAAACATACTGTAAATATTTTTGTCTAGTATGTCTGCTGTGGTCTAATTCGCATGGAGCAATATAGCTAGTGTTTATTTCATCACCCGGTTCTATCATTCTAATGGCCACCAATCTCAAAACATGGTTACCATCAAAAACACTTGCTGCATTTGGAAAACAGCTATGATTGATTGAACTATGTTCTTGAAACAAAGCGGAACCTTCATTATCCAAAAAATCCACTCCAACAACTTTTTTAAAACAAAAACCATATATTATTTATTTAATAACTATAAACCTGGCCAAATATTTAAGGATGCAAATACTAAAAATATTTTAATGTTAGTGACCCATACCAGATCAAATACATATTTTATCCAGAGCAAAGTAACTGTCATAATTCAGCCCCCTCCTCATACATGCTTATGTATATGTAAGCAAAAATTATTATTAGGTAATTTAAAGTCCTCCTATCAAGACTTCCGAAACAAATACCCATGGTCCACTGACCCTGATAGTCACTATTTATTTAAATGTTTAGATAAATTGTATAGAACATTAGCACATAATCACAATTCTAACAAAAAAAAAAAAAAACTGAGGATGCTTAAATTATGCATTTTTTTTGCTTTAAATTATAATTATGAGGGTAATGGCTTTTGTAAAAAAAACATTGTTGAAGAATATGTTTACATCTAATTATTTTATTTGATTTTAATCAAGGTATACTTTTATAAGCTTCAAATTTTGAATTACTTGTAAATCCTAATATGATATTTTTGAGTAGAGTGTAAATTCAACTTTTCATTTGTCTATTAATTGATAAAACTCAATTTAATTATTAATACTCTGATGTATGATGAAAAGCTGTTTTTGTTTTTTTATTTATAAGCAGTGCGTGTAATGGACCACAACACACCAGAAAATTGTTATTTGGTAAGATGTTTTTGATATTATTATCACAATCATTAATAATTATTTTTATAGAAGTTAAATTTTGTAGAATACAAGTACCTATGTAACAATCAAACCAGTAACTGCAGTCAATATCAATAACGTATTCTGAGAACTTAATCTATCAACTATCTAAATCTATATATATTTAATAATTTTGATTGTAAAAGGTGACAATAATGAAATAAAAAAAATAATTTTTTATTAAATTTATTATTATGGGTATACCTTCATAGCATATTGATTTGATGAGTGTTTTAGTTCGTAGAATTTTCCATTTCGAATACCGTTTACAAGTACATATCTTTTTATATAAACACTAAAAAATATTGAAAGGTTAATACCCTCTAAGCCTCAACTCGCCCATAATAACATTTATGAATATTAGAGCATAATATTTTTGGATAAAATGTATATATAAGCTATAAAAACACTTTTTATTAGAAAACTTTAATTATTGTGTAACAATTATTTTTAAATAGAAAAAATATAACCTTGTTCCATTGCTTCATAAGTGTTGTCTATAAATTGTTCAAATAATTCCAATTGATTGGAAGAAAGATGTTTTTTACAATTATTTGTCCATTGGTGAAAAACACTTGTGCCCACACCTTGTCCATTTGTTCCAATCAATGCCAATAATGATTTAAAACCAGTTGGTGTTAGCCACTATAAATATTTTATTTTTGAATGAACTGATTAATTAGTTAAGTATTATTTTATCTCTACCTGACTGGATTCTCTAACTGGTATGGACTTAAGAACACCAAAACGAAGTTGTTCAATTTGCTCAACAAACTTTTCTCCAAGCATTTTATGTACTAAATGTTCATTTTCATTTTCAGTCCGATGACAAAACTATATAACACACATTAAATAATTAAAGGTTAAAACTTTGAATAAGTAACAAAGTATTGATTTACATTGGAAACTGTTTGATTAGCCTGTTGTGGTGAAGCAGATAATTCAATTGTTGCCAATAAACGGCACAATAACATGATGTTGTGGCTTTCAGGTGGATAATGCATTGTCCTGTACATAATAATAAAAAAATAAAAATAAATGTAGTATTATGTGTATAGTATACAAATTTAATATTAGTATGACTTTATCAATTGTACAAATATTCCTTTGTATCCTACTTTAAATTATATTTAATTAATATGTTTAATAAACCTAATAAGAATATTTATTTCCTTTTTTGTAAGATTAGGACAATTTACGCATGAACAAAAATTAGTAAATAATACACATACCTCCATAATTCTTCCAAACAATGTAATGGATCATTGCTATCTGGTCTGCAAAGAAGTTGGTGATAACGATTATATGCAGTTTCCAGACATGTAGAACTGCAATACCAAACCTACCATTCAAATATTATTAGGTTATATTTTTTATATTAGTCTATTATATGGTTAAATAGTAAACAGTTTATATAATTATATAATTAATAAAACAATATCAATTAATTTAACTGATATAATTTTGAAATAATAATGAAGAAAGTAATACTCACTTTACAAGATTGACATTGTACATAATTTTGTGTTTTATCTTTTATTGGACAATATTCTTCAAAGGGGACTTCTGTAATTGCTGCATTTGTTAATCTGGTAATATTTTCTGAGGTAGTTTCTAAAGGGCTATATTATAAATATTATAATAGGAACAAAATGTCTTTATCAAGAAACCCTTTTTTAAATTTATTTTTTAAAAAGGTAAAATATTACCACTAGATAAAACAGTTTTATAACTCACAATAATACAATATATAAGAAAGTAATAAAATTGTAATATTTACCAAAGACAATGATTGCAAGCACGATATCCATAAAGACTATTCCAAGAAAATTGACAGGATACGAATGGTTCTTCAGTAAAAATTAAATCATCTTCTTTAAATTGTTTGGTTGCAACAAGACACTTACCCTATAATAAGTGTTATAATTTAAAAACAAATTAAATGCCAATTACATTTTATTATAATAAAATTTATAGGCCAGGACAAATGTGGTTAATATTAAATTTGAATGTAGACAAATAGTAATTTATTTATTTATTCCTAAATTTATCTATTTAAAAAATATTAGCGAATGTATATACTACATGATTTTGATATTATTTATACAACAGTATTAGGTTATTGTATTCACTTATGACGTAGAGTGAAACATTAAAAAAAAGTCCATAATATAAAAGTACAAAAATTCAGAGTAAAATAATATGTTTAATAAAAGCTAATTAGTAACTACTTATTAAGAACTAAACGGTAAAATATAATAAGTTTACCGTATTATTGGTATGAACTATTTTCCCTGCCAAATACAATATTTTATTTCATCACACTTAGTATAATAAATTGCACTTTACTCTTGTAATATCATGATGCTTGTAGAATTTGTTATTTTTAATAACATTTTTTTATAATTTATTATTAGATATTTAATAAATAAATAACTCTTTTAAACATTGATTTTTTTTTCACTTTTTATCAATTTGTTTGTGCTCTATTTTCTTATTTTTTAAGCCCCCTCAACTGAAATTTATTTTGAACCCTAAGATCAGTTTAGACATAATTTTAATATGACTTGATATAACAATATCGTAAAGGGATTGAATAAATAGGTACTTAAAATATTTCTGACACAGCGATATCACATAAATACTAGCGATTGATTATCAATATAAATGTACCGATAATCATTTTAGTATAATATGAAATTTACTTACTTTCACTGGGTCGTAAGTAATCATGTATCCTTTGTCTTCGGTACCCATTTTGGCTATTGAAGAGACGATTAAATGTTTCTCACCGGTAGGTACTAAGTTAATAGTTAGTCATAGATAAAGGAAATCTATACCTATAAACTTATAAGAGGTTAGGTAGGTGTTATCCTATTGTGTTATCTATAACACAACACGTGTGTAAATAGTAAATATGATATCGACATGATAACAATATAAGCTTTAATAAAAGTTTGAAGGAATAGTAAAAAATATTACGAAAGAGAATGTTTCAGAGTTTCAGACGTTTCAGTAATTAATATTAATTAATAGCCAATGATTTATGGTATTAAATCGTTATGATTCATGAACATTATTTTTGTGAAGACCTTTGGCGAATTTAAGAATGTGGTCGAGGAACCTCCCCCCCTCTTTTGAATATTATATTTACAAAGCCTAACATTAAATTTTAAATATTTTGTTTACAAAATAGTATTACATGATAAATAATAATATGAGAAAAAATTGTCCCCTTCCCCATCGCCAAAAAAAAATCCTAGATCCACAAATGATGAAGACACGTTACTGCTTAATATTTATTATTTACCATTACCACCATGGGACCAGGATAAAATTATAATCTTTATATTTTATTTTATCACAAAATTGATCAGGTTTATTTAATCAATAATCATTGGTATGACCATAACTCATAACTATGACAAAGATATAATATCCTAGTTCATGCCTGTCGGCTGTCATACCCGCATGTATTAACCATTGGCGCAATTAGTGGCGGACTTAGCCCCCTAAAAATATATTTTAAACCCATCACACTTTTTTGAGTATTTAAGATTTAATAATAATTTAAGCATAAGATAGTGGGAATGTGAGATACATTCTATGCAATATGACGTAAAAAATTATTGTAACTGAATTATTCAAAATTAAATTGTATAAATATTAAATATTAAAGTTTATTTTGCAATATACATACATATAATTTAATAAAAATATTTTTATCTAATAAATAGTATGCGGATATGCGGCAGCGACCAGTGACATTGCGGCGGTTATCGTCCTATATTTTAGTTTTATTTTGATGATTAAAAATTGACAAAAAAAATGTATTTATTATTTTTAATATAATTCAAAAAAAAGTATTCGTATTTGTACAGTTGTTACTATTGAAATGAAAATGATCCAGATGATCTCCTAGTTTTTTGGGAAGCATGAAAGTAAGTAAATTAAATTAGGTATTTATTTGTTGGCCTGCAGCCCTCCTAATATTTTAAACCTAGTTGCGCCAATGGTGTGTTGACTCCGTTTTACAAACGTAAAACATAACAAATTTGCTTTTAGGTTCGACAAAATTAGTTATATGCTGTGGACATTTACTAGAGCCAATTAACCTATTATCAAACTTAAAGGCAATAACATTATCTAGGACATCTCGTAAGTCGTAGGTATTTTTTTGATAATTAATTTGAGAGTCAAAGTTATGTAAAATATTAAGACTTTAAAATTAAAATTAAAAATTATTTATCAATAAAAGCCCATAAAATTATTTATATAATATTATTACTTTTAAGTTTGATAATAGGTAATTGACTCTAACTCTTTTATTTTCGTAATATGAAGACACATGCTGAAATTACGTACTCTTAAATACGAATGGTACGATCTCCGGCGAATACTCAGCATTTCGAGAATTTCTACATAGTATCATGCTGTAAAATGTTACGGTGTTCTGATTAGTCCGACCATATTTTCTATGAATAATAACCCCGATAGCCGTATACTTATAATGTACATAATGTAACATTTAAACATATATTATGTTTTTATTATATTAATAGTATAATATTATACATTTATACAATAATTAATATTTACAACTTTTACATTATTATTATTGAGTTTATCTAGCTATGACTTCATTCTAGTGTAGTTATATTATTATAAATGGCTATTGGCTACTATCAGTATTATTATTTATTATTACCTGCAAGACTGAAAATTAGATATTCCACTACCTATGCCATCTGGTACCGCGAAAAAATAACCCCGGAAATTTAATCCCCGAAAAAATAACGTTGTGAAAAAAGAACTACGGAAAAACTAACCCCATATGAGATTTTGCAAATTAATCTAAGTGTTAGTATTATGTCATTGCGTATAATACAATTTATAACATACATGCGTGATACGTACAAATTTTATATCCCCACAAGTAATATTAAATTTAGATTCAATGATAAATTATTGTATTTTTGTATATCTACGAAAAAACGATTCAGAGCACGGTACCACGGTCTATCTGTAATATCTATCAGATGTATTATAGTTACAAACATATTATACAGGAAATTTTTATTTATTTATATATTATTGACATTTTAAACAAATTTACCGTGATTTAAAACATTGATTATTTGTTTAAAATTATTATATTATTGAAATTGTATTACACATTTATAATTAGGTAGCATACAATGATTTTTATTATAGGATTATTTTTTCGGGAACGTAGTTTCCGGGGTTATTTATTAGGCATGAATTTGGTCGGTCCTATCAGCCACTATGACCAATTTGTTTGAAAATGACGTTCTCACTATGTAAATATTTGTAAATAGATTTTCAGAATTTACAGTTAATTTACCAGCTCGGGTTATAAGAAATAAGATCAGAATATCGATCTACTTCAAGCAGCAGCTTTTCTTTTTGAGGTACGTAACTACAGAATTGTGAGTGGTACCAAGATTTCGCATATAACTTACAAGTATAAATGAAAATTGGTTAACTTTTTCCGATCAATTACACTCACGTGCTTAGAAGTTAGAATGGTCTGTGATAAAACCATAGTCTTATTGTCATTAATATTTTTTATAAGTTAATAGTTAAATCCATAAATCTCATAAAAATGGCGGATTTTGAATTCAACTATTAGTACTAGCTCAGCTGTAGATACAATAGTAATCATATAGGTATACGTATATCAGGGGTTGGCTATCTTTAAATGTTTCGAGATAGCAGATTCAAAAGTTACAATTAACATAATTTCTCAAATTGTATAGAGCCACTAAAAATATTTATCTTAATATTTTAGTATTTGCTTATATATAATTGATTTTCGATTTAAAATTAACAAATTTATACACGAAATAATATTATTATTTATTATAAATTTATAAATAATTTATTATCAATTATTTATCACTAATAGTTTATAAAAATATGGGTTTCCTGTATGTATTGTAATTGTATCCAGTTCCAGTCCACACTTCCACAAGATCCGCTATAGCAATGAGCAGGATTTTATATAATTTAATAAGAACAGATTTTGAAAATTTGATATCATTTTAACAAGGATTGTTACCATGACTCAGTGCGGGTTTTAGGCAAGGGCCAATGGGCTTCACATTAATGAAATTATACATTATTATATACTATAATTTTTCGGTGAAAATAAACTCAAAAAAAAAAATAAATACGATTTGCTCCAGGCTTTACCCACCCTAAGGCTCTGCGATACGACTTACACCTGTAGATGTCAGAAACGCCTGAACGGAAATTTTTCACAAATGATTTCATAATCACAAAACTTTTTGTTACCATTGTATCATAACTCAGTGGACATCAATGCGTTGGATGAATTATATCTTTTTACTTGCATAACAAAAGTAACCCACATTACTGGGTGAGTTGATAGTATGATAGTCAAAATTTAACGTCCGTCTACAGCATGGTATATTATATATTACTATAATATACCGTGGTCTACAGTGAGTCTATATCAGCGCTTTTCAAAGTATGTTTCGCGGTACAATCTCAAGGGTGTCTTCAGATATATGTAATTATTGAGGAAATTATTTTATATTATACTTAGATTATTTATATTATTAAAAATGGGGGTTCCACGCAACACAAACTATTTCTCAAGGGTGTCGTGATCGTAAAAGTTTGGGAACCACTGGTATACATTATATGCATGATGCTACCGCTGACAGGCTAACGGATTATCTTTTTGAACTTACGACCGTTGTCAATAATTACTTACCATAATATAAAAGATAAAATTATACATATAAAATCTATAGGGAATTTAATTTAATTTAAAAAAATCAATTTTAATTATACTCATGGAAATCATGGATAGTTTCAAGTCTATCGAAATGAAAGGGAAAATGTATTAATAAAATACTGCCCAGTGCCCAAATGCATTACAGATTATTACAATTTATAAAAATTAAAAAGGTTGCTGACACATGTTTTAAAATCACTTGCCCAAACGCATAATGCAACACTTCCAAAACTTATTCAATTCTTAAAAATTTGTCCAAACATAAACCTCCTAACTCGATAAATTCATCTATTCTATGGTCATACACTCATACTCTAATCTCAATAGTCAATGATCATATATTATTTAGTCACTGTTCTTAATTTCTTACTACGATTTATAAAAAAAAATACGTATTGGCGCCATCTAGGTTACTTATAATTTACGAATATGACTGAAAGTCTGAAAATAAGAAGTCCTAAAGGCCTGCTATGCTTTACTTTAATATTAACAATGTTTATTATATACACATATTTATACACCATTGCAAAATATAAGCCTAAATCTATTGTCATTATTGTCAATTACATTTGAAGTTATGTGCTTTTTGTGAGAGATAATTGGATAGTTTTAATAGTTTGTTTAAGAGGTTAACAATATGGAGTATGGAGCTATTTATTGTTAATGGTTAAACATCTTGAATCGTGATTGTGAGTAAAACCATGGACTAAGATATAGTACAAGGACCGAGGGTAAAATTACTAAAACTAAACAATGAAAATAAAAGGTCCTATATTCTTAAATGCTTATCACTAAATTCTCGTGTGATAAACATTGTCGTCATAATCATTGCTAAATAGTATGATAATTACAGATATAAAAAAATTAATACAATTTTTTATTATCTTTAATAATATGTTATATTCATTCCTCTGATACCATACAAAAAATATACCTAGAAACTGGTATGAATAGTATAATAAGACAACAGATAAGCTAATTATAAATTTAAGTAATATTATGTTATACGGCATGATCTCTCCCCCACCAAACTTATACAAGAATCTCTCAAAGCGGTTGGGTGATAAGGCTCAGTTTCCATTTTATCTATCAACGTACAAAATGTATAAGATTCTATCATAAATAAAGATGGATTTTATATATATCTGGTGGTGTGGATCCATAATGGGGGGTAGTGTAAAGGCTTTTAGTCCCTTCTATTTTGATTCATGTATAAATAGGTAATACAAAAATTTAAAATATAAACAAAATTGTTAATATAGTTATCAAATCTTATCTATAATTTTATTTATTAATGTATCATGTTATATTATAATTGTTTTTTTTTTAAATGTGTCTCCCATTTTAGATTTCTAGATCCGCGTCTGGACTTAAAAGGTATAACTGTATAAGCATATATTATATTATTATAATATATATAAATAAATATCGTAGACATAATATAATGATAAAATCATCCAAGCAAGGATGACATTGTTTTGTTAGAAAAAGTCAAAAGATACGTAATATACACAGCGCACAGGTATTAGCGTTCTCTATCTAACCATATTGGCACTGTTAAGTTGAGAATTCTTTGGAATGGTATGGGGGTTGCGAAGTTATATATTATTCCTACGATAATTTAATACATTAATACATTTTTGGATATAAATTACCTATACTCAGCTACGGTCTGCTTACTTTATAATTTAGCTTTATAGTTTATCTGCAAAATAAAAATTTAATATCAGATTGTGTATTTTCCTTGTGCAATATCATGGCAAATCTACTGTACAAAACACATATCACAAAATAAATGGTTACAATTATGGTACGGTTGGCAACGATAGTTAATATAGTAAAAATAAGAAAATAAATCGTAGTTTACGCAAAATAAACTCGCGACGTCCGGGACGCGTAAATGATTAGAAAAAAAACCCGTAATCCCCCGCAAGTCCGCGACCCACTTGTCAGACAAAGTAATAGAAATTACAATATTTTAAGGCATGCCATGAATCCATGTGGTTTGTCCGTCCATCAGTTCGGAAATCGAAAACATTCCGCACCTATAGTTGTGGAGGGGAGGACCGAGACAAAGCTCGCCATTGGCTGAGCGTTATATGTAAACAAGTGAGGCACCATCGATCGAGTTTTCGTCATGTGACCTTTGATTTCATTTGTCCGAAAAATACCAACAAGATGTTTGTTTATTATTATTTTTTCAAACCGTTTCCCCCCCCACACGGCACACATTATTAAACCACTATAATTATACATTAAACTATGGTGCCCTAACATCATCAATATTATTATTTTTGCTTTCGTCTCACGGCCAATGCGGCGCTAGTTACTGTGTACTGTAGATGCATGTAAACACGGGCCAACGGGTTTCTCGCGCACGCCACGAACATTTATTATCGTCGTAATCTTCTGCCCGCGCGCTGAGGACCGTTGTAATAATAATAATAATAATAATAATAATAAAAATAATATTGTTGTCAATCGCGTAATATTTTTGTTTTGTTTTCCTCTGTTGATCATAAATATATAGTTATTACTAATTGAGTAATACACTATTAATACAGTATTACAGTGGCCGTCGCCGTGTACGGTTTTCATCGATTCGAGACTCCGTGCCCAACAAGTGGGCATCGCCGCGAACAATTATAAATATTATTATTTTATAGTTGTGTTTCGCGCTCGTCGTCGACACGCGGTGTGTACCGTTTTCGTTTCGTCCCTAACACTGTGCCCGTAAACGCAACCCCCGGGAAACCGTGCTTATCGAATTCGGAGACCGAATATATAAATTCCGCGGGGGGGCCCACCTGCTCGCCAACGTCGCGCCGTCGAAAGTCATGGCCGCGCGCGTTTCTTTGTCGTTCGCCTGTCGTCGTCATCGCGTCGAATCGTCATTGCCGTCGCTAAAGGAGTACCCACTACCGCTTAGAGCGCCGTGCGCCGTCGTCGCCGCTGCCGCCGTTGCGGTTCCGCTGCTGCTGGACGTGGTCGTCCGTTGCCCGTCGACAAAAGGTAAATATAAACAAAGAATATTATTATTGTAAACTGTGCTGTTGTAGAACAACAATCATTATCCATCCTCGTGGCCTCTTATCATAATCGTGTGTCCTTGATAACCCCCCAATAGCCCCGACTCGCGCACGCACACGCGCGCGTCATGTCCGAGAGCCCGTGGCGTGGCCTAAATGTTAATGTAAAACATGTAAATACACGTACGCGCGCGCGTGCTTGCGTTTAGTATGTACTCTTATATATATATATATTTCGTGTTTATAAATTATAATAATAATTGTGTAAACTACTTTTTATCACCGTAGCCGTATTGGTATTTACGTGTGTACATGTTTGTCGAGCTGCTGTGCGTGCGCGCGCACTTCGCGCATGTCTGTGTGTGTGTGTGCCTTGTTTGATTTAAACTTTAAATCGGATAGCCTTTCGACTCTTTCGGCGCGGACTGCTGTCGAAAATTTATTAATCGCGAGCGCGACCTGTGGGTTATTACGAGTGTTGATCGGCTGGGTGGTAGTGGTGTGGTAGTGGACGTCGACGGGACCCCGTGTGCGCGAAACGGTCCGCTATGATCGGCGATAATTTTCGCCTGCTCGACTTGTTGCGCGGTGCTCGATATGCAAATTTTTTTTGCGAACGCAGGACCAACCGAATCCTACAAGGTAGGTGCAGACTTCGCGATATTATTCGGTACGTACACCACCCCATATTTATCCAACGCCGTATACCATAGACGTAGGTAATAACCCTAAGATAGCTGACAGTACTTTAACACGCAACGACGTTTTTCTTTCGGACGTTACACAAAGTATACATTTATTGATAATAATCCTTTTTTCTGTCTTACCGATCATTATATTGGGTAGGTTGTACTACGTTATTTCATGTTTTAATGCACTGTTGTGGACAGCGATGAATAAATTATAAACAGCTGTTCAATTGTTAACGACAATGTGTTTTATACTATAGTAATACATTATTTATTTATTTTTACGCCGCGAGGTATGCACTATGTGTGAATACCAACAGACTAGTAGACAACAGTTGTATATGCGAACTATAACCTTATTATGATGCATGCTGGTGTTTATTGAAATATCTAATAATAATTATTAGGTACCCATTTAATCGTAATTTTATGATTTATTTTTCAACATATTAGTATGTATAATATAAATAATATATACTTATCTAATTACATGTCACTTACATCAATACAACCTGTGCCATTTTTCTTTAATTTATTGCACCTAATCATAATATTTATAGAAATTGAAAATGTTATGTTTATTACATACACACTTAAATATGTTATCACTTTGTATCTATTTTAAGTGAAAATAGGTATTCATGATTCAGTTTTTAATAATTAATATTAGGTAGATGTATAGATACTTGCCTACTATAATTCTTAAAAATATAATACTTAGTTGTAGACTGCAGTACCTGTTGCATTATATTGTGGTTTGTTAGGTGAACATTAAGTTTTTGTATTAATATTTTTAAATTAATGAATAAATAATACATCTGACTGCTTAATTATAAGTGTTTTAATGTACAGCATTATATAAATAATTTATCTATTTTTTTAACTGTCTTAAACAACACTGAAAACCTTATTACTATCTAAATTTAATGTAAAACATTGTTTTAGTCATAAGATTGATTATATATTGATAAATAAAAGAAGTAATTAATTGTATTTACTTATATAAATAAATTGTTTATTCACTGTTTAATTTAAACATCTTGAAAGGGGTTGTGTGATGATTTTTCAAATTTTGGATAATTCTATGAAATTTGGAAATTATATTTTAGTTTCCACATTAATTATAATACTTTTTTATTAATATACTGCCTACAATTACATTCACAACGAGATACCACACGGTACATATTTGTTTGTGTTTCATGTATTATTAAAATTAATTTTAAGGATTTGTTATAACGGGCACTTGTGATGAATGCCAGAATTTAATCTAGTTCAAAAATATTATTAAAATGACAAATACAAGTGAAAATGGCCACAAAATGTTTTTAAAAGGGTGAAGATGGTGATATCAACAAAGGGATTTTTTAATTTATTATTAGAGTAATATTAGATTAAAAAATAATAATAAATAAATTCATTATTATTATGAATGGTGGGGAGATAATAAACTTGAGTGATAGGACTATAACAAACCAGTACCTTTGGTGTTTTGTTTGTTATAATATCTATATAATATAGATTTATTTAATTTTATAAAACCTTAACAAAACTTATTGTTTAAAAATGTAATATACCCATTATATAAATAAGGATTGGAATAAGAATGTTGAGTGATTAAAAAAAACCCGTTTTAATCATGATTATGGTATTTTAGCACATAGAGAAGAGGGTTTAAACTTTAAAATGTTTAAATAATACATTTTTTGTTATAATTTAGAAGTTTTGATTTTCTTGATACTAGTTTTAACATACTATTTTCTTTTTCTTTTTTTCAGACAAATAAAAATCGAGAAAAAAATAAGAATTCTATTACTTTATTTCTTTAACGCTTAAATTAAAAACGCTTTAAAAGTGGTTTTTTTGTAATTTTTGAAAATAAATTTTAAAATCAATCACTTGTATATATTACATAAGAAGAAAAATGAATAACAAAGAGTATACAAACTTTTTTGGCACAATGGAAACTAAACGTGTATTAAAAGCTGATTATCCTACAGAAAGTTCATCATTAGGGGTACCTATACCAATAAGGAAGAATGGAGATCTTAATTCATTACAAGATTATGGATTTGAATTGTTTGATACAACAAATGATCTTATTCAAGATCCTATGGTAGTTAATAATACTGATCAAAATTTTTTCACAAATGATACTGGATGGATAGGAAGATCTGATGAAATGTCTTTCATAAAAATGGATGAAGATATTTTTCAGGTAAGAAAATTATTATTTATTTTATTTGTACTTTTCTATTGTTATTTTTTTATTTTATCTTGACATAACAATTTTTTTTAAATTAAAATTATTGATTTAACTTTCTCTTTTTTGGAGGGGCGACTCTTTTTCCGTCATTTAAATATTATCTAATTCACTTATTGTATGAGGTGTAAATACATATTGTAAATATAAAACTTTGTTTTAATAAAAGAAAACTACCCTTTTACTTAAACATGGGTCCAAAATATTTTTTTATAGAACTGATTTCTTGTTCTTCCTAAAATCATTATGATTAAGCCTTTCATACAACTTAAAAACTGTTTCATTAACTTGGTAAATTTGGTTAGACAGGTAGTTGACATGTTTTTTTTCTGTATAAGTATTTTTCATTCTTTATTTTGAGAGGATATTTAAATAGTTAACAATTATTAAAGCATTTTTATTTTAACATGTTTACAAAATCTTTAAATAAGTGTTATGTAATTCATACTTTTATAGTATTTAAAATTGGGTTACTGAACAATTAAAAGTATTTGATAACTACTATTTATACTATGTTTAATATTTGTGAGTTTTTAAAAGAACTATTTTCTCTTATATTTTTTTAACTAATGATTCAGTTGACTATAATAATAACTAGTTTTATAATTAAAAATTAACACAAAATATACATATATATTAATGAATTTATAAGATAATTATTTTTAAGTATAAATATATATCATTTCATTAGTTATAATTACAGCTCGAATTTTAATGTTCTAAAAATCAATACATGAATTCATAGTATTCATACCTAAACACAAGTATCTAGTTTATTAAAATTATTATTATTTTTTTTTAAATAAGGTTATCCGTGTTGAATCATTAAATTTATAATCGGTTTGTAATCAACCACTAGTTACATGAAGATCTAGATATTTAATGTTCGTGTTATTTTTAAATCAGATTATAATAATATATAATGTTTTGTAATATAAAAATTAAAAATTACAACTATTTTTGTTTTTGTCAAATTCTGAGAATAAGTAAAAATTATAAGTTAGCTTCTGAAATTTTTTATAGTATGATAAAGCATCGTGATAAGTTATACTAATTATAATAAATAAAATATTAATACATTGAAAATCGAGCCTTAATTATTACTAATTGTTTGGATAAATTCATGTTAATTATTTAGATAGCACATTAACCAACAATTGTTATATTTTAATGATATTCTATATTTCTATGTCTGTTGATCACTTATTGCCTATCATATTATGTACTATTTATATTTTTTGAATTATTATATTCATTTCAATTATTAAAATACAAATTATATACTGATTCATTCTATTATTCAGCTATATGTTTTACAGAGAAAAAAAGTTACATAAAGAAGGATAAAATGTACTCATGTGTACTTATGAATTTGGTTATACCACTCCAAGTTGATTTTTTTATAATTAACTTACTTATAGTAGACCACATTTGTAATCAAAAATATGGTATGCAATTTAAATATACATACATTATTAATGAAGTCCAAGTATGACACAGTAGGACTTCTTATCTGATGCCTTGCATTGAAGTTAAATTGTGGTATATGCAAAATATCACATGGCTAACTGGGATTTTTAGTAAAATGTGTTATTACTTACATCAGCCTCTGCCCAACTATATTTATTAGAACACTAGGTAAATATTAAAATATTAGAAAAAAGTATATAATCAATTTTAAATTAAATTAGTAAAAATATTAAAAATATTACTAAACATTTTCCATCATTAATGATGCTTGTTTAGTTTATTTATATTTTTTATTGACTTATTTAATTTAAGATTGATGACATTAACCAATAATCTAAAAATCATACTCAATGATTCACATTTTCATAATATTTGGCAATACTTTTATATATTTTTTTTTTTTTGGTATCTGAGTATTTCATATAAAACACTTTCCATTATTGCACAAATTCATTAAATCTCGTATTTTGTATAAATTTAATTTATATTCAATGTTCTTTCAAATAATAAATAATAGTTCATATTAAAAAAAAAAAAATTATTATTAATTAAATAGTGTTAAATTTTTACTTTTATAAAATATGTATCAATGTTACATATAAATATTTGATAGTGATATTAGAACTAATTATAATGAAATTTTTGATAAAATTTAAAATTAGTTAACATATTTGGATAGTAGCGTAGCTGGAGCTTAATCTTAGGAGAGAGACTATTTAAATATTGTATTTTTGTATTTATTACCTATACAAGCTATAATTGTGAATAAAACATTATCAATAAAAAATTTCATACATCCATGCCACCCCTCCCCCTAGCTACGCCACTGTATTTACACCACCATGCTTTAATAGGTAATATCGAAAACTATGTGCAGTTTTGTTGAGTGCTTTTTTGATCATTTGTGCAGTAATGGGGATTGTCCTTTGGATAGAACTAAGATATAATATCTGGTCATTTATCTTTATAAATTATATACTTGAAAACTATCAATCCATAGATTATTTTTAAATTTAATTTAATATTTAACAGTTTTGTTTTTATTACTATTAATACTCAATCAGACTTCCATAAGTATTATTCAACAATTAACTTCTTTTAAGTCTTGCTTAGTGTTAAGTTTAAAATTGAATTTTTAGTTGACCTGAATTATTATTTAAATATATATCCATTTTCTACATTATGTTTGAATATTTTTAAATGCATATAGTTAAAAATGTATTGATGGTAATTTTATTGATGCAGGTAGATCAATCCGATTTGCTTCATGGACCAACATTAGCAGAATTAAATGCCAATGGTGGTGAATCTTTATTAGAAGACCTCAATTTTGATGATCTATTATTACCACCTGATTCAGTAAAATCTGAAATACCCGACTCTGTCCCATTAATGAGTTCATACTTGATAGATCATGTCGTTAATACTAGCCCTGTTAATCGACCAAGTTCTTCAAAATCTGGCTTTCAACTTTCACCGAATAGTTGCAGTTCACGTTCATCACTTTCTCCTGGTCCAACAAATTCAATAACGTTACAAGAACTCTTGAAGAAAGAAACTAAATCACAGAAGTGTTTATCTCCTCCTATATTTGGAACTAGTGTTCCAGGATCAGGATTTATGTTGGCTAGCAGATCAAGAGGAAGTCTTTCATCATCAGCACCTACTCATCTTGGACTTGAACAAATATGGCAACGCAGAGAACCTCGACAGCATTTATTATCTACTGGATCATTAGTAGAAGCGGGATCTACTTCCTCGCTTTCAACTGGTTGGTTTAGAATACATTTTAATGAAATAATAATAAAAATATTAATTTTAATTAATTTAAGGAGGTGTGTTAAGTCCAGAAGCTTATGATTTTTCGTTAGATGAAGCTATTGATGATTCCGATGATGATACAGAACAAGAAGAAGATTATTCATCTGATAATGGTTGGATTTTAATAAATAGTGATACTTAAAAGTACAACATTTTACCATTATTATTTTTAAATTAATAGATTCAGGTGGGGATAGCGATTGTGGTGGCACGTCTGCTAAATCATCTTCACATAAAGATAGATTTTTTTGGCAGTACAATGTTCAGTCTAAGGGTCCTAAAGGTCAACGATTAGTTTTAAAATGTAAGCTAGAAGATCCACATTGCTTAAATGAGGTTACTGATCCAGTATTTAGTCCAAATTGCTCAATACAAGGAATTAAGCATAGGTAAATTGCGATTATTTGTTTATGAATTAAATTAAATATAAGGAATAATTAAATTGTTCTAGTGGTAAAGCAAGAAAGGGAGACGGTAATGATTTAACACCAAATCCTAAAAAATTACAGTCAATTGGTAGAGAATTGGATAAATTGAATAGAAGTATAACTGAAATGACACCAGTCAGTGAGTTGCCATTTAATGTTAGACCAAATACACGTAAAGAAAAGAACAAATTAGCATCCAGGTACATTTTATGTTTAAAATAAGTTTTTAAACATGTTTGGCTAAATAAAGTCCATTCTATTATTTTTAATTTTAAGTACATTTTTTTTAAATTTAAAAAATGTTTTTCCTTATTGAAGGTGAAAATAAAAACTTAAACTATTAATTACAACTTTAGAAATAGTTATTTCAAATGAAAGTATATTGTACTGCATTTAGTTATAAATTATTACTCATCTATAGTTTAAACTCTAAACATATACAATTTTATCTAATTAACTTATTAAGATAAAGGATTAAACTTTTTGGAATTAGGTTTAAAAATTCTCTAAAATGTATGCATTATAAAATAAAGTCACTGTAGGTAATATTCTATTATTTAGTAATGAATATATTAAAATTTAAGTATTACAATTTATAAATGAACAAATTTTTTATGGGTTTTACTTTGGATATAAATGGTATTTTATTAAAAAAAAAGCTTATTCATACTACTTTTGAACATACCCAGTTAAGATTGTTACTATATGTGATTGTCTTAAATTTTAATGATTATGTGTTATGAAAATCTTTCTTATTTTAAAATAATAATTTTGCGGATAAAACTTATGTTATCTTAATTCTTAAAACTGAACAATTAAATTAATAATCTACAGTGGCTCTGTATTTGGATGACATCATTATTTTGTATTATATCACTAAACTTGAGTAGATATAATTATATTATATGATACTCTAGTCTTTAATACTTATACTTTGTACTAATAAATTATAATAACATAGAATTTTTTAACACATTTGTTTATTTCACCAATTTAATATTTTAAATTGTTGAAATATTACTAAGGTACTTTTTATGTTAAATTTTTTATTTCGCAGATTTTTTTATTTTATTGAATTGCCTAATACTTATATTTTATTTAATAAATATATAATATTAATTTTGTGTTTACAGAGCATGCCGGTTAAAGAAAAAAGCTCAACATGAAGCGAACAAAATAAAACTTTTTGGATTAGAAACCGAACATAGTAATTTATTATTTTTTTTTTAAATTAAATTAATATAATAAGCATTATAACTTAATTAATTATTTTTAGAGCGTTTGATTAATGCTATAGCTCAAGTGAAACAGATGTTAGTCGCTAAAACAACAAGTGACTCATTTCCTAAAGAAAGTCAAGAATTGACAAATGCCAGTGAAAAAATTGCTAAAACTGCTACCAGTAAGTAATTTTTTATTTTACATTGGTTATATATTAGTGTTTTGTGGATAGCAAGGAAACGTAATTCGCTTGTACATGCAACTGACAGAGATCTACTGCTTCTATCCAATTCTCCAATCATGCAGTGAATGGTGTGTGAACACTTTGGCTAGTTTCTTACTGAAGCACTCTATGGCACATAATGAATTCTGACAAAAAGTTTTTGGGCTGGTGTTTTGGTGGGAATGCACAAAACTGAATAATTTTTGGTTACTTATTGTTAAATGATTTAATTATGTTTTACATACATCGATAAGAATTGTTTAACTTTGTTGGACTCTTCGACTTAAATAGTTTTAAATTTTCCTAAATAAAATGTTGTCATTGGCATTACTAAATATTATTCAAATTATCCTAGCTGTATATAATAAAATAAAATTTGTTCTCAAAGTTAACTATTCTAATTAATATAGACTATTCTTCTCAGTGGAGTTGGTAGGTCTGTTTTATGGCCTACATTTTATTTTAATGAAATAATTTTTAATTTCTAATATATTTATAAAGTATAGTCTACTTTAATAAATCTTATCTTTGAGTAAAACTAACATTTATATTTTGTTTGTAATATTTATTATTTTTTGTATACACTTTAAAGTTTATAAGAAATGTTATGATTAATTTTTGTTCTAAAATGATAAATATTATAAAAGAAAAACAAGTTCTCTCAATAAAAAATAAAATGTACTAGTGGTAGGTGTTTTATTACTTGCATCATCCCCATAATTATATTACTATCTATACTTAATACTGAAACTTTTCAAATTAGTATACTTAACTAATAATGTTTTATATTATTTTTTTTATTTTACTTAGGATTAAAAGTTGCCGGACAAACTACAGAATTTGTAAACAAAGTTTTAGAGAAAACCAAATTAGGTGCACGGCGGGGTGGCTTGGATGAGCTATAGTTGCCAAAAATCAAGTACCATTAAACTAGTCTTTATGTAAGTTATTAGTTAGGATATTATTAAAGTTGATTGCCAATAAACTCTTATTATGATTAAGTTGACCACCAAAGGAGTCATTAATATTATTATTGTATCTGTTGTTTTTATTTTTAATACTATTGATTAATGATTATAAATTTTCAGTCAATTATAAAATCCTACTACTTCCCAGAAAGTATGTTAATTTTTTCAATATTAACAGTGTCATCACTGATACTTAAATTTTTAATGACTTGATTTATCCTTATAAATTGTAACTGTTATATGTTTTGTCAAAATAATTTTGATTTGTTATTATTTTTATTATATTTTTTGCCTTTTTTGAGCATATATTTTTATTACCGTTTAACTATGTTCGGTTATTATTACTTATTAATTATTATGTGTTTAATATTGTTAAGAAAAGGCATATTATTTAACTGCATGATTATGTGTGTGTACATTTGATTGAGTAGAACTATTTCATTACAGTATTGTTCAATACATAGTAAGATGACATACTATTAATTAAAATAATTTTATTGTTGATAAAACATTTATATACATTTCTACAAAAACAATTTCTAAAAAGAAAAAAAAAATTATTTAATCATATAAACAATATAAAAAAACTCAATTTAATGTACATTCATGGTATTTGAATAATAACATTTGTAGATATTTTATATGAATTATGGTTATATTTTTAAATTTGAAAGCTCAATAATTTTAGATCAATATTGCTATTTAAAATTAGTAAGAAACTACTATGAAAGCATTAAAAATAACTGTATATGATTTGTTATTTTTATTAAATTATTGTTTTTTGGAAAATACAAGAATGTGACATTAAGGTTATGTCTGACAACACTTAATTGGGGTATTAAATATATATAATATATTTTTTAACTAATAC
Source organism: Rhopalosiphum nymphaeae (assembly GCA_036289425.1). Lineage (NCBI taxonomy): Eukaryota > Metazoa > Arthropoda > Insecta > Hemiptera > Aphididae > Rhopalosiphum > Rhopalosiphum nymphaeae. Next base: position 13,821,685 of record JAZAQC010000016.1, on the reverse strand, counting down.
AATTTTGACTAATATTAAAATATCATATCTAAATTCAGTTATTAAAAAAAAAAAAAAAAAAGAAAACTGATAGTTTCTAAAATATTAAATGGCTATATTTAACAAAGCGATAACATTCAATATTAAGTTTAAACATGTATTACAGTTGTATCCTGTTATTTTTAGTTCTTAAATTAATTAATATTATTTACTTGTACTCCGAAAACAATAAATATAAAGTTATTATAAAGTTGAATTGATTGAAATATCATGTGAAAAATTTTATATTCTTTGTACTGTGATTTTCTGTTGTGAGTGAATTACTAAATAATCAAAATTATATTTTTTTACTTTGAAGGAGCAATTTTTGAATATTAGTGATAATTTTCAGCTTTAAAATTATATCAATGTCAATTTTACAGCTTAATATTTCTTTATTTGATTAAATTAAACTAAAAAAAAAAAAAAAAAAAAAAAAATGATATTTGACATGTTATTTTTTATCAAGAAACAAATCTGAATACAATTCATTTTTAATTTAAATCAAAATATGACTTAGTTAAATTTTTAGTTTGATTATGGCATAATATAAGTATATTTCTAATTTAAAATAATATTTGGGATTTATTAAAATATTATAATTATCGATCATTGTAATAATAACATAACTCTTACTACAAGTTATATAATAATATTAATTCAATATTGATTAGTATAAAATTACAAACTTTTTAATGATTTAAATTAATAGCACTGAATATGTTTGTTTTGTTTAAAATCTGCTTTATTATGTAATGTAAACATTTAACTTATTATGCTATTTAGGTTTTAAGTTTAAATTCATAATTAACAAATATTTATCTGTGATCATTTTACATTTAAAGATCACTGCTTTAGTATTGTATTTTTTTAATGTATTATTATTGCTCTTAAACCATAAAAATAATTTTAAAATGTTAATTTAGTTTTATATAATTTTTACTGTATAAATAAGTACATAATTTTAATTCAAAAGGGTTAAGTTACTAATAGATTCTGTTGGAAAAATCTAGTTACCTACTCAGAGAAATGTGATAAAAACACGGGTTTGCTCATTTTATTAAATAACAAATAAAAAAACCTTTTTTTATGATTATTAAATTAAATTCCATTAAATTGGGCTTCGCAATTATGTTTATATCACATAGCATTATATTTATAAACATATTATGCTTCTTCCAACATATTAAAGAATATAATTTCTTGTAATTTAAAAACAAATATCAAAATTAGTTATTTTGTTGTACCAGATTATAGGTCTACTTTAATATATCTTACCTAAACTGTGGTTCGTTTTAATTTTATGTATTTCATTTAAAATATTTGGGAATTTATATAATAAAACAGCTTTATAGTTAATATCATTACAACTGAATTTGTATTATCAAAAGTTGTTAATAATTAGTGTTTGTTTTAAAATCTGGTACTTGAGTTAGTTTTATAATAGTTTTGTAAAAGTAGTTATTTCAAAAGTGTTTTGCAGGTTTAAGCCCTTGTAAAATTGAAGATGCTCATTAAAAATAAGAATAATAAACATTTTGAAAATATAGATTTACATTAATATGAAATTTTGTGTCATGTTTGTGTTCAGTATGTGATAAACCCAGCACCACTTAAAATTTTTTTTAGTTATTTTTAAACTTAACTAAACAGTTTGTATTCTTTAAATGAGAATTATACATTATATTATAGTTATGATTATTATATACAGTTGATTGAGATATAATATTAAAAATATTTACTACAATTGTCTTTGATGTGTTATGTAGGTGTTTATATATAAAAAAAAAAACATTGAAATATTTCTCTATCAAAAGCAAAACTATAATATGTGATTATTATTTTGTAACAGTTAATTTGTATTGTGTTAAGTTTATTTTTTTGTCATGTATTTTATGCAATGTATTGTTTTTTTTTTGTTAAATGTTACAAGATTAAAACGCACTTTAATACTTGCCAATGTAATTTTCCAATTTTAAGTGAAAAATGCTGGAAAATATTACTATTTTTTGATTTAATAATAACAAAAAATATTATTTTTGTTGTTTTTGTTATTTTGGTTTTATTATTTATGAGTTTACTATTAAATTATAAAACAAAGCAAAAATTTAAGAATAAGAATTATGTAATAAAATACTGATATTATTAATCTTATCAGTTATTGCTGTCCACCTAATACTTAACTGTACAATCCGGAGTCCAAAGTCTATTAACATAGAATGTGTTATATAATGACGTTGCTGTGTATGGTCAAAATCTTATGCAAAACTACAATGTATTTTTGATTATTATTTCAAATACATAAAGCTCTTAATATATTTAAATTTAAAATAATTTGATGTTTGGTATGGATTTCTTAATATATCTTAATGATTAATTTAACTGTCAATTGTTTCAGTTCATTTTTTGACACAATTAACCTTAGGTGATTCTACAATTATATATTTTAATTAAATAATAATTATAGTAGGTTCATAAAATATTAACATTTTTATTCAAATTCCATTATTGTTTAGCGATGATCTCTGCATCTGTCACAGTGTCACAATGAGAATTTTGATCTGGTGTTTTTATGAAAATGTCTAGAAGAATATTGGATTTTTTTAAAATTATAATATAAGTACATAATATACTTTTTTAAATATAGATTTAACAATTAGCTATCTATTTTAACCATTTGAGTTCTATTTAATAAGTAATTATTATTAATTCCAAAATTTGGTGATATCTTAAATATCTGTAATAATATTTGGTGATTTACAGTATCAAAAGCTTTAGTTCTATGAAAACGCTATTTTAATTTAACAGTTTTTACTTACTCTATAAATATCTAAATTGTAAATTTATAGAATTTTTCGATTATTAACAATAACAGTTATGATATGAAAATTAATCACAATTAGGGGGAACTAAGGTTCTTTATTTTCTCAATGAAAAAACAACGAAACATAAAATCATTTTTTATTGTATAATAATTATTAATAAGGCATCTAAAATTCTAAAATAGTAATGTATGACATTTTTCAATTAGATAACAATTTTTTTTTGAAAACCCACACGAATCTGTTAGTGTAAGACAACTTTGTCTGGGTAAACAATTAAAATTGTGCCTAGGATAAGAAAGTAGAAACTAACAGAATTATAAGCCTAATTTAGTATTACAACTTGATCAAATCAGTATCTTTATTTTTTTCCAAATTATGATAATAAAAATAATTTTAACAATATTCGTACAGGTACAACATTTGTAGTTCGGTAGTTCATAAATAAGCACATACATTTTGAAGTTTTATTATAGTCAATAAATAGGTAGACTTTAAATTCCTAATGAAATGAGCATTGACATTAGGTAAATTTGGATAAATCCGTGTCCCGTACTGCCGTTATTGTATTCTTTACAGAGATGTTTTGGTTTAGTTTTTCTACTGCTGCTTTTGATGTTCGAAACCTACACGTTATAGCATTAATTGCTTTTGTATTGAACAAAGTTTTTAAATATACATTTACTCACGGGCCATGATACCGACTGCACCTATTATTAATTTTTTAAACAGATGTAAATGAATTGCATGTTTGTTTAAAGTTCCGAGCTTTGTACTGGCTGGACTATAGTTATTACTATAAATAAAATATACAATGTTGTATATTACTCTCAACACATTATTATACGTCGTAAACACCTTAAGCTGAACTTTGTGACTTTGTGTGCATTAATTATATTAAACTATTATTATATATAGTCATTAGTCAATACAAACATAAAATAGTTTGAAAAAATGTCGATAAAGAAATTAATACTTTAATTATTACGTGCAAATATAAGCTGTTTAACCCTTGAATCTCAGTCCCCCCCCCAAATTTTTTTTTCTCTTTGTTTACTATTGATTGCAAAATACAATATGAAAATACTATGTAAATTTTACATTTTAAAACTAAATTCACGTTTCAATTTTCAATTTTTTTATATTATTATCGTATTATTAGCTTTATATGTTTAGTTCATTGACCTTCGCGTATTTATGTACCTACATAATAATATTATAATATTCTAGTGACACAGAAAAAATTGTTTACAAAATGACTCGCAAATTTCAAGTCGCCGTATTTTTACATTGGTTCCGTACTCCTCCTTTCTGACGAAATGCATGTATGGTACATCCGTACATATATTTTATTATTATTATAATATATTCATTAAATTCAAAATAGCACGTGTAACAAAGTAACAAATTTATTTTTAGCTGATACAGCATGAATTCTCTTACACGATACATTCGCGTGTAAAAATAAATCTTTTTTTTCATGCCACGTGACCGCGTAAATTGGCAGTTTCAAATAATACAAAAACAACAACGCAAAAATTTTTTTTAGAACAACATTTCTTTTTATATATTAGTGTAGTGTGTCCTGTGTGTATATAGCTATAATATGAATTTAAAATAATCTTAATTCTTTCTTTGATAATGATTATTTTATTGTCGTGAATAAATATTAGTAACGCTTTTGTCTTCTCGTTGTATATTTTATTACTTAGTTAATTAAATAAAATAATATGTAGATATTCACTTATTATTCTGACAGTTAATCCAATTTGCAAAACTGATATTTGTTATAGTCGAAAATAGTTTATATTATAAAAATAATTATTATAATATATTATACGTCATCATGTTGTACAATTCGGACTTTAGCCAAGAACAAAAACTATAAGGATGTCGATAATGTATAAATTACCATTAAGTATTTACCCGCCTAACTTGAGCTACCGTTCTATGGTTAACCGTCGATTACATTAAAAATGCTCAATGCCTTTAAATAACATTTATATTATTTAGTAGGTACTTATATTGTTAGACGTTAGCATAACACCGTACAGATATTGTGTAGGTATGTACCAGGTATTAAATTATTTCATTTTAAAAACATCAATTACTAATCTTTCAACATTAAGAATCTGAGTTACTGAGGTAGGTACTAATAAAGTAATAAACCAAGTAGTTAGCCTTGATCCAGCTGCCCTAATTATTTAGTATTCAATTAATACATTCAAAGTTCCTACACTGGGAGGTTTCTTCATTCAGTGAATCTCGTGCCTGTTTTTGATATTTACTTATTGTTAAATAGTTAGTAGTTGCTGCTAACAGTATCCAAATGCACGTAGATATTATTAATTTAACTGAGTCTTAATCATTTTTGACGTATTGGGTAACTATTATATGGTAATATAATTGAATTATTGCGGCAAGGGAGGACTAACAATTTAATATTCTTAAAATATTATAAAAACCATTTTCTCTCTTCATTATAATACATGTATTATAGTTTAAATTGACGGACGACAATGACCTTAGATAATTAAAGTTTTTTTGATATTAAAATTCACCTCATTCATTCAAACAAGCAATTATATGTCTTTTAAATTGTTATCATTGATTATAAATACAAATCAATAATACGATATGCAAAATAATTTAATTTAAAAATAAATAATATAATAGATAACCATGTCTTGATATCATCTGCGTTATTGCGCACAACATTTTTTCAATTGGCCGATTACAATATCAAATTTATGCCATAGCCCATAATGGCAATGTCAATGATATATTTACATACGTTCAATAGTAAATAAAATTGTATATAAGTGGTTTATATTAATACTCGTTTAAAAAAAATGTATACAAATTTTTAGGAAGGATTAGAGAACAAAAACAATTGTCAAAACAGAAATTACGAATATTAAAATAGAAAGATTACTTATATAGTTTTATCGTTTTATGTATAAAATATGCGCACTGAATGATGTATTTGTCTTAATATCATTATTATTTTGATACTTAATATTCTAAAATTAAATAAATACAAAGAAAAAAAATAACAATGAAAACTTAAAATTAAAAATGATTTTTACAGGTACTAAGTTAAGGAGATTATAAGGAAAAATAAGGATACATACAGGTATTACATATAAAATAATGTCAAAACACAAATTAATAATATAACCAAAAGTGCAGAAAATCTTCATAAATCGAATTATTTTTTTGTTGAGCCTAAATGTTTACATTGATGTAGGTGTCCAGAAATTCATCTCTCTTAGTTCTGAAGGTTTGGGTTTTATGGATAAATTGGTAGAAGACAATGGTTTAGGGAATTTCTTATATTCTTTATCAGATAATTCTTCTTGTGAATCAGCTCTGTGTGAAAATAAGTTAGATAATATCCACGATGAGCCTTGTTTATCTCCAGATTCTTCTTGAAATGGTGCTGTGAAATATGGATTTTTACGAATTGACCGTGGTGATCCAGGAGGTGAACTTATAGGACTTGCAGGGAGCGATTTGCTGTTACGTCGTTTAGACAACATTGATGGAGATGGTCCTACGACAAGCATATCTTGAGGACCCGATGAACGACCTTGATACACTCTTCGTCCAGACACCATTTGATGTGCCATTGCCACAATAGATTTACCACATTCAGAAGCTCCACTTTTAAAACCATCATCAATCCCTAATGATTTCGGAGGGTCAATTACATTTTCACCCAAACTTGCTGCAGCCACTGCATCTATAAAATGTGTAAAATCATTAGTTAACTATTTATTATATTTTCAAAAGGTAAATATTTTATACATCATCATTTATAATAGTTGTAATATTTAATTATTAAAGTATTATTTTTACTATCAATGATAGCCAATATAATTCATACTTGATATTCCTAAGTCTTAACATATCCTATTAACTATCATCTAATTAATAAATTAAATTAAGTACAATAAAAAATATTTTATATTGGAATATTTAGATTCTAACCTATTTGATTTTTAGATTTAACATTATATAATCACGTGTTTCATTTTTAAAATAATTAATCATATAATATAATGTGTAATAAATAGTAATATATGAGTAAAATATTTAAATTTATTGGGAAGGTGCACACACATTTGACCATAGTTTAAAGAATTTTGTTTATAATTTAATGCCGATTTTGTTCAAGGTTAATTATAGGACGGTTAACTGTAGTTTCATTACAAGGAAATTGTTTTATCTGAATTTTTGCAAATGGTATTAACATATTTTGAAGGTCTCTTCTATGTTTTTTATACACCCGTGTTTTCAGGGCAGGAAGAGCGGGACCCTTTGCTAAGTATAATATGTTGTTTATAATTTATATTAATATAGGTAGGTACGTGTAATTATATTATTCATTTAAATTTTATTTTTTGGTAGACGATGGTAATAGTAGGCACTATTGTCATTTCCTGAAATATTACGAGGTGTAAGGCAGCTTATCGTTGCTATATTGTAAGAAGAAGACACCTCATCTCTAAAACTCTTGGTAAATAATACAATAAAGTATAGTGCTAATATGTGCACGATGACTGGTAGTGTGATAATAGTATTAATTTTTAATTTACAATCATATAGTAATGGATGACATGACCACGTAACGTGCACATTGATAACATCCATAACTTGACCGTTTCCTGGTTGGGATTTAGTTTGATGGCATGTTTTTTTTATTTATAACATTAATTGAGACGCCAGAAAATCTGCGCCTCGGTTTCTTTACGAGTATAACATTTATATATTTATATATATTACTGATGATAATGAAATTTTACTCTGCCCGAGCTCGGCGAGCTCCGCAATTATACATTCAATTTTAATTTTTTTTTTTAAATCCTCAATAGTAATAATGAATTTCCAATTGTTACATAACTAATAATTGGATGTAAAATAATAAAATTTAAATAAATTAACAACTTTATGTCGGCATTTTCTATAATTACAATAAATTATGAGAAATGAGAAAAAACAAATAATTTTAGATAATTTTCGGAATACTAGCATAATATCATGTATTTTCACACTGTTCACAGGTCAAATCACATTTGCGTAGTAACAAGTAGGAAATGTAATAGCTGATTGCCTGATTGGCGTATTTTGTTATATTTAAACAGTATGGGCTATGAATCATTTTAAGTGTATAATTTAATTAGTTATATAATACAAATCAGTTGGCAATCTTAACTCTACGTGATATTTTAATTGATACTAAAAACTACGTTTAAAATTAATATAATTTGACACTATTACATCGTTAATTATTTGCATATTACGCATAAATATTCAATATTTTTTATAAAAAATACCTATATGATTCACGCAGATTCAAAACACTAAACCGGACGCTATACCCTAATTATTAATAAATATAAAAATATATATTAATTAATTTTACTAAAGACAACGATTTCAAAATATATTTTAAAACTAAGTAGTTTTTAAAATTAAAAATAAACATAGCCAATATAGTGTATAGTATACACTGTATACGATAATTGTGCTTATAATTAATAGCATATTACAAAATATACATTAATCCATTTCTTAAATTTCAAGGGTTATGTTAATTTTTTAGTTTTACAATAATAATAATCTTTTTCAAATATTCTTCGTCTAAAAACGTATTTTAAAGATATTTTTTGGAATTAAAAAATATATGTTTATTAAACCGATAGGCCATACTGCTATCTATTATACTTTACACATAATTATCATATCCACCCATATACTTTCAGTTTTAAAAAATGAAAATGATAAATTATATAAGCTGTATATTGGGTGTCGAGTGGGTCACTGTAATGGGTGTGTTAAATTTGAATTTAATGATTAATCATTGTTATATGAAAATTGATTATGAGCAGAGACGGTCTACATTAGCCCATATTATTAATTATATTATTTTTATGATGTATTTTTTTATATAAATATAATAGTTATTAAACTCATACATTTTACAATTTTTATTACACTGGGTTGATGTAATTTTTACCGAAAACATTATATTTATTATATATTAATAATACAAATTTAGTTTGAAAATTAACCCTTGTTTAAAAAATAATACAAAAATTTCAAGTATAAACGGTTTACGTTTTTGAGTTGCAACCAAACAAGAAAATTGATTTTTGTCGAGAATAATTTTCAAAAAAGATTGCACAATAATTATTGTCAATGTCGATAATATCAATAATAAGGTTTTAGTTTGAAAAATATTTTGTGACAAAATACGTGATATATTCATTATATTACGTTGTTAATAAGATTATCATAAAAAATACCAGTTAATAACAAATAAGATAAGATTATGTATTTGTGTTTGTTGTTGATATTATTAAATAAGATGCTCCATAAAAAAATTACTTAAACAAATTTATTTCATTTTAATGTATTAAATAATAAATAGTAAATGGTTGTTCTTATATTTTATGATATGAATATATTTTTTGTACTATATTTAATGAGTAATGACTAACACGTGTAAATGCTTATTTGATCTCCATTAACAATGAAGTATTGTCCAACAAGGCAATATTATAACAGTTAAGTTATAGATATATTATAATATATTTTTAAATCTGTATAAGAAAATTAAAAATATATGGACACATTTTTTAAAGTACATTGAAAATTTAAATTTTGATAAAATTGATCAATATCACAACAATTTTATAGAATTATAAAATCTTTAATTTTTATAGTCGAGGTTTGAAAATGTAACACAATGTTTCTCATAGTTAGTTCATATGGGAACTAAAACATTTAAAAATTAAAACATTATTCTTGGAAACAGTGAAATTTTCAAAATATGTAGATACATTTTTAAATATTACATATTTATAGTTTTATACAATGAACTTATTTATACCTATGTATAGTAAGGTACTATTGACTTAAAAGTTAGTAACAATAATATAATATGGTATATTTAATTGTATATATATTATTATAATTATAATTAAATACTAATAATATAATAAATACAAGGTTTTTGGAATAAAAACTAAACCAACTAACTGTAGTAACAATAATAAAATATATTACTTTAATAGTAATATCAATAAACAAATCTTAAAATATAAATGGTGATAAAGGCTGACTTGCTTAAAATAATTTTTTGTATACAATGATACATCTAATCATTGAATTCAAATTTAACAAATCTATTACAGTGATCCACTAGACACTTACTGTATAGCAGAGAGGTACTAATTTGACTGCCATTTTAATATTTTAAACATTTTATTCCAGTATATTTATGACAATTACATAAATATGATTGAATACTACTATTATCATTATTAAAGGTAAATTATTCAACTATTATAAAAATAATTAATAATTTGTTAATTCAATTTACGGTCTAATGACTAATACAGCATTTACAATTTTTATGAAAAAATATGGGACTAAACACAAAAGTTAAAAGTATAAAAAATATTTTAAAATTGTAGTAGTCATAAAAATCTGTATTTCTTTTTTAGTCAATATTTTGTAGAAAAACATTATATCCAGAACAGTTAACTTTAAATTTAATATTAATTTAAAATATAGCACTTCTTTTCTATTAGCTGAAGAATGGTAGACATCTTGCTACAAAAACATAACTGTTTTTAATTTTTTTGAAGGAAACTTAGATATTAGAAAAATAAGATAAATTTTTTTAAAATTTCTAAAATTGTAAAGAATTCTATTTTATAGCAAGTTTTTAAACCTATAGTTTTATGTTTTGTAAATGTAGTATGCCAAAAAATGTATTTATAGATTGTATACCTTTATCTAATTAATTCTAGAGAACTATTTTAAATTTGTCATTTAAGAATATTAATATGATCTTTAAATTTTAAATATCTTAAAATATTTGAAATTTCAATTCAAAAAATAATAACAATAATAATGAAAAAAAATTAAACAGAAACAACATTTTAATCAAGCAAACTGAGTGAATTTAAGTCGCTAAATGTTTAATGTAATATCTTTTAGATTTTCAGTATAAATGAAAAATTAGAAGTTTTGAGTGTTGATTAAACAATGTTTAAAAACATATGTTAGGTAGTTTTTTTGTACATTATTATTTTTGAGAGTTGTAGTAACTTTGAAAATATTAAGATGTTCTATTTCTGAAATAAAATAGTTTTTTATTTTATTTTTGTTTTTACTATAAATCATAAAAATGTATTATACAATATAAACAAAAAAAGAAAATTAAATTCTATGTTGATAATTTAAAAGTTAGTATTATTTTTGTAAATACCTAAAATATAACATTTATTAATCAACAATTGGATTACATAATATTTAATTGCATGATACCAACAATAAATTGAATTAAAAAACTATTCATAAGATTGACCTTGACAGTGGCATGACTAATAGACTATTTCATGAGTAATTGTAATACTATTCATTCTCAAATTTAAATATTTAACTTGGGACTTATTTTAGTTATTTTGTTGAAATTAGCATCAATAAGTATTATAAAAGCATCCCGGTCTAAGCTACCTAAACTACTCACCATATTATTGTAATTATACCCTTCTATCTTACAGTGAATATAAAAAAAATATTAATATAAGTAATATTTAGTTATATGGTTAAAATAACATGATAAGAATAATAGTTAATAACAGTTTGTAGGTTTAGTTATAGGTATACTAAAAATATGTAGGAAAATAAAAGCTATTGACAATTTAAAACAATGTTTTCAATTTAAACATATTGTATTGAAGGACATACAATGTTATATAGAGATGGGTCTGGATGAAATTTAAAATGATTAGGATACCAACTATAACCTATTTAAAATTATTAATAATGGTTTAAAGGTTTAATTTTTCATTAATAAAATATTAATAACATTTTACCTATCTTTAAAAAATATAAATAAAAACTTACCAGCACAAGTATTTGTAATGAAGCGTTGACAAGCAATTGTATGGCCCTTATATTCTGGTGTTTCAGTAACAATCAATGCTGGAGGCATATTTTTTAAATTTTGAACTGTTTTCTCTGCTAATTTTTCTTCGACTGGTTTATTTTTAGTGCTATCACTGCGTTTTTGATTTACTGTGTCTGGTTTTAAATAACGAACCAAAAAGAAGCTGTCATCGGTTTCTTGTGGATTAAATGATGGTTGGTCTAAGTCATACCTAAATGAAACAAAAAAGTTATAAATATAAATTTATATAAAACAAATTATCAGTTAAATTTAATTATATCAAGTAGTCTACTCAATAATTCACTTAAAAAATTAATAAAATATCCATAGTATCAGAAGATATTGTAAATAAAATAAACTTTAATAATCAGTCACGAATAACTACTTGAAAATTATAGTTTTCATAACATAGGATTTTATGTTGATCATGTACTCTTATAAACATACATGTGCTAGCTATTGTAATTCGTTATTTAAGGCTTAAGCTTTTTCAATTTCCGTCACGCATTGTGCATTCATGAATCTATATAATACTTCATTATTAAGTTAAATATGGTTAATAGATATTAGACATACATAATTTTATAATATTATAAACTAATTCAAGAAGCCGGAAAGGTTTATGATAGTGGAATAAAAAGAAAAAATTCATATATAGTATTCTTTACACTTGACATAATTTTTTTTAATTGTCTATTATCAATGTGAAAATATTACCTATCAGTGAATCAATATTAAATACAAATGATAGATACCTTCGTACAAACTACAAATTATTGCAGAAGTTGTAGTATTTAAACATTTTGAAAAGTGTACAGGTAATACATGATTAATTATTTCGAGAATTATTTGTAATTGATACCCTAACTCTTAGGTATTTAAATAAATATTTTATTAGCATCACAGTAATTAAAACTATTTCATGAGAAGTACTCAAGAAAGTTGTTCATTAAAGTTATATATTATATACACATTACATACAGTACCATTGTAATTTTGTGTTAAGTGAATAGTAATAATGTGATATTTACTAAGTTTTAAACTAAAGTATAATATTATATTTATATATAAAATAGGGGTTACTGGTTAAATAGTAGATACTAATAATTATGTATGAGAAATATAAAAGTAGCATGTAGTATAACTCTATATAATACTATAAATAGATAAGGTACAATATATTTTAAAAAAATATAATTTTATTAGAAATCAGTGTTGCATAATTATTTATGGTTTTTTTTTGTATTATAGTTTTATGAGGTTATTTAGATAAGTACTCGAAATCTTTACTTTTGACTTTTTATTCCAAAAATTATCATCAGATTCAAGAAAAATTATCAAAAATATTGCGATATTAGTTAGAAAAATACTCAACTTGAATAAATGTGTATACTTATACCTATCACCTAAAGTTCTAAAAAAATATTTGGCAGAAACAATTTTAATAACAATATTATTACTTCTATAAAAATATATTACATTTAAATAAATAATTGTAGGTGTGTACTTATAATGCATAATGTATGTTTATAGATACTGCGGACAATAAATTATTTTTTTTGTTTATGCTAATTAGTGTACATCTAGATTGGACATTTTTGATAATAATTATCATATAATAAGTAATAGTAAAACAATATTTTAATAGAAATACAAATAAATAAATGTATTTTTGTTTGATATTTTTAATGTTTGTATTAAATTAATTGTGTTACTAGAAAAAGTATTTGATAAAATGAAGCATGAACTACCTAAGCAGAATTTCATTAAAAGAAACAATTCAATATTTATAATTTCTTATATAAATTTAAATAATTAGTTACTACTTTTTAATTTTTTTTGTTTGTGTTTATTAATTTATCAAAAAAATCGAAAATATGTAGATACTGTTATTGTTATTATTATTATAAATGTTTATGACGTTTACAATGTTATCTAAGAAAAAATTTTATAATTGTTGCATAACATATTTTTTTTCTTTGTACAATTCAGGGAATTAGATAAGTAAACAAAATAATATAATAACACTTATTATTATATTATTAATGGGTACTTATTGTTAGTTACTTCAACATTTTAATATTCAATTATTAAGGATTAAATATTTAATGTTTTTTTTAGTTTTTAACAATAACATAACAAATTTTTTTTAACAGTGTAAGTAGACATTATTTTATTTGATAAATATATTATTTATAAATAACATAATGTAGTTTATTCTTATTGTTATTAATAATTTCTCATCTTAAGATTTGGTATACATAATCTTGTCTGATGGGTATTGTTCATAAAGTAAATATGAATATTTTATTCATTAAGTGTTTGTACACATGGGATTTATTTAGAATTATTTTACTTTTTATGTTTTTTAAAAAGTTAATTTTCATTTTCATTTATTGTCATAACTTGAGATCTTTGTTTATATTGATACAATATGAATAAATGAATGACAATTGGTATTGATAAATCTTAATAATCTAAATATATGTGAAATTTGTTGGACATGTTTTCAGGTTTATTTTAGTCTACGGCATAAACTAGCGTAATTTACGTATTATAAACGGCTGTCCAGATAAAGCGAAGTCAGGATTAATGAGATTTTAGTGTTTTACTGTAATAGTATTTTTAAATTTTTAATACATATTTTTTGATAGGTAATTATTTTTTTATATTTATAATTAAATTATGAATTATGATATGTATTGTATTATTAGATAATATACTATAATTCTACATTTTATTAATTCATATATTAATTTAGAATAAAAAGTATGTGGTAGACTACATGTGACATATAGAAACATGTGTGGTAGATGAAGACTGCATATGACATGCAGAAAAGGAAGTAGACTGTGTACGACAAGAATACCAATATTTATTGGTTCCAAGCGATTCCATTGTAAAGAGGTTTTATTGTACACTATTCATTTTCCTTCTTAACTTGGTTTAATTTATATTAGTCATGCCATGTTTTGACTTTTTTGAATATTTAATATTAAATTATTGGTAACAAGTTATCTACAAGCTGAATATCATATTATATTATTTAATTTTACATATGGTGTAGTATGAACCCAGCCTAATTCTGAAGTATTTTATGATAAGAAATTATGTTAGCAGCCCAAAATATATGAATTACCAAAAATTATTTGGTTCAATATGTGATACGTAAAATATATTTAGATAAATAGATAAGATAATACGATAATAAGATAAATAATTATATAGTTAACAAATTTAACAAATTTGAATCAAACTATTCTATGAATTGTATGTTAATACAGGAATAAAAATAAAGGTTTAAAAGATAGTGTCTACAATATAACATTATAATATGATAGTTTTATTTTTTTAATCACTATTTACTTTGATTATATTATTATTCATTTAGGTAACTATTATAATAATAAATAATAATTTTTATTTATATTAAATTATTTAACTTTTACATTTGTTTTTTACTAGTATCCTGATTGCAAATATTAAATTATTAATATACAGTACAAAAAGTAACTAACCGGTCGTTTATTTTAGATTTCATCCACTGAGGAATTGGGAATCCTGATGATATTGAACGATCCGTTGAACTCATGTTGACGATAGGAATTGATTGACTAGAAGACGTAGGTGCTAGTTATTGAACGCCGTAGCTGGATAACTGATTCAGGTTAAGAATATGCTTTGGCTATGACACAATTTGACTGAGAAAAATTAACAAAATTATTATTATAAAATTCTGTTTAATTGAATACTACTACTACTACAACTAATAATAATAATAATAATAATAATAATGAAACATTGCGTACCAAAAAGGTACTAGCTGTTTATAATAATTACACGGGATTTGGACACCATACAATATTATTATTATTGTTCTTTGGCCTTGATATATTGTGTGGAATAAGGCCAATACGCAGACAAACTAAGTTCGGGTGTATCAAGAATCAAAATTCGAAGAAAAACGCATTAACTCACCTTTAAGTTTCTAAGATGCGTATAGACTGTTGAAGGATGGCTTTTCATTATTTTCATAACTTCGTAGTTCAGTTCACAAAAATTGTCCGAGTTAAAACACTAGCAGAAACACAACGGCAAACGTGAAAACACTAAACAATTATCACGGTAAACGTCGAGCGACTGAAACGAGTGAAACGTAGTCGATTTCACTGATTACCGATGTCTGATAAGTGATTATAGTAGTCGAAGCCTAAGGCGTTGAGCGCAGAGTAGATTTCGTTCAAGCATAATACCAACCTCGGACAAGAAATTTCTTTGTTATATTTTATCAATTACAATTTAAATCCAATTTATTGCAAGGGATCTGAATAACCAAATTGTCCAAATTAACCATAATCCAGATGAATATTGTAATACCTGTGTGGTGCCGCTGTTACTCATACCAATTACCATTCCGTACAAATAAATATTCAATTATTATCATTTATTTTACTGTCGGTTGCTATCTCATCAGTCACCACTCATCACTATTCATCTTATATTCATTATTCAGCATTCGACAAAATTAGAACTTGACTCTGTCCGCCTATTGCTCAATCGCTGTCCTGAGTGACCTACCGAGTCTTTGCCCTCGGGTATTAATTTTGCGATTTTTTCAATTAGTTGTTGGCTGTTCCTAGCCCCACCATACATGTCCTTCCCATCTTAACCTGCTTTAATTAACTGCCACTATGAGTCATAATATTCCGTAATGAAAGTGAATACAATTTTTACTTTAAATTATAATATAATAATGTCCTTGTTGATACTTGTGATCATTAATATGTCTACATAATATGTAAATCAAAAATTTAATACTATTAATTTGAGAATTAAGAATTAATATTTATTGTAAACTTGAATAATATTACAATACATAATTTAGGTTATAGTAAATAGTTACATTTGTTTTTAAATAATTTTAAATTTATTCCATGTATAAAGATGGAGTAAATACAATATTTCTTTTGATTTTGTCAAGTACTTCTTGCATTTTTTCACTTATCTTGTTGGTACCAATCATTTTTGCCGCATTTTTAATAACAGTCAAAATTTCATTTAGTTGAACTATGCACCTGACTATGATCCCTTCTTGAATATCTGTTATTTCCATTATTTCAGAGAACGGCTAAGGAATCATAAAAATAAAAAAATTGTTAAACTCATCAATGTAATTATTTACTTGGTTAAATTACCTTTTCTTGAGCCCATAAATACAGCACTTTTACTAAATTAAAATTGAGATTAACACGTTCATAGTTGCTCAAATAATTTGATTCGACTGACTGAATGTAATCATGCTTTTGTTTTATTAAATTCATTCCCTAAAAAAAATTAAGATAGTTTGATGTTTAAGCAATATGGAATATTTTTTAACAACTTAATTTATACATTTATTAAATTTTGTTCTGTAATTTGTTCTAAATCAATATTTGACTTAGATTCACAAACTAAACATGAAAGAACAGCAGCAATTTCTTCTGGTTTCATTTCTTCAAACATATTGCATAATAGTAGTTCAGTAACTAAAAGTTCATGTGATCCCATAGTTGCAGCTACATTTCCTTTTTGGGTAGCTAAAATTAGAAATATTAAAGCATTATACATTTTTTATAACCATTAATAATGATTATTAGGTAACAAATACTAACTTATTTCATTCCTTGGATTTATATATTTTAATTCTTTGAGAATTTCTACTTTGCTAATATATTCATTATATAACTGTAACGCTTTATTTGATATTTGGTGTTCTAATTCCGCTATTCTTTCTATTCTTGTTTGATATTCATATAATTTTGAGAACTAAAATTTAAATATATTAGTTTTGTTTTTAAATGGTAAATATTTATAAATGTATGCGCACTTTCTGATCCACTGCTTAACATAGCGATTTTGAGTTCAAGAAAACCAACCTTGTTGTTTTAACTTAAGTATTAGAATAATTGACCTACTATCAGACTTGGAGTAAAAAACATAATCTTTATTAAGTCTGAACTATTAAGTTTTATAATAGGTCGATTGATTCACTTTAAAATAAAAGTTAATGAAGTGAAATGTTGCAGGTGTTATGTCCTCTTGAATTAAAGTTTGACAATAGGTCGATTAGAGATATAATACTCAAGTTAACAACACATGGTTGGTAATGCCGAATACAAATTTTCTATGTTATACGTGGGTTAAACAGAAAACATAGCTGATATTCTCTTAAGAAGGTATAGTAATAATTAAGTTCATACTGGATTGGTATAATTTTAGAAATTTGGGTTAAATATTTCTGAATTCTTATTTATCTAAATTATATGTATACCCATTAATATAATATTAAAAATAACATATTAATATAAGTATAAAAAATATAATTACCACTTCTTCAAATGCAATAATGTCAGACAATTCAATATTGTACACTTGATTTTCCAATGCATGCATATGTAACATAGTTCTATGCAATTCAAAATTATCAATTCCCAGATCTAACAAACTTATCACTGAATCGTCATTTTCTGCTCGATTTAAAAGTAATGTTTTTTCTGATAGCATTGTAATGGCTCTCTGGCAATGTGTCGAAATAGCTGCATCTCTAAATAAAATTTTAAAATTCTTGATTATAATAACCGTAATTATAATTTATAATATATAACTATCAATGTTAATTGAATTAATACATTTATAAAATACAAAGTTTTATTTTACATACCTAAATCGTTCATTTTGTCTCATTTCCCAATTTTTTATAATTGAGTCATTATCAAAATTTCCAGAAAATTTAGTGATTGCAAATATTGAATTTGAAGTTATAGTTAAAATTGTATGAGCATTATTAGAAATTACATCTAATGATTTATTTAATAATCTCCTTTTTTTAGATAAATATATAAACTTATACCAAGAATCCATTTTATTTTCAGACTCTTCATTATTTGCCTTATCGTTGTCCAATACCAATACTCTGAAAAAAAGTTAGGTATATAGATATTGGGAATCTGGTGATTCTTTATAAAGATTTATTACCTAGAAATGTAAAAACAATTTTGAATTTTTTTTTATATAATTTGGTCATTGCATGTTCTTCAAATATAGTTCTAATATTTTTTAAGATGAGAATACATTTGTAGTTTCAAATTCTAAGGAAAAACATTTTTCTGAGAATTTTTTGATGTATGAAAATTAAATTTTGAATGAGTATTTAAATATTAAATGTTGAGACGGAATAAATATGTGGAAAATTTTGTAGAATACCATATACAAGTTTTAAATTTAAATACTTATAAAGTATAACTTATAAAAAAAATTAAATACTCATTTGGAAATCTATATACAGGGCTGAATTTATGTAAAAAAGAGATTTTGCTCCAGGACGATGTCTTTCACACATTCAGATAGTAATATACATAATAATAATTTCTTATTGATATGGCCGAAATGGGTACTAATTATACATCTTACCATGGTGGCTTTATAACTTAATTTGGATCTGAATACACACAAATTTGACTAAATAACTATTGATGTGTTTATGAGCTGTTTGTTGTCACTTTGTAGATCCCTACAACTGTTCAATGTTCTATGTGTGAGTATCGGATTTGATAAGGATTAACAAAATAATATGAATAGTTTTTGAATAAATGATTAAAACCAGTGTTTTGTAAAAACTCATCTATCTTATAACTACATCCACAGTCAAAATAAATAGTTGTAACTTGATTTATATTATTATTTTTTGATTGAATGTAAAAGTGTACATGCAGTTCTATCTTTAACTTCAACTAAAAACATTATTTAGTTCCTATTAAAGCTTTAAAGAATTCAATAATTGGGTAATATGATAATAGAATAATTCTCTTATGTTTTTGGTAATCACTATTATTATCAAAAATATCATAGGTAATCTAGATAACTAATAAGTATTAATAGTTTTTAGTTAATTATATTAAATATGATTTGTAATAGGAATTCCAATTATGTAAAAAAAATTTAAATAAAGTTATTACTTAATACTTTTTAAAATAATGAGTGTTTACTGTAAAAAGAATCATTCAATATACAAATATCATAAAAATATTAATATATAAATTTACCGAAATTCTCTTGGAATTTTTTTTGCATTGCTTGATAATATAATAGCTAAATTTCCAATATAATGTCGGTGTGTAATAATGACAAATCTGCCAATTTCACTAAAACTTTTATCACTTGCAGCATATAGTTTATCCTAAAATTATAATTTTAATGTTATATCAATATTTTTTTTTTAATGAACAAATGTGCATATGTGCTATATAAAATTAAAAATCTCACTATAGTATTGATAATTATAAGTGTAATTTTATATTAGTTAATATAATGTAACAAGAAATAATTTGAACTTAAAAAAAAAAAAAAATTTGGTTAAATTAAGTAGGTTTACTTAAAATTTTAAACTTTTAATTTATAAATACTTTTACAAACAAAAAGTGTACATATCTCTACTTGTTTTAAATTGAAGAAATACACTTTTTACCAGTTAATATTTTTTTAAATTAATAATTATATGCAAATTACCCAGTCTTCATTTCTACAGTCTAAATACTCTTTGGCACGAAGATAGAATTCTTTTACAGTTAAATCTTGCTTTCCTGTTGGTTCCCAATTATCATTTTCATGTATTATTTTTAAAGAATTTAATTCTTCGGTATATTCATCTTTTTTCTTAGCTCTAGCAGCTTCAATGAAACTACTACCTAAAATTTCTTCCAGAGTTTCAGAATTTTTCTTTTTAAACATGTTCAATATAATAGAATAACTGACTTTAAACTGAGATTCTAATTTAGCTGATTTACCTAAAAAATTCAATATTTAAAAAAAAATATATGATTAAACATATTTTCATGTACCTTTATTGTTTTGATTAAAAACTAACCTAACATCATATTTGTTAATTCTCTGTCATTGGGTAATTGATCATTCGCCATTATTATTACTGTACCACTATCATCATGACCACGACGACCAGCACGTCCTGCCATTTGAGTGTACTCAGCTGGTGCTAAATTTCTTTTTTCTATACCATCAAATTTGTTAATTGCTTCAAAAACTACTGTTCTGGCTGGCATATTAATACCAATTGCAAATGTTTCAGTAGCAAATAGACACTGTAAATTAATTATGTGATTAAAATAAAATGGTGTAACTCTATTTAGTTTATTTGTTCAATTACCTTTACTAAACTTTTTTGAAATTGCATTTCTACTATTTCTTTTAGTATTGGTAAAATTCCACTATGGTGAACTGCAATGCCTTGACATAATAATTCTTTCATTAACACAACCTAAAAATTATAGGATTTTTAATGTTATATGTATATATTAAATGATATATATTTTATTTAATACATAGTCTTGTAATAAAATACTAACTAAAAATATTGATATTTACTTGAGGTAAAGCTCTGTCTTCAGGTTTTAATTTTTTTATAGCATCATTGAAAAAATATTCATTTGCTTGTGATTCCTTATTGTTCAATAAAAAATTGACAGAATTTTTTAAAGATTCTGCCATCATATCACATTTTTTTCTGGATAAAATGAAAACAACTGTTGGAAACAAATTATTTTTGTCAAGAAATCTTAAAAAATTGACCCATTTTGGTTTCTGATCCTTGAAATTCTTGGATTCTTGATATTTTTTTACTTCTTTATTTTTTTTTAATAAGTCTGAAGCTTTGCGATAGCTATAAATGTATTTAAATACATTTTTATTTATATAAATAGTAAATATTAATTTTGCATTATAAACATACCCTTGAATTAAAAACCCGCTGTCTGCTTTTCTAATTAGATGCATGTTGTCCTTCATTTCCATAGATGTATTTGAACCAATATAAAGATAATGTTCAAGAGGAACTGGTCGATACAGAGTAAATACAACATAAATCTTAGAATCACGAGTACGACCGATCCAGTTGGCAAAATCAATAACATTAGTGACAGTAGCACTAAGCATAACTAATTTCACGCGTTTAGGAAGCATAATTAAAATTTGTTCCCAAATATGACCTCTCTATTAAATAACATATATATTAATTATTAATATGATGCTACATCCACATATTATGTCAACTCCATCTTACAAATGAACAACATAGTTAATTTAATTTCAGTAAAACTGATTTTCTGTTGTTAACTTTAATATTAGAACAAATTGGCTTATTATCAAACTTAAAAGTAAGAACATTATCTATTATTCACAATATTTTAATTTTTAAGCAAGTTATAGACAATTTATATACATAATACTGCTTTATTCGCTTAAAAATTAAAATATTGTGAAAAATCGGCAATAGAACAAACCATCTATTTTTTACCTTAAAATTTGATAATAAATAAATTTTTTTTATTATTGAAGTTAACAACACAAAATCAGTTCTACTGAAATCAAATTTACTATATTGTATGTTTGTAAGACGGAGACAACTCATGTGAGTATAGTTTTGTCTTAACAAACATTATTATTAAATAAAGTATACTTGAATATATTACTTACATCTCTATCATTTACATAATGAACTTCATCAAGAATAACAAATTCAGTTTCTTTAATTTTATCTGAATCACTATATAGCATAGAACATAATATTTCTGTTGTAACAATAAGACATTGGGCTTCTGGTTTCACTTGGAAATCTCCTGTAATAAGACCAACATCTCCAAATTTTTTTTTGAAATCTCGAAATTTTTGATTGGATAACGCTTTTATTGGAGATGTATATATGCATCTAAATTATTAGTTGAAAATATATTATTGATTTCTATGAGGATACAAAATATTAGAAGTGTTTTTAATAGAATAACTATATAAGGTATAAGTTTAATGAGAATAATGTACTTTTAAATTTTAATAAATGATAAAATGTTTACCTCAATTGATGTTTTTTAGCAAGTGCTATAGCGTATTCTGCAATAACAGTTTTACCTGCTGATGTGTGAGCTGCTACAAATACACTACTTTTTTCTTCCAATTTAAGTACTGCCTAAAAATATTATACAATAATACTTTAAATTCATATATAAAGATTAATATTTAATTAAGAATTTATAAAATAATATCTTAATTTAAATTAAATTATTAAAGTAATATAATAATATTTACTTGTTTTTGAAATGTATCTAATTCAAATTCCCATTTATAAGCTGGATCAGGTAATAACTCATCAAAGTTATCAATTGGTTTTGAAATATCTAATTCTTCAACCCACTTAGATTTTACTAGAGCTCTTTCTGCAGTTCCAGATATTTTAAGTACAAAGTTTTCATCTTTCTATTGAAAAGTAAGCAACATTATTGTTTTATTTTGAATTAAAATGTCTATAGATTATAAATAATTACTTTAATGTGATTAATTTCATCTACTGAAATTGGTTCTGGTATATTATCTGGTTGGCTTACTATTTCTGGTACTTCATCATCCCAAAATCCTCCGACATCTTCAGTCCATTCATCTTCTACTGTTGTGTCAATGGCACAAATGTTTATAGGTGTATTTTGATCATTTTGATTTATTTTCAATTTGTTTGACATTCCTGGTGCTATTGGTAAATCATCTAAGATAAAAATATAATAATTATTATAATATGGGTAAATAATATTTCTTAGAAAGTATAAACATAAGTGCATACTAGGATCAAACTGAAATTGAAATGTATTATTTTCATGTTGGTTAACAATACTTTGACTGTTCAATGATTTTAGACATGGTATTGTATTACCTTCAGATTGAAAAATTGGATCATTAATTACTTCTTCATAACAAATAATTTTACCAGTTTTGGGATCTCTTTCAGGCTGTATATAATTTATTATTCAGTATTTATATTTAAAAAATTACAATTAGTAATAACTTAATATAGTCTAAATACCCACTACATACTATTAAATTAGTTGGCATATGATTTATATTATTATCAGCAAACAAGGAAAGTAAATTAACATCTCTTTTTGGCAGGGTTGATTCACCTTTATAAACTGGTAAACTTTCTATACAATTTATATAACTTAATAAATCTGCTGGAATGCTTGGCATTATTGAGGTAATACCACCAGGCACCTATATAAAATTATAATATTTGATTATTAAATTGTATTCGTGTATATATACATATTTTAATTATTAACAAAATAACTTAATGAACTATAAATCTATTTTTAAATAGAATAAGAATCAACATTTTTTTGTAAATGTTTTTATTTTTATAAATAAATGGGTAATAATTCAAATTCTTTATTAATTAGTTATATTTATCCATGCTATATTATATTAAACAATGAAATATAGAAACAAGTTACCTCATATTTCATTTTGAAATTGTCCATTTTTAATTAAGTTAATTGAAAATTGTTAACTATTAAAATGTAGCTTCAAACTATGTTAAACACTACAAAGATTTAGATTTTTGATTCTAACTATGATTATAAATTATTTCTGTAACATAAAAATATCAATACATTGTAATTTTCATATAATAATCATTTTTTTTAACTATGATAGTAGTTGCATTTAATTTAATTATTTATTTTTATTTTTTTAGGTGGAAAGTTAATCTCATAATCATAGACCTTAAAGTACTAACAAAGAAAATAAATTAAAAATATAAATAAATAATAATAATTTATGTTTATTATTTTTTATATTTTTATAATAAAAAATAATTGTTAATGAATGTAGTTAGAAAATTCGAAGATCATGGGTATATTTGTATACTTTTATCTATTATCTAGAATTTAGATGTTTTGATTATAAACGATAAAATAACATTATACATTTTTAGAAATATTTTAATATTGTATTTATCAATAATGAGGCACACTGTAGTCTGTATTGTGATTTTTGATAAGTTTATCATTCTTCATCATTCGCATTTTGTCCGTTATAAATGTTAAAAATGTTAAAATAATACGATACTGAAATACTGACTAAATTGGATTTTCTCTGATTTATTTTCTATTTTAGTATATGCAGCTTCTATCTGTTGATTAAAACTAATTAAAGTTAAAACCCACAAATTTATTTTTATCTGTGTGACTACATAGGACATAGCTCATACTGTTTTTGGACATTCCGTTCCGTTTCCGTCCTTCGACTCCTTCGTTTTGTCGGTCATTCGAACACCAGATATTCAATTATTTAATTACATTTTACGTGTAACACTTTGCTACACAATAAACTCTTCATAATTTTAAATATAACTGTGCAATTATATTGTTAGTAAGAACTAACGACATGTCTTCAAATACTTTCCGTGTTCGTAAATTGGCTTCTATCAACAACGAGAATCCTGTAAAAAATATAAGTAAGTTTATACACTTCAGTATTAATAATATAAACAAATTAGGTAGATTAACTATTTAGTTTTAGTCAATAATTTATTTGTTACCTAAATTTTAATTTTAAATATTTTGTAGAAAATGGTTTGGTTACAAATCGCAAAAAAAGTGCTTTGAAAGTGTTGACAAATACAGTACAGTCGATCAAAAAGTCTGATGGTAAAAGTCTTAAACAATTAAAGGTATTGCCCATGAAAAATTTTGAAACTGAAATTAAGTGTAAATCTCCATTACAAGACTTCACTTATAATCAAAATGAAGAGTTTAATCATTTTAATTGTACAACACAAGAAAATGGTAATTATTAATTTAATATTTAAGTATTTATTTATGATTAATTTATTAAGGTAGTTTTTTTTAGGTGTTATGTATTACGTTTTTTCAGAAATTAATACTTAATTGGTACCTAGTTCAAAATTTAGAAGTAGTAGCTAAAATAAATTGATTTTTTTTTAGTATTTCAATAAAAATAAATTAATTTTGGATGAATAAAGTCGAGTATGTACAGGAATACCCTGCAAAATGTTGGTCTACTATGATAATTTTAACTTTAAATACTTAAAACTAGTTAATTAATTGTTCTACATTTAATTTTATTAGTCTAGATCAATATACTCTAGATAATATTTTGTTTTGCAATTTAAAATTCAAAATGTGTGCTGTTATTTATAAGAGGAAAATACTTCAAACAAGTATAATGATAGTAAAATTATATATGGTTTGATAGCAATTTGAGATTCAGACAGATATCCCCTCCCTCCTTAGTAGAAGAATATAGTAAATTATGTATACAAGTTTTAACATTAGTGGATAAGGTTTCTATATAGGTAATAATAATAATAAAAAATATTAAAAAAATACCCAATAATAATAGATAGATATTCCTTAACGGTAATTGGTTATATTAAAACTATTTAATAATAGTAATTTTGTGGAATCAATTGACTATTTAATGTGTCATAAATGAATATAATAGTGAAATTTCTTCCCAACTCACAAAAAAAAAACCTCAGTTGCTAGCTTAACCAGTTATACAAGTGTTGTGAAATGAGGCCATATTAATTTATAACAATAAATTCAATTATTTATTTTGAACATTTTAATGACATTTATAAATTTAGAACATTAATAAACTATATTCTGATTTTAAGTTACTTGTAACTTTTGGAGTATTGTATAATAACAGTAATTTAAAAAAATAAAAATATTATTAAACTTGTGCATTCTTTAGATTTGCTTAGAACTTAATATATTAATATGCATCATATTTTTTTATTACCTATTCTTTTTTTATTTTTTTCAGATATGTTGCCTCCAAATATGACATGTAACATTGGTATGCTGAGTGAATTTTTCGGTGGAAATAATAATGACACAAGTGATTGGTTTCTTGAGGACTACAATAAAATAATGATTGATAAAATCAAGAATCAATTTAATACTTTTGGTAATAATCATGAATTTTATATTTTGTTTAAATTATAATACTAATATTGTGTTTATTATTTCTGCTTTGAAGAATAGTTAATAATAAAAATAGTTATATAAGCCTGAGGTTCCTGAAATGAGTTATATTTTAATTGATGAAAGTATGGTGTAATCTTACATTTTGTGAATATCACTAAATAGTGATTAATATTTGAGTAAATTTAATATTTAGTGATTAGTACGTATAAATATATTTTTATTTTTTAGGAGAACCAGAAATTGAATGTTCATTTCCTTCATTGCCAGTCATGGACTTTCCAGAAATCATGTTTGCTTAATTTATTTAACAGTGTGTTTTAATTTTGTGTATATTTATTTAAATTCAATAGTTTTGTTTACATCTATCAATATGATAAATATTATTAATACAAGTTATTATATCCGTTCAATGAATATATAATGATATAAATGACAAAGGACTATTTTCCTGTTCTAAAATTTTTATAGACTGCTTCTATTATTTAGAGTTATTATATTTACTCGTTTTAATATTTAAATCAATAATCTGAAGATGAAATAAAAACAATTTTTGTTAAACTAATCTTGTAATTATTGAACCTCATGTACTATATTGTGTTGATTGTTGAAGTTAATTATTTTAGTGTAGTATAGTAACAGTAAAACATTTATACTACATGATTAATTCAAAATATATTTAAACATATTCTTGTATGTACTTTTTGATGTTATGTATAATACTTTTGCCTTTGCATAGTGCGTTAGCATTTTATTAAACTGATCAATACATATTTTATTAATCAAATAAATTGGTATTTAATAAAAAACTTTAACACAAATATATTATTTAACTGCTGAAGTATTTATATATCTTATCAAATAGTCTTAGATGGTATTGGGATAAGAGTTTATCAGCGGTTGTGGGTGTTACCTGCTCTAAAATAAGTGCTGTTATAATAATTGAAAATAGTTTATTATTATTATAGTTTGTTTATCAAATTCTGTACAATTAAATATTAGTTATGTTCTGTTAGTTAGTCTGTGGTTATACATTGAGTCATTTTTATTACATAAATTAAATTATAATTTTAACTTTGAGAATTCAATATTGACAATTTTTTTTATAATGTACTTATCTTGGCCCTTGTATTGAAAAGGTATAGGTATTTAAATGTGAATACATATTGAACTCCTTATAAAGTCCACATGATTGATAAAAGTGTATCTATTTAAGTACCTTATCTGGAACACAGTTTAATTTTTTACATTGATTAAAAGAAAAATAAGAAATTCTGTATTCCTAAAGTATAATTGTACTAAATAATTTATTTTATTTACAATTTTTAAAGATTTCTTAACAAATTAGTAAACCCGACATTGTAACTGGTTTCAGTTTATTTTATTATTGTGCGAATTACAAATATATTAAACTAAAATACTTGTAACCTATATTATAATAAAGTTAAATCAAGCATATTTAATACTTAAAAGTGTTAATAGGTTGGAATGCCATTCCGCTGTGTATTTGTGTATTTGTGTATAGCTGATACTGAATTGATAAAATAAGACAACACATAACTTGATTCTATTGTTTTAGTGTAAAAATTTTTCTTCGTTAATAGATAAGTACCTATATTTTATTTGTTATATACAATAATGTATGTTTCCGCGAGGAAAATGTTTTCAAGAAACTTTAAAATATTAAATATCAATTAAAACTTCTCCAATTAAAATATATAGCCAAGTTTATTATTAAAATTTTCAATTTTATCAAACAAACGCACATACTTACATTTCATAAATATTAATGACAGTTTAATGTTACTAACCTCAAATCATTATTAAAATTAAAAACACTCATTTTAAGCCAATTTAATTAAATAATAAATTGTAATTTTAGATGTAACGTGTTTGTACTTTGTTTAGAATCTTGGTACCTAAATATTAATTTGCTCTATTAAATATAATTGACAAAAATGTACTAACTTAATAATGTCGATTACAATTTACAAAAAAATAGTTTAAAAATTAAGTATGACAAACAGCACCTAGTTGAATTCAACTTAATAATTAATATATCATGATAGTTCTGTGTTCTGTCTTTTTTATACAATTAGACAATATCATTTCAGTTTCACTAGTATACTACCTACCTACATATCTTAATCGTTCAGAACTGTGATTTGTGGGGTACCTATACCCTATAAAATTATTTTATTGCATATTAATTCTACTGCAAATTGTTATTAAACTTCAATAGAAATAATTTTTTATGAATTATAAATACTTAAATACTATTTTATTTTATCTATTTATATTATTTATATATATATTTTTTAATTATACTCAATCACAGTCTGTTAGATATAGGTTGCAGGTAGGTGTATATTATTATTATTGTTTATTTATTCAGCCAAATCAATTATAGTTACAATAAATTACATTAATAATAGCTGATACATTTACTAACTAAGCTATAAGCTTGTATCTGGTATACGGAGTTAATGGATGATGGATATCATAATTCGTTTATAGTAAAATACTTATACAATTACATAATAAAGTACTTACTAGTGAGTTAATTTAATATAAAATATCATAAAGTAAATATATATTCTAGTAGAAGATTAAAATCAGCGTTAGATATTATATTTATAATAATATAATAATATACAGAATGTCGCGTGAGGATTTACCCATTACAATATCTCCTGAAATAATGAAGATATCATAATTCTGGTTTTTTAATACGATTCACAGGGACAAAGACTACAAATATTTCATGTTTTAATTTATTTTAATGTTTTGGTAAACAAGTTAAAAAATATTTTTTTAATTTAATTATTTTCCAAAAAATTGAATTATATAGACATTTTGTAGAATTCATTTTTTTGAAAATATTGACGTTTCAACATTTTAATTGCATTAATCTGATTTTTAATATTTTTTCTAGTTTCGAGAAAAAGCGTTCACCGGCTGTACGAGAACGCGGGACAAACGACGCCACTATCGTTATAAATAATTCGCAGTTTTTTTCGAAATTATAATTGACCCTCTATAGTATATAGTATAATGGTACTAGTATAGAGTCTACACCAATGTTTCTCAAACTATGGATCATGACTCGTAATGTTTGTAAACTAATTAGCCAACTATATTGATAATATAATATAAAAAAACCTAGTTAATTTCTTTTGAGCGAGGGTCGCTACCCAACAAACAGTAAATTTGTGGGTCACCATTACAAAAGAGCGAGTGGAATTATTTTTACCCTCACGGGGTAAATATTAGATACGGATGATATTGTCGCTAATCATTATTAATCACTATTATTGAAAACAAAATTACGATTCAGACATAATTTTGTTTAATATTAATTGTTGAGTACTTATATAATATTACAAGCATGTTCATATAAAACCAATAGATTACTTTAAAATGTATTAATTATATTATATATTATATGAAATTTTATTTATTATTTTTTGACTGTAGATTTTGACCTACCTACCTATATGTAATAATATTACTAATATCTACTATACCAATATTTTTTTTTAAACAGGACTCATTATTGATTATGTATATTTTATATACAGATGACGATTCAGACATGATTTTGTTTTATTTTAATTAATTGTTGAGTGTATATTAAAAGCATTTTCATACTTATTCGCTAAAATGGTAGTTTTAGTTGAATAAACCCTCGCCCAAACCGTATATACCTATTTACCCAATCGGACCATATTTTGGGTCAACTCACCCAAATCGTCTACGTTCCAAAAAGGTTGGGAAACACTGCTTTATACTCTATAGCCTGTATGTATATTCAATTATCATTTATAATAGGTATTATTTTAATTCTAAGCATCGTTTGATGTAATCTTATTATTTGATTAACATTCAACTGTAATAAAATTAATTTTGTAATTCGGTATTCGTCGAGCACGAGGTCACTGCAACTAACAAAATGTCTGACTGCTTTATACGATTGCTCGTTGTTTGATAACAAATATTTTTCTTAGTTATAATGATAGATAGATTTTTTTAGTATTAAATTAGACAGGAATTGCCTGATAGATAATAAGTGGTAATTACTAATTAGTAGGGCTAATACTAAGGGTTGTTATTTGGGTTATTGTTAATATTAACATTTCTTTACAATTTAATGTACCTACATTTTAATTGAAATTACATTTTTATTTTAGTTTTAATTTTTGGATTTAAAAGTATTTTATATGAATCGTGATGAATATTAAAGAAAAATTGGCATAAGATTATCTAGTGTCGTAACTAAATTTTTTTTTTTAAGTGGGAGGATACCCACTTAATTATTTTACTCTAGTTTTTGAAATGCTAGATTACCTATGTTCGTTTACTTTGTTAATTAACTTTTTTATTTATTTAGTACCTACACATTTATTTTTTTATTATGACTATACAATTATTGTTTAACACCATATTTTATTAGTACTTATACTTTACTTACTAGTTACTAGTACTTTTATTTCTAACACATTGACATGATCCCTATATACATGCGACATAAAATTCCTAGTTTTTACCTTTTAAAGTGAATTACGCCCCAGCCCCTTTGAAAATAAAAATAATTGTATAAAATAGGTACCTAAGTGAGATAAATTCAACTACAGTCTGCGCATTATATTATACACATTTCGTCTAATATGTATAATTAAGATTAGTTGTATTTAGTTATGTTCATTTTTAATTTTTTGAGCTTTTCAGTTCCAAAATCATTTACTCAAGTATAAATGTTGAAGTGTAGGATAGTACAAGAATTTTTTTTCAGTTAAAAAGGTCCATGTAGGAGATTACAATATTTTTTATTTGCATGTAAAAAGGTTATTTGTGTAGGAGTTTAAATTCGGACGCCGTTATCGTTAGTTTACGTATCACCGTGTGCCGCTTATTGTAAAACGCATGCCGGAAAACGTCGTCCAGCTATTCTAAGTGTCAAATGTTCAAATTTATAATTATTAAATTAAATTAAATTCTTTATTAAAAAAATATAACAAAATTAATTAATAAAAGGTTCTTAGTGTTTGAGTTATTGTAAAAAAAAAAAACCAAATACAAATAATATTCCCGTCAAGTGCCGCTTCAATTATGTTAATAACTACGGTACCATACATTAAACATAACAGTGTATGACCAATTAACACTATTGTAAATCATAGATTAATTAATATAAGTATATTAGTGTTAATATTTTGTTGTAAACATTCAATTTCATTTTTAATTTGAATGTTATTCCTATCAAATATCAATAATAGGTACAAGAACAAAACTTTTATAAATCTGTTACACATGTCCATCATTACATGTTATTATAAGTCTTGAAGTCTAATTACAAGGATAATGATATTTATATGTTATACTAAGTTATTTAGCATTTTTATTAATATTTGAAATTTAGATTTGATCATCGTCTGCAGCGCTAACATCTGATAGGAAAAGGTCTTTGTAGTTAGTCGTGGTTGTTTTAAACGTTGGTTTTTTATTTTAGTTTCTAGATGTATAGAATCGTGCTCCATCAGAGCTAGTGGCGTAACCAGGGGGAAAGGAGACACAGGGACCATGCCCCCTCATTAGCCATGTTTGCTATTTTTTGCTTATTTTTTTCTTTTTGGTAGTATATTTGGTAAAATTTTAGATAGTGTGTACTGTGTACCCCCTCCCCTAAAAATGCCACGGATTAGAGCTTTTGAGATTGGTGTAAACATTTTTAAACTGGGTTTTCATTCAGTCTTGGATACCCAAGATATT
The DNA here is from genome assembly GCA_036289425.1 of Rhopalosiphum nymphaeae. Taxonomy (NCBI): domain Eukaryota; kingdom Metazoa; phylum Arthropoda; class Insecta; order Hemiptera; family Aphididae; genus Rhopalosiphum; species Rhopalosiphum nymphaeae. The sequence continues at coordinate 13,789,283 of JAZAQC010000016.1, read as the reverse complement.
CTCTTGTGTCATTGTAAATTTGTCTATTCCTGATACCTCATGAACCCTGGAGCTTTTAGATGTATTCTCAGTAATTTGTTTTGGAGGATTTGAATTTTGTTAAATTTGGTTGAAGAGGTTACTCCCCGTGTTAGGCAGATGTTTATTAACATAATATAATATAGAACAAGCCATAGCTAACCGTACACAAATGGCCAATGGGATAGCTAAAAATAAAGGAGATTATTATGAAGCAACTATACAAATTTAAATAATTAAAAACATAAGAAAAGCCATAGTTTGTAGACGAAGTTGTGATAAATAATTAATTATGCATTCGTGGTATTTGTATGACGTATTGACGTACCAAATGTACAACAAATAAAAATTTACAACAGGTGGTCTCAAGTTACATATTATTTTAAATGATAACATTTTATTTTAGGAATTGCGCTAAACCCATTATTTATGTACAGCATGTATGTAGTAGGTATTGTAATTAGATAATATAGTATTATAGTGTCCGTGTCCAGTACCCTGTATTTAAAAATAAATATTGAAGATAATGATGAAATTGAAATCGATAATTTATTTTAACATCACGCTTAAGCATTACATTGCTAATTAATACTTAATCATTACCATTGACACAATAAAATATTTCAGTATAAGTAACAATAATGACTTTTTTTTTTTTTTGCAGGTTTGAACCGACGGCACCGCGAGGACTGCTTTCGCATTGCTTCCGCGAGGTAACAATAATGACTATAGAAATAAAAAAAAACTAATATCATTAAGCAATATTGAAATAAAAATTGAAAATGTTTTAAAAAAATTCTTGTCTAAGTTTCGATTTATGTTAATGTAGTCATTTTGATATAATGAAAATGTAAAATGTATCATATAATCCTCTCGGTGGAGAATTAATAGATACCTTATTGAAAGAGTCTAGCTAGCAATTAGGTTTTTTAATGTTGGTACTAACAATTTGGCTAATGAAAATCAATCGAAAACTGAATTAAAGTGTCTAGTTATTAGTTACTACCACCATGGCCCACCTGTATAAATTGGAGGTGAATAGGAAATCCGCCAACGCCAGCAGTTGCGCCCAAGTAAAAAGGCATTCCATGGAGTAAGTAATACATCACGACCGCTGATTCCAAAATAATTCAATAAAATAATATAATTAAGCAAAAATAAATGGCATATATTTATTACCAGTATTATTTTATTTATAAGACAAAAAAAAGCAATAAAAATAAATATTTATATTAAAATTTAAAATGCATTACCACTAAAGAGTTAAGAGTGAAAACGTTAAAACGTGTAGAAGAAAATAAAACTATAACAATAAAACCACATGATGGTCAGAAAAAATTCAGAGGGAGAGGTTTACGTTGTTTACGAGTACCTACCGGTCTTCAGAGGCGTATTTAGGAATTTTGCTAGAGGGGATGAAATATATAATAAATATTAATACACCCATAACGGGCTATAAGGCCAAAAATACTTACATAATATAATTTTTAAAATCCCCTAACTTGTTACCTATTGCGGTTAGTGTGGATCAAGGCGAAATAAGAATTAACACAAATTGTATAATACGTACCTAAAAATTAATAGCATTTATTATAAATTCGTACTAATTACTAGCGCCGATCCCGCGTTTAATACGATAACCAAAAAAAAAAAAAAATAGTTATAATGCAAAATTCACTTTTCTATATTTTTGGATGCTAACCTCATCTTGCATGATTTGTATCAACCGGTGACATGCCAATATAGCCAATCCATCTAGTCGGTTCTAATAAACAAAGTATACATATAATAATTACTATAGTTTATAATTATATTTAAATATTAAACAGGAAAATTGATAAAATATTTACTTCTGTCATACTATTTCTTAAGTAAGACTTAATCCTTTTCAAACTCTTTTATTAGTACTAAAATAAGAAAATAAAGTCTCACAATAGTTAGTACTCGGAATGACGACCGTACCATAATATCTACTATTCACAGTATTCACGAATTACGAATCACGATATCATACGCTAGTCCTATACCTACAAGTAACAAATTTTCTAAAAATAAACCAGCACTAGGTAAATTCATGGCCTTCATAGTAATTTTGTTTTATTTACCGACTGCTTATCAGGTTTATTATAAACACTCTTGCATGAAAAATATATCGCAGAAACAAAATACAATACACCATATAGTATATAGGTGTATGTTTTTGTTGACCGATAGTCGCATATAACTCCAACGATTAGTTTCGATTAGTACATCAGAGCGGCAGAATTACCACGACTAGAACATTCAAAAAACAGACATACTTGAAAGTAATATTATATTGGGAAATACAGAAAATGAGACAACTACCTATAAAAAAAAAGGTCAAGGGGGAATCTATCCTCTATATCCTCCCCGCAAATACGCCACTGCCGGTCGTCGACGATAACAGACATAATTGTAGGGGGTCGGGAAAGTTACCGCCAACGGCGATAGTGGAGAATGGTGGATTAACTTAGGTAAATTTATACTCATGTGGCAAATAAATAACCTATTCTCAAGTAATGTTGTAGCATCTGAACATCTCTGTGTACACGCCTCTTTATGTGTATTGGGAAAGTATATTATCAACAATTTTGGAGCATTATAATTTATATACCTACTTATTACAGTGCTGTAACTGTTGTTAACATCAAAACTTACAATATAGTACAATGCACGGAACAGTTTTATAATATTAACCAATTATTAACTAATCTACTATAAGTCTTAATATATACATTATGTTATGTGTTGTTACGTCCAGTGGCCGCAGCAGCCGTGGATTGTAGTTCTGATAAAAAAAAAAAAAATGATAATATGTACTAATTATAATTATAGCCATACATTGAATTTGTAAAGGCAGCACTGAACTACCGAAGATTAAAAAAAAAATGTAAATGTATCGCGGATAGTTCACAATTACATAGGTAGACATCGGCAGGTGACAATTTACTAAGTGCAGTGAGACGAGGGTAGCGGTAACCAACGGCAGTCTTACCACTAACTCACCACGATTACACAAATCATCCGCCTGCGCATCAAAATCTGTGTGTCATGTTTGGTCCGAAAATCAAAACTGCACCTCAATTTCATCTAGGTATTTATACTCTCCTCCGTTCAGCTCGTGGGACACCACTTCCAAATTACGAGCTCGTAACTTAGTTTACGGCTGCTACGTTTATATATAATATCCTTTTCATTTGACCCGTCGACCACGTTTTACCAACACACATACACACACACACACACACACACACACGTTTCGCATTCAGCCTTCCGCAACCGACCTTCCCCTCCCTAACCTGACCTAAACTAACCGTAGACAGAATACTGACGCAATTCCACTGCCATCCTAAAAGTATGATTCGTTAAACATAAATCCCTTTTATGTCACTTTCAACTGACCCGGATAAGTTTGCCACCATTTGGCGGTGATACTTGTATATACAGCTAATATTTTTCACCATTCACTACACCACGACAACACCGAATAATATTTGTCATCGAGTGAACGACGGTATTAATTCTACCCTACCTAATGCACCGTTATGCATACCGATTAGTTCCATTTACAGTAAACAATTCATAAGACATAATAAATAATATAATAACATATTACCTATATCCTGTAGTATGAGTAAAATGGTATAGGTAAATTTAAGTTCTGTTTAAATAAAGTATTTTAAATTTGCAAATACTATTTATAGTAAAATATTTAACTTTTGACTATTTGAGTTGAATGCCTACTACTACATAAATAATTTGTATATGTATTTTTAACAGCACTGTAACTGTAAACTACAAATATAATAATAAATATTATACCCACTTACATATTGTTAGGTATTTTTAATAATCTTCAAATACAATATTTAAATAATAAAGAAACGGTTTTACATATATGCACGACAATAGATACGCCTGTACGTCAACAATCAACACTTCACTTTCAAAACAATACAAATAATACGATTACGAAATATGAATTACAATGGTCAAGAACATAAGCTTCAGCAAATTATTTAACGAATAATGCGATTAATAAAAAACCTAATATAAAATTAAAAATATATCATTAGAAACAATAATAATTAGTTTGCACATGTTACCACTCAGAATATCCATACACATCAAATTTATTAATATTTATTAAAATTAAAAAGGACGTATATATAAATTGTTATCTTAAAAGTTCATTAATATACTATATTATATAATTGTTGTAAAGTTGATACGTTTAGAGGTACAATCGGTGGCGGATTCTAGGAAGTACCCAAAGGGCTTGCCTCCCTTGACAAGTATATTATATTTGTAAGGCTTAATATCAAATCCAAATATTGTGTTTACAAATTATATATTGTTAATGAATAATTTTGAAGCCCTCCAAAAAAATTCTAGATCTACCACCGGGTACGATGGTACGATAAAATCTAATAAATCTAAAAAATATTCAGTAGTAAAAACAAAATAAAATAGCATTTAAGTATTTTTAAAATAACAATATTTAAAAATTATTCAATAATGAAAAAATATATCAAATACCTACTCAAATACTTTACAATACTTGTAGTATACTATACAATGTAATGCCATTTTTATGTCTTTGTACAACGAAAATAATAAAAATACACATTTCTGTTGCAACTTACAGATTGATTTATTTATCAATGGAGCAACATGATGTATTGACGTAACATATAATACACGTCATTCACTTTGTTGCAGACTTCAGCGCTACAGGTTATCGAGTAAGTCTGAAAACGTTTTAACTATATACATTTTGTAAACATATAAAACGTGTCATATTTTCATATAAACAATACACTTACCATCGGGTTAAATGAAGGTGCTACCCGGGGTATGAACTCATTAGAACAATTTTGAGTTTAGGAGGCTATACCCTTCCCCGAGATGTTTATAATTAATAAAATCGTATATTATCATTTATAATATATTAATTATTAAAATATAATAAATAATATGCATTTTTTTAAATTTATAATAATTTTTTAGACATAATTTTAACCTAACTAACTGTATAACCACATAGCTGCTGTAAACTAAACATATTGTGGGGTTTTCTATTAAAATGTTAAAAAAAAATAATATAACACTGTGATATATATATTTTGGTTAGTTGATCGTTGCATGTTGTACGAATTACAACGTAGTATGCACTTATACATAGGATAGGACGGTAATCATTTATGTTTAGTGTGTATGCTGCATAAAAATTAATATATTTCAATTGAATATACGTCAGAAATAATTAATATTTGGGTTAAAAACCGTCAGCTTATCCAGTGGTCGAGAAAGATTTAAAACTAACCCTTTTATTTTTTTCTTGTTATAAATGTATTTATTCAATTGTCCATTGTTAACGTCGGTTCCAACGCGCTGAACAAATAGCGGTTTATGCATAGACTTTTAAGCGTTCGTGCGTTTTACCACGCCTAACTACACAATCGATTATGCAGTATTATAATATATTGTATAAATAAAAAAATAAAATAGGTACCTTTTTTTAAATATAAACTTTGTTTAAAAATAGGTAAATACTACTGTGTATTATGTATATTATAGACTGTAGTGAAGCACCCGGAAAGTAAAATAGTGAAATATTTACTTAATTTTTCCAATTTTTTAACCTAATATATGTTAAATTTACCAAACACATTATTGTTGCTCAATAATAACTATTATTATCTACAAAATAAATCATACTAGTTAAAAGTAATACAGTATTTATACAAGAGTCCGTCGTATGTAGATATATTCCCACGTATTTTATGCATTTTATATACCTATACATTAAGGGTAGGTACAGGTATGTTGCTAGTTTGCTACTGTTGCAATATGCACACGTTATTATAATTTAAAACTAAGCCATGAAAATAATCATACAACATAATTTTTTAATTTTTAATCAATAAATATTAGTAGACCAATAACAATTATGTACATAGAAATTAAGAATACTAGGTTAAGCTACAGTATACAAGAGATGTACGATGAATCAAAAATTAATTATCCAGCAGCGGCCCTTCACTATATACAATATAAGATTCTGCAGCTATAGTAAATTTCTATGTTTTATTCGTATATGCCATATTATATATTACATTATGCCAAAGTAATATGCCTACTCCCCAGGGGCGGATCCAGTCACAGGTACGGTGGGGGGGGGGGCGATTTTTAAAGGACACACATTAATTTTGATAAAGTATTTATTTAGGTACATACATATGTTATTTTCTCACAGTTTCGTACAGAAAAAATTTTTTTTTATAGTAATAGTAATAATAATGATATTCATAATTGCAAATAAAACTAAAATCAGGGACTTCAAACTATTTTTTTGTGAGAGAACGGGGGGGCCGTCCCGATCGCCCCCACTGGATCCGCCACTGCTACACCCTACACGACAAATCTTAGATTCTATGCTGAGTTTATACTCATATAGACTATATTAATATATTTTATTCTATAACGTATTGGTATTGCATATGTATTTTAGTGTTTGTATATCTACGCTATCACGCACACGTAGTTATAAAAAATATGTATACTTATACGATAATTAATAATTTAATGGAGAAATTAGGCAGAACAATTTTAGTTGACTGATTTATGGGATCTATATAGTATCATTGATTATAAATTATAGTATTTATAATCAATGCTATAGTACCTACCTATCGGCAAAAGTCGGTATGAATTAAAAAAAACATTTTATATAATATCAGTTATCTACATCTACTTTGAAATCGTTATCATTCATGTTCATGCAATATTGGTAACTATTATAAAATTTATAAATAGGGTGAAAATAGCTAGCTAAAATTGCTTCATTAATATCTGCTGACAGGTAAAAACATGATTTAAAACTTTGATGTAACAATAAAATTATACTATTTACGCGATGGCAACTTATTTTTTAATTCTTTTTATCTTGTTTTTAATGAGAAACCAAACCAAAACGAGTTTTAGAACGTACTTCGATGAACGATGAGAACTTACTTAAGTCTAAAATAATTGGTCAGTGCATTATTTACATATACATAGACCATATATATTAAAGCTTTAATACGGCTTACTAATATTATCAATACTATAATCACCAAAGTACAGGTCTATAAAATATAGTGCTAGACAAGTGACGACCATAATTATTATGTTAGAAATTCAGATAACAAAAACAATTATATACCTTTATGTCTTTTTGGTGTATGGCTATATAATAAGAATTACACATAACACATATTAGGTACCAACAGTGCCATGCAACATTACATATCTACTTTCTATACTATGTGTATATTTTTGCGTTTTTATAAATTATTTGCATAATAGATAGTACCTATATTTAAAAATGTATAATAGTTGGAATAGTTTTGTTTTTTAAGTTTATTTTTTATTTAAAAATAACCAAATTTTCATTTGCGTTTAGTATCTAGAATCTTAACAAAAAAAAGTTATAAGTTACAATTGTATCTAAGATACATACCTTAGATACTGCTCATCTCTAAGTATGTGTAGGTATACATATTTTTAATAATTTATATAATGATGTGATCTTGACCAGTCAATTAATAAATTGTATATAAATACAAAGAAAAAGAGATCATTTATTATTATAATTATAATCAACATTAATAAAATTATAATTGTATGAACATATAGAGTTATTTATATATAATACAGATATTAAGTTTATTCATAAATATTTATTTATACGTATTTAGTTTATAATACTAGTGTTGTATACACATGCATGCAATTACTTTATATTGATAAAAACAGAGTAACAATATCAATTTGGTAATTTATTGGTAAAAATATGACTAGATTTAAAGAGAAGTAATGAAGTTTTTTCTATACATATTGTTGAAATACACCACGAAAAAAATGATACATACATAATACAACCATAAAAATTGTTTTTTTTTATTATTAAATCAATTTGTTTTTAAATAAATAATATTCATTATTAACTAGTATAATAATTATCTATAATTTTAAAAAATGTTGCTATCACTAAAAACTCAAAAATCTAATCATATTATTATAATATAATTAAATACATTAAGTTAAGTTATGAGTTAATGATTAAAGTCTGTTTTAGATAAAGTAAAAAAATAACAACTAATAACTGTATGATAATACAATGTAATTTTAAATTAATTCTTTTAAAGTAAAATAAAATTGAGTTTAGATTTAAACGTTTCAATGATTTCAATAATATGTTATTCATTGATGATATTGCATAAATATTATGTAAGAATTAGTTAAAATAATACAGCGGATTATAAGATTTTTGCTACGTAGATAATTCATTTTTACACAATTATTGTTAATCCATTAAACATTTTTCTGTAGGAATAGAATGATTGCCTGAATGATTTTATTAAAAAAAAAAAATAAAACACAGATATTATTAATATACGTATCTATAAATCATAAAAAAATATATCGAAAAAGTAATGTTTTGTTTCATAAATCTTATACAGTTATATGACGTATTGGTATAAAGTATTATACTTTCGTTTTTAATACAAAAGCTTATAATCAATACCAGAGATTTATCCAGTACTTACTTCTGTATTTTTAAACATATTTATTTTAAAACAAAAATTAAAATTTTATTAATATTTATACTTTTTAGTTGTATTTTATGAGTTTGAAATTTAAGTCTAAAGCATTATGGATATGACTGTAACTTACTTTAAGATCTTCATTTTAAATCGGAATCCGTCTCCAAAGCTTGCTGGTATATATAATTTGTAAGCAATTACTTTAAATACTTCTATTTTAGGTATACTTCCACGTTTTATTTATTTATTATATGTATTTAATTTAAATTTAAATGACTCAATGTTTTAAATCATGAAAATGTATTATTTTGTTTATGAGAATAATTATTAAAAACTATATTATTACATTTTAAATAGGTATCAGAAAATTAGAGTTAGTAATTAGTTTATTAATAGTGATTTAATAATAACAATAATATATTGTTTTACCTTAGTAGTAAATAACAATAAATTGTAATGAATGTATAGTAAATGGCGAGTTCTTAAAGTATAAGAAGATTTTTCTATCACAGTTATTAAAATATTTTTACTCAGTTATATTTATATTATAATTTACTAAATTTTTATTGGAGACGGATGATATCTTATAAAGTTAGTTTTTATAACTGTATGATATTAAAATAGAACTGTAAATTCTTTTGTTTTTTACAGGTATTAGAAAATTGAACAATATTGAAAAACTTGGATAAATCCCTGTAACAATGAATTTTAAATTAGTTTTTACAATATATTTTTAAAATTTTTTTACATAAATACAATATTATTAAAGTATATTTTGGAATACAGATTTGAGGAAAAAAATATAACAAGGGGGAAATTTAATGTTATGGTCATAGGTAAAATACCATTTACAATGTTTATCCTTACACGCGCATGATATGATTGAAAAGGTAAACATATATTATATTTCGTTAGTCTATATTATTAGTATCAATCAATCTATTCTAATTTGTAACTTAAAAAGTATAGTAACAATATTTCAATAATAATAATGATAACATAATGGAGGACATCAAAGTGAGCATTTATTATTTTATTTAACTAGTGTATAATAATGACAAATTAAAAAAAAAAATAGGAGGGGAGGTAAAGAAGTGATTGAAGACCAATGAAAACTTATTATTATATTTCATCCCGTTAACAGGGCTGTCTCGATCTTTTCACGGGATAGATCGCTGTCCACTGGAAAAGTCTTTTTAAAAGACCGGATTAAAAAATATCATTGGGACAATATATATTTATCATGTAGCCAATCATACGACTTAGGTCTTATAGAAGATACAAAAAAATAAAAAAAAATAACAACAACACAGCATTATACTTATATGATTGATATCTCGATGCGGATCTTCCATTTTGGCGTTTTCACGTCCACCCATTTAACTATTTTAAGTTTTTAAGGTCGTTTCAGATGTTGAACATATCTTGTTGATTGACAGTAGCGTATGTGACCGTGGCCGGAGCTAATACCATGGATGCTCCCATGTACTGAAAATAAAATTCAGATATAAAAGTACATGTATATGTAATACAATCCAAAGGTATTTAACATATTTTGTGATTCATGATCCATTTTGGCGATTACATTTTTTTAGGAATTATATTGAGCAAGAAAAAAATAACAAAGAATAAAATACATTGTACAAGACTTTTGTAGGACCTATGTTGTTTTAAGGTTAATATTTATTTTTATAAACTGTTGAATGTTAATAAGATATATGGCGATATTTTTCGATGTTTCCTAAATTTGGTTGCAACTCACCGATTGAAGAACGCCTTCAAATGAACTATAACTATAGATTGTATAATAATATACTGTGATCGTAATTTGCGCATAACATGGTGAAAAAATGTTTATATATAGGCTAGTCAAATATGTTTAGCACATGTCGGTTTATATAAAAATATGGACATAAAAATGAATATTTCATAAACACGATTGCACAGTGGCCTTACACCACTTTCATATAAATGTTATTGAAAATCGAGGTAATAAAAAATAGTACTATTATATTACAGTGAATCCCAGATAATATTTTCTTTCACGAACGCAATATAATAATGTAAATAAAATAGCACTTGGGTTAGTTTAACATACTCGTGTATCAATAAATAGTCAAACCGCATAATATTACAGTAAATTTAATTCAGTTTTATTGCTTTATGTTCGACCTTATGTTTTAAATTCATCTTTGAAACCATTCGAGTGTTTTCTTTTTCTTTTATGAAATAAAAATAACTATTATCTAATGCAAATCGTGTATGCTTAAATACACATACGTACATGTGATCCCGGATTGATGGTATTGAAATTGAATACCGATATTGGGGTATAGAACCGATATGTCGAAAAACCGTCAATTCTAGACCGTTATAATATGGGCTAAATTCATTTCACTGTAATTATAAATATAGAGATTGTTCTTAAACCACACGATACTCATTATATTAATTCTATCTATAAAAATACCTAATAATTTAATAAATTCATGTAATAATATGTATATTTTTTAACACTTATTTAATTTATATCTGATGTACGAAAATAATGTTTTCAATTTTTGTGTGAGGAAAAAGTGATTATTTAAAAATGTATACTATAGATATTTAAATTGAATGAAAATAATTTTAAAGTTTAATTCATTGTTGAAACTTGATATTATCATTTCAAATTATTGAATATTTATTTATTATTTATTTTAGTTTATTAAAATATACTATACTGAAAAATATAATATTATATACTAAAACTGAATTAAAATGATAATATGTGTTAATTTGTTTAATTAATGAACTAAAATTTATACCGTTTACGAGAAATTTGTGTTAAAATGTCTGCAGAAGTTATATAAATTACTAATACTGATGATAGTACACTTAATTTTTAAGAAAAAAATCATACAAAATTACATATCAATTTGTAAAACTCTAAGTAGACTATTGAAAAATACGATAAATTCATATGTTATAAACCAAAACTTTAACTAATTCTCAATTAGTCAATTTTGAAATTAGAGCAAGACTTTAAACGACAAAGTTGTTTAAAAACATTTACATAATTCAAATTTGAACTAAAAAATGGGGGGTGCGATTTAAAAAAAATTATTTTGTTGCGCATGCGCAGAATTTAAAAAAAAAAATTAAGATTTATTAAAAATAAATGTAATTTTATGTCCTTTATGCATTAAAAAAACCCGAATTGAATACAAGGTCATGCGTTCGAAATATTTCGTGTGACCTCTACCGTTGAACACACTGTATTTCCTATTGGATGAAATTAAATAATATAAGAAATCAATATTTCCGCAGTGAGATCGTGTGCGTATAATGTCAATCTAGGTGAGAATCGTACCACGAAGACGTCGTAATAGTAAAAACCTTCATTCAAATCAGTTGGATATTACTGAGTACAAACACGCATACATGTTATGTTCTTATTTTGATACTATAATTGTTGTACATTTTAAAAACATATAATTAAAATTAAGATTATCATTATTTTTTTGTTAAAGTAACTTTATTTGAGTCAGTACACTGATTAATTATTTTACGTTAATAAAATACTAAAAATGAATTTATTTTCTTTGATATTGTATGCAGTTATTACGCGCTCATTTCTCATTACGTTTTGTCACGCATTTTTTGGTGAAATTTATCTATTAATTGAATATTTTATATACAAGTATGTATTTGTTGTAAAATATTTGTATGTCGTTTTTTTCATATAATTCTATTTTTAATGAATACCATACATTTGGATAGTAATAAAATAGAAAATTATATTTAAAAAATGAAAAATATAAACGTTAACAAGATTTATTAACTATTTCTGTGCTTTGGCCAAATACTTAATATTTTGTTTTTTTTTCATTTTTATTTTTGTTAAATGCTAAAAACCTGTATATCATCATACAACATATACCATTAACCTTAACAATAATGTACAACATTTAGTATAGTTCTAACTTTTATGTATCATGTACCTATTTACAATGAAATTCCACACAATTATGTTGTATAAAAACTTACAAAAAGTATATATTAACTTTAAAGCACTTTTTGAACTCTACTAGTCACGTAGTATGCAAAAATATGTTAAATGTTTATTTAAATTTATTGTGCTCACTGTAAAATTTCCTTTATGTTTTCGTTTCTAGGGTCCTATTTATGTACAAAGTAGGAAATTCAATTTTCGTCAATAAACGTATTTTTTTTGACGGCTCATCGTATAGACAATTTTGTTATATCTGCGTGTACAATTAAATATTATGAAGATGCCGAAATACTGCTTATAGAATCAAAAATACATTGAGTTTATTTTTGTTTTAAATAATAATAATTTGATAATTATAACTCATTTTTCATAATATTCAAAATAAATAGAATTATTGATTTGTTTAAGATTTATGATAAGTATAAAAATATAAAATATTAATATATACCTTCTATTATATAATATCTTTATACAATGTTTTACTAAATGTTTTACTAATATATAGTGTAAATGATCTCTCATCATTATTTATGAATATGAGGTAAATAATACATATATTTCGTTTACCATTTGAGTTAGTTTATTCAGTTTACTATAAAACTATAGTAATAAGTTTAAACAAACTTATTCAAACTTAAGCGGTTCTTGGGATGGCACATATCCAAGAGAACGCAATTTTGATACAGGGTTTACTTGGAGATTAAAATGATTTATGATTCCATTTTACTTTAGTTTTAACACGTGTTGTAGATTGATTTAGGTTTCTTAAATTACAATGTTATAACTTATAAGTGATACACTATTTGAGCACTTGGTTTTAATGTAAGCTGTTGTAAAATGTTTTTTCAATTTCAATAGTAGTTGGCTTATTAATTTTATTTTTACCTATAATATATCTAGTTGATTTAATTTAAATTGTTTAATGACTAATACAATAGTCGATAATAATTTTAGCGTTTAAATTTGTCCCTAAAAACTGAATCATTGTAATATGATACACGTATGGACTAATTATCGTATTAAAATATAACGAAATGATTAGATATATAAATGAAAGCATTTGTACTATTTAATTACATCGTAAAAAATTATGAATATACTTTTTCTTATGCCAAAGCGGTTGAAAATATTTTTGTCATAATATTATTATAATAGTATTTAATATATTCTAATTGTCTCATATTGCATATTTAAAAATAATTTATATGATTGTAAAAAATTTCTGAACGTTTAATGAATAAATTAAATAATAAAAATGGGATCTATTATTATTTGTTACACTTTATGAACCTGCTATTATATTTTATAGTTCAAAGTAATTAACTTAGAATTTTATTTCTAGTTCTTATCTTATTGGGTAATATTAAATGAGTTCGTACAAGACTAATCAAATAATATACATGCCAGTGAGTTAAAAATTACAGATCCAGATAAAAAATTAATCTATAACTATTATATGTTATTTAGATATATATTAATATATTATAATATATTTAACCAATGAAAAGCAAGCTTTAAATATTTTTATTGTCCATCAAAATACCGAAACCTTATAGTTATTACGCTACCCTTTTTTCAACCTCATGATCTCATTTTATATAAGAGCACACTATTCATGTATATAAATTGAATTTTCGATCTTGTTTTCGGGATTTAGTTATAACATTCTATAAAGTATATATGATTTTCATATCATTTAATATTTTATGTATTGAGTAAAATGTCACGCTTCCCGTCATTGGCCGATGTATATCACTGATAAAGATAAAAATAATAACTAATAACATTTACAAATATATTTGTTTTTCATCAAAAATAAAGTTAAGCAATCACTTTTTTTATGGTAACCAATACTTAATTAAAAGTTTAAGGTTTTAACCAATGTAATGTGTCTATATGAATCAATGATAGAAAGTCAAAGCATTTATGTGCTTTATCACATAAAAGTTATTATTTTATTATAAATTAAAAATATTTAGTTGTAAAATTAACTTCATAATTCAATAGTGTTGTATTAGTTAATGAATTCATGTTAAATGGATTTAAAGCATGATATTTTAATGTATATAATGTACCTATACATACAATTTTAAATTTTAATTAAGTGTAATTTGTGTTACTTATTATGATTCATTAGAATTTTAAAGTACCACAATAAGAAAATATTTTAAAATTTCAAAAGAAACTTTTACTTATTAATATTTAAGAGAACACCATACCCGAAATGTTGTCTCCTATCTTACAAACATACAAAATAGCAAACTTTCGTTAAGTAGAACTAATTTAGTGTTGTTAGCTTTATTATTACACCAGATTTACCTATTGAGATTGATCAAACACGATGTACATAATGTATTATCTTTATATAATAATATACAATACAACATTTATACCAGTTTTCATTTTTATTTGTTAATACGCGTCAACCGATACGTAATTTGCATTGTACCTATATAAGCAATTGTGGGTTTTATGTTGTGTGCAAACGATAATATTTATTTTAATATCATATATTTCAGAAACATTTAAAAATATGATTAATACTAATGGTATACTGTAGTTTAATAATTGGAGCAGATTATGGGAAAGCGAAAGAAATATCTAACAGATGTGGACCAGTGCTAAATGGATACGATTTTTTTCTAAGTTTGAATAATATTTCTTAGTTTTGTTAATTTTCCAGTAATTAGTAATTTTTAGTTTCTGATTCCAATTTTGGATTTAAATATTATAATTTAATGGTTAAGGTTAGGGTTTTAATTAAAACTAATATTAAACGGTATATTATATTATTATTTTTTGAATTTATTCTTTAGTATAATCTGTTTAATTTTTATAAATACATTAAACAATTCAATAATATGTTATATCAAAATAAAAAACTACATATATATTAAATATACATAAGCATTTAAATTTTTAAATTTTAAAGTAAACAGCTTAAATCAAAAATAATATTAATTAATCAAAATACTTTTTTTATCCGAAAAATATTTCTTGGAGGTAAAATCAAAATTAATTATTATTGTTAAACGAAATATTTTTCAATTAAAAGAATGGGTTCTGGTTTCAGTTTGAGTTATTTGAAAATATTGAAATTTGATCCTGGTTGTCAATATTTAAAGGGTTTTTGGATTTTAAGACTAGTTTTAGTGAGTTCAGTTTCAGTACCTAATAAAAAATGCAATAACTCAAACAAATATTCATAATACTGTGATTTAAAAAAATGTAGTTGACTGACATTTTTGATACTTATTGTTTTTCTCGATATCTCTAAAAATATACAATCCCAGCATAATATCGCCCTTTTTTGGTTAAAACGTATTAAACGTTTTTAAAATATAGATTTAATATCTTGAATATATTATTAATAAATTATAAATACAATTATTTTTTTCTCTAAATGATAATTATTTGTAGTATGAATTCCAAGATATATCTTGCTGTAAAATAATAAAACGACACAATTTTTAAAATGTATTTATCACCTATGCAAACAATACAAGTTTAAAATTTATATAGTCATTGCATGAGAAATAATTCAATTTATGCCTCTCCTTATTAACAGATTATAACTTGATTAATTAAATTAATTTATGTGGTTATAAATACTTTAAAGGAAATTATAAGCACATTATCAGGTATTTCTTGTCTGTTAAGGCTTATTTACAAATAGATAAAGTATAACTAAACCAATTTTAAAAGGATGCATACTTTTGTTTGCTATAATATAAATAATTTAACGCAGGTACCCATTGCGTTATTATAGTTATAGTATCAATTCAACTTAATATCTACAATTTATTTAAAATGCTGGAAATTTAATTGTAGTTAACAGAAATAAATACCTTAATACAATATAATAACACCAGCATTGGCGGTTTATAATATTTAACATTAATTTTTGTTGTAATATAATTAAGAAATATAGAACCCGACGTACGTGTGTGTTTTTTTAAGTCCGTTGTAACCTTAGAGCTTAATATTTAATATTAAGGATGTTTTCTGGTAATTAGATCTAACTGTGACTCTGGAGGACTAATAGAAGACAATTTTTAGTAGGTATTTATAACAATAATCTAGAAAAACTAAAATAATGAAATTACTATGAATAGGGCTATGAATTTAATGCACTAAAAAACTTTAAAAATGCATTTAAAATATCAAAAAATGCAATAAAATATGCACTTAAAATGCTAAAAATTATAGTATAAAATGTAATTAAAATGGTTTTTAATTTGATTTTTATATTTATACCTATCGATATTAGTATATTTTATGCATAAAAATGTATTTATTTAATAAAAAGTTTGATTTAATTTGAATTTTGATTTTGAATTCGATTGATCCTTTAATAATGCTATTTATCTGAAACATTTTTTAAAATTTTTTAAAAGGTTTTAAAATATGTTGATTGACGAATTTTAATTGAAAATACCAACAAATGAACTAAAAAAGGAAAATATTACTCGAAACAGCAAAAAATAACCTGAAAAATTAATAATGTTAAAAAATGCTAAACAAAAGTTTCATAAATGGATTTGTTGTTACATAATTCAAATTATATACTTACAAAGCTACGTTTCACAATCATTTAAAAAAAGATGCATTTTTCTACAAATTTACAGCCTTAATTATGAAATAACGAAATGCCCGTTTTTGATAAAACCAATTTCGTTTTTTTTCTTTATTGTAATTCAAAAATAAATAACTGCAGAGATTTAATACTATCACCAAATATTTATACTGGTTATATTTTATGAAGATTTTAACTTATAATTAGAGCGCGGATTTGTATGCATTTGCATATTTATTCTGGTTGATCGTATAATATGCTAAGTGAGCACAAAATTTGTTTCATGATATAAGAATTTAAAAAATGAAACTTTTTTAGTGCATATATTTAAATATTCGATATTTTTCTATTTTAAGGGCTTATTTTACAATTTGAATTGCATATTTCATACTTGAGTGCATACTTTGATGTTTTTTTTTAAGTTATAATGAATAAAATAATATGATTTGTGATATTTTTGATAATGTTTAATTGCTCTCTGAAAATGTATTTAGGAACCTTATTTCAAACGGTTTGATTTAGAAAAAAATGTTATTAGCGTCTAATATTTAAAAAGTTTTTCAAATATTTTATTTTGAAAATTATATCATGTTTACTAATCTAAGCATTTGGTGGAATTTTCACATCTCTATAGTTATTCATTTTTCTTAGTATTAACTAAATTTGATTCGCTTTTTGAAATTACTCTTAAAGTTTGAGATTGATAAATTTTAGTACTCCATAACTGATTACATACCATTATTAAACCAATACATTCATTGTTTGGCTCAGAATCTAAAATTTAAATAAATTAGATACTCTGAAAAGTAGGATGACACAAAGCATTATGTACAATGTACGAGTACAAATGTATAATTTAAATTTCAAAATCTATTGTTTTTTGAAACATAAAAAAAGATTATCTTAAACATTGTGCAAAATAAAAATCTATTCTTATTGTAATACGTTGTTGTAATCTAAATACAAAATTAATTTTTTTAAATCATTGGTGGTTTTTATTGTTCTCAACCATTGTTTAATATTAGTTAATTATAATTATCTGCGATTTACCTTAGTTTCATTATTTCAATAAATAAATCATGTTTATTTTAAAATATCATAATATTGTAAAATTGATGTTATTTATGTATATTTTTTTCATGGTTTTTTTTTAAGTACCCATGGTTACACCAATAGTTTGTTATTTTACGGATATAACACAAAATTTAACATTCAACGAATTTTCACCATTTTTGACATGTTATAAATCATAAATAAAATCGTTACTCAACGAACACATTGTGGAGTGACTACATGCGACGTGATCCTTTAAAAATAAATATATGCAGGGGGCTGACAGTAATCGTATAATGAAAATTATTCTACATTCTTTATATAGACATAATAATAATAATATGATGCACCTATATAAACATGAATAATAAAACATTATGGAAAATAAAGCCACAGTGAAAAAAATCAACTAAAAATATCCAGGATGATCGCACACTTTAGAATTGTTTTATATTAAACGATTTGAATATATTTGTATTTTTAAAGACATCGTGTTTTTATTGATTTTTTATTTTATTTTCTATCAATTCAATAAAACGATACCTTAAGAATTTATTAAGATTTTAATTATACATAAGTAGTAAATGGAAATTAAATCTTTGAAATATGTGTTTTTAAGTTTTCTTTATTTTAATTATAATAGACAGTGAATAGTAGTGTATAGTATTTTAATGAAAAATATTCAAATTGTATTCTGTTCAAGATTGTTCTATATTAAATTACGTTTAGTAAATGTAACTATACGGGATAGTGGTCACTTACTTTACTCCAATTTGATAGATATATTGAATTCGGTATTTAGTTTATTTAAACAAACTAAAAATTATTTCACCATAAAAATTAATTATTTTAAATGAATTATAACTTTTTTTTAAGTAAGACTTATGTATATATATATAATAATAATAACAAAAAAGGAAGATTTTTAAATGTAACAAATAATTTTATAGAGTTATCAAAGAAAAAAAAAATAAGTAGTATTAGTTACGTGATAAATGACAATTTGGAAATTTAGAAATAAATTAGTTATAAGGAGTAATCTATTTTTTGATTACAAATTTTACGTATGAGTATTATAGGTATCAATTTTTCTGTTAGCATAACATTTATAATCACATCCACAAAAATAAACAGGATTTGAAATCAAAAATATATGGGTTTTATTTAATTATTTTCTCCATTCTGATTATATTTAAACGTATGGCTATAGATACGATCTTAAGGTTTCTTTGGATATGTAAGTTAAATAGAAAAAGATATTTTTTATCCTATAAAATGAACATATTTTTACTCAACACATGTTAATAAAACAACCAAAGTGTGTTAACAAAAAATACAATTCGTAAATTTAGCTAAATGTCATTACATCATGCATAAATTCTTATCAAATATTTTATTACCTCCTGAAATATGGTTTCGAATATAAAGTAATAATAATTGCTATAACATAAACTATTTAGATCATCAGTCAAGATAGTAGATAGTAGGATATTAAACAAACAATAAATCATTTTTCTAAATAAAACTGAGGTTGGACGTAGTTTAATGTGTTCCACATAAATAATGCACCAAATGATTGATGAAATATTTTATGTTGTATGTGTTTTATTTATTACATATAATATCTACACAATAAAAGTGTTTCTATAATTATCATTTTACACATTATTCCATATTTAGGGTAAAATTTAAATACAAAAATATTTTAGATGTTGATTTTGAAATTCTTTATCTTAGGTAGAACGGAATGTATACAATTTTTATTTTCATACTCTAAAAAAAATTGGTAACTAACAAGCAAAAAAAATATCAAATTAGATCAGTTTATAATATAATGGTATTTACATAAAACCTTTTTAAAGTAAGTTTGTGTGATATGAATAACTAGTTAGTACTGTATATAATATACATGTCTAGAATTAATAATACACGAGAAAATAAATAGTTTGAATACAAAAAAGCCATCATTAAATAAATAAAAAATACATTAAAATGTATAACTGTAATTAAGACAATTAAGTTACTGGGGAAGTTATTATACATTGATAAAAAGAAGAAATAATTTCAATTTTAAAGTCTTAAAGTAGGTAGATATATGTTAAAATTTATACATACAACATACAATATAGTATTTAATAAAATTATAATATTATGAATTTGAATTTTAACAGGCAATAGTTTTTAATGCTAAATGTGTATCTAAATCGTTTATTAGATTCTTCTCATTTTAAATCCTAAACCAATCGAGGAAATTTTTTGTTAAACATAGTATGTGATTTTTATTTAAATTCTTTTTTTTTTAAACTTTATTAATAATAATCTATGGACATAGTGATGTTTTAGTTTACCCATCAGTATAACCGAATATGGTTATACGTTGAATTTAAAATATTAATTTTCTACAAAAATTGCCAATATCATTGAATATACTTGTATCACCATGTTTACTTTAAATTCATTATTTATCAGTTTTTATGTAACTATAATTTACACAAGAAAGTTTAAGTGTAATACAGGCATACAGAAAATTCGTAATATAATTTTTGAGTTATAGTTTAAAATATATAGGTAAATTAGTAAACAAATTACTATACTAATTTGTTATAACTATTTAAAGTTTAGACAAGTGATGCAGAGAACCAACATTTTGCGGGGTACCTATATGCTACTACACTTCACAAATCTAAACTTTAAATATTTATAACAATTTAATCACTTATACAAAATGTAATTCTCTGAAACATATTCTACTAACGAATATTAAATTAAACATGTATGCTGCCATCAATAAAATTAAAACTCAAAAAATTATAATTTAAAGATAACATTTTTATTTTAAAAATTTTTTTTGTAAAATTATATTATCATAATGTTAATGTGATATTCAATAATTTATTAAGCCAACACTCGCTAATGATGGCATTTTATAACTTCCAGATATCATCTCCTAAAGTTTAGGATCTAAACATTGAGAAATAAATTAAAGGTTAATATATAGGTTTTATTATATTTTTGAAACACTTATAGTTATCGCGAATCTTTTAGAAATATTTACCTTTGTATTACAAAATATTAATTTAAATTCGTTATTTTACATAGTTTTATTTAAAAAGAAACAGTATTCGTTATTAATATTATAAGTTGTAATTATATTGTATTATTTTATTTCAAAAGTACTAATAATAGATTAATTTAATCAAAAGCAGTGTATTCTTAGTTAATTTTTTTATTATATTACAATACTTCACTCTTTATATTATTAAAACTAAAGTTTTACCAAATAAATAAGTTTTAATTAGAATATATTACTATTTTAAAAATCTCATAACTTTCTTTAATATATATATTTTTTATATTTTTTTTGGCCGTGAATTATTTGTAAATATAAAACATTTGTGAAACAACTTAATTCAACCGATTATTCATTTTATTGGTAGGTGTAATAATGTATGATAGTTATAAATAACAGAAAATATGAATTAAGCTTTCTTATGTCATTTATCCATTTAAAAACTGAATATTTGTAATTATATTAATGCAAATGTAAAAAGTAACTTGTAACTATATTAGAGAACAAAAATGGTAAAAATAGAAATAAAAAATATTTATTTAATTGTTAAATTATTATTATAGCCTATAATGTTTTTCAAATTGCACTTCACTACAATATTGGACATTAAAATAACGCGTTTTTATTTTTTATATAGTTCCAACAATGTTTTTAGTATGAATTTTGGTACCATATTACCATAATGCATAATAATACTAATTTTTGTATTAGATTTTCAGAGAAGTGAAAAAGCTATTGGTATACTAAGAAAATATTTCACATTAACCTACGTGTATAAATAAATAATATATTACCATATATAATTTACATACAATAAACATTTTTAAATTACAAAAAACAGAGTGGTTTTTAAAGTATTCTTACAATTTTATGTAAAAATAATGGAACTTATAGTATAATTTATTAAACAATATTGAATAAGGTTGGTCCATTATTAAGTATACATACAATTTTCGAATTTTGTGTGTCTAAATTCTAAACTCTAAATGAGTGTTATTAATAACCCACTAACTATTTTTTTAATAGATACCTACATTTTTATAAATATTATTTTTCCTTTGAAGTTTGACTAATTCAAGATTACGATATTATCATTATATAATATTAATTAATATTGCATACCTAAAAACAAGCTGTAAATTCAATTTATTGAAAATATTTTTACTCAACTACTTTAATTTGGTCAACATATAAGATATTAACTCTCGTGATTTTGTTTCATTTTTGTTTTCAGAATGGCTACTAGTGATTTAATATACGACGAACACAGTTGTTAGCTACACTGTATGAGGTATATGGTGTTTTTATAGTATTTCAATCGTAGCGTGACAATGTTTCAACAGGAACAATTTGGTGTCTAATACAAATGGTATCCCATTCCGACAAAAGCCATTAAGCAGACTTATTGGAGTACCATCAAATTTGTCGAAAATCCTTTTCATTTTTACGTCCAACCCCCACGACGATACGAAAAATCGTATTACTCGCTGAGCAAATACTATTTTGTCTCTTTACCTACAGAACAGTGGTCAGTTCGATCGATCTTCACTAGATAGTGGACAATCGACCAAAATTACTAGAAATTTAAAATATAACGTTTGTAAAGTTAGATGATGAGAGAGAAGGCATGTATACTCAGTGCGGAGTGTCTTAACCCAGATTTGGATTCAGTGTTATAAACACTGGAAAGTGTTCTACTTTTTTTTTTTATATTTATAATCGTTTAAAATTAAAATGTTTACAAGATCCGCAAAAGTCCTTAAAATTTACAAAATGATTTTTAGCTAAAAATATTATTGTTTATTATTTGAAAATTGAACACAAGAAATATATTATAAGTTACTCTTAATAGAATAATAAATAAAATTTTTATAAGCGTGTTTGAAGCTTAAATTTTTAAAATATACACCGTCCAAGATATTTACAAAATAAAACATATTTATTTTATAAAATTAAAATTTAGTTTATTTTAAAATTGTTATAGTGCTCGCTTTTGATTTATGCCCTACTATCCTAGCATGTTCTTATATATTGTTTAATAGCGTATACTAGCTATTTTAGTATTATTCAATACACTAGAATATAAACCTACATCAGACTTGAATACAGTATAAATCTCAACTAACAGACTATATGATACACATTTTTAATGAACAGATTTACTAATTACGCGATTGTGATTAAAATTATTATTATTTAATATATTTAACTGTTACATATTTACATATTTAGATGTAATATAATATGTAAATGCACATTGATTTCATAATTTAAAATTATAATATTTCGAAAGAAATAAAACTATTTAAACTTTAATATAATTAATATTTAGTCAACTCAGTGATTCTAAATATAGATGTGTAAGTAAAGTGAAGTCTTAAAAATGGATTAGATTAATATACAAATCAAATACATTCCATCAATGTAATATAATGTAACGTATACAAACAGAACGTAAATTAAAGTTGGAGAGCTACAAACATCACTTAAATTGAATTTGTAGAGTTTATTTATCTTTCATCTTAAATGTGCTAACTATAAACACAAACAAGGTTTTAAATGTCTTAGTTAAAACATTTGAATATTTAACAACATTTAAATCAACGCATAAAACATTAAAAATTATAATGGTGTATCAAAAACTTGTATCTTTTTGTTTTATAACAAAAATTTGTTAGTAAGTGACATGTAAGTGATATATATATTTAACTTTAACTCAAATATAAAGTAAGCAAATTGAAGGATAATAAATTCATGTATAAATTTATTTTCAAGTTGAATTTTATTACTATTATAATAATAATCATGACTTAGGTTCTGTATATCTTCTGACAAATAGTTTTAACTGTTTTAAGGAACTATAATATCTCAAATATCGTATAGTATTACATCAAAATGTCAAAGCAACGCTTAGATAAATAATAAAAATAAAAATTAAAGTAAGTAGATTGAACATGTAATTTTATGTTTTACTTGAGATTATTCTTGTTTTTATTTTTCATATTCTAAGTATCCCTTTTCTACTGAAAATTTGTTATAAAAAGTATGATAAAGATAAAACTATATGTTAATTTATTAAATCTGTCTATAATAAATAACAAAATTATTTAGAGTATGATATTAATTCTTGGTTATAATACAATTATTAATTATTACTATCATACTACGATTAAAAAAAATTGAATTAGTTTACAAAAACAAATTTTAAATTACGAGCGTAAACTAATGATAGTAACCTAACCACTAAATAAAGAATAATATTATAATACGAAAGTTTTATTCTCGGAATATTCTAACATCAAATAGCTTATCATAAGTCTTTACACCTAAGCGCGTCGCACGTGAAGAAATATCGTTGAAAGTGAAAAACCGTGACATACGCTCTAAAACACAAACCATACAAATACCATTTATCAATGCCACGTCTACAAGCGTGTACATGTAAGACATGGTTGAAATATATATGTTCCTCTTTTACTGGTTAATTATCACGTCCTGATCAGCCCCATTAGTCTATCCAACGGATTGTTGAATAAGGCATTAGTCAAGCTCTGGATTAGGAGTGATAAGTGTATTATATATTATATAACGGTGCAGTCTACATAAATGTTTATCTTTATAAAATGTTTTAAATAGACAATAAAAAATGAGTATATAATTTTTAGATACAGAATTTTATAAAAAATAATCTATTTGAAGACGTTGAATTTTTGTTTTATTTTATCACACATTAATTCTAGGTTGAATAAAGAATTAATTAATTAAATGTTTCACTAAACCTTAATGAACCAATCGGTTCAATAAATCATGTTTAAGGGACCATTAACTCACTATTGGTTCATTAAATGCTTTAAGGTTAAATAATTGTTGATGAGAATCAGCATAAGTCTACTATTATATGAAATTTTGGTGAATTCCAGTCATATATTGTATTGGTTGCATTTGGCTTGTAATCATTTAAAGTTTAACTGACAAGATACAATTTTATCTCTGTCATTATTTAAATACATTATTCCAGTATATTTTAAGTAGTTACAGTAGATATATCAAATATGAATAATGTTGATATGGAATAAATTAAAATTTTTATAAGTTTTTAATAAAGCATAAAACATTTATCATCGTTATTTTTCGGTATAGATACTGTCATCAATTATTACACTAGGTACTTATTTTGTTTGGTAATAATATGTTTTAAATATTATCTTAATGATTTAGATTATTGTATCATGTTCAAATCGAAAACAAATTTTAGTGTCATCATAGTATACTTAGATTTAATAATAATTTATACATACAATTTTATATTACATTTTCATAATAGAATGAGAGTTATTAATAATAACATAATAGAATTCATCTATATGAGTTCATAATATTGTTTCATTAGTTGCAATATAAATTAATTTTAAATATATATTTTTTTTACAAATATGTGTATTTTGATACCTATTTAATTATTTTGATTAATTGTTTATTTTCTAGAATAACTACAATATTTTTGAAATATTTTGAATTTAGGGTCATCTAAATTTTGAGTATCAAAGTTGATGGTATTGTATAAAATTCTTACGGATTTTCACGAAAATTTAATTATAATAAGTATCGTGTTTTTATATTTTTTATAGTTGAATCACGCTGTTATAGTCAAATTATTTAGGTTACACACTGGTATAAATAATTTGCTATCGTTCAATTCATATAAATCGGGGCTCAATAACAGTCAATAGTGTATAAATACTCTATCTAATTGTGGATGAGAGACACACACGATTTGCAACATCTACTCATTAATTGTCCTTTTATTTTACATGATAGATTTTATTTGAATAATATTTATTCCTCGCATAATCTCAATTCTTCTAAAAGTAATGCTCTTTCCTTCTAAAATGACTTCATAGTTATTCTTCAGACTGGTTTAAAAAATTGACTTTATGATATTTAAATGTGCCCTGTACGCTTCTGCTATTATTATGATATTTATAGTTATCTACTTTTAATAGTTGAGATACAATAATTTGCTAAAATCTCATTAAATAATAAAAAAAAAGTATCATGTTGTTTAATATATTTCCAATATTTTATTATAAAACAATAAAACATGTAATATTGTTTTTATACTTTTTTATTGTATTTTATTTTGCTTATTGTTCGAGTATCAAGAGCTTAAACAAATTTAAAATTATTGATTGAATTTCCCTAATTATTATTCCTCTGTGAAATAAAGATAAAAACATTATATTATATTAATACATTAGTTTTAATAATACTAACAAAAAAAATGTAATTATCAAATTATTAATTTGTTAATTACATTAAAATTATTTATGAACATTATTGATAGTGAATACTACATAATATATTTTAGTTTTTGATTAACACTATATATAAATATTTTCAACACAGCATTACAATAAACTAGACAATTGCTACGTATGCGTATACCTAAAAGGAACTATTTTAAATACATATACATATTAAGCCGAATTTTAAGGACATAATTCTATCGATTTCGTAAAATTGGCAATATCATTATTATCAAAGAAAATTAAATTAATATTAATTATGTGTTATATTCACGATCTTAAATAAAATGTTGTATTGATATGATAAAAAGTATTGTAAGTAAACTATAAAAAAGTAATATATTTTAAATAAAAAAAGGAGACAATAAAATCAAATATTTATGAATAATTAAATTAAGTGTATTATAAAATAATTAAAATATATAAAAATAAATGATAGTAATACATTTACACATTTTGATAACTATAGCCGGAGTGGTACGTTAAATTACACACCATGTCATTTTTTTACATGTACACTTCGTGTGTAATTCTTACGACATATTATACATCACCGGTATCTCTGCCCCGTCCCAAATGATCCTAATCGGACGAGTTATCGTAACGAATATTCGTCCGTTTTGATGTCTACAATCGTTAGGGAACTATAATTCGTAGCATCTAAGCGGTTCTTTTTCAGCCATATGCTCAGGACCACTTATTTAGTCGTGATATGAAATTTTCCACTTTTCTCTTCGATCTACTTAATGCTTTAAATATAGCGCTGAATATTGTATCGCGTTGCAACAGGATGAAAACTACCTATGCTTAACGTCAACTTTACCGGTATATCAGTGTAACTTTCCAACTTCAACATTTTTTGCGTAGTATTTATTAGGTAAGGTTTATCTTTTTTAACAGTAGTATCGTCAGTCAACATTTTTTATAGTTTCGACATCCCATTCTACTGTCCACTTCGAATCAATCGTCGCTAAAAATTAAAATATCAACGACACAACGTAAGCCCACAACAAAAAATATCCGAACTTCACATCTAGATACTGTTACTAGGTTAGACACGTGTAAATTAAATTGACCGAACATTGAACATATATAATGTTGGTCGTAGAGATTATTTTGCTAAAGCGATAATCAAGATTTAAATGAGGCGTGAATTATCCAATAAACTCATGTTATTGTTATTATTATTATAGTATACCACTATACATAATATCATACATCTATTTGGTGGTTAAAACTCACTAAAAAAACGCGCGACAAATGCTTCGCCAAGTTTTTTTTATAACCCTTTAATCATGAATTATGATAGCAGTTTTTTAACTGATAACGCCTAATTGATAAAAATAACCAACGAGAAAATGGTCGCCACGTTTTTGTTTACATTGAAAGTGTTCCTTTTGATTTAATCTGTTCTGTGTACATATCACATCGTCCATCATCGTCAATCATTATCAACCTGATAACGGTGTGCCCGGCGTAGTACCAAATATGCACCTAATGGGGCAGGTGCACGTGCCAATCGTGCCATGTACAGTACAATGTCATCAGATAATGTGTTGCTAAATTCAAGCGCTTAGCAAAAATAGTACGACTAATTCATGAAACCAGCAATCAAATTCTGCCGATTCCGTGAATATTGTTTATCCAAACTACCGATTAGACGACGTATTAGATGTACCGATGCATTCAACAGCGGTGGCGTTGCTGATTTCACGAAATCGTCAATTTCACAAATTCGGCGTGACATTTACATACGTATATTGTACGATTTTGTGTAGCCGTTATTGAAAATATAATCTCAGGTGTTGGATACACAAAATAAAATGCTAAAAATTAAATAGTTTTCCGTGTGCATTCATAATAACACGCTGCGTATAATCTACAATATTACAATAGTCCAATTATTAGTGTGTTAATCATACGACGAGTGTGATAATTGCCACTAGGACATACCTATATGTATATATGTACTATTACTGTATAGTATGTAGCTGTGCGAATAATAATAAGTTTTGATTAGCGGTATAGAAGCCAGAATAGGGTAATTCACGTATTTTCAAAGGCGAACACTACAATTTATTAGTAGCGGTCGAGTATTTCGAAATTGCAATACGTCATTGAGAATGTTGACGAGTTACGGCAAGGACTGTAACACCGTTTGAGGGCATTATAAGTATACCTTGTCTGTCATGTTTATCGTTTCAAGCCCTCACTACTATCAAATTCCTTCCCGTCTCACCACTGCGTCGGACGATCTGCTGACTGGAGAGTTTCCAACATTGGTCCCGACGGATTCGTTCTGTCCTCACTACTCAATCGATAAACTAAGATGAGGGCTTTGGACACGAGTACAAGTGCTGTAGATAAATACACGATCGAGTGTGACGGCGTGCGGGTTGTTGCGGTTGTGTGCACATTACCCGGCCGGTCTCGTACTAATTTGTGCTCAATTCGGACGATAATACGCAACGAGGACGGTAGGTGAGGTGCAGATAGTGATGGTGTATTATATTGTTTCTAATCCTAATTGCATTGCACCGTACGAAGTCTTGTTGTCGGAAAAAATCGAAATTACTTACTGATTACTAACCTAGAGGGGTTGGTAAAGAAGGGTATATAAATAAAACGGTGTGTCTACCACCAGCCGCGACGCATGCACCAGTTAGCCGGTAAATTTTTACAATGGACGAGAGCGTTTTCTGAAATCAGTAGCGATAATCTGTGCGCGTGTTTGAAACTATACCGAGTTAGGACGGAATTGCAGAATTTTGCACACCTATCGAAACCCGATGTAGTCTAAAGTTCACAGGGACGTAAGCAACAGATGGCCTCCAATCGATATTAAAATATAGTATATCGCAAAAACTGATAGGTACCGTTTGTCATACAACTTTATAGGTTTATGCGTATATGTGATTACTTCAAACATAAGCCAACGAATCAGTGTTCGAATCGCTTTGATTTTGAATTTGTACCATTTATTATATACAAGCTATAATGTTAATGCGCATAACTGCTGTAGACGGATACGACTTATAAAATATAATTCCTTTAATGTCACAAGTTTTGTGTGTGTTTAAAGCTTCAAAGTAACATTAAATCATAAGTAAGCTTCCAAAATATATTTGACTAATATTCATAATATTGGCAAGTTAAAACATAATAAATACTGATTTATATTTTAAATCCTTTTTAATATTTGGTTTTTAAATTCAAATCAAATATAATGCACGGAGTTTAAAATAAATAGCCTTATAGATATCTAATTTAAATTATCTCTAATTAATAGTTTACTGTTATAAACTTTTGACCCATACTTGAAGATAATTCAGTTAATAATTTGTATAGTACACTTCAGCATATTTTGAAGGTAAGTACCTATGGCGTATGGCTTAGATATATATCAACTAATTACATTTTTATTTCTTATACATTTATGTTAAATTTACTTATTGATTTAATCAATAGATTTTAAATCGAATTAAATTAAAAATAATAATAAAACAAAAATTATATTTATGCGAAAAATAATTAATAATAAGTTAAAAATCACTAAACATTATTATAAAAATAGTAAGATATACATTTCAATTTTTAATGTATGTTTATACTTTATAATTTAGTTACTTGTTTTTTCTTTGAATCGGTTTTGTTTTCAATTTCTGTGTCTTATATTTTGATTGTATTTTTAAGAAACTAAAATAATTGGAAAATCTTAGTGGAATACTATTTGAATCGTTGTTTGTATTACAAACATACAGTAATTAAAATCATATACCTACGTATTAGACTCGTATGTATACACGGTACACATTATAATTGTTATTGATATACCTATCCGAATAAACACGCGTTGACAAATTGCGGGCGTTCGTTTTAAATTCAATTTAACTCATTTCTAAGCGGAAAACAAAATTTAGTAGTCGCTCGAGGAAGAAAATCGTTTATCGTTGTTATTTTTACGCACGCACATTAGAAATTGGTATACTTATCCGTTTATTGAGAGACGAAAATGTATATTATAAACGTTTATTTATATTATATAATATTTATGTGTAACTATACAAGAATAATAATATATATATTATTATAATATAGGTAACTTGCACTTGGTGGCTGGGGAAATTGCTTTTTAAAATCGACATTTGTGGTGCTGGTGTGTATCCGTTTTCACGTAATAATATATATTATATAATATATAATAGTATGTACGTAGTGTATGATAGTTTTTCTATGACATCGACACCGTGACTGTAAACGACCGCATGCGAATTTATTTCCAATTCGATTTATATTGTATGTGTATATTATCTATACCATTATATATTACACTATATATACTATTATTATTATTATTTTTGACTTATTGAGTAGTTTCAGGATGTGTGTACAAGTAGGTCATTATATATAATCGTTTTGATTTTGTTGTTATTATTGTTTTTTTCGTTTGAACTTCACGATGATGTAGACTTCTCGCAATTTGTTATCACGAAACAATAATACATCGAGACAATACTTGAGTAAAAATGACAGCAATAATAGACGAACTTTTATAATTAGAGATTTAAATGAGTCACCTTAAATTTCCTTAAATAAATAATATTTTATAGTAGTGTAGCATTGTATATACGATCAATATTATAAGCTCATGGACAACGCACATACTTATATATTATAATTGTATAATGCAGGTTCTTTGTTGCTAGATCTTGAATGGGTGATTACCTGTACATTTTAGCAACACACACGCCATGTCCTAACCTAACCATAATCGTCGAAATAAATAGTTTTTAGTTGTATATTATCTCCTGATATAAAAAAAAATGAATGGAGGTAGTTGCCTATCTATTATAATATATTGTTCGTATTATATAATATATCTACAAATGGCTATAATAATAAGATATTATTATTTATCATTAAACCATTTTCTGAATCAAAAAGAAAAATGTATAGCTTAAGGAAGAAATTATGATGGTTATGTGAACAATTAATAGGACAGTAGATTGTAGAATAAAATTTTAAAATCTAATTGGTGAAGAATTTCGGGTGTGTTAAAGTCTCCTTAAGGCTCCTTTATAATTGCGCTTACAACAATAAAAATTGAAAATGAAATTATATTATATAATATAAATTATACTATTTATTATATTTCTGTTGTAATAAAAACAATTAATACATACATAATACATGACAATGGAAAAGTCATGGTTGATTAATTGTATGATATACATACAATTTACATGTATAGGGTGATTAACCAATAATGATTATAACTATAATTTAAATAGATACTAAGATCTAAGATTTTATTCATATCATTTCAAGAAGATCCTATGGCAATACCAATCGTGAAACAGACGACTTTTAAGAAAATGTTGTATAATATAGCATGTAAAAATCATTTGGTTTTGTTGTAAATAAGTATACGAGAATAATAATTAACCTCAATCGTTTTATTTTAAATTAGTAGAATTTCTCTACCCTTCGCCCTCTACCGACTCCAACCACACTACTACAACATATTATCATCACCAGAATATTGTTTTTGGACCATTGACGTTCTATTATTATTACCTATAAACTTTTACTTCAAGTTATCTTTCCATACAATTTTTACGTTCGACATCATGCTGTACTTGTGATAAGTACCTTCTAAAAATAATATTATCTACTTATTATTATATAATAATATATACTATGTGATACCATCCTTGGTTTGAAATATTTTGTACGTCAGGTTTATTTTTTTTTGTCAAGTATTATACTCATTGATTTTTTAGTATTCACGTGCACATAGCCTTTGGTATTTCAAAGTTAGTTTAAGAATTTTTTTTCTTAACAATCTAAATTGACAAATTTATAGAGTTTTGATTACTATTGAATAAATAATGTACAGAGTGATTCTTTTATCATGAAATACTCATTATTTAAAAATAGTATCCATGTTTTTGAAAACATTTTTTTATATAGTTTTAAATTGTTAAAAAAACAACGTTTTTATTAAGTATTTAAAGTTTTGATACGCGGACTGGAGTGGTATGGGGTTACCCCGCAAAATGTTTGTCCAATATTCCGTTTGTCTAAACTTTTAATATGTATGACTCATAAACTACTCGCCCTAAATTTGATGTTTATGTATCAAAATATTCAGAAAAATATTCTGCTTTAGAATATGAAATTAAAATCCTATGTTGTCATTTAAAAAAGTAAAAAACTTAAAAAAATATAAGGATAAAAAATATATAAATATAAATTTTTTGAAAAAAACATTGTTTTTTTAACAACTTGAAACTATGTAAAAAAAATGTTTTCAAAAACATGAATACTTTTTGAAATAATGAGTATTTTATGATAAAATAATCAACCTGTAGATGTATAAAATATGTATAATATTATATTTGTTATTTTTATTATAATACACGATCAAAATTATCATTTTAAATAGTACTTACGTATCATCTGTAATTTGTATTATAGCAAAACACTTTAGTAAGATAATTATAAAATTTATGCATATGAAACATTAGTATGAGGGAATTGTGTAATTTAAAAATTAATCTCAATTAAAAATATATATACCTATGTGTAGTAAAATTAAGGTTGCTTAAAATTGTACATGGGCGTATTAAATGTGCCAAAAACAAAAATAATAATAATAATATTAAAATTAGAAATAAATACTAAATGAAAAACGAGATAGTAAAAATATATAATTAAATGTTTTAAATTGAATTTAATCATACATAATATATTTTAACCATGTTCCTTTGTGAGTAATATATTTTGTTTAGGTAGAAAACACATGCAGTGTTGTTAGTGAAACATTTTCATACACCTACGAAACTTGCCTTAGGTAATGTCATGATATATTTAAAGTATAAAAATATCTCAAAATGATATATATCCACCATACTAGATGGATAAACATCGGGAACTCAGAGAAAAACTCTATTCGTGTGGTTTTGAAGTGAACCTATAGATGATTTCAACAAAGAGATTTGAAATATTTTTACCAGTCTCAATAATTCGATCTTTTGAAGACATCAATCATTTTCACATGTTTACTTTTTCTTTGTATGCGAGTTGCGTACGGAGTTGAATTTACTATTTTGTATGATTGTTATTTAATTTTTAAATTTAATATTAACTACAAAAATATTTTGAAATATTAATACGATTTCAGAATTTAATATTCACGTAACTGATTAGGAAAATATATAAAATGTACAGCACATAGTTGGTAAATAATAAACGTTCAATCGTATTTTGATTGGTTTGTACTTATGATTCAAAATAGCTGTTACTGGTGGGTTACAAATTAATATAAAAAAACCTTTTATAAAAACACATAAACATAAAGTCAATTGAGAATTTTGAAAAATTTGAATCTCAACAGATAACTCATTTATATTAGTAAGTTATAAGTTGATTATGGCTTCAAATACAATACTTGAAAACTAACTCATCATGTTTAAAATAAATTAAATTTGGTCAACAAATCAATTATATTTAAATTTAAAGTATAAACAGCAACATCAATTGTTTCCAATTCTCTGCACATTCAAATACATAGAATAATATAATGTTTATTTTAATTTTAAGCCGCAACTCAAAAGAATTAAAAATTGTAATTATAATTATTTAAAATCAAAAAATTAATAAACTAATACCATTGGCCAATCAAGTTATTTTTAATATTCTAAGAAAAAAATAAAATATAAATTATAAAATAAACTAAAAAACTATAAAAACTATTAAATTAGACTCGGTAATTTACATTTTGTGAATACATTTATTTTTGGTTGATTTTTTATTAAAATGCAATTAATATATTTGATAAATTTATTTTTAATTTATTTATTAAGTAAAGTTTAATATGATAACTTATAGTTTTAAAGAGTTTGAATTCAATATTTTTTTTAGTACCTAAACTTAAGTTTTTAATAAACAATTTGGATTTTTAATTGTTTTATATAAATTTATTTATATATAGAATTATTGTTATTTAATTTCCATGTTCATAAATATTTAAGTCAATTATTTTTTTTTTATAAATAAAATGTTCAAATAATATGAATAATTTGAATAGTATCTATATTATGATATTATGTTATCCTATAGCAATGAAAAAATATAATTATGAAAAATGTTTTGTTTTATATTTTTTTGACCATAATGTCCCTAGATACATAAAGCCTAAAAATACAATTGAATATTTTTAGAACAACTTGATAAACATTTTGTTAATATACCATAAATAACTATTTTTTTTATAAAAATATACTATTGCAAGTAATTATTAGTATGTTGTTACAAAACTCTATAGAATCGAAACGTAATCACCAATCAAGAATAATAATAAAAAAAATTGTAAATGGTTTACTAAATACAATCTCCAGTTACTAAACAGGATTTTTGGATTAATTTTAAACTCTCAAATACGAATAATCAAATAACCACTTTGCTACATAGACTGTTTAAGCGTTGAGTGTAAATCGCTATTGGGTTAGTCACTGTTATACCTAACGATTGTATTAAATTTGAATCCAGTGATTGCATAGGAAAACTAATTTTAAGTAAAGCAGGTATGTTATCCTACATTTCTAAGTACATTTTATAATTTATTCATATTAATATTAAGAATTTTTTACTAATAAATTAAAAATCCAATAATATTAAATATAATCTATAATATATATTATATTATGTAATATTGTTAATGAAGTTATGTGTTATATGTCAACGTACCGTAGAATGGTGTAAACATATGCGGGATTTATGCTTAAATATTTTGAAAATTTAATTGCTCATATAAACTAATAATATACTTAGTGATGACAAGTTTTGAATTTAAAAAATAAAAAGTAAGAACCGCTCTGTTGTTCAGTAGGTGTTGACTTTCGAGTGCATCTCGTCATTGAGTTAGTCATTGTTGTATAATATTTAAATTTAATAATAATTAATACATTTTTGTATACGAAAAATGGTTTTGAACGAAGACGGTCTGTGAACCTAAATTACTTAGTATATTTTATGATATAATTATATTATAATTTAAAATAGTTTAGTTTACTATTAGTTACTACTTACCGTATTTTATAAGTTGAATTATTTTTTGCCCAAAACATTGCATTTTGAAATGCAATCATGCGTATAAAATATAATAATAAAGAATAAATGTTTTAAGCAGGTACCTATTAAAAATATATGTAAACTAAAACAACGAAAAACGTTATTCTTCGCTTAAATATCTAATTTCGCCTAAATTTGAATTAAAAATATCTATATGAAAAAAGAACTGAGTTTATATTTTTTTTTAGATTTTTTGGTTCAAGTATGATTTACTTATAAGGCATTTTGTATTACATTTTTAAATGTTTTGAGCAAAAAAGAAAAAAATAAGTCGATAGAAATAAATCTAAAATGTCAAAAGTACAGCTCAAAAGTGTTAAAAAATTGTAAACATTTTTAGTATGACATATAGAAATCCCAACATAAACATTTAGTGAGTATTTCAAGCAGATATTTAAAGTTATTCGTTTATGGACTCACACACAAAAAAAAGAAAACAACGATAAAAGAAAAACTTAAAAATATTTTTGTTTTTCCTTAATCCCCATATTCAAAGTATTATATAGATCCAATATAAAGAAATCACCTCAATTAGAAAGTCGAAGTGTTTTTTGTATGCAAATAAAGTGTCTTCATACACATAAAGTAAGCACACATAATTAAAAATCACTACATTTATTGATCCACTCGAATTTAAAATTAAAATCATTATTTTTCATATAAATATCCAATAACATTAAAATTAGATTTTCCTTATGAAAAAATGTCGAGTGTAAAGCGATATACTCATTTTTTGTTAGTGATTGAATTTAAATTTTGGTGATATTTGATATTCACATGTAAAAAACGATTTTTGTTATTCTGTTATAACTAAAAACCATTAACTGTAGAAACTTGAAATATTCCATTATTATTACTTAAATTATCATTTTCTATACAATATATTTGTTAAAAGTAAAGTATACAATTTGGGCGTTTTATACAATGCCCGGGCATTGTACATAATGACCTTCGTATATTGGGTAATATAGATAATATAATATTTAATAGTAAAGTATTGCTAAAATATAATCAATACTATATATTTTAATATTTATATTATAATATTTATGTTATTAGAAAATATAATTATTACTATTACTTATTTATCACTTATTTTCACAAATACTGCTTCCGTGTTATTTTGATGTGCATAGCTGTTCAGTTTCTTTGGACTTGCATTTCCGTGTTTTACATTTTTGTACATACGTACATCGGTCATAGCCTGACCATCCAAATTAGAAAATTTCCGTGCTGTCTCTCGGAGTGAAATTTTGGCTATGCGCATCAAAATGCCACGGAAGCAGTATTTGTGAAAATAAGTGATAAATAAGTAATAATAATAATTACATTTTCTAATAACGTAAATATTAAAATATAAAGTGTTCATTATATTTTAGCAATACTTTTCTATTAAATATTATATTATCTATATTGCCTAATATACGAAAAGTATTATATACAATGCCCCGGCATTGTATAAAAAGATCGGCTTTGTATAAAATGCCCAAATTGTATACTTTGCCGGTAACATATATATTAATAAATTATATTATACATTTAAAATTTTCGAATTTCTCAATTTTTTTTCTATAGTTGTTTAACATTTTTTTAATTGTATTCTTGGTACAATTTAAATCAAGATTCTTCATAAGTTGTTCTAACAGTCTCCTAAAAATGTCAAAAATACATACTCATTTTTATTGTTCATCAAGTTGATAACTGACAAAAAAAAAACACATTTTTGTAAAACCAATACATTTATCGCTCTGCTCAGAATCTAAAATAAAAAACTTCGTCAAAGATATAAAATATTTATTAGTTTTTTGCTTTATATATATGTTTGTCCGAATTTACAACATAAAATAAGGAACGACTGTCTCTTGGGTCTCAGCAATGGGATTTAAGCAGAACTCGCACTAAAAAAAGTATTGTAAATACAAATACATGTTTATATTATTATTTCTAAAGAATATATTTTAGAATTATTCTTAAGTTCTATACGCCTATGGTTATATTATATAACTTTGTACTTAACAATAATGTTTTCTTTCTATTCTTATTGTAATAATCGTTTATTTTTTATTAAAATTTATTCTGATACAATTGGGAAATTATTGATTTCATATAATAATGACATATTGTTCTTATAAAATACCTTAAAAAAATAAATATGAATTCTTATGAGATTTATATTGTAGTATTTAACTTAGTCAGTCTGTACTATTGTTATTATTTGTTTTACAAACTATTTGTTTCAATTACATTGTTATTATTATTTTATTTATTTTTACAAGTAGAAACAACAGATAAAACATTCTATTGATTGTGATCACGTTCAATATACGAGTGTTTTGATTTAGAGATGCGTAACTAATAAATGTAAATTAACGGATAATTTTAGGGACGAATGAAACCGATAGAATTTTTTTTACCGAATTTAGATAGAAAAGAAATAATTATTTACACATTTTTACAGGCATTTTTTTAACAATTTAACTAAGTTATTAGGATCTTAAAGAGACACACATAAAGTCATAAGTAATTTTTTTCTTATAGATACCTGTTTGTTTGTAAAAATTATATTATTCAGCTCTTGAATTTTATTAGGAAATAATGACATATGTATTTTTTAATATGGTAAAATTAAATAAATTATTTAATAGTTTGATTTAATTACATATCATACATTCATATTAAAGTAATAAATGAGAAAACAACTTAAAAATAGCCTTAAACCCAAATTAATTTGAATTTAACTTTTTTATGATGAACCCGCAACTGACTCTGGAATTTTCCTTATATTTTATAAGAATTATGGCTTAAGCGTAATTGCTGTATTTATATAATATCCTAGCTTAGGTCCAAGAGGTGACTGTTTCCATCCCATACCCTTGAGCCCATAGTGTACTTCACTGGATATACGAGTATATGGCCATATGGCATATATCTATTATAAATCCGTTATTTTGCTTAAGTCCATATATTACATAGGGATAGATAATATGCGTAGATTTATAAAGGATAAATAATTGCTTATAGGTCTTCGATAGGTATATCGTCTGAATCGACCCCTCTCTCCAGTGTGTGGATTTATTGGAGTAATTGCTGCAGTGCGGAAACTGTGCGTGACGCATGAAATATACATTTGATACTGGATAAAGCTGCAGTGTGACGTCACCTATCGACAATTTTATTATTATGATTATTATTTGTTGAAAGCGATACGATCCAATAATGTAATCAAGTGAAACGCTGCAGTACGTGCGATGGCCCGGAATCAAATTTACACCGATGTACCATTTTATATTATGTTATTATGTATAATATATAGTATAGAGTATATAATATTATATAAAGGATAATCCATACTTAACGTGTTACCTTCATTCTATCATTATTTTTTTTTGATTTAGTAAAAAAGATTTTCACATAAATATAATATGAACATATTATAGTGTCTACCCTATCATTTTTTTTAATTATTATTATTATTTTTTTTTAATATAGTGATGAATAGGTATTTTTAAAATATTTTTC